>CM077676.1:480772142-481972142 GCA_039707655.1 Elymus sibiricus | reverse complement strand
ACAAGGGTAGTCACGTATAGGTATATATAACACCTAATCTATCTCTACATAGCCGACACGGTCTTCGCTACACCGAACAGGCTAACCTAAAGGGCAACGATAGGCATCAACGATAGTCATTAGTGCTTCTTGCGGTACGTCACCGATGGCACCTACAAGTGATAAAAAAATGTCTCACACAGGGGAATCTCAGACTGTGCCGGCCGATGCAGTAAGAATATCCTATATTGCGCTCTGCGCGCTGGGAAATGATACCACGCACCTGTTTGGGCCGGTCCATGTCCGGGAGTCCTGTTTTTCAAGGTTTATGTTTTTCTTTTTTTGTCTTCTTTCTTTTGTACTTTAAATAATTGAGGAATTCGAAAAAGTTTCAAAAATTTAATAAATGAGAATTTGCAATAAGATGTTTAATAATTCATAATTTTGTCTGGATACAAAAAATGTTCGCAATTTTGAGAACAAATATTCGGGAAATCAACAAACTTTCATGATTTTTTGAAGAAGTTCGTGTATTTAAAAATGTAAATGAAAGCGAACAAAATTTTCGTCAATTCAGAAGATGTTCTTCAATTAAAAAATATCCTAAAAGTTCAAAAACTGTTCATGTTTTATAAAATGGTTTATTGGTTCATAAAATGTTTGCTGATTCAGAAAATGATCATGCACTTCAAAAAATGTTCGTTCAATCAAAAAAATGTTCATGACTTTCAAAAATTGTATCACCAATTTCCCAAAAATGTTCGTCAATTTTGAAATGTTCGCGGTTTCAATAAAAATGTTTTGAAAAACTGTTCACAATTTTTAGGAAAATGTTTGCAAATAGTATAATATGTTCATTAATTCAAAAAATGTTCAAAAATCTGTAAAAATGGCCACGAATTTGAAAAATGTTCATGATTTCAAATATGTTCATAAGTTAAAATAAATGTTCATGATTTTCAAAATTTGTCCATGATTTAACGAAAATAAGAGTGATAGTGTATCTCGACGAGCGGCAAAATGTAGTCATGGCCATTGAAGATTATAATTTTTTTTCTCGCGTTGCAACGCGCGGGCCGTTTTGCTAGTGAGAAAAAAGAAAAAGGAAAAACAGACATGTACTCGCTCAATCAGTCAGGCCCATCTCTTGCGAGGGACGCGAGCATAGCGCTCGCTGCGAGCCCTCACTTGGATGGGTACGCTTCCCTAAAAAAAACTTGGATCGGCACGCGACTTCCTCACCTTCCCTCCCGGCAGCGGCGGCGACGGCAACTCCTCTCGTCTGAGCGGGTCCATCCTCTCTCCCCTACCGCCACCTCCCTGGGTTCGGTCCATGTATTCAGCGAAACATCATTGCTGACACTCACAGCAACTCCAGAACACTTCGATTTGCCGAGGCGAGCTGGCCTTATCTACTCACACTTTGTGGCGCGGCATGGGTGAACACGCGGAGACCCCTCTCGGGTCTCGAAGCAAACGCGTCTGGGCGCCGACATGTTTGCGACGGCGACGCGGTGGGCGGCGAAGAAGGGGAAGCCCAAGATGGCGCCGACCGAGCTGATATCGGCACCGGAGCTGGCACAGTCCATCACCCGCACCATCTTCGACGTCGTCAAGGAGCACGACCCCCTCACCATCTCTGACGTTTGGAAGCACGTCAAGGTACTGCTGCTGCTGCTAAGACTTGTGTGAGATTCATCTCCGCACGCAACCTGTTCGACGGAATGTCTTTCTGGCGACTTGGCTGGACGGACAGTGTCGTCTCTGTTCTTGCAATGGGTTAAAGCGTCACTTTGGATTACATGTCATTTAGAACGTGCCTCGTGTGTTAATTTTTCTTTAGAACGTTGGCCTGAGGGGTTTGACCAGCAAGAGGCAGATGAAGATCATGCTGCAGTGGATGAGGGGGAAGCAGAAGCTCAGGCTCATCTGCGACCATGACGGACCTCACAAACAATTCCTCTACACGACATGGTTCACCAACCCCAAGAATGCGCCGCAGAGGCCCAAGAGGGAGCTCAGCAGGAAGCATCCCAAGCCATGACCGCATTCATGTTTAACTGATGCAGAGCATATTTGCTTTACACCTTTCTCATGATTTTTCCTGGGTCTGTAGACAAAATTGTTAATCATATTATGGTGCTTATAGTTGAAATACTGTTAACGCTGCCACATTGTGAATTATGCATAAATAAAACAGTTTATTTTTTCCGTTGTACTTCTATTTTTGCCTTTTTGATGCTTCTTCCTGAAACTGGTGTTGGTGTTCTGAAGAACTTTGGCCTCGGCCTTCTCCACCTAAAATGAATGTGGTTTTAACTGCTACTCCCTCCATAACTTAATACAAGACATTTTTTTGGCACTATAGTAGTGTCGAAAAACGTCTTATATTAAGTTATAGAGGGAGTTTTAACTTTGGCAATAACCTTACTTTAAATGATGGGGTATATCTGATTATCACATCTCTTAACCATTTGCAGGTCATGTATTCAGTAGAACAGCATACAAGTATTTAATGTCTGAAAACATATTATGGTGCTTATAGCTAAAATACTGTTAACGATGCCAGATTGTGAATTATGCATAAACAAATAACCCAAAATAGTTTTTTTTCTGTTGTGCTCCTGTTATTGCCTTCTTTGGTGCTTCTTCCTGAAACTGGTGTTGGTGTTCTGAAGAACTTTGGCCTCGGCCTTCTCCCATTGAAATGAATGTGGTTTTAACGGCTATTAACTTTGGCAAGAACCTTACTTTAAATGATGGGATTATATCTGATTATCACATCTCTTAACCATTTTCAGGTCATGTATTCAGTAGAACATCATAAAAAGTATCTAATGTCTGTTGAAAATAAAACTCCAAATAATTTTCAGTAATTAACACATGTTAGTTTCCAGGGCTGCAATGCCCTGTATTGCAGTGCAATTTCAGTATATAAAAGTTTGGTGGCATAAACGACCTGCAATAACAAGGACCCAAAACTAATTTCCTAGTATAAGTTTCATATACTCAAGCATACTCCTTCTACATATATGTACTCACATGGCCTTCCAAATGCCTTGATTATTTGCAGAACTTTCTTTTTGTCAGAGTAGGTATTTTTTCTGTTCACTGCTAGTTGTGACATTATATGTTGTTAAGAAGTATCAACCCAGGAATGGCACTGTCTTTGACAAGAGTACTGAAGCCTGGAGTTATTCCAAGAGATGCAGCAGCTCAATTTGTTTCGGGTCAGAATCATTGCGGTTGATCCAGCCAAGGAAAAGAAGGGCGGAACAGGTGGCGGCTGGTGCTAGACCACCTATGCTCAGCAATGAAATGAGCAGTACAACTGTGTTTGGGGCCAATATCCTGAAGGAGGGTTCTAATCCAGATTCTGTTGGACCTGGTGGCAAGCGTCTCGCACTGAGCGAGCTTCGGAACAAATATGCCAAGGCACTGCCTTGTGAAGACCTGAGGTGTTTTGTCAAGTTGGACAACTAGGATCGCATCAAGGGAAACATGCACTCACTGCTAAGAACTAACTGGTCAGGACAGTCTTGTCTCATCAACATGTGTGTTTTTCTTACGAGATTTATTGTTATTAGTGCACGAACATACTGGTTATTTTCGGTTGGTAATGATGTATTGACTTGTAGTATTGATGTTGCTTGGCTGCCTGAGTACACTGTACTGGAGCCTAGACCACCATTGTTGTTTCTCATGTTCTTGTTAAGATGCAGTAGTTTCTTCGGATAGATCTTATTTTTCTGCAAATTTTGATATATTATTAGTATTTTTCTGAATTAGAATGATTTAGTTATGATTTTTCTAGCAAATTTGAACAAATTCACATTTAAACCATTCAAATTTGAAAACTTATGGCAGAAACTAGACAAAATTTTGAATCTAATGCAAAAAGAACCACTCAAAAACATCAAATATCCTAAAAGATATAAGCACTCAAACCGGCAACCTTTTCAAGGCCGGCAACCTTTTCATCGCCGGCAAGATTTTCAAGGTCTAACCTTTAGTCCCGGTTGGAGACACCAACCGGGACTAAAGGGGCCGATACCCTTTAGTCCCGGTTGGTATCTCCAAGCGGGACTAAAGGTCTAACCTTTAGTCCCGGTTGGAGACACCAACCGGGACTAAAGGGCAAACCGGCAACCTTTTCAAAAACGGCAAGCTTTTCATCGCCGGCAAGATTTTAGTCCCGGTTGGTATCTCCAACCGGGACTAAAGGTCTAACCTTTAGTCCCGGTTGGAGACACCAACCGGGACTAAAGGGTATCGGCCCCTTTAGTCCCGGTTGGTGTCTCCAAACGGGACGAAAGGTCCCATTCGAACCGGGGCTGATGCCTGCCGAGCCCCCGATAGGCGCCCTAGCCGCTCGAACCGAGACTGATGCTCACATTAATCCTGGTTCGTAATGCAACCGGGACTAAAGGTTAAATTGAACTTGGACCAAAGCCCTATTTTCTACTAGTGCTGGCTTGGCTTCTACCAATTACTTTACGGCACAACTCGGTGGATGGATTCTGCCGATGCTAGCTCAAGCACACACAATGAAAGATCGATCTGCCGAAAGCACGAAAACACATGCAAACAAAAAGCACGTGAGACACGATAATAGCAACACAATTATGGCTGTTTATTTGTTCTGATTTGGTTGACAAGGGTAGTCACGTATAGGTATATATAACACCTTGTCTATCTCTACATAGGCGACACGGTCTTCGCTACACCGAACAGGCTAACCTAAAGGGCAACGATAGGCATCAACGATAGTCATTAGTGCTTCTTGTGGTACGTCACCGATGGCACATACAAGTGATAAAAAAACGTCTCACACAGGGGAATCTCAGACTGTGCCGGCCTATGCAGTAAGAATATCCTATACTGCGCTCTGCGCACTGGGAAATGATACCACACACCTGTTTGGGCCGGTCCATGTCCGGGAGTCCTGTTTTTCAAGGTTTATGTTTTTCCTTTTTTGTCTTCTTTCTTTTGTACTTTAAATAATTGAGGAATTCGAAAAAGTTTCAAAAATTTAATAAATGAGAATTTGCAATAAAATGTTTAATAATTCATAATTTTGTCTGGATACAAAAAATGTTCGCAATTTTGAGAACAAATATACGGGAAATCAACAAACTTTCATGATTTTTTGAAGAAGTTCCTGTATTTAAAAATGTAAATGAAAGCGAACAAAATTTTCGACAATTCAGAAGATGTTCTTCAATTAAAAAATATCCTAAAAATTTAAAAACTATTCATGATTTATAAAATGGTTTATTGATTCATAAAATGTTTGCTGGTTCAGAAAATGATCATGCACTTCAAAAAATGTTCGTTCAATCAAAAAAATGTTCATGACTTTCAAAAATTGTATCACCAATTTCCCAAAAATGTTCGTCAATTTTGAAATGTTCGCGGTTTCAATAAAAATGTTTTGAAAAACTGTTCACAATTTTTAGGAAAATGTTTGCAAATAGTATAATATGTTCATTAATTCAAAAAATGTTCAAAAATCTATAAAAATGTCCACGAATTTGAAAAATGTTCATGATTTCAAATTTGTTCATAAGTTTAAATAAATGTTCATGATTTTCAAAATTTGTCCATGATTTCACGAAAATAAGAGTGATAGTGTATCTCGACGAGCAGCAAAATGTAGTCATGGCCATTGAAGATTATAATTTTTTTTTCTCGCGTTGCAATGCGCGGGCCATTTTGCTTGTCAGAAAAAAGAAAAAGGAAAAACAGACATGTACTCGCTCGATGGGTCAGGCCCATCTCTTGCGAGGGACGCGAGCATAGCGCTCGCTGTGAGCCCTCACTTGGATGGGTACGCTTCCCTAAAAAAAACTTGGATCGGCACGTGACTTCCTCACCCTCCCTCCCGGCGGCGGCGGGACGGCAACTCCTCTCGTCTGAGCGGGTGTGTCCTCTCTCCCCTACCGCCACCTCCCTGGGTTCGGTCCATGTATTCAGCGAAACATCATTGCTGACACTCACAGCAACTCCAGAACATTTCGATTTGCCGAGGCGAGCTGTCCTTATCTCCTCACACTTTGTGGCGCGGCATGGGTGAACACGCGGAGGCCCCTCTAGGGTCTCGAAGCAAACGCGTCTGGGCGCCGACATGTTTGCGACGGCGGCGCGGTGGGTGGCGAAGAAGGGGAAGCCCAAGATGGCGCCGATCGAGTGGACAGCGGTGCCGGAGCAGGCGCAGTCCATCACCCGCACCATCTTCGACGTCGTCAAGGAGCACGGCCCCCTCACCATCTCTGACGTTTGGGAGCACGTCAAGGTACTGCTGCTGCTGCTGCTAAAACTTGTGTGAGATTCATCTCCGCACGCAACCTGTTCGACGGAATGTCTTTCTGGCGACTTGGCTGGACGGACAGTGTCGTCTCTATTCTTGCAATGGGTTAAAGCGTCACTTTGGATTACATGTCATTTAGAACGTGCCTCGTGTGTTAATTTTTCTTCAAGACGTTGGCCTGAGGGGTTTGACCAGCAAGAGGCAGATGAAGATCATGCTGCGGTGGATGAGGGAGAAGCAGAAGCTCAGGCTCATCTGCGACCATTCCGGACCTCACAAACAATTCCTCTACACGACATGGTTCACCAACCCCACGAATGCACCGCAGAGGCCCAAGAGGGAGCTCAACAGGGAGCATCCCAAGCCATGACCGCATTCATGTTTAACTGATGCAGAGCATATTTGCTTTACACCTTTCTCATGATTTTTCCTGGGTCTGTAGACAAAATTGTTAATCATATTATGGTGCTTATAGTTGAAATACTGTTAACGCTGCCACATTGTGAATTATGCATAAATAAAACAGTTTATTTTTTCCGTTGTACTTCTGTTTTTGCCTTTTTGGTGCTTCTTCCTGAAACTGGTGTTGGTGTTCCGAAGAACTTTGGCCTCGGCCTTCTCCACCTGTAATGAATGTGGTTTTAACTGCTACTCCCTCCATAACTTAATACAAGACATTTTTATGGCACTATAGTAGTGTCGAAAAACGTCTTATATTAAGTTATAGAGGGAGTATTAACTTTGGCAATAACCTTACTTTAAATGATGGGGTATATCTGATTATCACATCTCTTAACCATTTGCAGGTCATGTATTCAGTAGAACATCATACAATTATTTAATGTCTGAAAACATATTATGGTGCTTATAGCTGAAATACTGTGAACGATGCCAGATTGTGAATTATGCATAAACAAGTAACCCCAAACAGTTTTGTTTCCTGTTGTGCTCCTGTTTCTGCCTTCTTTGGTGCTTCTTCCTGAAACTGGTGTTGGTGTTCTGAAGAACTTTGGCCTCGGCCTTCTCGCATTGAAATGAATGTGGTTTTAATGGCTATTAACTTTGTCAAGAACCTTACTTTAAATGATGGGATTATATCTGATTATCACATCTCTTAACCATTTTCAGGTCATGTATTCAGTAGAACAGCATAAAAAGTATCTAATGTCTGTTGAAAATAATACTCCAAATAATTTTCAGTAATTAACACATGTTAGTTTCCAGAGCTGCAATGCCCTGTATTGCATTGCAATTTCAGTATATAAAAGTTTGGTGGCATAAACAACCTGCAATAACAAGGACCCAAAACTAATTTCCTAGTATCAGTTTCATATACTCAAGCATACTCCTACATATTTGTACTCACATGGCCTTCCAAATGCCTTGATTATTTGCAGAACTTTCGTTTTTGTCAGAGTAGGTGTTTTTTCTGTTGACAGCTAGTTGTGATATTATATGTTGTTAAGAAGTATCAACCCAGGAATGGCACTGTCTTTGACAAGAGTACTGAAGCCTGGAGTTATTCCAAGAGATGCAACAGCTCAATTCGTTTCGGGTCAGAATCATTGCGGTTGATGCAGCCAAGGAAAAGTAGGGCAGAACAGGTGGCGGCTGGTGCTAGACCACCTATGCTCAGCATAGAAATGAGCAGTACAACTGTGTTTGTGGCCAATATCCTGAAGGAGGGTTCTAATCCAGATTCTGTGGGACCTGGTTGGCAAGCGTCTCGCACTGAGCGAGCTTCGGAGGAAATATGCCAAGGCACTGCCTTGTGAAGACCTGAGGTGTTTTGTCAAGTTGGACAACTAGGATCGCATCAAGGGAAACAAGCGCTCACTGCTAAGAACTAACTGGTCAGGACAGTCTTCTCTCATCAACATGTGTGTTTTTCTTACGACATTTATTGTTATTAGTGCACGAACATACTAGTTATTTTCGGTTGGTAATGATGTATTAACTTGGAGTATTGATGTTGCTTGGCTGCCTGAGTACACTGAACTGGAGCCTAGACCACCATTTTTGTTTCTCATGTTCTTGTTAAGATGCAGTAGTTTCTTCGGATAGATCTTATTTTTCTGCAAATTTTGATATATTATTTGTATTTTTCTGAATTAGAATGATTTAGTTATGATTTTTCTATGATTTTTCTAGAAAATTTGAACAAATTCAAATTTAAACCATTCAAATTTGAAAACTTATGGCACAAACAGAAACTAGACAAAATTTTGAATCTAATGCAAAAAGAATCACTCAAAAACATCAAATATCCTAAAAGATATAAGCACCCAAAACCGGCAAGCACTCAAACCGGCAACCTTTTCAAGGCCGGCAAGCTTTTCATCGCCGCCAAGATTTTCAAGGTCTAAGCTTTAGTCCCGGTTGGAGACACCAACTGGGACTAAAGGGGCCGATACCTTTTAGTCCCGGTTGGTATCTCCAACCGGGACTAAAGGTCTAACCTTTAGTCCCGGTTGGAGACACCAACCGGGACTAAAGGGCAAACCGGCAACCTTTACAAAAACGGCAAGCTTTTCATTACCGGCAAGATTTTACTCCCGGTTGGTATCTCCAACCGGGACGAAAGGTCCCATTCGAACCGCGACTGATGCCTGCCGAGCCCCCGACAGGCGCCCTAGCCGCTCGAACCGGGACTGATGCTCACATTAGTCCCGGTTCGTAATGCAACCGGGACTAAAGGGGCCGATACCCTTTAGTCCCGGTTGGAGACACCAACCGGGACTAAAGGGCAAACCCGCAACCTTTTCAAAAACGGCAAGCTTTTCATCGCCTGCAAGATTTTAGTCCCGGTTGGTATCTCCAACCGGGACTAAAGGTCCAACCAGGACTAAAGGGTATCGGCCCCTTTAGTCCCGGTTGGTGTCTCCAACCGGGACGAAAGGTCCCATTCAAACCGGGACTGATGCCTGCCGAGCCCCAGACAGGCGCCCTAGCCGCTCGAACCGGGACTGATGCTCACATTAGTCCTGGTTCGTAATGCAACCGGGACTAAAGGTTAAATCGAGCTTGGACCAAAGCCCTGTTTTCTACTAGTGCTGGCTTGGCTTCTACCAATTACTTTACGGCACAACTCGGTGGATGGATTCTGCCGATGCTAGCTCCAGCACGCACAATGAAAGATCGATCTGCCGAAAGCACGAAAACACATGCGAACAAAAAGCACGTGAGATACGATAATAGCAACACAATCCTGGCTATTTATTTGTACTGATTTGGTTGACAAGGGTAGTCACGTATAGGTATATATAACACCTAATCTATCTCTACATAGCCGACACGGTCTTCGCTACACCGAACAGGCTATCCTAAAGGGCAACGATAGGCACCAACGATAGTCATTAGTGCTTCTTGCGGTACGTCACCGATGGCACCTACAAGTTATAAAAAAACGTCACACACAGGGGAATCTCAAACTGTGCCGGCCGATGCAGTAAGAATATCCTATACTGTGCTCTGCGCGCTGGGAAATGATACCACGCACCTGTTTGGGCCGGTCCATGTCCGGGAGTCCTGTTTTTCAAGGTTTATGTTTTTCCTTTTTTGTCTTCTTTCTTTTGTACTTTAAATAATTGAGGAATTCGAAAAAGTTTCAAAAATTTAATAAATGAGAATTTGCAATAAAATGTTTAATAATTCATAATTTTGTCTGGATATAAAAATGTTCGCAATTTTGAGGACAAATATTCGGGAAATCAACAAATTTTCATGATTTTTTGAAGAAGTTCGTGTATTTAAAAATGTAAATGAAAGCGAACAAAATTTTCGTCAATTCAGAAGATGTTCTTCAATTAAAAAATATACTAAAAGTTCAAAAACTGTTCATGATTTATAAAATGGTTTATTGATTCATAAAATGTTTGCTGATTCAGAAAATGATCATGCACTTCAAAAAATGTTCGTTCAATCAAAAAAATGTTCATGACTTTCAAAAATTGTATCACCAATTTCCCAAAAATGTTCGTCAATTTTGAAATGTTCGCGGTTTCAATAAAAATGTTTTGAAAAACTGTTCACAATTTTTAGGAAAATGTTTGCAAATAGTATAATATGTTCATTAATTCAAAAAATGTTCAAAAATCTGTAAAAATGTCCACGAATTTGAAAAATGTTCATGATTTCAAATATGTTCAAAAGTTTAAATAAATGTACATGATTTTCAAAAAATTTCCATGATTTCACGAAAATAAGAGTGATAGTGTATCTCGACGAGCAGCAAAATGTAGTCATGGCCATTGAAGATTATAAAAAAAATTCTCGCGTTGCAACACGCGGGCCGTTTTGCTAGTGAGAAAAAAGAAAAAGGAAAAACAGACATGTACTCGCTCGATGGGTCAGGCCCATCTCTTGCGAGGGACGCGAGCATAGCGCTCGCTGTGAGCCCTGTGGCGCCCCTGCTCGACCGTGCACTAATCATACAGGCAAACGTGCACGCTCGAGATCAGGGACTCACGGGAAGATATCACAACACAACTCTAAACTCAAGATAAACATAAATCATCATATTACAAACCAGGGGTCACGAGGACCCGAATACATAAGTCATACAAACCAAATATCTGAGTACAGACATAGTTAGTCAAGTTTTGCCTTAAGAAGGCTAGCACAAACAACGACATAACGATCGAAAAGCGCAGGCCTCCTGCATGGGAGCCTCCGAACTACTCCTGGTCGGCTGGCTCAACCCAGTAGTACGTGCCTCCGGGGCTCTCCTGGAAGTGGTCTCCTGCGGCGGCGTCTGGCTCCTGGGCTCCATCGTCTGATTTATCATGAAGTGTGTGTGGGGAAAAGAAATAGCAAAGCATCCGTGAGTACTCATCCAAAGTACTCGCAAGACTGACATGAGAACTATGCTAAATGCTTTGTATCAAAGGAGTGGGGCTATATCTGTGGACTGTACTGCAGAATGCTGGAATAAAGGGGGAGAGACCTAGCCTATCGAAGACTAGCATCTTGAAGCAGTTCTTGCAGCATCAGAAGAGAGTAGAGCAAGATAATATATAGCAAACATAGTTTAATAAAGCCCTGAGATACTTTCTCGACTACCCTGCGAGAAAGTGATCCCGAGAGCAGTAGTAGCAGTTTAATAATGTGACAGTAACCATTTGTAGTTGTAGTGGATCAAGATACAAATCTGAGAGTCCTGTTACCGTGGACACGGCTATTCGAATAGATAACTTCCCTGCAGGGGTGCACTACTGTTACCCAACATGCTCGATCACATCTGGTCGGACACACTTGCTGGGTAATACCCGGCCTCGGGTGATCAACACGAAGCAGCGTCCTACCTAAGCTCAGCAGAGAGGTCAACACGCCGGTCTAAATCCTAAGCACGAAGGGGTCTTGGGCCATCGCCCTTCGCACTCCTGCACGTTGCGTGGGTGGTCGGGGTGCAGGCGCGACACTGTAGGAGATATGCCCTAGAGGCAATAATAAATGTTATTGATTATCTCCCTGTTCATAATTAAAGTTTATGTTCCATGCTATAACTGCAATGATTCTCGAGTCTACAAATAAAACGAGGCTTGGAGGGAAACTCATGTGCACGTGTGGGATAATAAACGGTAAAATGTATTCCTAGTCTGGCCTCTAAGACTGGCTCAAGTATTGCATGATGATCCTGTTTTCCTGATCATGGGCATGGCTATGCCGGCAATTTTGAGGGCACAATGTTAGTAGAACATTTGTGTTGAATCGACCCGAATTGATGTTATGCTATGAGATACATTTGTCACTAGTTAATGGTTAATAACACAGAGATGGTTAACGTTTGCATAATTCCTTAGACCATGAGAGTATCGAGTTTCTTCATGCTTGCTTCATGAACTTTGGGGTTTGTTAAACGTCATCCGTAAATGGGTGGCTATTACGGCGGCTTACGGGTTCATGGAAAAGTATGTCAAGTAACTTGATAGCTCAAGATTGGGATTTGCTCCTCCGACGATGGAGAGATATCTCTGGGCCCTCTCGGTGTTACGGTATCCATCATCGTCTGGCCAGACAATTTGTGATTTGATCACGGGGATGCCATCACAAGGGAACGAGAAAAGAGAACAATACCGGTAACGAGGTAACTGGCATAGTGGACAAGTTGTTGATCCGCGGGGATGCCAACATGTCTCACCTCGGGTATTTGTAACATATCGCGAAGCAACAGGAATAGCACACGGCAACTGGAGGTTCACTCAAATATTCATTCGTGTGGGTATAGGGGTCAATATGGGTGTCCACGGCTCCGATGTTGATCATTGATCGGAAGGGGTTCCGGGTCATGTCTATACTTCACCGAACCTATAGGGTCACACGCTTAAGGGTCATCTATCTGCTGAATACTAGACGGGGAGTCTGAGAGAAAATCACCGAAAAAGTTTCGGACGAAACGGAAACGTTCCGGAGAGGATATCGGAATAGTTCCGGTGAAACTGAAAAGTTGTTTCAGGGTATTCCATAAAGTCAAATTGGTTTCGGCACATGCCTGGAAATTATTGGATGGTACCATAATTGTTCCGGTAACTTCTGAGATTTTTCAGAGACAAAAACCGGAAATGTTCCGGACTGCCGGAACCGCTTTAGTTGCTTTTCACAGATGAAAATCACTAAACCGAAAAGTTGTTTCGGAGTACACCATAAAGTCAAATTGGTTTCGGCACATGCCTGATAATTCTTGGAGGGTGCCAAAATCATTCTGGAAACTTTCTGGAATTTTCCGGAATGAAAACCGGAAATGTTCCGGAGCTGCCGAAACCGCTTCAGATGCTTTTCGCAGATGAAAATCACTAAACCGGAATTGTTCCGGCTCGCATTGAAAATTATTTTGGTGGGTACTGGAAATGTTCTAAGCCCACATGAATATTTTCAGTTCGATCAGACGCTGAAAAATGTCGTCGTGAATAGTGAAAGTGCTTTTTGGGATATTTATGGAAAAGTTACCTTTTGGGATATTTTCCCAAAAAGGTTTCTAGAAGGATTGGGGGCCAAGAAACCCTACCCCTTGGATTTCCTATAAATAGAGGTGGAGGGGCTGCCTCCACACTCACATCCTTACTCTCATACACAAGCCATGCATGATCTGGCATTCTCTCTCCCTCGTAGCGAAATAGTTTCGTAGAGCCGAAAGGCTGTCTGGGTTCCGGCAGGAACTAGTTCTGGACAGCGAAGCCCTGCCGGATAGATGACACCGTATGTGTGCAACTCTGTAGAGAGATCGTAGTTTCGGTCTTAATTCGAGAGTGCCTCCCGAAGGGCTGTCCGTGTGACCGTCCGAGTTTTGGAGGTCCTCCCGAAGGGCTGTCCGAGTGACAGTCCGAGTTTCGGAGGTCCTCCCGAAGGGCTGTCCGCGACACCGTCCGGGGGACTGTGCGACCGCCTCCCGGAGGGCTGTCCGCGGGGCAGATGAGGGTATACATCCTCGCGGTTGGGAGGTTGTAAAATCCTAGCTGCGGGGATCTGCACCGCCGTTCGTCATCGACTCTACTTCCGCTGCGCTACGAGTCGGTAACGAAAGAGATCAAACCTTGTATGCAGTCTCCATAGTGGTCCTGGGCTGGTACGTAGGTCGGAAATTTTTTGTTTTCTGCTGCGTTCCCCTACAGTGGCATCATGAGCCGGGCTATGCGTAGATGCAGGTTGCGATCTAGAATACATGAGATGTATGGGTGTTGCACAATATAATTAGGTAGTAGATGAGTTCTATTGCTGAAAATTATTTGTGCGGGTAGCAGATGAAATCTGTTACCCGATGTTCTTGTTGCTTCCCTGGAATTTGCATATTTCTGATCTTGATAACGGTATGGTGGAGTTTCAAAGTTCTGGCAATCCGCGATCCTGATTGATCAACGAAGTGCTAACAGTTCTTTGAATTCCACCGTAGTTAAAAAGAAAGATGAAATTTCGCAGACGAAAGGGCAATGCAGATGTGATCTGCACGGGGGTCATGCGTATGACGAAGTTTAGTATGGGGCTCGAGATTTTATTATCTCGTGTTTCATACACCCTGGAATGTTAATCTAGCGACTTGGATTATCATGCTTGATGATGGACGTTGGTAGCTTCGGTTTGTTTCGAAACCTTAGAAGCCACGTAAAATAAATTTTTGCATAAACCGATTAGAGGCATCTAACTTGGTTTTGCAGGATGGTTTGCATGTGCATATGATGTGGTATAGCAGTACTCATAATAATTTGATTATGTATGAGATGACTATATGATGTAATATTAACATGACCTGCGTGTCATGATTCGGCATGATGGCTGGAGCCATATGATTGCACTTTAATGACTTGCGTGTCAACCTTATGTAATGCACTTATTTTATTAGCTATAGAGATAGCAATATTATCTGGTGCATCGACAAGGTGGTGGCAATCTTCGCAAAGGTGAACACCGACGTGAATGCCGGAGACGAAGAAATACGAGACTTCTCCGTCAGAACGGGCTATACCATATCATGCTAATTATGAATTGCCTGAGATGTTTATCCCTTATGTTGCACCCTTTTGATTGCGCGGTAGTCGCTTTTTATTAGGGTGATCTCTCACTTAAATATCAAGTAGTTAGTGTTCTCCCAAGTGTAGCACCGTCACGGCACCTATCTCTTCGGGGTATCACATGGTTGCATGGGTACGAACGATTAGAGAAGTGTGAGGCGGGTGAGTTGAGACCTCGCAGCGAGATCACATGGTTGTCTTGACGTTCAGGCATGAAAGTCATGAGCTCGGAACACACGCATCGAAAGATGAACAAGAGTCACATAGAGATGTGATTGGTAAGTTGGCCTACCAATTGAAATTCTCGTCACTTGAGATGGTTGCATCCTTGACGCTGAATTGAAAGTTGGGTCTTGTATCACTCAAAATCAATTATGAGAGATATTGATTTGAGTGGGAGCGCACTGTAGAATTGAATTCTTTTAATTCTCAGTGCAATTAATTTTGAACACTGTCTGAGTGTGATTTGCAAAATAGTTGTAGAATAATGGCTCGCGTTTCCACCTTCCCTATTAAAATTGAATAGCTGTTAAATATCTGGTTAAAACGTTACGGTTGGTAAACGTAATGTGAGGATTGTCCTCAATAGTGCCGAGAAGGACTTTGTCCTATCGCATACTTTCGGTATTCTCCCGCTAAATGCTATGGATCATGTGGCTCTCGTCCTTCGATCCAAAAGCTAGAATTCTGTTTCAGTCAAGTGCAATACGTTTGCTTCCATGAGACCCGAACTTCGAAAGTTTGGATAGTTATGTGATATTCATGGAATCTGAAAATCATTTTCAGAGACAGACAAAGGCTAAAAGATATGAGATATCCAAAGCATTGTTTGTTTGCAAACTATTTGTAAAAGTGTTTGCTAGGCATTTGACTGATAAGAGAGGGATCCAGGAGAACGCCTGTCATATGATGAAAGGTGAATAAAACAACTTAAATAGAAAGGAAGTGTCCGAAGGGTGTTAGTGAAACTTTCACGCCTAGGAAGTCCGGGGCTATCGCCACTCTTAAGTTGGGTGCTTCTTCTGAGAGTAGGAGAAATACTAAAAGTTAAACTGTTAGAAGTATAATGGCAAAAGGAAAGAAGACTGGAATATCCAGCTCATGTGTGAATGTCATACAAGTTTTTGATGTATAGAAGGCTGGTCAAAGATATAGTTCTTGGGAATTATGGTTAAACATTTTAATCACTAATTCTTGGGTATTGTAAGTTAGTCGCAAAGATACCCGCTCGATTGCATTCTGTTGCAACTCGATGTAAGAACTACTATGGCCTGAAAGACTAGCCAGGAATGAGGTTTAGATACACGCAGGGAACATAGTAAATGTTACTATGCCTTCCATAGGTGTATTCCCTATGTATTTACTTTCATAATTCATTTTAGAGTTTCACACTCTAGCCCTTTGCATAAGGTATCTTGCAAGAAGGTTGTTCATAAGAGAACTTTTAATGTTCGGAGTTATGAATAACAAAAGGGCCATACTTTCAATATGAATGAGAAGTATGTTATGAATATTGATAATAATACATTACCTCTGTATTTACTTTCATAATTCATTTAGAGTTTTATACACTCTAGCCCTTTGCATAAGGTATTTTGCAAGAAGGTTATTCATAAGAGAACTTTTGATGTTTGGTGTTATGAATAACATGAAGGGCCATGCTTCCATACAAGATGGGATGTATGTTATGAATATTGATGGAAATATGATACATCCATAACACTGACGCTAAATGTCGCAAGACTAAAAGAATACCACACAAGTGTGGCACTGCATTTGGTCACATTGGAGAAACCCGCATGGAAAATTCCATTGTGATGGATTTTGAAGTCGTTTGATTTTGAATCATCTGACACTTGCAACTTTCCTCTGAAAAGTGAAGTGACTGAAATACCGTTCACAGGCCATAAGGAACGAGCAAAGAACATATTGGTGATCATACATTATGATGTGTGTAGTCCAATAAATGTTGTTGCAAGTAGTGGATTTGTCTATCTTCAGAAATGACTCAAGTAGATATATGGATATTTACTTGTTGAGACGTAAGTCTGGATCTTTTGAATTCATTCATAAGGTTTTCAAAAATGAAGTAGACGTTATTATAACAAGAAAATTATGTTTCTACAATTCGATTGCAGAAAGGAATATTTGAGTTACAACTTTAGCGAATGTCTGATGAGTTATGAAAGGGGTTTCATAACTTGCACCTCCTGGAACACCACTGCAAGTGGAAAGTCTGTGAAGATGTAATCGAACCATTTATGACATGGTAAGATCAAAGATGACATAAATAAAATGGCCATTATCCCTTTTAAAGTGATGCTTTAGAGACTGCGGCTTTTTCACTGAAAAGAGATCCATCAGGTCTGTTGAAATGATGCCATGGTATGGTACGCCCAACCATGTTATATCTTTTCTTAACATTTGGAATATGGGGCTTGTGTAAAAGGTTACAAACCTATTCCAAATCAGACAAGTGCTACTTTGTAAGGTTATCCCAAGTCATTGGGTATTCCCCACCACTATACCGAGGCAAAGGATTTTGCCGCAAAACGGTATGCTTTTAAAGAGAATAGTTCTTACAAAAGGCGAGTGGGAGGACAAGGCAACTCGACGAGATAACCAGTATCTTCGTCATCAGATCAAAGGAAAGAAACCTTGGAAGTGATTCCGGAGTTTCCTACTGCGACTGATACGGAAGTCTCTACAATAAAATGTATGGACTTCGGCCGAACTTGCAGCTGAACCACGTAGGCAAGGCTCGTGCAAACCTCTCAGGTGCGCAAACGAGATATTGTTGTTGGACAACAGTATACCTACGATACATAAGGAAGCGATGATGGGCCCTGACTCCGGAGTTGGCTAAATGCCAATACAATCTGAGATAGTTTCCATATCAATGTTTCAAGATTAAAATCTTGATACACCTTTCGGAAGGCTTAGAGTCTAAAGAATATTTATGGAACTAAAAACTGATACGGATAAAAATGTTTTATCCATAAAGCTCGACTTGTTGCAAAAACAAGTTCAAAGAGTTGACTACGATGAGATTGTCTCACCGTAGCGATGCTTGAAGTCGGTTCGGGTTGAACTAGCAATTAATACATATTTCAATCACGAGATATGAAACATGGATGACAAAAGGATTTCCATCTGATGGGAATGAAACCTAGGACTTGTATGTGATACAGTCCAAAGTAATTTGTCGATCCAGAGGATGCTAGTAAGTATGCAAACTTCAGAGTTCCAGCGATGGACAGAAGAGAGCAAAGTGGAGTTGGAATATTCGTTTTTGATTGAATGGTCAAAAGGGTTTTGACTTCATCAAATGGGTATCGAAGATGCTTGTGATTCAAGAAAGTAAGTGGGAGCATAATAATATTTCTAAAAACCGTGTGTACTTGACACATTGTTAATTGGAAATACATTTCTTGACACGAATAAGGACTTCATTAGAAAATAGTTTTTCGATGAAGTGCTTAGGCTAAATAGCCTCAATATTAGGCATGATGATCTATGGAGATAGATTTACCTAATGGGGCTAAGCAATGAATACATATTGACAAGATGCTAAAAAAAATTAGCATTTAAAACGCCAAGGAGTGATTCTTGCCGAAGTCACATGGAAAGAGTTTTTGCAAGACTCGGTGTCCCAAAACACTGATGAGTAAAATACATGATGGAGATTCCACACACTCTTGTGTTTGGATTAATCATGTATTCCATGGTATGTAAAACAACCAGATATGTCCAATACTCCAAAGTTGTTGCGAGTATAGATACCAAAGTGATCAAAGTACTGATCATAGGACAACAGTGAAAGATGTCACTGAGTACTAGAGTAGTACTGATGACATGTTTTCTCGCAAGTAGAGATTATGAATTGCTCGTTGTAAGTAATTACATCGATACAGTCTTCATCAATGCTACATGCGATTTTCGATTTAAGTTAAGGGTTTTGTGTAATGCACAATATGGTGGCACGGTAGTTGGAAATTGTTCCAAACAAGATACTGTGGTGAATTCTATAACAAAGGCTAAGTATGTTGACGCTTGAGAAGCGACAAAGAAGTTGTTGAATCATATAGTTCATTCATGAACTTAGTATGATTCCAAGATGGCTTTGGTCTATGGGACACTATTGCAGATAGTTGCTACATAGCTCAGTCTGAGGAATCAGGTTTCGACCAATGATTCACACATATGCAAAGCCAAGTCCACACAAAATATGAATTTTGTGAAAGCGTGAAAATGCGAGGATATGCAAAGTTACACATGGAGCTGAAGTTGTCAGATCCGTTGGACATCAGGCTATACCACAAGCGAAGCATATTTTACACCAGTATGCCATAGGTGTAAAGTGCATTAGTATTGACTAGATTATTGACTCTAGTGCAAGTGGGAGTCTGTAGGAGATATGCCCTAGAGGCAATAATAAATGTTATTGATTATCTCCCTGTTCGTAATTAAAGTTTATGTTCCATGCTATAACTGCAATGATTCTCGAGTCTACAAATAAAACGAGGCTTGGAGGGAAACTCATGTGCACGTGTGGGATAATAAACGGTAAAATGTATTCCTAGTCTGGCCTCTAAGACTGGCTCAAGTATTGCATGATGATCCTGTTTTCCTGATCATGGGCATGGCTATGCCGGCAATTTTGAGGGCACAATGTTAGTAGAACATTTGTGTTGAATCGACCCGAATTGATGTTATGCTATGAGATACATTTGTCACTAGTTAATGGTTAATAACACAGAGATGGTTAACGTTTGCATAATTCCTTAGACCATGAGAGTATCGAGTTTCTTCATGCTTGCTTCATGAACTTTGGGGTTTGTTAAACGTCATCCGTAAATGGGTGGCTATTACGGCGGCTTACGGGTTCATGGAAAAGTATGTCAAGTAACTTGATAGCTCAAGATTGGGATTTGCTCCTCCGACGATGGAGAGATATCTCTGGGCCCTCTCGGTGTTACGGTATCCATCATCGTCTGGCCAGACAATTTGTGATTTGATCACGGGGATGCCGGAACACGGGAACGAGAAAAGAGAACAATACCGGTAACGAGGTAACTGGCATAGTGGACAAGTTGTTGATCCGCGGGGATGCCAACATGTCTCACCTCGGGTATTTGTAACATATCGCGAAGCAACAGGAATAGCACACGGCAACTGGAGGTTCACTCAAATATTCATTCGTGTGGGTATAGGGGTCAATATGGGTGTCCACGGCTCCGATGTTGATCATTGATCGGAAGGGGTTCCGGGTCATGTCTATACTTCACCGAACCTATAGGGTCACACGCTTAAGGGTCATCTATCTGCTGAATACTAGACGGGGAGTCTGAGAGAAAATCACCGAAAAAGTTTCGGACGAAACGGAAACGTTCCGGAGAGGATATCGGAATAGTTCCGGTGAAACTAAAAAGTTGTTTCAGGGTATTCCATAAAGTCAAATTGGTTTCGGCACATGCCTGGAAATTATTGGAAGGTACCAGAATTGTTCCGGTAACTTCTGAGATTTTTCAGAGACAAAAACCGAAAATGTTCCGGACTGCCGGAACCGCTTTAGTTGCTTTTCACAGATGAAAATCACTAAACCGAAAAGTTGTTTCGGAGTACACCATAAAGTCAAATTGGTTTCGGAACATGCCTGATAATTCTTGGAGGGTGCCAGAATCATTCTGGAAACTTTCTGGAATTTTCCGGAATGAAAACCGGAAATGTTCCGGAGCTGCCGAAACCGCTTCAGATGCTTTTCGCAGATGAAAATCACTAAACCGGAATTGTTCCGGCTCACGTTGAAAATTATTTTGGTGGGTACTGGAAATGTTCTAAGCCCACATGAATATTTTCAGTTCGATCAGACGCTGAAAAATGTCGTCGTGAATAGTGAAAGTGCTTTTTGGGATATTTATGGAAAAGTCACCTTTTGGGATATTTTCCCAAAAAGGTTTCTAGAAGGCTTGGGGGCCAAGAAACCCTACCCCTTGGATTTCCTATAAATAGAGGTGGAGGGGCTGCCTCCACACTCACATCCTTACTCTCATACACAAGCCATGCATGATCTGGCATTCTCTCTCCCTCCCAGCGAAATAGTTTCGTAGAGCCGAAAGGCTGTCTGGGTTCCGGCAGGAACTAGTTCTGGACGGCGAAGCCCTGCCGGATAGATGACACCGTATGTGTGCAACTCTGTAGAGAGATCGTAGTTTCGGTCTTAATTCGAGAGTGCCTCCCGAAGGGCTGTCCGTGTGACCGTCCGAGTTTTGGAGGTCCTCCCGAAGGGCTGTCCGAGTGACAGTCCGAGTTTCGGAGGTCCTCCCGAAGGGCTGTCCGCGACACCGTCCGGGGGACTGTGCGACCACCTCCCGGAGGGCTGTCCGCGGGGCAGATGAGGGTATACATCCTCGCGGTTGGGAGGTTGTAAAATCCTAGCTGCGGGGATCTGCACCGCCGTTCGTCATTGACTCAACTTCCGCTACGCTACGAGTCGGTAACGAAAGAGATCAAACCTTGTATGCAGTCTCCATAGTGGTCCTGGGCTGGTACGTAGGTCGGAAAATTTTTGTTTTCTGCTGCGTTCCCCTACAGACACTGTATACACAAGTGAAGTACCAGCCCAATCCCGACAATCAGCCCGCATCTGTGAACTGTGACATCTGAAGAGCTTTCGGGAGAAACGTACAACGTAGAGGGGCCCATACCCATTATCCCACATGGTGGTAGTGCGTATAGGGCACGACGACCCACTCAGATCAAATACCCAATCTGTAAGCTCATTTAGTAACTCGCAGAGACGAACAGGGTTCCTGTCGCTCCGACTTGGTGAAACATAACGCGTGGGTGCTCTTGGAGCCGACCCGTCTTTAATGATATTCACTCGCGGGCACCCTTGGGGCCAGCCCGACTTTAACAGTTTAAGTTTTGCAGAAATGTAAACAGTTCCGCGATCCTCACCCAGAGGAATCACGGCCCGGTAGCAAGCATGGCATACGGACAAGGGTGATGGGTCACCGATGAAGAAGCAGCACAGCTAAGTATTGCGGGGCAACAGGTGGGGTATCAATAACAGACTAAGAAAATCAGGCTATGCATTCGGAATAGGTACTATCAGAACAGTAGCAGGGGCATTTCTAATGCAAGCACAAGAGAGAGGGGATTGGGTGATATCTGGTGATCAAGGAGGTTTTGCTTGCCTGGAAGCTCTGCTGAAGGGCCCTGGTCGTCGGCGACGTCGTCGTAGGCGGCAGTGTCGTCGGCGATCACGGGGGCTATCGAGAGAGAAGGGGGAGAAGAAACAATAAATACACAGAAAAATGCAATCACTTATGCATGACATGTATAAATGCTGTGCAGAGGTGTTTAACTGCCTAACTAAATGATTTAGTTAATTTAGGAATTTATTTGGATTTATTTTGTTAAACTCAGTCGCTATTCATTTACTGAAATCAGTCTAAAAGTTCCATGTTCTGTATTTTAGAGGGGTGTGGCAGGTATGTGGATAGGTTCTTCAGATTCTACACACTTTTCTGATCGTTTTACATATATAAATTATTTTAATCGGAGTTACGGTTTAAAAGATATGATACGGTTGACTGGTCAATCTTACCGGTGGGGCCCACCTGTCATAGACAGAGGCCTAATCAGGGGGTTATTTTTAATTAAACCGAGTTAGTTAGGGTGTGGACCCCACTAGTCAGTGTCTGTTTAGAGACTAATTTAATTAATTAACTTAATTAACAGATTATCTAATTAACTAAAACGTTTTAACCGCGCGGGACCCTCATGTCATAGACACAGGGCCGTATGACCAGTGGGCCAGAGGGGCGCTGAGTTGGCACAGTGAACGACCAGCGTTGACTGGTCAACGGGGCGGTGGGACCCGGTTGCAGCGACTCAGCGTGGCCCACCAGCCAGGCCACGTCGGACGGGGGCGCGGCGACGAGCCGGAGCAGCTCCGGCGACGTCCCGACACGGCGGAGGCGCTCGGAATCGGCGTACGGTGGCTCATTTCGAGCGCTGAGACAACCGTTCGAACGAGGGAGCCCGCGCGCGTCATGTGGGGCAACCGGTTGGACGCGGGGGTGGCCGGAGAGACGCCGGCGACGACGGGAGGCGGCGGAGCTCTCGGGCGTCTCACGGGATCGCGGCTGCGGTGGGTTTCCGCGGGCGTTTTTGGTCGCGCTCGAACGAGGGTGAAGTGCCGCATCGAACTGAGCTAGCGAGAGGCCTCGGGAGCGACCGGAAGTGGCCGGACGGCGAGGTCTTGCGGCGGGCAGAGTGCGGCAACGGCGGCGAGCTAGCTAGGGAGGAATGCGGCGGCGAGGAGAGGAATGGCGGGAGGGAGGAGCTCACCGTGCGGCCAAGAAAGGCCCTAGACGGCTTTGTAGCAGCAGGGAGTCGCCGTAGCCGGAGATTGATGGCGGAGGTCGGAGGCGCGGTCGGGGACGATTCGGCGGCTGCAGTGGTGCTCGGCTCCGTTGAGTGGCTCCAGACGTCGTAGTCGACGACGACGAAGCAGAGGGACGAGGCGGCGAGGTCCAACGGAGACGGTGGCTGCGGGAACGGCGACGTGCGGCGGCGGATGCGCTCGGGTGAGATGGGGAAAGAGGGAAAGAGGGAGAGTGAGACGACCAGGGCTGGTCAGAGGGGCCGGGGGCGGTTAAGGCGGGCAGGGCGACGTGCGGGGTGGCGCGTTGTCGACCAGAGGGGAGGGGGCCAGGCGCGGCGGGCGCGGGCGTGCGGCGTGCTCGACCGCGGCGACGTGGGTGAGCAGTGCGGGGTAGGGGATAGGTCTAGGTGGGCTGGGTCGGCTGCCACTTAGGCCCAGGCGGCTGGGCTCCTTTTCTTTTTCTTATCTTTCTTTTCCGTTTTCCCTTTTCTTTTTCTGTTTGCAATTAGTTTAGGTACCAATTGACTTTAGAAAAATGTGGGACTGGTCTCAAATATTACAGTGCAATATTCTCTATCACTAAAAATTGGTTTGGTGGTAAAATGTTTTCAATTGAATTTTAATTAAATAAAAATGGTTTAAATTGCTGCTGTTGGCTACTGTTTTAGGTTGAAATGGTCATTTAACTAATTTATTAAATGTTGAGTATATTTTTATAATTGTCTCTGAATTATTTTATATTAAATGAACATTTTAGTTTCCGTTTTTGAACAACTTTTATTTTCACTTAAATTTTGAATTTCAAATTGAGTTTGAATTTGAAATGAGATTGGATGCTAATGATGCTTATGCACTGACCAACATGATGACATGGCACTGCTAATAGGGGATTACTATAGTGATTACAGGGGGATGTTACAATTCTCCTCCTCTAACAAGAATTCTCGTCCCGAGAATTAGGAGGTAGGCTGAAAGAGAGAGGGGTATTCTTCACGGAGACGATCTTCGCGTTCCCAAGTGGCTTCATCTTCAGAATGATTCGACCACTGAACTTTAAGAAACTTGGTTGACTTTTGACGGGTTCGACGCTCAGCTTGATCAAGAATGCGGATCGGATACTCTTGATAAGAAAGATCCTTTTGCAATTCAAGCACTTCATGATCCACGGCTCAGATAGGATCCTTGAAGTAGCGACGGAGTTGCGATACATGAAAGACGTCATGCACTTGAGAAAGGTTCGGCGGCAATTCTAATTGATACGCCACTTCTCCTCGACGGGCGAGAATGCGAAAGGGGCCGATGTAGCGAGGAGCTAACTTGCCCTTGATCCCAAAACGGTGAGTACCTTTCATCGGAGTGACACGAAGGTAAGCTTGTTCGCCAGGTTGATAGACCATAACCTGGTGCTTTCGATCATAGTTGCTCTTCTGACGAGACTGAGCAGTTTTCAAATGTTCACGGACAATGCGGACTTGTTCTTCAGCTTGCTGAATAATGTCCGGTCCAACGAGTGATTGTTCCCCAGTTTCTGACCAATTCAGAGGGGTTCGACACTTACGTCCATATAGAACTTCAAACGGTGCCATCTTCAAACTAGCTTGATAGCTATTGTTGTAAGAGAACTCGGCATACGGGAGAGATTCTTCCCATTTCTTACCGAATGAGATGACACAAGCTCGAAGCATATCTTCAAGCACTTGATTGACTCGTTCAACTTGTCCCCGGGACTGGGGGTGAAAATAGGTGCTGAAGGACAAATGAGTTCCCATAGCTTCCTGGAAACTGTTCCAAAATCTGGAGGTGAAGAGGCTGCCACGATCAGAACTGATCTCCAGCGGAATACCGTGAAGTTATACGATCCTGGAAACATACAAGTCTGCTAACTGACTAGCAGTGATTGTCTCCTTAACTGGCAGAAAGTGAGCAACCTTGCAGAAACGGTCAGTGACAACAAAGATAGCATCATGACCTTTCTGCGATCTGGGAAAACCAGTGATGAAGTCCATTTCGACCTTGTCCCATTTCCATTCAGGAATTTCAAGGGGTTGCAGAAGTCCAGCAGGCCTTTGATGTTCTGCCTTGATGCGACGACAAATGTCACATTCAGCAACGTAGCGAGCAATGTCTCGCTTCATATCATGCCACCAATATCTCTGCCGAATTTCTTGGTACATCTTCATACTGCCAGGGGTCAAATCCTGGTTGTGAGTTCTAGGAACCACTAAGCGATTTTTGTAGAACAAGGCGCCATCAGCATCAATAGTGAAGAATGAGGGCTTTCCCCTTTTAACATCTCGCTTAATTTTCTCGACCTCAGAGTCACATTTCTGTATATGCTTGATGAGGTCACCGAGATCTGGTGCAACAATCAGGGTATTGAGATGTCCTTGAGGAACAATATGGAGGTTCAATTTGCGGAGCTCTTCACAAAGCATAGGTTGCGCTTCCTGGACCATGAGGTTGTTGCAATAAGCCTTGCGACTCAAAGCATCGGCCATTACATTAGCCTTGCCAGGGGTATAAGAAATATCCATGTCATAATCGGCTATTGTCTCGAGCCATCTTTGTTGACGCAGGTTCAAGTCTGGTTGAGTATACAGATACTTCAAACTTTGGTGATCCGTGTATATCTCGCAACGATTACCGAGAAGGTAATGTCGCCACAGCTTCAGAGCATAGATAACTGCAGCTAACTCAAGATCATGAGTTGGATACTTATCTTCGTGAGGACGCAATTGACGAGAGCCATAAGCAATCACTTTGCGCTCTTGCATTAGGACGCAGCCTAATCCTTGACGGGATGTGTCGCAATATATCACAAAGTCCTTGAGAGAATCTGGCGGAGCTAGCACTGGGGCAGATGTCAACTTATCTTTGAGTGTTTGGAAACTTTCCTGACATTTTTCCGTCCACTCAAACTTAACGCCTTTGTGAAGCAGATCAGTCAGAGGCTTGGCAATCTTAGAGAATTCTCGACGAAGCGGCGGCAATAGCTAGCAAGACCGAGAAAACTTCTGACTTGCTTGACATTCTTCGGGGGAGTCCTATCAAGAATAGCCTGAACTCTTTCGGGGTTAACTGCGATGCCATCTTTGGAAATCACGTGACCAAGATAGGTCACTTCGGATAACCAGAATTCACACTTGGAGAATTTGGCATATAGTTGATGTTCTCGAAGTCTCTCCAATACAAGCCGAAGTTGTTCGGCGTGTTCTTCTTCATTCTTGGAGAATATAAGGATATCATCCAAATAAACCACGACAAACTTGTCGAGGTAGTCCATGAAGATATAGTTCATTAATCGAGAGAATGTTGCTGGAGCATTGGTCAATCCGAAGGACATAACGGTGTACTTGTATGATCCATAACGAGTAACGAATGCAGTCTTCGGAATATCCTCCTTGCGAACTCGGATCTGATGATAACCCAACCTCAAGTCGAGTTTCGAGAACACAAAGGATCCAGCAAGCTGATCATAAAGATCGTTGATCTGGGGCAGTGGATATTTGTTCTGGATGGTTGCTTGGTTAATGGGCTGATAGTCCTGGACCAATCGGTTAGTTCCATCCTTCTTCTTAACAAAGAGAGAAGGTGCTCCCCAAGCAGAGGAACTGGGGCGGATGAAACCCTTTTTCAGTGACTTGTCAATTTCCTCCTTAAGCTCAAGGAGTTCATGCGGCGGCATCTTATATGGGCGCTTAGCAATAGGAGTGGTGCCCGGTTTCAAGTCGATGACGAACTCAACGGCTCTAACCGGGGGTATTCCGGGAAGTACTTCTGGAAAGACGTCCAGAAAATCACGAACGACTGGAATATTCTCAATTCCCTCGAGAGGTGAAGCGTTCAATGCATTGAGAGCATATATCTGGGCTTCGGCATTCCGGGTAATGCGAGCGGTGTAGTTCACTATCTCATCAGAGGGATGAAGCAATTGGACGACTTTAGTGGCACAGTTGATTGAAGCAATGTGAGCTTTCAACCAATCCATTCCCAGAATGAGGTCTATATTGGAAGAATTCAGAATGATGGGAGAAACAAGGAATTCCATTCCTTCGATTTCAACCGGGACATTATGTGCCATCATGGTGGTTTGACACTGGCCTCCAGGGGTTTTAACGACTAATGGAGTATGCATCTCTACATATTGTATGCCATGCATGAATGCAAATGTTCCCGACATGAATGAATGCGATGCTCCTGAATCAAATAAAACAGAAGTAGGTACTGAGTTAACGAGAAGTGTACCCATCACAGTATCAGGTTGATCCTGAACTTCTTCAAGGTCAACGTGGTAAGCTTGTCCACGTCCATAAGCAGCAGGCCCGGTATTATAGTTGCGGTTCTGATTGTTGCCATGACCATTTCCACGGCCAGCATAGGGAAGGGCCAACTGATTCGGATTCTGGCGGCAGTCCTTGGCCATGTGACCTGGTTTGTGACACTTGAAGCAGAGACCATCTTCAGGACGAAGAGGAGCAGCACGGGGTGGAGCAGCTTGAACTCTTGGCTGCCTCGGTGGTGGAGGCAGACGGGGTGCAGCATAGGAGGGCCTTTGCGCAGGGGCAGCTGGACGGTACACACTGTTGGGAATCCACATCTTACGCCTTTGACCTGAGCTCGAAGAGGAGCCAATATCACGGTTGCGCTTCTGTGACTCCTTGTGCTTGATCTGAGAGGTCTCGACCAGAATAGCCTTGTTCACGAGAGTGGCAAAGTCGGGGAAGTCTTGAGCAGCAAGTGCAAGCTCGAGGTCCGGGTGAAGTCCACTACGGAACTTCTCCTGTCTACAAGCATCAGTTGGAATGTCTTCTTCGGCATAGCGGGACAAGTTAAGGAACTCCCGCTGATAAGCTTCGACAGTCCTGTTGCCCTGAACAAGGTTGCGGAACTCGGTCTTCTTCCGGTCTATGATTCCCTGAGGAATATAGCGAGCACGAAAAGCAGTCTGGAACTCAACCCAAGTAACGATTGTCCCAGCAGGCAGTGTACGCTTGTGAGTGGACCACCATTGAGTGGCGGGTCCCTTCAGGAAGTAGGTCGCGAAGGTGACATAGCTGTCAGGGGCGACGCCAGCAGATTCCATCTCAAAGGCGATGTCGCGAAGCCAATCATCAGCGTCCAGCGGCTGTTCAGAGTTGCGGTAAATAGTGGGGTTGAGACGCACAAACTCCTGCAGAGTTATCGGGGGAGGTGCCTGGTTCTGATTCTGGTTCTGATTGTTCTGATGCGGGAACTGAGCCATGATATTAGTCATGAACTGACGGTTCAGCTCGAATTGCTGCATCATAGCTGCCATATAATCTGGTGGTGGTGGGCTTTCAAGGACACGACCACGACCACGACCACGAGCATTAGGCCTAACCATCCTGCTAGAATTTCAACAGGGGGTAGTTTAGTAAAAGCAACCGCAAATGTTTAGTAATGAACATGATGTAACACGACAATGAATAAGCAGTGCAATAGATACATAACAGTAGTCAATTAAGACATACAGATCCATACACAGAGTCGGTTACACGCGGACAGCACAACGGCGTAAAATTAAAGAAAAAGACATACTAGGCGGCGCGCAGGCACGCGGTGAGGAATACACAACGAGACATAGCAAAGGCTACATCAACGTCGGGGAAAACCACTGAAACGGGGCAACTGCAAGTGCGGACGATGAGTCTCCAGAGCAGACAAATCCTGCTCTCCGTGTGCACTCTGATGCAGAACCCGGTCTCGAACTGGAAGAAGAGGTCCACGCGCGGGTCTGTGACCTCCAACAGCAGGCCAATCAATACCTGCCGGCATCTGAGTCCTGCGCGGGTAAAGGATATACTCTGGCTGTATCCCTGCACGAACAGCTGGCAGCAACTGTGTCATAGCATCGTAAAGACGTGCTCGAGTGGCAAACAGCTCGACGGCGAGAGCCCGGGCAGTGCGATCCAGAGCCTGAGTGCACTGAATCAACACGTGCGGGTCGTATCGACGACGCTCGTATGGGGCACAGACAGCTGTGTAGTATCCGGTAGCATCTTCAGCAGGTGCATACGGAATGTATCGGAACTCAGAGGCATCCAAGTGACTATGCTCTCCACGGCGATGTGCGACAGCAGAGTGGGCAGCATCATGTACTGCCATCTCAATCGTCACGCCGATACCGTGAAAAATGTGCAACTCGGTCTCGGAGTCATTCTGCTGATCGAAGATACGAACATCAGCATGGTACTGTTCCTGGTTGAACTCGCGGTAATCCTCGTAAACCATGTACTCAGGGTACCAGCGGTAACCCAGTCTGGTCAGGAGGGCGATCAGAACAGCTGGAAACCCAGGGGTATCACGAGCCCATGTGCGAAGCACAAGCTGCGTCGCAGGGCGCGGCGGAAACAAACGATCCATCTGAAATAGAGGAAATTCAGGATTGCCAAATGACAATAAGAAGTATCATATAACTTGGAAAGGTTAAACAAACCAATGGAAAGGAAATGTGATCATCAGACTAATCAGATCAATGGTAAGGAATAAGCACAGATAATCCAGCTCTCCGGGTGGACGAGATTACGAGATCCTAGTGTCGGCGTTAGTAAAATTCATTTAACCCGAAAGGAAGAGAATTCAGAGTCCCAGAGTATGGAAGAGGAATAAAAGATCCTAATAACACCCATAGGCGACGTGGGCCCGTAAGCCACACAGCCATGTTAGTAAAATATAGTTTTTCAAGACTAGACTCAACTTCGACCAAGGAATTGGAAGGGGGCTTCCTACAGGCAGTAGGTTCTGATACCAGCTTGTGGCGCCCCTGCTCGACCGTGCACTAATCATACACGCAAACGTGCACGCTCGAGATCAGGGACTCACGGGAAGATATCACAACACAACTCTAAACTCAAGATAAACATAAATCATCATATTACAAACCAGGGGTCACGAGGACCCGAATACATAAGTCATACAAACCAAATATCTGAGTACAAACATAGTTAGTCAAGTTTTGCCTTAAGAAGGCTAGCACAAACAACGACATAACGATCGAAAGGCGCAAGCCTCCTGCCTGGGAGCCTCCGAACTACTCCTGGTTGGCTGGCTCAACCCAGTAGTACGTACCTCCGGGGCTCTCCTGGAAGTGGTCTCCTGCGGCGGCGTCTGGCTCCTGGGCTCCATCGTCTGATTTATCATCAAGTGTGTATGGGGAAAAGAAATAGCAAAGCAACCGTGAGTACTCATCCAAAGTACTCGCAAGACTGACATCAGAACTATGCTAAATGCATTGTATCAAAGGAGTGGGGCTATATCTGTGGACTGTACTGCAGAATGCTGGAATAAAGGGGAAGAGGCCTAGCCTATCGAAGACTAGCATCTTGAAGCAGTTCTTACAGCATCAGAAGAGAGTAGAGCAAGATAATATATAGCAAACATAGTTTAATAAAGCCTTGAGATACTTTCTCGACTACCCTGCGAGAAAGTGATCCCGAGAGCAGTAGTAGCAGTTTAATAATGTGACAGTAACCATTTGTAGTTGTAGCGGATCAAGATACAACTCTGAGCGTCCTGTTACCGTGGACACGGCTATTCGAATAGATAACTTCCCTGCAGGGGTGCACTACTGTTACCCAACACGCTCGATCACATCTGGCCGGACACACTTGCTGGGTAATGCCCGGCATCGGGTGATCAACACGAAGCAGCGTCCTACCTAAGCTCAGCAGAGAGGTCAACACGCCGGTCTAAATCCTAAGCACGAAGGGGTCTTGGGCCATCGCCCTTCGCACTCCTGCACGTTGCGTGGGTGGTCGGGGTGCAGGCGCGACACTGTATACACAAGTGAAGTACCAGCCCAATCCCGACAATCAGCCCGCATCTTTGAACTGTGACATCTGAAGAGCTTTCGGGAGAAACGTACAACGTAGAGGGGCCCATACCCATTATCCCACGTGGTGGTAGTGCGTATAGGGCACGACGACCCACTCAGATCAAATACCCAATCCGTAAGCTCATTTAGTAACTCGCAGAGACGAACAAGGTTCCTATCGCTCCGACTTGGTGAAACATAACGCGCGGGTGCTCTTGGAGCCGACCCGTCTTTAATGATATTCACTCGCGGGCACCCTTGGGGCCAGCCCGACTTTAACAGTTTAAGTTTTGCAGAAATGTAAACAGTTCCGCGATCCTCACCCAGAGGAATCACGGCCCGGTAGCAAGCATGGCATACGGACAAGGGTGATGGGTCACCGATGAAGAAGCAGCACAGCTAAGTATTGCGGGGCAACAGGTGGGGTATCAATAACAGACTACAAAATCAGGCTATGCATTCGGAATAGGTACTATCAGAACAGTAGCAGGGGCATTTCTAATGCAAGCACAAGAGAGAGGGGAATGGGTGATATCTGGTGATCAAGGAGGTTTTGCTTGCCTGGAAGCTCTGCTGAAGGGGCCTGGTCGTCGGTGACGTCGTCGTAGACGGCAGTGTCGTCGGTGATCACAGGGGCTATCGAGAGAGAAGGGGGAGAAGAAACAATAAATACACAAAAAAATGCAATCACTTATGCATGACATGTCTAAATGCTGTGCAGAGGTGTTTAACTGCCTAACTAAATGATTTAGTTAATTTAGGAATTTATTTGGATTTATTTTGTTAAACTCAGTCACTATTCATGTACTGAAATCAGTCTAAAAGTTCCATGTTCAGTATTTTAGAGGGGTGTGGCAGGTATGTGGATAGGTTCTTCAGATTCTACACACTTTTCTGATCGTTTTACATATATAAATTATTTTAATCGGAGTTACGGTTTAAAAGATATGATTTTTCAAAGTTTTATTAATTTTCTAGAATTTATTAAATCAAACATTGTCCAAAACAGTGTCATATGACGTCAGCATGACATAGGGGTGATGTCAGAATGCACAGTGACGGTTGACTGGTCAATCTTACAGGTGGGGCCCACCTGTCATAGACAGAGGCCTAATCAGGGGGTCATTTTTAATTAAACCGAGTTAGTTAGGGGGGTGGACCCCACTAGTCAGTGTCTGTTTAGAGACTAATTTAATTAATTAACTTAATTAACAGATTATCTAATTCATTAAAACGTTTTAACCGCGCGGGACCCACATGTCATAGACACAGGGCCGTATGACCAGTGGGCCAGAGGGGCGCTGAGTTGGCACAGTGAACGACCAGCGTTGACTGGTCAACGGGGCGGTGGGACCCGGTTGCAGCGACTCAGCGTGGCCCACCAGCCAGGCCACGTCGGACGGGGGCGCCGGCGACGAGCCGGAGCAGCTCCGGCGATGTCCCGACACGGCGGAGGCGCTCGGAATCGGCGTACGGTGGCTCATTACGAGCGCTGAGACAACCGTTCGAACGAGGGAGCCCGCGCGCGTCATGTGGGGCAACCGGTTGGACGCGGGGGTGGCCGAAGAGACGCCGGCGACGACGGGAGGCGGCGGAGCTCTCGGGCGTCGCACGGGATCGCGGCTGCGGTGGGTTTCCGCGGGCGTTTTTGGTCGCGCTCGAACGAGGGTGAAGTGCCGCATCGAACTGAGCTAGCGAGAGGCCTCGGGAGCGACCGGAAGTGGCCGGACAGCGAGGTCTTGCGGCGGGCAGAGTGCGGCAACGGCGGCGAGCTAGCTAGGGAGGAATGCGGCGGCGAGGAAAGGAATGGCGGGAGGGAGGAGCTCACCGTGCGGCCAAGAAAGGCCCTCGACGGCTTTGTAGCAGCAGGGAGTCGCCGTAGCCGGAGATTGATGGCGGCGGTCGGTGGCGCGGTCGGGGACGATTCGGCGGCTGCAGTGGTGCTCGGCTCCGTTGAGTGGCTCCAGACGTCGTAGTCGACGACGACGAAGCAGAGGGACGAGGCGGCGAGGTCCAACGGAGACGGTTGCTGCGGGAACGGCGACGTGCGGCGGCGGATGCGCTCGGGTGAGATGGGGAAAGAGGGAAAGAGGGAGAGTGAGGCGACCAGGGCTGGTTAGAGGGGCCGAGGGTGGTTAAGGCGGGCAGGGCGACGTGCGGGGTGGCGCGTTGTCGACCAGAGGGGAGGGGGCCAGGCGCGGCGGGCGCGGGCGTGCGGCGTGCTCGACCGCGGTGACGTGGGTGAGCAGTGCGGGGTAGGGGATAGGTCTAGGTGGGCTGGGCCGGCTGCCACTTAGGCCCAGGCGGCTGGGCTCCTTTTCTTTTTCTTATCTTTCTTTTCCGTTTTCCCTTTTCTTTTTCTGTTTGCAATTAGTTTAGGTACCAATTGACTTTAGAAAAATGTGGGACTGGTGTCAAATATTACAGTGCAATATTCTCTATCACTACAAATTGGTTTGGTGGTAAAATGTTTTCAATTGAATTTTAATTAAATAAAAATAGTTTAAATTGCTGTTGTTGGCTATTGTTTTAGGTTGAAATGGTCATTTAACTAATTTATTAAATGTTGATTATATTTTTATAATTGTTTCTGAATTGTTTGCTATTAAATGAACATTTTAGTTTCTGTTTTTGAACAACTTTTATTTTCACTTAAATTTTGAATTTCAAATTGAGTTTGTATTTGAAATGAGATTGGATGCTAATGATGCTTATGCACTGACCAACATGATGACATGGCACTGCTAATTGGGATTACTGTAGTGATTACAGGGGGATGTTACAAGCCCTCACTTGGATGGGTACGCTTCCCTAAAAAAAACTTGGATCGGCACGCGACGGCAACTCCTCTCGTCTGAGCAGGTGCGTCCTCTCTCCCCTACCGCAACCTCCCTGGGTTCGGTCCATGTATTCAACGAAACATCATTGCTGACACTCACAGCAACTCCAGAACACTTCGAATTGCCGAGGCGAGCTGTCCTTATCTCCTCAAACTTTGTGGCGCGGCGTGGGTGAACACGCGGAGGCCCCTCTCGGGTCTGGAAGCAAACGCGTCTGGGCGCCGACATGTTTGTGACGGCGGCGCGGTGGGCGGCGAAGAAGGGGAAGCCCAAGATGGTGCCGATCGAGCTGACAGCGACGCCGGAGCAGGCGCAGTCCATCACCCGCACCATCTTCGACGTCGTCAAGGAGCACGGCCCCCTCACCATCTCTGACATTTGGGAGCACATCAAGGTACTGCTGCTGCTACTAAAACTTGTGTGAGATTCATCTCCGCACGCAACCTGTTCGACGGAATGTCTTTCTGGCGACTTGGCTGGACGGACAGTGTTGTCTCTGTTCTTGCAATGGGTTAAAGCGTCACTTTGGATTACTTGTCATTTAGAACGTGCCTCGTGAGTTAATTTTTCTTCAGGACGTTGCCTGAGGGGTTTGACCAGCAAGAGGCAGATGAATATCATGCTGCGGTGGATGAGGGAGAAGCAGAAGCTCAGGCTCATCTGCGACCATGGCGGACCTCACAAACAATTCCTCTACACAACATGGTTCACCAACCCCAAGAATGCGCCGCAGAGGCCCAAGAGGGAGCTCAACAGGGATCATCCCAAGCCATGACCGCAATCATGTTTAACTGATGCAGAGCATATTTGCTTTACACCTTTCTCATGATTTTTCCTCGGTCTGTAGACAAAATTGTTAATCATATTATGGTGCTTATAGTTGGAATACTGTTAACGCTGCCACATTGTGAATTATGCATAAATAAAATAGTTTATTTTTTCCGTTGTACTTCTGTTTTTGCCTTTTTGGTGCTTCTTCCCGAAACTGGTGTTGGTGTTCTGAAGAACTTTGGCCTCGGCCTTCTCCACCTAAAATGAATGTGGTTTTAACTGCTACTCCCTCCATAACTTAATACAAGACATTTTTCTTGGCACTATAGTAGTGTCAAAAAACGTCTTATATTAAGTTATAGACGGAGTATTAACTTGGCAATAACCATACTTTAAATGATGGGGTATATCATATTATCACATCTCTTAACCATTTGCAGGTCATGTATTTAGTAGAACAGCATACAAGTATTTAATGTCTGAAAAGATATTATGGTGCTTATAGCTGAAATACTGTGAACGATGCCAGATTGTGAATTATGCATAAACAAATAACCCAAAACAGTTTTTTTCTGTTGTGCTCCTGTTTTTGCCTTCTATGGTGCTTCTTCCTGAAACTGGTGTTGGTGTTCTGATGAACTTTGGCCTCGGCCTTCTTCCATTGAAATGAATGTGGTTTTAACGGCTATTAACTTTCGCAAGAACCTTACTTTAAATGATGGGATTATATCTGATTATCACATCTCTTAACCATTTTCAGGTCATGTATTCAGTAGAACAGCATAAAAAGTATCGAATGTCTGTTGAAAATAATACTCCAAATAATTTTCAGTAATTAACGCATGTTAGTTTCCAGAGCTACAATGCCCTGTATTGCATTGCAATTTCAGTATATAAAAGTTTGGTGGCATAAACAACCTGCAATAACAAGGACCCAAAACTAATTTCCTAGTATCAGTTTCATATACTCAAGCATACTCCTTCTACATATATGTACTCACATGGCCTTCCAAATGCCTTGATTATTTGCAGAACTTTCTTTTTGTCAGAGTAGGTGTTTTTTCTGTTGACAGCTAGTTGTGATATTATATGTTGTTAAGAAGTATCAACCCAGGAATGGCACCGTCTATGGCAAGAGTACAGAAGCCTGGAGTTATTCCAGGAGATGCAGCAGCTCAATTCATTTCGGGTCAGAATCATTGCGGTTGATGCAGCAAAGGAAAAGAAGGGCAGAACAGGTGGCGGCTGGTGCTAGACCACCTATGCTCTGCAAAGAAATGAGCAGTACAACTGTGTTTCGGGCCAATATCCTGAAGGAGGGTTCTAATCCAGATTCTGTGGGACCTGGTTGGCAAGCGTCTCGCACTGAGCGAGCTTCGGAGGAAATATGCCAAGGCACTGCCTTGTGAAGACCTGAGGTGTTTCGTCAAGTTGGACAACTAGGATCGCATCAAGGGAGACAAGCGCTCACTGCTAAGAACTAACTGGTCAGGACAGTCTTGTCTCATCAACATGTGTGTTTTTCTTACGAGATTTATTGTTATTAGTGCATGAACATACTGGTTATTTTCGGTTGGTAATGATGTATTGACTTGGAGTATTGATGTTGCTTGGCTGCCTGAGTACACTGAACTGGAGCCTAGACCACCATTGTTGTTTCTCATGTTCTTGTTAAGATGCAGTAGTTTCTTCGGATAGATCTTATTTTTCTGCAAATTTTGATATATTATTTGTATTTTTCTGAATTAGAATGATTTAGTTATGATTTTTCTAGCAAATTTGAACAAATTCAAATTTAAACCATTCAAATTTGAAAACTGATGGCGCAAACAGAAACTAGACAAAATTTTGAATCTAATGCAAAAAGAATCACTCAAAAACATCAAATATCCTAAAAGATATAAGCACCCAAAACCGGCAAGAACTCAAACCGGCAACCTTTTCAAGGCCGGCAAGCTTTTTATCGCCGGCAAGATTTTCAAGGTCTAACATTTAGTCCCGGTTGGAGACACCAACCGGGACTAAAGGGGCCGATACCCTTTAGTCCTGATTGGTATCTCCAACCGGGACTAAAGGTCTAACCTTTAGTCCCGGTTGGAGACACCAACCGGGACTAAAGGGCAAACCGGCAACCTTTTCAAAAACGGCAAGCTTTTCATCGCCGGCAAGATTTTAGTCCCGGTTGGTATCTCCAACCGGGACTAAAGGTCTAACCTTAGGTCCCGGTTGGAGACACCAACCGGGACTACAGGGTATCGGCCCCTTTAGTCCCGGTTGGCGTCTCCAACCGGGACGAAAGGTCCCATTCAAACCGGGACTGATGCCTGCCGAGCCCCCGACAGGCGCCCTAGCCGCTCGAACCGGGACTGATGCTCACATTAGTCCCGGTTCGTAATGCAACCGGGACTAAAGGTTAAATCGAGCTTGGACCAAAGCCCTTTTTCTACTAGTGCTGGCTTGGTTTCTACCAATTACTTTACGGCACAACTCGGTGGATGGATTCTGCCGATGCTAGCTCAAGCACGCACATATGAAAGATCGATCTGCCGAAAGCACAAAAACACATGCGAACAAAAAGCACGTGAGACACGATAATAACAACACAATCCTGGCTGTTTATTTGTTCTGATTTGGTTGACAAGGGTAGTCACGTATAGGTATATATAACACCTAATCTATCTCTACATAGCCGACACGGTCTTCGCTACACCGAACAGGCTAACCTAAAGGGCAACGATAGGCATCAACGATAGTCATTAGTGCTTCTTGCGGTACGTCACCGATGGCACCTACATGTGATAAAAATACGTCTCACACAGGGGAATCTCAGACTGTGCCGGCCGATGCAGTAAGAATATCCTATACTGCGCTCTGCACGCTGGGAAATGATACCACGCACCTGTTTGGGCCGGTCCATGTCTGGGAGTCCTGTTTTTCAAGGTTTATGTTTTTCCTTTTTTGTCTTCTTTATTTTGTACTCTAAATAATTGAGGAATTCGAAAAGGTTTCAAAAATTTAATAAATGAGAATTTGCAATAAAATGTTTAATAATTCATAATTTTGTCTGGATACAAAAAATGTTCGCAATTTTGAGAACAAATATTCGGGAAATCAGCAAATTTTCATGATTTTTTGAAGAAGTTCGTGTATTTAAAAATGTAAATGAAAGCGAAGAAAATTTTCGTCAATTCAGAAGATGTTCTTCAATTAAAAAATATCCTAAAAATTCAAAAACTGTTCATGATTTATAAAATGGTTTATTGATTCATAAAATGTTTGCTGATTCAGAAAATGATCATGCACTTCAAAAAATGTTCGTTCAATCAAAAAAATGTTCATGACTTTCAAAAATTGTATCACCAATTTCCCAAAAATGTTCGTCAATTTTGAAATGTTCGCGGTTTCAATAAAAATGTTTTGAAAAACTGTTCACAATTCTTAGGAAAATGTTTGCAAATAGTATAATATGTTCATTAATTGAAAAAATGTTCAAAAATCTGTAAAAATGTCCACGAATTTGAAAAATGTTCATGATTTCAAATACGTTCATAAGTTTGAATAAATATTCATGATTTTCAAAATTTGTCCATGATTTCACGAAAATAAGAGTGATAGTTTATCTCGACGAGCAGCAAAATGTAGTCATGGCCATTGAAGATTATAAATTTTTTCTCGCGTTGCAACGCGCAGGTCGTTTTGCTAGTGAGAAAAAAGAAAAAGGAAAAACAGACATGTACTCGCTCGATGGGTCAGGCCCATCTCTTGCGAGTGACGCGAGCATAGCGCTCGCTGTGAGCCCTCACTTGGATGGGTACGCGTCCCTAAAAAAACTTGGATCAGCACGCGACTTCCTCACCCTCCCTCCCGGCGGCGGCGGCGACGGCAACTCCTCTTGTCTGAGCGGGTGCGTCCTCTCTCCCCTACTGCCACCTCCCTGGGTTCGGTCCATGTATTCAGCGAAACATCATTGCTGACACTCACAGCAACTCCAGAACACTTCGATTTGCCGGGGCGAGCTATCCTTATCTCCTCATACTTTGTGGCGCGGCGTGGGTGAACACGCGGAGGCCCCTCTCGGGTCTCGAAGCAAACACGTCTGGGCGCCGACATGTTTGCGACGGCGGCGCGGTGGGCGGCGAAGAAGGGGAAGCCCAAGATCTCGCCGATCGAGCTAACAGCGGCGCCGGAGCAGGCGCAGTCCATCACCCGCACCATCTTCGACGTCGTCAAGGAGCACGGCCCCCTCACCATCTCTGACGTTTGGGAGCACGTCAAGGTACTGCTGCTGCTGCTAAAACAGTGTCGTCTCTGTTCTTGCAATGGGTTAAAGCGTCACTTTGGATTACTTGTCATTTAGAACGTGCCTCGTGTGTTAATTTTTCTTCAGGACGTAGGCCTGAGGGGTTTAACCAGCAAGAGGCAGATGAAGATCATGCTGCGGTGGATGAGGGAAGAGCAGAAGCTCAGGCTCATCTGCGACCATGACGAACCTGACAAACAATTCCTCTACACGACATGGTTCACCAACCCCAAGAATGCGCCACAGAGGCCCAAGAGGGAGCTCAACAGGGAGCATCCCAAGCCATGACCGCATTCATGTTTAACTAATGCAGAGCATATTTGCTTTACACTTTTCTCATGATTTTTCCTGGGTCTGTAGACAATTTTTTTAATCATATTATGGTGCTTATAGTTGAAATACTGTTAACGCTGCCACATTGTGAATTATGCATAAATAAAACAGTTTATTTTTTCCGTTGTACTTCTGTTTTTGCCTTTTTGGTGCTTCTTCCTGAAACTGGTGTTGGTGTTCTGAAGAGCTTTGGCCTCGGCCTTCTCCACCTGAAATGAATGTGGTTTTAACTGCTACTCCCTCCATAACTTAATATAAGACATTTTTTTGGCACTATAGTAGTGTCAAAAAACATCTTATATTAAGTTATAGAGGGAGTACTAACTTTGGCAATAACCTTACTTTAAATGATGGGGTATATCTGATTATCACATCTCTTAACCATTTGCAGGTCAGGTATGTAGCGACCCGACCTCAGACGGTCAAGCCTCTGTGTATCTTTGCCATCCCTGGATCAATATGCTGGCACACATAGTACATCAATGTATATATCAAAGTGCAATCACATGTATAAATAATGTAAAACTGATATATACCTCATAAATCACAGCGGAAACAGTCAAACGGGTGTGGAATCCCATCAACGCCATCGGCAAGTTGAGTGTAGACCGTAACCCTATATCGTACTCTTACTCGTTGTAGAATTCCTGCAACATAATACGTTGCAGCCGTGTAGGTCAGTACATTGAATGTACCGGCAAGATCACAATAAGAAAGCAGATGATAAAACTATTCTACATGCAATATGGCTTTGTGGCTCTATGTTTGAGTTTTTGCATAAAAGTGGTTTTATTTTCCCTACAACAAAGGAATAAATCAGGAGTTTTCACTACAGAATTATCTACTATGACATGGTTCCGCCAACCGATGTCTCATAGCCCACAAGTATCATAAGTTGCCCACAATTAGTTATCGGTCCAGTGTTGAGAGTTCCGAGATAGATCCAAGTCCAGAGGCTCAAATTGTCCGTAACCGGGGACACGGCCAATCGATTAGGTTTTAACTCTGCAGAGTGTTGTGCACTTTACCCACAAGATTCGATCCCTCTTTTTACGTTCTCGCACTTCAGGGTGTTTGAGAAACAAGATGACCGAAACATGGTCTTCCGAAGAGCTCCTCTGACCACTGTCCGATGCTCATCCAATCCTACCGTAGTTCTACATCTGCTAGCACCGTCCCAGCCAGAGTCACAACTAAGGTCAACCAAGCCAGAGCCCATAATGACTTGCGGTTGCACAGGTTAGCTTCCGGGCATGAAGTATTCTTCCGTCTCTTTGAGTCTGGGTGGAACTTTCCCCATGAGTACTGGCCTACTCCAGCTCACTAGGCATCCACTGGGTACTCCAGGGTGCCTCACAACCAGTCCACCCAGTAGTGTGTAGTGAAGTCTTGTCTCGAGTCTTGAAATCTTGAAGTCTTGACGTCTTGAAGATGCAGGCCTTGAAGACGCCATCATGAAGTTGTCGTCATTGACGTAGAGTCCTCCTTATCACACCACTCCCGGGCACTCATACCAAACCCCGTCTACTATAGCGTAGCATTAAAACTATATAACGTCCCGGGGCTTGATAACAGGGAGTTGGGTTCCTACCTCATGCATTCTACTCAACTACAAGAAGTCAATAACACTACTGGAAGGATTGTTGAATGGTGACACTAAATGCAATAAAAACATAGGTATGAATAAAATGGTCAAAGTGAACTTGCCTGGTATTACTTGATGAAGTTATTATCTCTCTCAGAAAATGAACTTGATCGAACTATTCGTCACTCCGAGAAAATCTATATAATCAAACATAGCATTCACATAAGCAAACATTCTAGCAATCAATTCTAGCACTCAAGATAACAATCAACAAATAAAACAATAAAGAAGCCAATAATAAAAACTCAAATAAAAACAAAAGAAAACTCTAAAACTCAAAGCAAAGGCTTACTACAAGTAAAACAAGCTACAAAAGTTTTCTGCCACTAAATAAATTTTTAAGAGAAACAAAAAACTAAAGTTTTACTAAATAACAGAAAGAAAAACACATAGAAAATTTTATGCAAAAAGAATCACATTAAAATTGTTTGTGAAACTCCTATAATGCCCAAAACAAGTTTTCTAGTAAAACAAAAGGAAATAAAATACTAAAAATATTTTTTTACTACAAATAAAATTGCTACTGTTAACTATACAGAAACTAATATGAGCATGTCAAAGAAACCAAAATAAATCAATTTAAAACAATTAAAATTAAAAGAAGAACATAAAACCTATAAAACACTAAAACCGTACTGTTTTCGTAAAAACCTAATTTTAAATAATCATAAAATTCACCAATTAAATCCTACTAATAAACAATGTCACAAAGATCCAGTAGCAAAAAGAATCGCCCAAAAATAATATTCCTAGCTCAAGATATAGCCAATCTAGTGGTTCAAGAAAAATTCATGCAAATTCAAATTCAACCTATCAAATCTAGTCAAACTTGAGATCTACAGAAACTTCATAGAATTTTTAATCTAATGCAAAAGGAATCAAATGAAAACACTAAAAATTCTAATAGATATGAATTTTATAAAACTGAAACTATTCTGTTTTTAAAACAGAAACGAAAATAGCAGAAATACGCTACCGATCGGGCGGCAGCTACGTGGCGCAAGCCGATTGGCTAAAAGGGGTGTTCGGCCGATGCGTACTAGCGGGTGGCCGAGATGTAGCGTAACCGTGTGCGTGTGCAAAAATAAAAAGAAAACCGGCCGAGCCGGTTTGATCTAACCGAGGAAAAACCGTACCTAAACCGATCTATATAAAAAAAAATACCTAACTCTTCGCTGCGATCTAATCTAGGCCGTCTACGAAAGATCTAACGGAGGAGGAGATCGCCGGTGCTTACTGTGGGGAACGACGGCAGCGTTGCGGCTCGGCTTCATCGGCGGCGGCTCTCCGGTGGTCGAGGGCGACGGAGGAGTGGTTGGGGCGATGCGGCGCAGCGAGACGGGGTCGGTGGTGTAGTCGATGGAGATCGGGGGCGTCGGACGGCGACGGGACGAAGCGGCGGAGCTCCGGGTGCTCCGGCGAGGGCGTCGAGCTCGTGTAGCTCCCTGTAGATGGTAAAGACGGGCAAAAAGTTGTCAAAGGAGGGCGTGGAGTTGGTCTAGGCCGTTGGCCGAAACCAGAGAGGCTGGGGGTGCTCACCGGCGACGAAATCGACGGTGGTCAGAGCTTCGGTGGCGGAGATCCAAACGGCGAGGACTAGCGGTAGGGGTGGACTTAGGATAGGGTTTTAGGGGGGATCGGTCGAGGATGCATCCGGGTATTTATAGGACAACATCTTGGAGGAGGGGGAAGAATCGGAGCGCGATCCCGAGAAGATCGGAGTGGCGGCGGCGCGGGCGCGCTCTGGTGCGGCATGGCGTGCGGGAGGGGAAAGAAGAAGGCAGCGGGGTCCACGCGTCAGTGGGTGTAGGGGAGGCGAGCGAGGCGCGGGCGGCCGACGCATAGGGAGTTCGGGCGCGGCGCAGGCTGACTGGGCCGATTCCGCCAGTTGGGCCGGGGAAAAGGAGAGAGAGAGAGAGGTCTGCTGGGCTTCAGCCAGTTGTTTGTTTTTAACAGAGAAGAAAAAGGTTAAAACAAAATAACAAATAAAAATAACCTATAGACATATTATATATCAAGATTTTCAGAAAAATAAATCCTAAAACATGAACTATTTTTCAAAGTCAAATAAAATACACACAAATTCAAATAATGCAAACAGTGCTACTGTTGCAATAAAAATTTAAATAAAATTATTTTAAAAATATCAAAATAACTTCAAATTTACTTTTCTCCATTTTTCTGTTGAAGGGAATCATTTTACCCTTATTTCCATATATTTATTTTTAGGAGAAAAATAATTTGAATAAAAACCAAATAACTCCATATTGGGTTTGAATTTGAATTTCAAACCATTTTCAAATCCTTCTTTCAAACTTCCAACTCATATTTCATATAATTTGAAGAAGTCATTTTATCTTCCCTCATGAAAATTATTGAGTTGCATAAAGTTTCTGAGTTTGAATTATTTCCAAATGGAATTCAAATCATTTTAAAATCCCTTTTCATTTCTTTAAATGGAAGAAGTCATATCATCTTCACTCTAGGGTTTTGTGGTGAAATGAATTTGAATCCTTGAGGATCAAAATGCAAAGTGAAAGTTTTGGGAAAGTCATTTCATTCCCTCTCATTTAACTTTCAAAAAGTTTCAATTTCACTCACTTTCAATCAATCAATCAAACAATCAATCATATTTATTTATTTAATATAACATTCCAAAATTTAGAATTTTGGGATGTTACAATGTATTCAGTAGAACAACATACAAGTATTTAATGTCTGAAAACATATTATGGTGCTTATAGCTGAAATACTGTGAACGATGCCAGATTGTGAATTATGCAGAAACAAATAACCCAAAACAGTTTTTTTTCTGTTGTGCTCCTGTTTTTGCCTTCTTTGGTGCTTCTTCCTGAAACTGGTGTTGGTGTTCTGAAGAACTTTGGCCTCGGCTTTCTCCCATTGAAATGAATGTGGTTTTAACGGCTATTAACTTTGGCAACAACTTTACTTTAAATGATGGGATTATATCTGATTATCACAACTCTTAACCATTTTCTGGTCATGTATTCACTAGAACATCATAAAAAGTATCTAATGTCTGTTGAAAATAATACTCCAAATAATTTTCAGTAATTAACACATGTTAGTTTCCAGAGCTGCAATGCCCTATATTGCATTGCAATTTCAGTATATAAAAGTTTGGTGGCATAAACAACCTATAATAACAAGGACCCAAAAGTAATTTCCTAGTATCAGTTTCATATGCTCAAGCATACTCCTTCTACATATATGTACTCACTTCGCCTTCCAAATGCCTTGATTATTTGCAGAACTTTCTTTTTGTCAGAGTAGGTGTTTTTTCTGGTGACAGCTAGTTGTGATATTAGATGTTGTTAAGAAGTATCAACCCAGGAACGGCACTGTCTTTGACAAGAGTACTGAAGCCTGGAGTTATTCCAAGAGATGCAGCAGCTCAATTCGTTTCGGGTCAGAATCATTGCGGTTGATGCAGCCAAGGAAAAGAAGGGCAGAACAGGTGGCGGCTGGTGCTAGACCACCTATGCTCAGCAAAGAAATGAGCAGTACAACTGTGTTTGGGGCCAATATCCTGAAGGAGGGTTCTAATCTAGATTCTGTGGGACCTGGTTGGCAAGCGTCTCGCACTGAGCGAGCTTCGGAGGAAATATGCCAAGGCACTGCCTTGTGAAGACCTGAGGTGTTTCGTCAAGTTGGACAACTAGGATCGCATCCAGGGAAACAAGCGCTCACTGCTAAGAACTAACTGGTCAGGACAGTCTTGTCTCATCAACATGTGTGTTATTCTTACGAGATTTATTGTTATTAGTGCACGAACATACTGGTTATTTTCGGTTGGTAATGATGTATTGACTTGGAGTATTGATGTTGCTTGGCTGCCTAAGTACACTGAACTGGAGCCTAGACCACCATTGTTGTTTCTCATGTTCTTGTTAAGATGCAGTAGTTTATTCGGATAGATCTTTTTTTGATATATTATTTGTATTTTTCTGAATTACAATGATTTAGTTATGATTTTTCTATGATTTTTCTAGCAAATTTGAACAAATTCAAATTTAAACCATTCAAATTTGAAAACTTATGGCACAAAAATAAACTAGACAAAATTTTGAATCTAATGCAAAAAGAATTACTCAAAAACATCAAATATCCTAAAAGATATAAGCACCCAAAACCGGCAAGCACTCAAACCGGCAACCTTTTCAAGGCCGGCAACCTTTTCATCGCCGGCATGATTTTCAAGGTCTAACCTTTAGTCCCGGTTGGAGACACCAACCGGGACTAAAGGGGCCGATACCCTTTAGTCCCGGTTGGTATCTCCAACCGGGACTAAAGGTCTAACCTTTAGTCCCGGTTGGAGACACCAACCGGGACTAAAGGGCAAACCGGCAACCTTTTCAAAAACGGCCAGCTTTTCATCGCCGGCAAGATTTTAGTCCCGGTTGGTATCTCCAACCGGGACTAAAGGTCTAACCTTTAGTCCCGGTTGGAGACAACTGGGACTAAAGTGTATCGGCCCCTTTAGTCCCGGTTGGTGTCTCCAACCGGGACGAAAGGTCCCATTCGAACCGGGACTGATGCCTGCCGAGCCACCGACAGGCGCCCTAGCCGCTCGAACCGGGACTGATGCTCACATTAGTCCCGGTTCGTAGTGCAACCGGGACTAAAGGTTAAATCGGGCTTGGACCAAAGCCCTTTTTCTACTAGTGCCGGCTTGGCTTCTACCAATTACTTTACGGCACAACTCGGTGGATGGATTCTGCCGATGCTAGCTAAAGCACGCACAATGAAAGATCGATCTGCCGAAAGCACGAAAACACATGCGAACAAAAAGCACGTGAGACACGATAATAGCAACACAATGCTGGCTATTTATTTGTTCTGATTTGGTTGACAAGGGTAGTCACATATAGGTATATATAACACCTAATCTATCTCTACATAGCCGACACTGTCTTCGCTACACCGAACAAGCTAACCTAAAGGGCAACGATAGGCATCAACGATAGTCATTAGTGCTTCTTGCGGTACGTCACAGATGGCACCTACAAGTGATAAAAAAACATCTCACACAGGGGAATCTCAGACTGTGCCGACCGATGCAGTAAGAATATCCTATACTGCGCTCTGCGCGCTGGGAAATGATACCACACACCTGTTTGGGCCGGTGCATGTCCGGGAGTCCTGTTTTTCAAGGTTTATGTTTTTCCTTTTTTGTCTTCTTTATTTTGTACTTTAAATAATTGAGGAATTCGAAAAAGTTTCAAAAATTTAATAAATGAGAATTTGCAATAAAATGTTTAATAATTCATAATTTTGTCTGGATACAAAAAATGTTCGCAATTTTGAGAACAAATATTCGGGAAATAAACAAATTTTCATGATTTTTTGAAGAAGTTCGTGTATTTAAAAATGTAAATGAAAGGGAACGAAATTTTTGTCAATTCAGAAGATGTTCTTCAATTAAAAAATATCCTAAAAAATTAAAAACTGTTCATGATTTATAAAATGGTTTATTGATTCATAAAATGTTTGCTGATTCAGAAAATGATCATGCACTTCAAAAAGTGTTCGTTCAATCAAAAAAATGTTCATGACTTTCAAAAATTGTATCACCAATTTCCCAAAAATGTTCGTCAATTTTGAAATGTTCGTGGTTTCAATAAAAATGTTTTGAAAAACTAATCACAACTTTTAGGAAAATGTTTGCAAATAGTGTAATATGTTCATTAATTAAAAAAATGTTCAAAAATCTGTAAAAATGTCCACGAATTTGATAAATGTTCATGATTTCAAATATGTTCATAAGTTTAAATAAATGTTCATGATTTTCAAAATTTGTCCATGATTTCACGAAAATAAGAGTGATAGTGTATCTCGACGAGCAGCAAAATGTAGTCATGGCCATTGAAGATTATAATTTTTTTTCTCGCGTTGCAACGCGCGGGCCGTTTTGCTAGTGAGAAAAAAGAAAAAGGAAAAACAGACATGTACTCGCTCGATGGGTGAGGCGCATCTCTTGCGAGGGATGCGAGCATAGCGCTCGCTGTGAGTCCTCACTTGGATGGGTACGCTTCCCTAAAAAAAACTTGGATCGGCAGGCGACTTCATCACCCTCCCTCCCGGCGGCGGCGGCGACGACAACTCCTCTCGTCTGAGCGGGTGCGTCCTCTCTCCCCTACCGCCACCTCCCTTGGTTCGGTCCATGTATTCAGCAAAACATCATTGCTGACACTCACAGCAACTCCAGAACACTTCGATTTGTTGAGGCGAGCTGTCCATATCTCCTCACACTTTGTGGCGCGATGTTGGTGAACACGCGGAGGCCCCTCTCGGGTCTCGAAGCAAACGCGTCTGGGCGCCGACATGTTTGCGACGGCGGCGCGGTGGGCGGCGAAGAAGGGGAAGCCCAAGATGGTGCCGATCGAGCTGACAGTGGCGCCGGAGCAGGCGCAGTCCATCACCCGCACCATCTTCGACGTCGTCAAGGAGCACGGCCCCCTCACCATCTCTGACGTTTGGAAGCACGTCAAGGTACTGCTGCTGCTGCTAAAACTTGTGTGAGATTCATCTCCGCACGCAACTTGTTCGACCGAATGTCTTTCTGGCGACTTGGCTGGACGGACAGTGTCGTCTCTGTTCTTGCAATGGGTTAAAGCGTCACTTTGGATTACTTGTCATTTAGAACGTGCCTTGTGTGTTAATTTTTCTTTAGGACGTTGGCCTGAGGGGTTTGACCAGCAAGAGGCAGATGAAGATCATGATGCGGTGGATGAGGGAGAAGCAGAAGCTCAGGCTCATCTGCGACCATGACGGACCTCACAAACAATTCCTCTACACGACATGGTTCACCAACCCCAAGAATGCGCCGCAGAGGCCCAAGAGGGAGCTCAACAGGGAGCATCCCAAGCCATGATCGCATTCATGTTTAACTAATGCAGAGCATATTTGCTTTACACCTTTCTCATGATTTTTCCTGGGTCTGTAGACAAAATTGTTAATCATATTATGGTGCTTATAGTTGAAATATTGTTAACGCTGCCACATTGTGAATTATGCATAAATAAAACAGTTTATTTTTTCCGTTGTACTTCTGTTTTTGCCTTTTTGGTGCTTCTTCCTGAAACTGGTGTTGGTGTTCTGAAGAACTTTGGCCTCCGCCTTCTCCACCTGAAATGAATGTGGTTTTAACTGCTACTCCCTCCATAACTTAATACAATACATTTTTTTGGCACTATAGTAGTGTCAAAAAACGTCTTTTATTAAGTTATAGAGGGAGTATTAACTTTGGCAATAACCTTACTTTAAATGATGGGGTATATCTGATTATCACACCTCTTAACCATTTGCAGGTGATGTATTCAGTAGAACAGCATACAAGTATTTAATGTCTGAAAACATATTATGGTGCTTATAGCTGAAATACTGTGAACGATGCCAGATTGTGAATTATGCATAAACAAATAACCCAAAACAGTTTTTTTTTCCTGTTGTCCTCCTGTTTTTGCCTTCTTTGGTGCTTCTTCCTGAAACTGGTGTATGTGTTCTGAAGAACTTTGGCCTCGACCTTCTCCCATTGAAATGAATGTGGTTTTAACGGCTATTAACTTTGGCAAGAACCTTACTTTAAATGATGGGATTATATCTCATTATCACATCTCTTAGCCATTTTCAGGTAATGTATTCAATAGAACAGCATAAAAAGTATCTAATGTCTGTTGAAAATAATACTCCAAATAATTTTTAGTAATTAACACATGTTAGTTTCCAGAGCTGCAATGACCTGTATTGCATTGCAATTTCAGTATATAAAAGTTTGGTGGCATAAACAACCTGCAATAACAAGGAACCAAAACTAATTTCCTTGTATCAGTTTCATATACACAAGCATACTCCTTCTACATATATGTACTCACATGGCCTTCCAAATGCCTTGATTATTTGCAGAACTTTCTTTTTGTCAGAGTAGGTGTTTTTTTGTTGACAGCTAGTTGTGATATTATATGTTGTTAAGAAGTATCAACCCAGGAATGGCACTGTCTTTGACAAGAGTACTGAAGCCTGGAGTTATTCCAAGAGATGCAGCAGCTGAATTCGTTTCGGGTCAGAATCATTGCGGTTGATGCAGCCAAGGAAAAGAAGGGCAGAACAGGTGGCGGCTGGTGCTAGACCACCTATGCTCAGCAAAGAAATGAGCAGTACAACTGTGTTTGGGGCCAATATCCTGAAGGAGGGTTCTAATCCAGATTCTGTGGGACCTGGTTGGCAAGCGTCTTGCACTGAGCGAGCTTCGGAGGAAATATGCCAAGGCATTGCCTTGTGAAGACCTGAGGTGTTTCGTCAAGTTGGCCAACTAGGATCGCATCGAGGGAAACAAGCGCTCACTGCTAAGAACTAACTGGTCAGGACAGTCTTGTCTCATCAACATGTGTGTTTTTCTTACGAGATTTATTGTTATTAGTGCATGAACATACTGGTTATTTTCGGTTGGTAATGATGTATTGACCTGGAGTATTGATGTTGCTTGGCTGCCTGAGTACACTGAACTGGAGCCTAGACCACCATTGTTGTTTCTCATGTTCTTGTTAAGATGCAGTAGTTTCTTCGGATAGATCTTATTTTTCTGCAAATTTTTATATATTATTTGTATTTTTCTGAATTAGAATGATTTAGTTATGATTTTTCTATAATTTTTCTAGCAAATTTGAACAAATTCAAATTTAAACCATTCAAATTTGAAAACTTATGGCACAAACAGAAACTAGACAAAATTTTGAATCTAATGCAAAAAAGAATCACTCAAAAACATCAAATATCCTAAAAGATATAAGCACCCAAAACCGGCAAGCACTCAAACAGGCAACCTTTTCAAGGCCGGCAAGCTTTTCATCGCCGGCAAGATTTTCAAGGTCTAACCTAGAAATTCAAAAACTGTTCATGATTTATAAAATGGTTTATTGATTCATAAAATGTTTGTTGATTCAGAAAATGATCATGCACTTCAAAAAATGTTCGTTCAATCAAAAAAATGTTCATGACTTTGAAAAATTGTATCACCAATTTCCCAAAAATGTTCGTCAATTTTGAAATGTTCGCGGTTTCAATAAAAATGTTTTGAAAAACTGTTCACAAATAAAAATGTTCTGAAAAATTGTTCCTAAAAATTGTGAACAGTTTTTCAAAACATTTTTATTGAAACCACGAACATTTCAAAATTGACGAACATTTTTGGAAAATTGGTGATACAATTTTTGAAAGTCATGAACATTTTTTTGATTGAACGAACATTTTTTGAAGTGCATGATCATTTTCTGAATCAGCAAACATTTTATGAATCAATAAACCATTTTATAAATCATGAACAGTTTTTAAACTTTTAGGATATTTTTTACTTGAGGAACATCTTCTGAATTGACGAAAATTTTGTTCGCTTTCATTTACATTTTTAAATACACGAACTTCTTCAAAAAATCATGAAAATTTGTTGATTTCCCGAATATTTGTTCTCAAAATTGCGAACATTTTTTGTATCCAGAAAAAATTATGAACTATTAAACATTTTATTGCAAATTCTCATTTATTAAATTTTTGAAACTTTTTCGAATTCCTAAATTATTTAAAGTACAAAAGAAAGAAGACAAAAAAGGAAAAACATAAACCTTGAAAAAAAGGACTCCCGGACATGGACCGGCCCAAACAGGTGTGTGGTATCAGTTCCCAGCGCGCAGAGCGCAGTATAGGATATTCTTACTGCATCGGCCGGCACAGTCTGAGATTCCCCTGTGTGAGACGTTTTTTTATCACTTGTAGGTGCCATCGGTGACGTACCGCAAGAAGCACTAATGACTATCGTTGATGCCTATCGTTGCCCTTTAGGTTAACCTATTCGGTGTAGCGAAGACCATGTCGGCTATGTTGAGATAGATTAGGTGTTATATATACCTATACGTGACTACCCTTGTCAACCAAATCAGAACAAATAAACAGCCAGGATTGTGTTGCTATTATAGTGTCTCACGTGCTTTTTGTTCGCATGTGTTTTCATGCTTTTTGCAGATCGATCTTTCATTGTGCGTGCTTGAGCTAGCATCGGCAGAATCCATCCATCGAGTTGTGCCATAAAGTAATTGGTAGAAGCCAAGCCAGCACTAGTAGAAAACAGGGCTTTGGTCCAAGCTCGATTTAACCTTTAGTCCCGGTTGCATTACGAACCAGGACTAATGTGAGCATCAGTCCTGGTTCGAGCGGCTAGGGCGCCTGTCAGGGGCTCGGCAGGCATTAGTCCCGGTTCGAATGGGACCTTTCGTCCCGGTTGGAGACACCAGCCGGGACTAAAGGGGCCGATACCCTTTAGTCCCGGTTGGTGTCTCCAACCGAGACTAAAGGTTAGACCTTTAGTCCCGGTTGGAGATACCAACCGGGACTAAAATCTTGCCGGCGATGAAAAGCTTGCCGTTTTTCAAAAGGTTGCCGGTTTGCCCTTTAGTCCCGGTTGGTGTCTCGAACCGGGACTAAAGGTTAGACCTTTAGTCCCGGTTGGACAGACCAACCGGGACTAAAGGGTATCGGCCCCTTTAGTCCTGGTTGGTGTCTCCAACTGGGACTAAAGGTTAGACCTTGAAAATCTTGCCGGCGATGAAAAGCTTGCCGGCCTTGAAAAGGTTGCCGGTTTGAGTGCTTGCCGGTTTTGGGTGCTTATATCTTTTAGGATATTTGATGTTTTTGAGTGATTCTTTTTGCATTAGATTCAAAAAAAATTATAGTTTCTATTTGTGCCATAAGTTTTCAAATTTGAATGGTTTAAATTTGAATTTGTTCAAATTTGCTAGAAAAATCATAACTAAATCATTCTAATTCAGAAAAATACAAATAATATATCAAAATTTGCAGAAAAATAAGATCTATCCGAAGAAACTATTGCATCTTAACAAGAACATGAGAAACAACAATGGTGGTATAGGCTCCAGTTCAATGTACTCAGGCAGCCAAGCAACATCAATACTCCAAGTCAATACATCATTACCAACCGAAAATAACCAGTATGTTCGTGCACTAATAACAATAAATCTCGTAAGAAAAACACACATGTTGATGAGACAAGACTGTCCTGACCAGTTAGGTCTTAGCAGTGAGCGCTTGTTTCCCTTGATGCGATCCTAGTTGTCCAACTTGATGAAACACCTCAGGTCTTCACAAGGCAGTGCCTTGGCATATTTCCTCCGAAGCTCGCTCAGTGCGAGACGCTTGCCAACCAGGTCCCACAAAATCTGGATTAGAACCCTCCTTCAGGATATTGGCCCCAAACACAGTTGTACTGCTCATTTCTTTGCTGAGCATAGGTGGTCTAGCACCAGCCGCCACCTGTTCTGCCCTTCTTTTCCTTGGCTGCATCAACCGCAATGATTCTGACCCGAAACGAATTGAGCTGCTGCATCTCTTGGAATAACTCTAGGCTTCAGTACTCTGGTCAAAGACAGTGCCATTCCTGGGTTGATACTTCTTAACAACATATAATATCACAACTAGCTGTCAACAAAAAAAACACCTACTCTGACAAAAAGAAAGTTCTGCAAATAATCAAGGCATTTGGAAGGCCATGTGAGTACATATATGTAGAAGGAGTATGCTTGAGTATATGAAACTGATACTAGGAAATTAGTTTTGGGTCCTTGTTATTGCAGGTTGTTTATGCCACCAAACTTTTATATACTGAAATTGCAATGCAATACAGGGCATTGCAGCTCTGGAAACTAACACGTGTTAATTACTAAAAATTATTTGGAGTATTATTTTCAACAGACATTAGATACTTTTTATGCTGTTCTACTGAATACATGACCTGAAAATGGTTTAGCGATGTGATAAACAGATATAATCCCATCATTTAAAGTAAGGTTCTTGCCAAAGTTAATAGCCATTAAAACCACATTCATTTCAATGGGAGCAGGCCGAGGCCAAAGTTCTTCAGAACACCAACACCAGTTTCAGGAAGAAGCGCCAAAGAAGGCAAAAACAGGAGCACAACAGAAAAAAAAAACTATTTTGGGTTATTTGTTTATGCATAATTCACAATCTGGCATCGTTCACAGTATTTCAGCTATAAGCACCATAATATGTTTTCAGACATTAAATACTTGTATGATGTTCTACTGAATACATGACCTGCAAATGGTTAAGAGATGTGATAATCAGATATACCCCAGCATTTAAAGTAAGGTTATTGCCAAAGTTAATACTCCCTCTATAACTTAATAGGAGATGTTTTTTGACACTACTATAGTGCCAAAAAAATGTCTTGTATTAAGTTATGGAGGGAGTAGCAGTTAAAACCACATTCATTTCAGGTGGAGAAGGCCGAGGACAAAGTTCTTCAGAACACCAACACCGGTTTCAGGAAGAAGCACCAAAAAGGCAAAAACAGAAGTACAACGGAAAAAATAAACTGTTTTATTTATGCATAATTCACAATGTGGCAGCGTTAACAGTATTTCAACTATAAGCACCATAATATGATTAACAATTTTGTCTACAGACCCAGGAAAAATCATGAGAAAGGTGTAAAGCAAATATGCTCTGCATCAGTTAAACATGAATGCGGTCATGGCTTGGGATGCTCCCTATTGAGCTCCCTCTTGGGCCTCTGTGGCGCATTCTTGGGGTTGGTGAACCATGTCGTGTAGAGGAATTGTTTGTGAGGTCCGTCATGGTCGCAGATGATCCTGAGCTTCTGCTTCTCCCTCATCCACCGCAGCATGATCTTCATCTGCCTCTTGCTGGTCAAACCCCTCAGGCCAACGTCCTGAAGAAAAATTAACACACGAGGCACGTTCTAAATGACAAGTAATCCAAAGTGACGCTTTAACCCATTGCAAGAACAGAGACAACACTGTCCGTCCAGCCAAGTCGCCAGAAAGACATTCCGTCGAACAGGTTGCGTGCGGAGATGAATCTCACACAAGTTTTAGCAGCAGCAGCAGTACCTTGACGTGCTCCCAAACGCCAGAGATGGTGAGGGGGCCGTGCTCCTTAACGACGTCGAAGATGGTGCGGGTGATGGACTGCGCCTGCTCCGGCGCCGCTGTCAGCTCGATCGGCACCATCTTGGGCTTCTCCATCTTCCCCGCCCACCGTGCCGCCGTCGCAAACATGTCGGCGCCCAGACGCGTTTGCTTCGAGACCCGAGAGGGGCCTCCGCGTGTTCACCCACTCCGCGCCACAAAGTGTGAGGAGATAAGGACAGCTCGCCTCGGCAAATCGAAGTGTTCTGGAGTTGCTGTGTGTGTCAGCAATGATGTTTCGCTGAATACATGGACCAAACCCAGGGAGGTGGCGGTAGGGGAGAGAGGACACACCCGCTCAGACGAGAGGAGTTGTCGTCGCCGCCGCCGCCGGGAGGGAGGGTGAGGAAGTCACGTGCCGATCCAAGTTTTTTTAGGGAAGCGTACCCATCCAAGTGAGGGCTCACAGCGAGCGCTATGCTCGCGTCCCTCGCAAGAGATGGGCCTGACCCATCGAGCGAGTACATGTCTGTTTTTCCTTTTTCTTTTTTCTCACTAGCAAAACGGCCCGCGCGTTGCAAAGCGAGAAAAAAAATTATAATCTTCAATGGCCATGACTACATTTTGCTGCTCGTCGAGATACACTATCACTCTTATTTTCGTGAAATCATGGACAAATTTTGAAAATCATGAACATTTATTTAAACTTAGGAACATATTTGAAATCATGAACATTTTTCAAATTCCTGGACATTTTTACAGATGTTTGAACATTTTTTGAACTAATGAACATATTATACTATTTGCAAACATTTTCCTAAAAATTGTGAACAGTTTTTCAAAACATTTTTATTGAAACCACGAACATTTCAAAATTGACGAACATTTTTGGGAAATTGGTGATACAATTTTTGAAAGTCATGAACATTTTTTTGATTGAACGAACATTTTTTGAAGTGCATGATCATTTTCTGAATCAGCAAACATTTTATGAATCAATAAACCATTTTATAAATCATGAACAGTTTTTAATTTTTTAGGATATTTTTTAATTGAAGAACATCTTCTGAATTGACAAAAGTTTTGTTCGCTTTCATTTACATTTTTAAATACACGAACTTCTTCAAAAAATCATGAAATTTTTTTGATTTCCCGAATATTTGTTCTCAAAATTGTGAACATTTTTGGTATCCAGACAAAATTATGATTTATTAAGCATTTTATTGCAAATTCTCATTTATTAAATTTTTGAAACCTTTTCGAATTCCTCAATTATTTAAAGTACAAAAGAAAGAAGACAAAAAAGGAAAAACATAAACCTTGAAAAACAGGACTTCCAGACATGGACCGGCCCAAACAGGTGTGTAGAATCATTTCCCAGCGCGCAGAGCGCGGTATAGGATATTCTTACTGCATCGGCCGACACAGTCTGAGATTCCCCTGTGTGAGACGTTTTTTTATCACTTGTAGGTGCCATCGGTGACGTACCGCAAGAAGCACTAATGACTATCGTTGCCCTTTAGGTTAGCCTATTCGGTGTAGCGAAGACCGTGTCGTCTATGTAGAGATAGATTAGGTGTTATATATACCTATACGTGACTACCCTTGTCAACCAAATCAGAACAAATAAACAGCCAGGATTGTGTTGCTATTATCGTGTCTCACGTGCTTTTTGTTCGCATGTGTTTTCGTGCTTTTTGCAGATCGATCTTTCATTGTGCGTGCTTGAGCTAGCATCAGCAGAACCCATCCATCGAGTTGTGCCGTAAAGTAATTGGTAGAAGCCAAGCCAGCACTAGTAGAAAACAGGGCTTTGGTCCAAGCTCGATTTAACCTTTAGTCCCGGTTGCATTACGAACCAGGACTAATGTGAGCATCAGTCCCGGTTCGAGCGGCTAAGGCACCTGTCAGGGGCTCGGCAGGCATCAGTCCCGGTTCGAATGGGACCTTTCGTCCCTGTTGGAGACACCAACCGGGACTAAAGGGGCCGATACCCTTTAGTCCCGGTTGGTGTCTCTAACCGAGACTAAAGGTTAGACCTTTAGTCCCGGTTGGAGATACCAACCGGGACTAAAATCTTGCCGGCGATGAAAAGCTTGCAGTTTTTGAAAAGGTTGCCGGTTTGCCCTTTAGTCCCGGTTGGTGTCTCCAACCGGGACTAAAGGTTAGACCTTTGGTCCCGGTTGGAGATACCAACCGGGACTAAAGGGTATCGGCCCCTTTAGTCCCGGTTGGTGTCTCCAACCGGGACTAAAGGTTAGACCTTGAAAATCTTGCCGGCGATGAAAAGCTTGCCGTCCTTGAAAAGGTTGCCGGTTTGAGTGCTTGCCGGTTTTGGGTGCTTATATCTTTTAGGATATTTGATGTTTTTGAGTGATTCTTTTTGCATTAGATTCAAAAAAAATTATAGTTTCTGTTTGTGCCATAAGTTTTCAAATTTGAATGGTTTAAATTTGAATTTGTTCAAATTTGCTAGAAAAATCATAGAAAAATCATAACTAAATCAATCTAATTCAGAAAAATACAAATAATATATCAAAATTTGCAGAAAAATAAGATCTATCCGAAGAAACTACTGCATCTTAACAAGAACATGAGAAACAACAATGGTGGTCTAGGCTCCAGTTCAGTGTACTCAGGCAGCCAAGCAACATCAATACTCCAAGTCAATACATCATTACCAACCGAAAATAACCAGTATGTTCGTGCACTAATAACAATAAATCTCGTAAGAAAAACACACATGTTGATGAGACAAGACTGTCCTGACCAGTTAGTTCTTAGAAGTGAGCGCTTGTTTCCCTTGATGCGATCCTAGTTGTCCAACTTGACGAAACACCTCAGGTCTTCACAAGGCAGTGCCTTGGCATATTTCCTCCGAATCTCGCTCAGTGCGAGACGCTTGCCAACCAGGTCCCACAGAATCTAGATTAGAACCCTCCTTCAGAATATTGGCCCCAAACACAGTTGTACTGCTCATTTCTTTGCTGAGCAAAGGTGGTCTAGCACCAGCCGCCACCTGTTCTGCCCTTCTTTTAATTGGCTACATCAACCGCAATGATTCTGACCCGAAACGAATTGAGCTGCTGCATCTCTTCGAATAACTCCAGGCTTCAGTACTCTTGTCAAAGACAGTGCCATTCCTGGGTTGATACTTCTTAACAACATATAATATCACAACTAGCTGTCAACAGAAAAAACACCTAGTCTGACACAAAGAAAGTTCTGCAAATAATCAAGGCATTTGGAAGGCCATGTGAGTACATATATGTAGAAGGAGTATGCTTGAGTATATGAAACTGATACTAGGAAATTAGTTTTGGGTCCTTGTTATTGCATGTTGTTTATGCCACCAAACTCTTATATACTGAAATTGCAATGCAATACAGGGCATTGCAGCTCTGGAAACTAACATGTGTTAATTACTGAAAACTATTTAGATTATTATTTTCAACAGACATTAAATACTTTTTATGCTGTTCTACTGAATACATGACCTGAAAATGGTTAAGAGATGTGATAATCAGATATAATCCCATCATTTAAAGTAAGGTTCCTGCCAAAGTTAATAGCCGTTAAAACCACATTCATTTCAATGGGAGAAGGCCGAGGCCAAAGTTCTTCAGAACGCCAACACCAGTTATAGGAAGAAGCACCAAAGAAGGCAAAAACAGGAGCACAACAGAAAAAAAACTGTTTTGGGTTATTTGTTTATGCATAATTCACAAAATGTCATCGTTCACAATATTTCAGCTATAAGCACCATAATATGTTTTCAGACATTAAATACTTGTATGCTGTTCTACTGAATACATGACCTGCAAATGGTTAAGAGATGTGATAATCAGATATACCCCATCATTTAAAGTAAAGTTATTGCCAAAGTTAATACTCCCTCTATAGCTTAATATAAGACGTTTTTTGACACTACTATAGTGCCAAAAAAAATGTCTTGTATTAAGTTATGGAGGGAGTAGCAACTAAAACCACATTCATTTCAGGTGGAGAATGCCGAGGCCAAAGTTCTTCAGAACGCCAACATCAGTTTCAGGAAGAAGCACCAAAAAGGAAAAAACAGAAATACAACGGAAAAAATAAACTGTTTTATTTATGCATAATTCGCAATGTGGCAGCGTTAACAGTATTTCAACTATAAGCACCATAATATGATTAACAATTTTGTCTACAGACCCAGGAAAAATCATGAGAAAGGTGTAAAGCAAATATTCTCTGCATCAGTTAAACTTGAATGCGGTCATGGCTTGGGATGCTCCCTGTTGAGCTCCCTCTTGCGCCTCTGCGGCGCATTCTTGGGGTTGGTGAACCATGTCATGTAGAGGAATTGTTTGTGAGGTCCGTCATGGTCGCAGATGAGCCTGAGCTTCTGCTTCTCCCTCATCCACCGCAGCATGATCTTCATCTGCCTCTTGCGGGTCAAACCCCTCAGGCCAACGTCCTGAAGAAAAATTAACACACGAGGCACGTTCTAAATGACAAGTAATCGAAAGCGACGCTTTAACCCATTGCAAGAATAGAGACGACACTGTCCGTCCAGTCAAGTCGCCAGAAAGACATTCCGTCGAACACGTTGCGTGCGGAGATGAATCTCACAAAAGTTTTAGCAGCAGCAGCAGTACCTTGACGTCCTCCCAAACGTCAGAGATGGTGAGGGGGCCGTGCTCCTTGACGACGTCGAAGATGGTGCGGGTGATGGACTGCGCCTGCTCCGGCGCCGCTGTCATCTCGATCGACGCCATCTTGGGCTTCCCCTTCTTCGCCGCCCACCGCGCCGCCGTCGCAAACATGTCGGTGCCTAGACGCGTTTGCTTCGAAACCCGAGAGGGGCCTCCGCGTGTTCACCCACACCGCGCCACAAAGTGTGAGGAGATAAGGACAGCTCGCCTCGGCAAATCGAAGTGTTTTGTAGTTGCTGTGAGTGTCAGCAATGATGTTTCGCCGAATACATGGACCGAACCCAGGGAGGTGGCAGTAGGGGAGAGAGGACGCACCCGCTCAGACAAGAGGAGTTGCCGTCGCCGCCGCCTCTGGGAGGGAGGGTGAGGAAGTCGCGTGCCGATCCAAGTTTTTCTTAGGGAAGCGTACCCATCCAAGTGAGGGCTCACAGCGAGCGCTATGCTCGCGTCCCTCGCAAGAGATGGGTCTGACCCATCGAGCGAGTACATGTCTGTTTTTCCTTTTTCTTTTTTCTCACTAGCAAAATGGCCCGCGCGTTGCAACGCGAGAAAAAAATTTATAATCTTCAATGGCCATGACTACATTTTGTTGCTCGTCGAGATACACTATCACTCTTATTTTCGTGAAATCATGGACAAATTTTGAAAATCATGAACATTTATTTAAACTTATGAACATATTTGAAATCATGAACATCTTTCAAATTCGTGGACATTTTTACAGATTTTTTAACATTTTTTGAATTAATGAACATATTATACTATTTGCAAACATTTTCCTAAAAATTGTGAACAGTTTTTCAAAACATTTTTATTGAAACCGCGAACATTTCAAAATTGACGAGCATTTTTGGGAAATTGGTGATACAATTTTTGAAAGTCACGAACATTTTTTTGATTGAACGAACATTTTTTGAAGTGCATGATCATTTTCTGAATCAGCAAACATTTTATGAATCAATAAACCATTTTATAAATCATGAACAGTTTTTGAATTTTTAGGTTATTTTTTAATTGAAGAACATCTTCTGAATTGACGAAAATTTTGTTCGCTTTCATTTACATTTTTAAATACACGAACTTCTTCAAAAAATCATGAAAATTTGTTGATTTCCCGAATATTTGTTCTCAAAATTGCGAACATTTTTTGTATCCAGACAAAATTATGAATTATTAAACATTTTATTGCAAATTCTCATTTATTAAATTTTTGAAACTTTTTCGAATTCCTCAATTATTTAAAGTACAAAAGAAAGAAGACAAAAAAGGAAAAACATAAACCTTGAAAAACAGGACTCCCGGACATGGACCGGCCCAAACAGGTGCGTGGTATCATTTCCCAGCGCGCAGAGCGCAGTATAGGATATTCTTACTACATCGGCCGGCACAGTCTGAGATTCCCCTGTGTGAGACTTTTTTTATCACTTGTAGGTGCCATCGGTGACATACCGCAAGAAGCACTAATGACTATCGTTGATGCCTATCGTTGCCCTTTAGGTTAGCCAGTTCGGTGTAGCGAAGACCGTGTTGGCTATGTAGAGATAGATTAGGTGTTATATATACCTATACGTGACTACCCTTGTCAACCAAATCAGAACAAATAAACAGCCAGGATTGTGTTGCTATTATCGTGTCTCACGTGCTTTTTGTTCGCATGTGTTTTCGTGCTTTCGGCAGATCGATCTTTCATTGTGCGTGCTTGAGCTAGCATCGGTAGAATCCATCCACCGAGTGGTGCCGTAAAGTAATTGGTAGAAGCCAAGCCAGCACTAGTAGAAAACATGGCATTGGTCCAAGCTCGGTTTAACCTTTAGTCCCGGTTGCATTACGAACCGGGACTAATGTGAGCATCAGTCCCGGTTCGAGCGGCTAGGGCGCCTGTCGGGGGCTCGGCAGGCATCAGTCCCGGTTCGAATGGGACCTTTCATCCCGGTTGGAGACACCAACCGGGACTAAAGGGGCCGATACCCTTTAGTCCCGGTTGGTGTCTCCACCCGGGACTAAAGGTTAGACCTTTAGTCCCGGTTGGAGATACCAACCGGGACTAAAATCTTGCCGGCGATGAAAAGCTTGCCGTTTTTGAAAAGGTTGCCGGTTTGACCTTTAGTCCCGGTTGGAGACACCAACACTGACTAAAGGGTATCGGCCCCTTTAGTCCCGGTTGGTGTCTCCAACCAGGACTAAAGGTTAGACCTTGAAAATCTTGCCGGCGATGAAAAGGTTGCCGACCTTGAAAAGATTGCCGGTTTGAGTGCTTGCCGGTTATGGGTGCTTATATCTTTTAGGATATTTGATGTTTTTGAGTGATTCTTTTTGCATTAGATTCAAATTTTTTTCTAGTTTCTGTTTGTGCCATAAGTTTTCAAGTTTGAATGGTTTAAATTTGAATTTGTTCAAATTTCCTAGAAAAATCATAACTAAATCATTCTAATTCAGAAAAATACAAATAATATATCAAAATTTGCAGAAAAATAAGATCTATCAGAAGAAACTACTGCATCTTAACAAGAACATGAGAAACAACAATGGTGGTCTAGGCTCCAGTTCAGTGTACTCAGGCAACCAAGCAACATCAATACTCCAAGTCAATACATCATTACCTACCGAAATTAACCAGTATGTTCGCGCACTAATAACAATAAATCTCGTAAGAAAAACACACATGTTGATGAGACAAGACTGTCCTGACCAGTGAGTTCTTAGCAGTGAGCGCTTGTTTCCATTGATGCGATCCTAGTTGTCCAACTTGACGAAACACCTCAGGTCTTCACAAGGCAGTGCCGTGGCATATTTCCTTCGAAGCTCGCTCAGTGTGAGACGCTTGCCAACCTGGTCCCACAGAGTCTGGATTAGAACCCTCCTTCAGGATATTGGCCCCAAACACAGTTGTACTGCTCATTTCTTTGCTGAGCATAGGTGGTCTAGCACCAGCCGCCACCTGTTCTGCCCTTCTTTTCGTTGGCTGCATCAACCGCAATGATTCTGACCCGAAACGAATTGAGCTATTGCATCTCTTGGAATAACTCCAGGCTTCAGTACTCTTGTCAAAGACAGTGCCATTCCTGGGTTGATACTTCTTAACAACATATAATATCACAACTAGCTGTCAACAGAAAAAACACCTACTCTGACAAAAAGAAAGTTCTTCAAATAATCAAGGCATTTGGAAGGCCATGTGAGTACATATATGAAGAAGGAGTATGCTTGAGTATATGAAACTGATACTAGGAAATTAGTTTTGGGTCCTTGTTATTGCAGGTTGTTTATGCCACCAAACTTTTATATACTGAAATTGCAATGCAATACAGGGCATTGCAGATCTGGAAACTAACATGTGTTAATTACTGAAAATTATTTGGAGTATTATTTTCAACAGACATTAGATACTTTTTATGCTGTTCTACTGAATACATGACCTGAAAATGGTTAAGAGATGTGATAATCAGATATAATCCCATCATTTAAAGTAAGGTTCTCACCAAAGTTTATAGCCGTTAAAACCACATGCATTTCAATGGGAGAAGGCCGAGGCCAAAGTTCTTCAGAACACCAACACCAGTTTCAGGAAGAAGCACCAAAGAAGGCAAAAACAGGAGCACAACAGAAAAAAAAACTGTTTTGGGTTATTTGTTTATGCATAATTCACAATCTCGCATCGTTCATAGTATTTCAGCTATAAGCACCATAATATGTTTTCAGACATTAAATACTTGTATGCTGTTCTACTGAATACATGACCTGCAAATGGTTAAGAGATGTGATAATCAAATATTCCCCATCATTTAAAGTAAGGTTATTGCCAAAGTTAATACTCCCTCTATAACTTAATATAAGACGTTTTTTGACACTACTATAGTGCCAAAAAAAATGTCTTGTATTAAGTTATGGAGGGAGTAGCAGTTAAAACCACATTCATTTCAGGTGGAGTAGGCTGAGGCCAAAGTTCTTCAGAACACCAACACCAGTTTCAGGAAGAAGCACCAAAAAGGCAAAAACAGAAGTACAACGGAAAAAATAAACTATTGAATTTATGCATAATTCACAATGTGGCAGCGTTAACAGTATTTCAACTATAAGCACCATAATATGATTAACAATTTTGTCTACAGACCTAGGAAAAATCATGAGAAAGGTGTAAAGCAAATATGCTATGCATCAGTTAAACATGAATGCGGTCATGGCTTGGGATGCTCCCTGTTGAGCTCCCTCTTGGGCCTCTGCGGCGCATTCTTGGGGTTGGTGAACCATGTCGTGTAGAGGAATTGTTTGTGAGGTCCGTCATGGTCGCAGATGAGCCTGAGCTTCTGCTTCTCCCTCATCCACCGCAGCATGATCTTCATCTGCCTCTTGCTGGTCAAACCCCTCAGGCCAACGTCTTGAAGAAAAATTAACACACGAGGCACGTTCTAAATGACAAGTAATCCAATGTCACGCTTTAACCCATTGCAAGAACAGAGACGACACTGTCCGTCCAGCCAAGTCGCCAGAAAGACATTCCGTCGAACAGGTTGCCTGCGGAGATGAATCTCACACAAGTTTTAGCAGCAGCAGCAGTACATTGACGTGCTCCCAAATGTCAGAGATGGTGAGGGGGCTGTGCTCCTTGATGACGTCGAAGATGGTGCGGGTGATGGACTGCGCCTGCTCCGGCGCCGCTGTCAGCTCGATCGGCGACATCTTGGGCTTCCCCTTCTTCGCCGCCCACCGCGCCACCGTCGCAAACATGTCGGTGCCCAGACGCGTTTGCTTCGAGACCCGAGAGGGGCCTCCGTGTGTTCAGCCACGCCGCGCCACAAAGTGTGAGGAGATAAGGACAGCTTGCCTCGGCAAATCGAAGTGTTCTGGAGTTGCTGTGAGTGTCAGCTATGATGTTTCGCTGAATACATGGACCGAACCCAGGGAGGTGGCGGTATGGGAGAGAGGACGCACCCGCTCAGACGAGAGGAGTTGCCGTCGCCGCCACCGCCGGGAGGGAGGGTGAGGAAGTCGCGTGCCGATCCAAGTTTTTTTTAGGGAAGCGTACCCATCCAAGTGAGGGCTCACAGCGAGTGCTATGCTAGCGTCCCTTGCAAGAGATGGGCCTGACCCATCGAGCGAGTACATGTCTGTTTTTCCTTTTTCTTTTTTCTCACTAGCAAAATGGCTCGCGTGTTGCAACGCGAGAATTTCTTTTTATAATCTTCAATGGCCATGACTACATTTTGCTGCTCGTCGAGATACACTATCACTCTTATTTTCGTGAAATCATGGACAAATTTTGAAAATCATGAACATTTATTTAAACTTATGAACATATTTGAAATCATGAACATTTTTCAAATTCGTGGACATTTTTACAGATTTTTGAACATTTTTTGAATTAATGAACATATTATACTATTTGCAAACATTTTCCTAAAAATTGTGAACAGTTTTTCAAAACATTTTTATTGAAACCGCGACTATTTCAAAATTGACGAACATTTTTGGGAAATTGGTGATACAATTTTTGAAAGTCATGAACATTTTTTTGATTGAACGAACATTTTTTGAAGTGCATGATCATTTTCTGAATCAGCAAACATTTTATGATTCAATAAACCATTTTATAAATCATGAACAGTTTTTGAATTTTTAGGATATTTTTTAATTGAAGAACATCTTCTGAATTGATGAAAATTTTGTTCGCTTTCATTTACATTTTCAAATACACGAACTTCTTTAAAAAATCATGAAAATTTGTTGATTTTCCAAATATTTGTTCTCAAAATTGCGAACATTTTTTGTATCCAGACAAAATTATGAATTATTAAACATTTATTGCAAATTCTCATTTCTTAAATTTTTGAAACTTTTTCGAATTCCTCAATTATTTAAAGTACAAAAGAAAGAAGACAAAAAAGGAAAAACATAAACCTTGAAAAACAGGACTCCCGGACATAGACCGGCCCAAACAGGTGCGTTGTATCATTTCCCAGCGCGCAGAGCGCAGTATAGGATATTCTTACTGCATCGGCCGGCACAGTCTGAGATTCCCCTGTGTGAGACGTTTTTTTATCACTTGTAGGTGCCATCGGTGACGTATCGCAAGAAGCACTAATGATTATCGTTGATGCCTATCGTTGCCCTTTAGGTTAGCCTGTTCGGTGTAGCGAAGACCGTGTCGGCTATGTAGAGATAGATTAGGTGTTATATGTACCTATACGTGACTACCCTTGTCAACCAAATCAGAACAAATAAATAGCCAGGATTGTGTTGCTATTATCGTGTCTCACGTGCTTTTTGTTCGCATGTGTTTTCGTGCTTTCGGCAGATCGATCTTTCATTGTGCGTGCTTGAGCTAGCACCGGAAGAATCCATCCACCGAGTTGTGCCGTAAAGTAATTGGTAGAAGCCAAGCCAGCACTAGTAGAAAACAGGGCTTTGGTCCAAGCTCGATTTAACCTTTAGTCCCGGTTGCATTATGAACCGGGACTAATGTGAGCATCAGTCCCGGTTCGAGCGGCTAGGGTGCCTGTCGGGGGTTCGGCAGGCATCAGTCCCGGTTCGAATGGGACCTTTCGTCCTAGTTGGAGACACCAACCGGGACTAAAAGGGCCGATACCCTTTTGTCCCGGTTGGTGTCTCCAACCGGGACTAAAGGTTAGACCTTTAGTCCAGGTTGGAGATACCAACCGGGACTAAAATCTTGTCGGCGATGAAAAGCTTGCCAGTTTTGAAATGGTTGCCGGTTTGCCCTTTAGTCCCGGTTGGTGTCTCCAACCGGGACTAAAGTTTGGACCTTGAAAATCTTGCCGGCGATGAAAAGGTTGCCGGCCTTGAAAAGGTTGCCGGTTTGAGTGCTTGCCGGTTTTGGGTGCTTATATCTTTTAGGATATTAGATGTTTTTCAGTGATTCTTTTTGCATTAGATTCAAAATTTTGTCTAGTTTCAGTTTGTGCCATAAGTTTTCAAATTTGAATGATTTAAATTTGAATTTGTAAAAATTTGCTAGAAAAATCATAACTAAATCACTCTAATTCAGAAAAATACAAATAATATATGAAAATTTGCAGAAAAATAAGATCTATCCGAAGAAACTACTGCATCTTAACAAGAACATGAGAAACTACAATGGTGGTCTAGGCTCCAGTTCAGTGTACTCAGGCAGCCAAGCAACATCAATACTCGAAGTCAATACATCATTACCAACCGAAAATAACTAGTATGTTCGTGCACTAATAACAATAAATCTCATAAGAAAAACACACATGTTGATGAGACAAGACTGTCCTGACCAGTTAGTTCTTAGCAGTGAGCGCTTGTTTCCCTTGATGCGATCCTAGTTGTCCAACTTGACGAAACACCTCAGGTCTTCACAAGCCAGTGCCTTGGCATATTTCCTTCGAAGCTCGCTCAGTGCGAGACGCTTGCCAACCAGGTCCCACAGAATCTGGATTAGAACCCTCCTTCAGGATATTGGCCCCAAACACAGTTGTACTGCTCATTTCTTTGCTGAGCATAGATGGTCTAGCACCAGCCGCCACCTGTTCTGCCCTTCTTTTCCTTGGCTGCATCAACCACAATGATTCTGACCCGAAACGAATTGAGCTGCTGCATCTCTTGGAATAACTCCAGGCTTCAGTACTCTTGTCAAAGACAGTGCCATTCCTGGGTTGATACTTCTTAACAACATATAATATCACAACTAGCTGTCAACAGAAAAAACACCTACTCTGACAAAAATAAAGTTCTGCAAATAATCAAGGCATTTGGAAGGCCATGGGAGTACATATATGTAGAAGGAGTATGCTTGAGTATATGAAACTGATACTAGGAAATTAGTTTTGGGTCCTTGTTATTGCAGGTTGTTTATGCCACCAAACTTTTATATACTGAAATTGCAATGCAATACAGGGCATTGCAGCTCTAGAAACTAACATGTGTTATTTACTGAAAATTATTTGGAGTATTATTTTCAACAGACATTAGATACTTTTTATGCTGTTCTACTGAATACATGACCTAAAAATGGTTAAGAGATGTGATAATCAGATATAATCCCATCATTTAAAGTAAGTTTCTTGCCAAAGTTAATAGCCATTAAAACCACTTTCATTTCAATGGGAGAAGGCCGAGGCCAAAGTTCTTCAGAACACCAACACCAGTTTCAGGAAGAAGCACCAAAGAAGGCAAAAACAGGAGCACAACAGAAAAAAAAACTGTTTTGGGTTATTTGTTTATGCATAATTCACAATCTGGCATCGTTCACAGTATTTCAGCTATAAGCACCATAATATGTTTTCAGACATTAAATACTTGTATGTTGTTCTAATGAATACATGACCTGCAAATGGTTAAGAGATGTGATAATCAGATATACCCCATCATTTAAAGTAAGGTTATTGCCAAAGTTAATACTCCCTCTATAACTTAATATAAGACGTTTTTTGACACTACTATAGTGCCAAAAAAAATGTCTTGTATTAAGTTATGGAGGGAGTAGCACTTAAAACTGTAGGAGATATGCCCTAGAGGCAATAATAAATGTTATTGATTATCTCCCTGTTCATAATTAGGTTTATGTTCTATGCTATAACTGCTATGGTTCTCGAGTCTACAATAACCACGAGGCTCTTAGGAAGACTCATATGCATGTGTGGGATAATAAACGGTAAAATGTATTCCTCGTCAAGCCTCTATGACTGGCTCAAGTATTGCATGATGATCCTGTTTTCCTGATCATGGGATTGGCTATGCTGGCAATTTTGAGGGCACAATTGTTGGTAGAACACTTGTGTTGAATCGACCCGATTGATGTTATGCTATGAGATACATTCGTCATAAGTTTATGGTTAATAACACAGAGAAGTTAATGTTTGCATAATTCCTTAGACCATGAGAGTGTCGAGTTTCTTCATGCTTGCTTCATGAACTTTGGGGTTTGTTAAACGTCATCCGTAAATGGGTGGCTATTACGGCGGCTTACGGGTTCATGGAAAAGTATGTCAAGGGACTTGATAGCTCAAGATTGGGATTTGCTCCTCCGACGATGGAGAGATATCTCTGGGCCCTCTCGGTGTTACGGTATCCATCATTGTCTGGCCAGACACAGGGTGATTTGATCACAGGGATGCCGGAACACGGGAATGAGAAAAGAGAACAATACCGGCAACGAGGTAACTGGCATTGTGGACAAGTGTTGATCCACGAGGATGCCGATGTTTCTCACCTCGGGTAATTTTAACATATCGTGAAGCAACAGGAATAGCTCACGGCAACTGGAGGTTCACTCGAATATTTATTCGTGTGGGTATAGGGATCGATATGGGTGTCCACGGCTCCGATGTTGATCATTGATCGGAAGGGGTTCCGGGTCATGTCTATGCTTCACCGAACCTATAGGGTCACACGCTTAAGGGTCATCTATCTGCTGAATACTAGACAGGGAGTCTGAGAGAAAATCACCGAAAAAGTTTCGGACGCCGGAAAAGTTTCGGACAGCGGAAATGTTCCGCAGAGAGGTCACCGGATGAGTTCCGGTGAAACTGAAAAGTTGTTTCAGAGGATACCATAAAGTCAAATTGGTTTTGGCACATGCCTGATAATTCTTGGAGGGTGCCAGAATCATTCTGGAAACTTTCTGGAATTTTCCGGGATGAAAACCGGAAATGTTCCGGAGCTGTCGAAACCGCTTCAGATGCTTTTCGCAGATGAAATCACTAAACCGGAATTGTTCCGGCTCACGTTGAAAATTATTTTGGTGGGTACTAGAATTGTTCTAAGCCCACATGAATATTTTCAGTTCGATCAGACGCTGAAAAATGTCGTCGTGAATAGTGAAAGTGCTTTTTGGGATATTTTTGGAAAGCCACCTTTTGGGGCTTTGCTCCAAAAGATCTTGGGGATGACATGGATGGATAGGGGCCAGTTTTGGGGCCCCACATGAGGGTGTGGCTGGCCACATGGTGGACTCCTTCATGGAGTCCCCCTTGTTCCTTGGTTTCACCTTTTAGGTCCTTGGGAAGGACTCCTTTCCATGTGGGTTTTGGGTTTTCTTGTAAAACCACCCTACCCCTTGGGTTTCCAATAAATAGGAGGTGTGTGGGCTGCCATAAGACACACTCTTGCTCTCATACACAAAGCCATGCATGATCTGGCATTCTTCTCTCCCTCCCAGCGAAATAGTTTCGTAGAGCCGAAAGGCTGTCTGGGTTCCGGCAGGAACTAGTTCTGGACGGCGAAGCCCTGCCGGATAGATGACACCGTATGTGTGCAACTCTGTAGAGAGATCGTAGTTTCGGTCTTAGTTCAAGAGTGCCTCCCGAAGGGCTGTCCGTGTGACCGTCCGAGTTTTGGAGGTCCTCCCGAAGGGCTGTCCGAGTGACAGTCCAAGTTTCGGAGGTCCTCCCGAAGGGCTATCCGCGACACCGTCCGGGGGACTGTGTGACCGCCTCCCGGAGGGCTGTCTGCGGGGCAGATGAGGGTATACATCCTCGCGGTTGGGAGGTTGTAAAATCCTAGCTGCGGGGATCTGCACTGCCAATCGTCATCGACTCTAGTTCCGCTGCGCTACGAGTCGGTAACGATAATGATCAAACCTTGTATGCAGTCTCCATAGTGGTCCTGGGTTGGTGCGTAGGTCGGAATTTTTTTGTTTTCTGCTGCGTTCCCCAACAGTGGCATCAAGAGCCGTGCTATGCGTAGATGCAGGTTGCGATCTAGAATACATAGAGATGTATGGGTGTTGCACAATATAATTAGGTAGTAGATGAGATCTATTGCTGAAAATTATTTGTGCGGGTAGCAGATGAAGTCTGTTACCCGATGTTCTTGTTGCTTCCCTCGAATTTGCATATTTCTGATCTTGATAACAGTATGGTGGAGTTTCAATGTTCTGGCAATCCGCGATCCTGATTGATCAACGAAGTGCTAACAGTTCATTGAATTCCACCGTAGTTAAAAAGAAAGATGAAATTTTGCAGACGAAAGGGCAATGCAGATGTGATCTGCACGGGGGTCACGCGTATGACGAAGTTTAGTATGGGGCTCGAGATTTTATTATCTCGTGTTTCATACACCCTGGAATGTTAATCTAGCGACTTGGATTATCATGCTTGATGATGGACGTTGGTAGCTTCGGTTTGTTTTGAAACCTTAGAAGCCACGTAAAATAAAATTTTGCATGGACCGATTAGAGGCGTCTAACTTGGTTTTGCAGGATGGTTTGCATGTGCATGTGATGTGGTATAGCAGTGTTCATAATAATTTGATTATGTATGAGATGACTATATGACGTAAATTGATTAACATGACCTGCGTGTCATGATTCGGCATGATGGCTGGAGCCATATGATTGCACTTTAATGACCTGCGTGTCAACCTTATGTAATGCACTTATTTTTATTAAGCTATAGAGATAGCAATATTATCTGGTGCATCGACAAGGTGGTGGCAATCTTCGCGAAGGTGAACACCAACGCGAATGCCGAAGACGAAGAAATGAAAGACTTCTCCGTCAGAAAGGGCTATACCATATCATGCTATTATGAATTGCCTGAGATGTTTATCCCTTATGATGCACCCTTCTTGATTGCGCGGCAGTCGCTTTTATTAGGGTGATCTCTCACAAAAATATCAAGTAGATAGTGTTCTCCCAAGTGTAGCACCGTCACGGCACCTAACTTTTCGGGGTACGCCATGGATGCATGGGTGCGAACGATTAGGGATGTGTGAGGCGGGTGAGTTGAGACCTCGCAGCGAGATCACTTGGTTGTCTTGACGTTCAGGCATGAGTGTCATGAGCTCGGAACACACGCATCGAAAGATGAACAAGGGTCACATGGAAATGTGATCGGCAAGTTGGCCTACCGATTAAAATTCCCGTCATGAGATGATGATTCTATGGCGATGAATTGAAGTCTGGATCTTGTATCACTCAAAATCAATTATGAGAGATATTGATTTGAGTGGGAGCGCACTGTAGAATTAACTTGTTTAATTCTCAGTGCAATTAATTATGAACCCTGTCTAAGTGTGATTTGCATAATAGTTGTAGAAAAATGGCTCGCGTTTCCACCTTCCCTGTTAAAATTGAATAGCTGTTAAATATCTGGTTAAATCTTTACGGGTGGTAACGTAATATGAGGATTGTCCTCAAGAGTGCCGAGAAGGACTTTGTCCTATCGCATGCTTTCGGTATTCTCCCGCTAATGCTATGGATCATGTGACTCTCGTCATTCGATCCAAAAGCTAGAATTCCTTTTCAGTCAAAGTGCAATATGTTTGCTTCCATGAGACCCGAACTTCGAAAGTTTGGATAGTTATGTGATATTCATGGAATCTGAAAATCATTTTCAGAGACAGACAAAAGCTAAAAGATATGAGATATCCAAAGCAATATTTGTTTGCAAACTGTTAGTAAAGGAGTTTACTATGCATTAGACTGATAAGAGAGGGATCCAGAAGAACGCCAGTCATATGATGATGGTGAATAAAACAACAACTTAAAGAGAAAGGAAGTGTCCGAAGGGTGTTAGTGATTCTTTCACGCCTAGGAAGTCCGGGGCTAACGCCACTCTTAAGTTGGGTGCTTCTTCTAAGAGTAGGAGAAATACTGAAAGTTAAACTGTTAGAAGTATAATGGCAAAAGGAAAGTAGACTGGAATATCCAGCTCATGTATGAATGTCATACAAGTTTTTGATGTATAGAAGGCTGGTCAAAGATATAGTTCTTAGGAATTATGGTTAAACAAGTTAATCACTAATTCTTGGGTATTGTGAGTTAATCAAAAAGATACCCGCTCGATTGCATTCTATTGCAACTCGATGTATGGCCTGAAAGACTAGCCAGGAATGAGGTTCAGATACACGCAGGGAACATAGTAAATGTTACTATGCCTTCCATCGGTGTATTCCCTATGTATTTACTTTCATAATTCATTTTAGAGTTTTACACTCTAGCCCATTGCATAAAGTATCTTGCAAGAAGGTTATTCATAAGAGAACTTTTGATGTTCGATGTTATGAATAAACATAAGGGCCATACTTTCATTATGAATGAGACGTATGTTATGAATATTGATAATAATACATTACCTCTGTATTTACTTTCATAATTCATTTAGAGTTTCATACACTCTAGCCCTTTGCATAAGGTATTTTGCAAGAAGGTTATTCATAAGAGAACTTTTGATGTTCGGTGTTATGAATAACATGAAGGGCCATGATTCCATACAGGATGGGATGTATGCTATGAATATTGATGGTAATATGATACATCCATAACACTGACGCTATATGTCGCAAGACTAAAAGAATACCACACAAGTGTGGCACTGCATTTGGTCACATTGGAGAAGACCGCATGAAAATTCCATTATGATGGATTTCGAAGTCGTTTGATTTTGAATCATCTGACACTTGCAACTTTCCTCTGAAAAGTGAAGTGACTGAAATACCGTTCATTGGCCATAAGGAACGAGCAAAGAACATATTGGTGATCATACATTATGATGTGTGTAGTCCAATAAATGTTGTTGCAGGTAGTGGATTTATCTATCTTCAGAAATGACTCAAGAAGATATGTGGACATTTACTTGTTGAGACGTAAGTCTGGATCTTTTTGAATTCATTCATAAGGTTTTCAAAAATGAAGAAGAAGTTGTTGTAACAAGAAAATTATGTTTCTACAATTCGATTGCAAAAAGGAATATTTGAGTTACAAGTTTAGCGAATGTCTGATGAGTTGTGAAAGGGGTTTCATAACTTGCACCTCCCGGAGCACCACTGCAAGTGGAGAGTTCGTGTAGATGTAATCGAACCATTTATGACATGGTAAGATCAAAGATGACATAAATAAATTTCCCATTATCCCTTTTATAGAGTGATGCTTTAGAGACTGCGGCTTTTACACTGAAAAGAGCTCCATCAGGTCTGTTGAAATGACGCCATGGTGTGGTACGCCCAACCATGTTATATCTTTTCTTAACATTTGGAATATGGGGCTTGTGTAAAAGGTTACAAACCTATTCCAAATCAGACAAGTGCTACTTTGTAAGGTTATCCCAAGTCATTGGGTATTCCCCCACCACTATACCGAGGCAAAGGTTTTTTGCCGCAAAACGGTATGCTTTTAAAGAGAATAGTTCTTACAAAAGGTGAGTGGGAGGACAGTGCAACTCGACGAGATAACCAGTATCTTCGTCATCAGGTCAAAGGAAAGGAACCTTGGAAGTGATTCTGGAGTTTCCTACTGCGACTGATACGGAAGCCTCTACATGAGATGTATGGACTTCGGTCGAACTTGCAGCTGAACCACGTAGGCAAAGCTCGTGCAAACCTATCAGGTGCGCAAACGAGATATTGTTGTTAGACAACAGTATACCTACAATACACAAGGAAGCGTTGATGGGCCCTGACTCCGGAATTGGCTAAATGCCAATACAATCCGAGATAGTTTCCATATAAGTGATTCGAGATTAAAATCTTGATACACCTTTCGGAAGACTTAGAGTCTAACGAATATTTATGGAACTAAAAACTGATACGGATAAAATGTTTTATCCATAAAGCTCGACTTGTTGCCATAACAAGTTCAAGGAGTTGACTACGATGAGATTGTCTCACCGTATCGATGCTTGAAGTCGGTTCGGGTTGAACTAGCAATTAATACATATTTCAATCATGAGATATGAAACATGGATGACAAAAAGATTTCCATCTGATGGAAATGAAACCTAGGACTTGTATGTGATACAGTCCAAAGTAATTTGTCGATCCAGAGGATGCTAGTAAGTATGCAAACTTCAGAGTTCCAGCGATGGACAGAAGAGAGCAAAGTGGAGTTGGAATCTTCGTTTTTGATGAAATGGTCAAGGGGCTTTGACTTCATCAAATGGGTATCAAAGATGCTTGTGATTCAAGAAAGTAAGTGGGAGCATAATAATATTTCTAAAAACCTTGTGTACTTAACACATTGTTAATTGGAAATAAATTTCTTGACACGAATTAGGACTTCATTTGAAAATAGTTTTTCAATGAAGTGCTTAGGCTAAATAGCCTCAATATTAGGCATGATGATCTATGGAGATAGATTTACCTAATGGGGCTAAGCAATGAATACATATTGACAAGATGCTAAAACCTTTTAGCATTTAAAACGCCAAGGAGTGATTCTTGCCGAAGTCACATGGAAAGAGTTTTTGCAAGACTCGGTGTCCCAAAACACTGATGAGTAAAATACATGATGGAGATTCCACACACTCTTGTGTTTGGATTAACCATGTATTCCATGGTATGTAAAAACAAACAGATATGTCCAATACTCCAAAGTTGTTGCGAGTATAGATACCATAGTGATCAAAGTACTAATCATGGGACAACAGTGAAAGATGTCATTAAGTGCTAAGAGTAGTGCTGATGACATGTTTTCTCGCAAGTAGAGATTATGAAGTGCTCGTTGTAAGTGATTACATCGATACAGTCTTCATCAATGCTCCATGCGATTTTCGATTTAAATTGAGGGTTTTGTGTGATACACAATATGGTGGCACGGTAGTTGGAAATTGTTCCAAACAAGATACTGTGGCGAATTCTATAACAAAGGCTAAGTATGTTGATGCTTAAGAAGCGACAAAGAAGTTGTTGAATCATATAGTTCATTCATGAACTTAGTATGGTTCCAAGATGACTTTGGTCTATGGGACACTATTGCAGATAGTTGCTCCATAGCTCAGTCTGAGGAATCAGGTTTCGACCAATGATTCACACATATGCAAGGCCAAGTCCAGACAAAATATGAATTTTGTGAAAGCGTGAAAACGCAAGGATATGCAAAGTTACACACAGAGCTGAAGTCGTCAGATCCGTTGGACATCAGGCTATACCACATGCGAAGCATATTTTACACCAGTATGCCATAGGTGTAAAGTGCATTAGCATTGACTAGATTATTGACTCTAGTTCAAGTGGGAGTCTGTAGGAGATGTGCCCTAGAGGCAATAATAAATGTTATTGATTATCTCCCTGTTCATAATTAGGTTTATGTTCCATGCTATAACTGCTATGGTTCTCGAGTCTACAATAACCACGAGGCTCGGAGGAAGACTCATATGCATGTGTGGGATAATAAACGGTAAAATGTATTCCTAGTCAAGCCTCTATGACTGGCTCAAGTATTGCATGATGATCCTGTTTTCCTGATCATGGGCATGGCTATGCCGGCAATTTTGAGGGCACAATTGTTGGTAGAACACTTGTGTTGAATCGACCCGATTGATGTTATGCTATGAGATACATTCGTCATAAGTTTATGGTTAATAACACAGAGAAGTTAATGTTTGCATAATTCCTTAGACCATGAGAGTGTCGAGTTTCTTCATGCTTGCTTCATGAACTTTGGGGTTTGTTAAACGTCATCCGTAAATGGGTGGCTATTACGGCGGCTTACGGGTTCATGGAAAAGTATGTCAAGGGACTTGATAGCTCAAGATTGGGATTTGCTCCTCCGACGATGGAGAGATATCTCTGGGCCCTCTCGGTGTTACGGTATCCATCATCGTCTGGCCAGACACAGGGTGATTTGATCACAGGGATGCCGGAACACGGGAACGAGAAAAGAGAACAATACCGGCAACGAGGTAACTGGCATTGTGGACAAGTGTTGATCCACGAGGATGCCGATGTTTCTCACCTCGGGTAATTGTAACATATCGCGAAGCAACAGGAATAGCTCACGGCAACTGGAGGTTCACTCGAATATTTATTCGTGTGGGTATAGGGATCGATATGGGTGTCCACGGCTCCGATGTTGATCATTGATCGAAAGGGGTTCCGGGTCATGTCTATGCTTCACCGGACCTATAGGGTCACACGCATAAGGGTCATCTATCTGCTGAATACTAGACAGGGAGTCTGAGAGAAAATCACCGAAAAAGTTTCGGACGCCGGAAAAGTTTCGGACAGCGGAAAAGTTCCGCAGAGAGGTCACCGGATGAGTTCCGGTGAAACTGAAAAGTTGTTTCAGAGGATACTATAAAGTCAAATTGGTTTTGGCACATGCCTGATAATTCTTGGAGGGTGCCAGAATCATTCTGGAAACTTTTTGGAATTTTCCGGGATGAAAACCGGAAATGTTCCGGAGCTGTCGAAACCGCTTCAGATGCTTTTCGCAGATGAAATCACTAAACAGGAATTGTTCCGGCTCGCATTGAAAATTATTTTGGTGGGTACTAGAATTGTTCTAAGCCCACATGAATATTTTCAGTTCGATCAGACGCTGAAAAATGTCGTCGTGAATAGTGAAAGTGCTTTTTGGGATATTTTTGGAAAGCCACCTTTTGGGGCTTTGCTCCAAAAGATCTTGGCGATGACATGGATGGATAGGGGCCAATTTTGGGGCCCCACATGAGGGTGTGGCCGGCCACATGGTGGACTCCTTCATGGAGTCCCCCTTGTTCCTTGGTTTCACCTTTTAGGTCCTTGGGAAGGACTCCTTTCCATGTGGGTTTTGGGTTTTCTTGTAAAACCACCCTACCCCTTGGGTTTCCTATAAATAGGAGGTGTGTGGGCTGCCATAAGACACACTATTGCTCTCATACACAAAGCCATGCATGATCTGGCATTCTTCTCTCCCTCCCAGCGAAATAGTTTCATAGAGCCGAAAGGCTGTCTGGGTTCCGGCAGGAACTAGTTCTGGACGGCGAAGCCCTGCCGGATAGATGACACCGTATGTGTGCGACTCTGTAGAGAGATCGTAGTTTCGGTCTTAGTTCGAGAGTGCTTCCCGAAGGGCTGTCCGTGTGACCGTCCGAGTTTTGGAGGTCCTCCCGAAGGGCTGTCCGAGTGACAGTCCGAGTTTCGGAGGTCCTCCTGAAGGGCTGTCCGCGACACCGTCCGGGGGACTGTGTGACCGCCTCCCGGAGGGCTGTCCGCGGGGCAGATGAGGGTATACATCCTCGCGGTTGGGAGGTTGTAAAATCCTAGCTGCGGGGATCTGCACCGCCAATCGTCATCGACTCTACTTCCGCTGCGCTACGAGTCGGTAACGATAATGATCAAACCTTGTATGCAGTCTCCATAGTGGTCCTGGGCTGGTGCGTAGGTCGGAACATTTTTGTTTTCTGCTGCGTTCCCCAACAAAAACCACATTCATTTCAGGTGGAGAAGGCCGAGGCCAAAGTTCTTCAGAACACCAACACCAGTTTCAGGAAGAAGCACCAAAAAGGCAAAAATAGAAGTACAACGGAAAAAAATAAACTGTTTTATTTTTGCATAATTCACAATGTGGCAGCGTTAACAGTATTTCAACTATAAGCACAATAATATGATTAACAATTTTGTCTACAGACCAAGGAAAAATCATGAGAAAGGTGTAAAGCAAATATGCTTTGCATCAGTTAAACATGAATGCGGTCATGGCTTGGGATGCTCCCTGTTGAGCTCCCTCTTGGGCCTCTGCGGCTCATTTTTGGGGTTGGTGAACCATGTCGTGTAGAGGAATTGTTTGTGAGGTCCGTCATGGTCGCAGATGAGCCTGAGCTTCTGCTTCTCCCTCATCCACCGCATCATGATCATCATCTGCCTCTTGCTGGTCAAACCCCTCAGGCCAATGTCCTGAAGAAAAATTAACACACGAGGCACGTTGTAAATGACAAGTAATCCAAAGTGACGCTTTAACCCATTGCAAGAACAGAGACGACACTGTCCGTCCAGCCAAGTCGCCAGAAAGACATTCCGTCGAACAGGTTGCGTGCGGAGATGAATCTCACACAAGTTTTAGCAGCAGCAGCAGTACCTTGACGTGCTCCCAAATGTCAGAGATGGTGAGGGGGCCGTGCTCCTTGATGACGTCGAAGATGGTGAGGGGGCCGTGCTCGCAAACATGTCGGCGCCCAGACACGTTTCCTTCGAGACCCGAGAGGGGCCTCCGTGTGTTCACCCACGCCGCGCCACAAAGTGTGAGGAGATAAGGACAGCTCGCCTCGGCAAATCGAAGTGTTCTGGAGTTGCTGTGAGTGTCAGCAATGATGTTTCGCCGAATACATGGACCGAACCCAAGGAGGTGGCGGTAGGGGAGAGAGGACGCACCCGCTCAGACGAGAGGAGTTGTCGTCGCCGCCGCCGCCGGGAGGGAGGGTGAGGAAGTCGCGTGCCGATCCAGGTTTTTTTTAGGGAAGCGTACCCATCCAAGTGAGGGGTCACAGCGAGCGCTATGCTCGCGTCCCTCGCAAGAGATGGGCCTGACCCATCGAGCGAGTACATGTCTGTTTTTCCTTTTTCTTTTTTCTCACTAGCAAAATGACCTGCGCGTTGCAACGCGAGAAAAAATTTATAATCTTCAATGGCCATGACTACATTTTGCTGCTCGTCGAGATACACTATCACTCTTATTTCGTGAAATCATGGACAAATTTTGAAAATCATGAATATTTATTCAAACTTATGAACGTATTTGAAATCTTGAACATTTTTCAAATTCGTGGACATTTTTACAGATTTTTGAACATTTTTTCAATTAATGAACATATTATACTATTTGCAAACATTTTCCTAAAAATTGTGAACAGTATTTCAAAACATTTTTATTGAAACCGCGAACATTTCAAAATTGACGAACATTTTTGGGAAATTGGTGATACAATTTTTGAAAGTCATGAACATTTTTTTGATTGAACGAACATTTTTTGAAGTGCATGATCATTTTCTGAATCAGCAAACATTTTATGAATCAATAAAACATTTTATAAATCATGAACAATTTTTGAATTTTTAGGATATTTTTTAATTGAAGAACATCTTCTGAATTGACGAAAATTTTGTTCGCTTTCATTTACATTTTTAAATACACAAACTTCTTCAAAAAATCATGAAAATTTGTTGATTTCCCGAATATTTGATCTCAAAATTGCGAACATTTTTTGTATCCTGACAAAATTATGAATTATTAAACATTTTAATGCAAATTCTCATTTATTAAAATTTTGAAACTTTTTCGAATTCCTCAATTATTTAAATTACAAAAGAAAGAACATAAAAAAGGAAAAACATAAACCTTGAAAAACAGGACTCCCGGACGTGGACCGGCCCAAACAGGTGTGTGGTATCATTTCCCAGCGCGCAGAGCGCAGTATAGGATATTCTTACTGCATCGGCCGGCACAGTCTGAGATTCCCCTGTGTGAGACATTTTCTTATCACTTGTAGGTGCCATCGGTGACGTACCGCAAGAAGCACTAATGACTATCGTTGCCCTTTAGGTTAGCCTGTTCGGTGTAGCGAAGACCGTGTCGGCTATGTAGAGATAGATTAGGTGTTATATATACCTATACGTGACTACCCTTGTCAACCAAATTAGAACAAATAAACAGCCAAGATTGTGTTGCTATTATCGTGTCTCACATGCTTTTTGTTCGCATGTGTTTTCGTGCTTTCGGCAGATCGATCTTTCATTGTGCGTGCTTGAGCTAGCATCGGCAGAATCCATCCACCGAGTTGTGCCGTAAAGTAATTGGTAGAAGCCAAGCCAGCACTAGTAGAAAACAGGGCTTTGGTCCAAGCTCGATTTAACCTTTAGTCCCAGTTGCATTACGAACCGGGACTAATGTGAGCATCAGTCCCGGTTCGAGCGGCTAGGGCGCCTGTCGGGGGCTCGGCAGGCATCAGTCTCGGTTCGAATGGGACCTTTCGTCCCGGTTGAAGACACCAACCGGGACTAAAGGGGCCGATACCCTTTAGTCCCGGTTGGTGTCTCCAACCGGGACTAAAGGTTAGACCTTTAGTCCCAGTTGGAGATACCAACCGGGACTAAAATCTTGCCTGCGATGAAGAGCTTGCCGTTTTTGAAAAGGTTGCCAGTTTGCCCTTTAGTCCCGGTTGGTGTCTCCAACCGGGACTAAAGGTTAGACCTTTAGTCCCGGTTGGAGAAACCAACCGGGACTAAAGGGTATCGGCCCCTTTAGTCCCGGTTGGAGACCAACCGGGACTAAAGGTTAGACCTTGAAAATCTTGCCGATGATGAAAAGGTTGCCGGCCTTGAAAAGGTTGCCGGTTTGAGTGCTTGCCGGTTTTGGGTGCTTATATCTTTTAGGATATTTGATGTTTTTGAGTGATTCATTTTGCATTAGTTTCAAAATTTTGTCTAGTTTCTGTTTGTGCCATAAGTTTTCAAATTTGAATGGTTTAAATTTGAATTTGCTCAAATTTGCTAGAAAAATCATACAAAAATCATAACAAAATCATTCTAGTTCAGAAAAATACAAATAATATATCAAAATTTGCAGAAAAATAAGATCTATCCGAAGAAACTACTGCATCTTAACAAGAACATGAGAAACAACAATGGTGGTCTAGGCTCCAGTTCAGTGTACTCAGGCAGCCAAGCAACATCAATACTCCAAGTACAACGGAAAAAATAAACTGTTTTATTTATGCATAATTCTCAATGTGGCAGCGTTAACAGTATTTCAACTATAAGCACCATAATATGATTAACAATTTTGTCTACAAACCCAGGAAAAATCATGAGAAAGGTGTAAAGCAAATATGCTCTGCATCAGTTAAACATGAATGCGGTCATGGCTTGGGATGCTCCCTGTTGACATCCCTCTTGGGCCTCTGCGGCGCATTCTTGGGGTTGGTGAACCATGTCGTGTAGAGGAATTGTTTGTGAGGTCCGTCATGGTCGCAGATGAGACTGAGCTTCTGCTTGTCCCTCATCCACCGTAGCATGATCTTCATCTGCCTCTTGCTGGTCAAACCCCTCAGGCCAACGTCCTGAAGAAAAATTAACACACGAGGCACGTTCTAAATGACAAGTAATCCAAAGTGACGCTTTAACCCATTGCAAGAACAGAGACGACACAGTCCGTCCAACCAAGTCGCCAGAAAGACATTCCGTCGAATAGGTTGCGTGCGGCGATGAATCTCACACAAGTTTTAGCAGCAGCAGCAGTACCTTGACGTGCTCCCAAATGTCAGAGATCGTGAGGGGTTCGTGCTCCTTGACGACGTCGAAGATGGTGCGGGTGATGGACTGCGCCTGCTCCGGCGCCGCTGTCAGCTTGATCGGCGCCATCTTGGGGTTCCCCTTCTTCGCCGCCCACCGCGCCGCCATCGCAAACATGTCGGCGCCCAGACGCGTTTGCTTCGAGACCCGAGAGGGGCCTCTGTGTGTTTACCCACGCCGCGCCACAAACTGTAAGGAGATAAGGACAGCTCGCCTCGGCAAATCGAAGTGTTCTGGAGTTGCTGTGAGTGTCAGCAATGATGTTTCGCTGAATACATGGACCGAACCCAGGGAGGTGGCGGTAGGGGAGAGAGGACGCACCCGCTCAGACAAGAGGAGTTGCCGTCGCCGCCGCCACCGGGAGGGAGGGTGAGGAAGTCGCGTGCCGATCCAAGTTTTTTTAGGGAAGCGTACCCATCCAAGTGAGGGCTCACAACGAGCGCTATGCTCGCGTCCCTCGCAAGAGATGGGCTTGACCCATCGAGCGAGTACATGTCTGTTTTTCCTTTTTCTTTTTTCTCACTAGCAAAACGGCCCGCGCGTTGCAACGCGAGAAAAAAATTTATAATCTTCAATGGCCATGACTACATTTTGCTGCTCGTCGAGATACACTATCACTCTTATTTTCGTGAAATCATGGACAAATTTTGAAAATCATGAACATTTATTTAAACTTATGAACATATTTGAAATCATGAACATTTTTCAAATTCGTGGACATTTTTACAGATTTGTAAACATGTTTTGAATTAATAAACATATTATACTATTTGCAAACATTTTCCTAAAAATTGTGAATAGTTTTTCAAAAACATTTTTATTGAAACCGCGAACATTTCAAAATTGATGAACATTTTTGGGAAATTGGTGATACAATTTTTGAAAGTCGTGAACATTTTTTTGATTGAACGAACATTTTTTGAAGTGCATGATCATTTTCTGAATCAGCAAACATTTTATAAATCATGAACAGTATTTGAATTTTTAATATATTTTTTAATTGAAGAACATCTTCTGAATTGACGAAAATTTTGTTCGCTTTCATTTACATTTTTAAATACACGAACTTCTTCAAAAAATCAAGAAAATTTGTTGATTTCCCGAATATTTGTTCTCAAAATTGCGAACATTTTTTGTATCCAGACAAAATTATGAATTATTAAACATTTTATTGCAAATTCTCATTTATTAAATTTTTGAAACTTTTTCGAATTCCTCAATTATTTAAAGTACAAATGAAAGAAGACAAAAAAGGAAAAACATAAACCTTGAAAAACAGGACTCCCGGACATGGACCAGCCCAAACAGGTGCGTGGTATCATTTCCCAGCGCGCAAAGCGCAGTATAGGATATTCTTACTGCATCGGCCGGCACAGTCTGAGATTCCCCTGTGTGAGATGTTTTTTTATCACTTGTAGGTGCCATCGGTGACGTACCGCAAGAAGCACTAATGACTATCGTTGATGCCTATCGTTGCCCTTTAGGTTAGCCTGTTCGGTGTAGCGAAGACCGTGTCGGCTATGTAGAGATAGATTAGGTGTTATATATACCTATACGTGACTACCCTTGTCAACCAAATCAGAACAAATAAACAGCCAGGATTGTGTTGCTATTATCGTGTCTCACGTGCTTTTTGTTCGCATGTGTTTTCGTGCTTTCGACAGATCGATCTTTCATTGTGCATGCTTGAGCTAGCATCGGCAGAATCCATCCACCAAGTTGTGCCTTAAAGTAATTGGTAGAAGCCAAGCCAGCACTAGTAGAAAACAGGACTTTGGTCCAAGCTCGATTTAACCTTTAGTCCCGGTTGCATTACGAACCGGGACTAATGTGAGCATCAGTCCCGGTTCGAGCGGCTAGGGCGCCTGTCGGGGGCTCGGCAGGCATCAGTCCCGGTTCGAATGGGACCTTTCTTCCCGGTTGGAGACACCAACCGGGACTAAAGGGGTCGATACCCTTTAGTCCCGGTTGGTGTCTCCAACCGGGACTAAAGGTTAGACATTTAGTCCCGGTTGGAGATACCAACCGGGACTAAAATATTAGCGGCAATGAAAAGCTTGCCGTTTTTGAAAAGGTTGCCGGTTTGCCCTTTAGTCCCGGTTGGTGTCTCCAACCGGGACTAAAGGTTAGACCTTTGGCCCCTTTAGTCCCGGTTGGTGTCTCCAACCGGGACTAAAGGTTAGACCTTGAAAATCTTGCCGGCGATGAAAAGCTTGCCGGCCTTGAAAAGGTTGCCAGTTTGAGTGCTTGCCGGTTTTGGGTGCTTATATCTTTTAGGATATTTGATGTTTTTGAGTGATTCTTTTTGCATTAGATTCAAAACTTTGTCTAGTTTCTGTTTGTGCCATAAGTTTTCAAATTTGAATGGTTTAAATTTGAATTTTTTCAAATTTGCTAGAAAAATCATAGAAAAATCATAACTAAATCATTCTAATTCAGAAAAATACAAATAATATATCAAAATTTGCAGAAAAATAAGATCTATCCGAAGAAACTACTGCATCTTAACAAGAACATGAGAAACAACAATGGTGGTCTAGGCTCCAGTTCAGTGTACTCAGGCAGCCAAGCAACATCAATACTCCAAGTCAATACATCATTACCAACCGAAAATAACCAGTATGTTCGTGCACTAATAACAATAAATCTTGTAAGAAAAACACACATGTTGATGAGACAAGACTGTCCTGACCAGTTAGTTCTTAGTAGTGAGCGCTTGTTTCCCTTGATGCGATCCTAGTTGTCTAACTTGACGAAACACCTCAGGTCTTCACAAGGCAGTGCCTTGGCATATTTCCTCCGAAGCTCGCTCAGTGCGAGACGCTTGCCAACCAGGTCCCACAGAATCTGGATTAGAACCCTCCTTCAGGATATTGGCTCCAAACACAGTTGTACTGCTCATTTCTTTGCTGAGCATAGGTGGTCTAGCACCAGCCGCCACCTGTTCTACCCTTCTTTTCCTTGGCTACATCAACCGCGATGATTCTGACCCGAAATGAATTGAGCTGCTGCATCTCTTGGAATAACTCCAGGCCTCAGTACTCTTGTCCAAGACAGTGCCATTCCCGGGTTGATACTTCTTAACAACATATAATATCACAACTAGCTGTCAACAGAAAAAACACCTACTCTGACAAAAAGAAAGTTCTGCAAATAATCAAGGCATTTGGAAGGCCATGTGAGTACATATATGTAGAAGGAGTATGCTTGAGTATATGAAACTGATACTAGGAAATTAGTTTTGGGTCCTTGTTATTGCAGGTTGTTTATGCCACCAAACTTTTATATACTGAAATTGCAATGCAATACAGGGCATTGCAGCTCTAGAAACTAACATGTGTTAATTACTGAAAATTAATTGGAGTATTATTTTCAACAGACATTCGATACTTTTTATGCTGTTCTACTAAATACATGACCTGAAAATGGTTAAGAGATGTGATAATCAGATATAATCTCATCATTTAAAGTAAGGTTCTTGCCAAAGTTAATAGCCGTTAAAACCACATTCATTTCAATGGGAGAAGGCCGAGGCCAAAGTTCTTCAGAACACCAACACCAGTTTCAGGAGGAAGCACCAAAGAAGGCAAAAACAGGAGCACAACAGAAGAAAAAAAAACTGTTTTGGGTTATTTTTTTATGCATAATTCACAATCTAGCATCGTTCACAGTATTTCAGCTATAAGCACCATAATATGTTTTCAGACATTAAATACTTGTATGCTGTTCTACTGAATACATTACCTACAAATGGTTAAGAGATGTGATAAGCAGATATACCCCATCATTTAAAGTAAGGATATTGCCAAAGTTAATACTCCCTCTATAACTTAATATAAGATGTTTTTTGACACTACTATAGTGCCAAAAAAATGTCTTGTATTAAGTTATGGAGGGAGTAGCAGTTAAAACCACATTCATTTCAGGTGGAGAAGGCCGAGGCCAATGTTCTTCAGAACACCAACACCAGTTTCAGGAAGAAGCACCAAAAAGGCAAAAACAGAAGTACAATGGAAAAAATAAACTATTTTATTTATGCATAATTCACAATGTGGCAGCGTTAACAGTATTTCAACTATAAGCACCAAAATATGATTAACAATTTTGTCTACAGAACCAGGAAAAATCATGAGAAAGGTGTAAAGCAAATATGCTCTGCATCTGTTAAACATGAATGCGGTCATGGCTTGGGATGCTCCCTGCTGAGCTCCCTCTTGGGCCTCTGCGGCGCATTCTTGGGGTTGGTGAACCATGTAGTGTAGAGGAATTGTTTGTGAGGTCCGTCATGGTCGCAGATGAGCCTGAGCGTCTGCTTCTCCGTCATCCACCGTAGCATGATCTTCATCTGCCTCTTGCTGGTCAAACCCCTCAGGCCAACGTCCTGAAGAAAAATTAACACATGAGGCACGTTCTAAATGACAAGTAATCCAAAGTGACGCTTTAACCCATTGCAAGAACAGAGACGACACTGTCCGTCCAGCCAAGTCGCCAGAAAGACATTCCGTCGAACAGGTTGCGAGCGAAGATGAATCTCACACAAGTTTTAGCAGCAGCAGCAGTACCTTGACGTGCTCCCAAACGTCCGAGATGGTGAGGGGGCCGTGCTCCTTGACGACGTCGAAGATGGTGCGGGTGATGGACTGCGCCTGCTCCGGCGCCACTGTCAGCTCGATCGGCGCCATCTTGGGCTTCCCCTTCTTCGCCGCCCACCGCGCCGCCGTCGCAAACATGTGGGCGCCCAGACGCGTTTGCTTCGAGACCCGAGAGGGGCCTCCACGTGTTCACCCACGCCGCGCCACAAAGTGTGAGGAGATAAGGACAGCTCGCCTCGGCAAATCGAAGTGTTCTGGAGTTGCTGTGAGTGTCAGCAATGATGTTTCGCTGAATACATGGACCGAACCTAGGGAGGTGGCGGTAGGGGAGAGAGGACGCACCCGCTCAGACGAGAGGAGTTGCCGTCGCCGCTGCCGCAGGGAGGGAGGGTGAGGAAGTCGTGTGTCGATCCAAGTTTTTTTTAGGGAAGCATACCCATCCAAGTGAGGGCTCACAGCGAGCGCTATGCTCGCGTCCCTCGCAAGAGATGGGCCTGACCCATCGAGCGAGTACTTGTTTGTTTTTCCTTTTACTTTTTTCTCACTAGAAAAATGGCCCGCGCGTTGCAACGTGAGAAAAAAATTTATAATCTTCAATGGCCATGACTACATTTTGCTGCTCGTCGAGATACACTATCTCTCTTATTTTTGTGAAATCATGGACAAATTTTGAAAATCATGAACATTTTTCCAATTCGTGGACATTTTTACAGATTTTTGAACATTTTTTGAATTAATGAACATACTATACTATTTGCAAACATTTTCCTAAAAATTGTGAACAGTTTTTCAAAACATTTTTATTGAAACCACGAACATTGTAAAATTGACGAACATTTTTGGGAAATTGGTGATACAATTTTTGAAAGTCAAGAACATTTTTTTGATTGAACGAACATTTTTTGAAGTGCATGATCATTTTCTGAATCAGCAAACATTTTATGAATCAATAAACCATTTTATAAATCACGAACAATTTTTGAATTTTTAGGATATTTTTTAATTGAAGAACATCTTCTGAATTGACGAAAATTTTGTTCGCTTTCATTTACATTTTTAAATACACGAACTTCTTCAAAAAATCATGAAAATTTGTTGATTTCCCGAATATTTGTTCTCAAAATTGCGAACATTTTTTGTATCCAGACAAAATTATGAATTATTAAACATTTTATTGCAAATTCTCATTTATTAAATTTTTGAAACTTTTTCGAATTCCTCAATTATTTAAAGTACAAAAGAAAGAAGACAAAAAAGGAAAAACATAAACCTTGAAAAAGAGGACTATGATATTCTTACTGCATCGGCCGGCATAGTCTGAGATTCCCCTGTGTGAGATGTTTTTTTATCACTTGTAGGTGCCATCGGTGACGTACCGCAAGAAGCACTAATGACTATCGTTGATGCCTATCATTGCCCTTTAGGTTAGCCTGTTCGGTGTAGCGAAGACCGTGTCGGCTATGTAGAGATAGATTAGGTGTTATATATACCTATACGTCACTACCCTTGTCAACCAAACCAGAACAAATAAACAGCCAGGATTGTGTTGCTATTATCGTGTCTCATGTGCTTTTTGTTCGCATGTGTTTTCGTGCTTTCGGCAGATCGATCTTTCATTGTGCGTGCTTGAGCTAGCATCGGCAGAATCCATCCACCGAGTTGTGCCGTAAAGTAATTGGTAGAAACCAAGCCAGCACTAGTAGAAAACAGGGCTTTGGTCCAAGCTCGATTTAACCTTTAGTCCCGGTTGCATTACGAACCGGGACTAATGTGAGCATCAGTCCCGGTTCGAGCGGCTAGGGCACCTGTCGGGGGCTCGGCAGGCATCAGTCCCGGTTCAAATGGGACCTTTGGTCCTGGTTGGGCGGGTGCGTCCTCTCTCCCCTACCGCCACCTCCATGGGTTCGGTCCATGTATTCAGCGAAACATCATTGCTGACAGTCACAGCAACTCCAGAACACTTCGATTTGCCGAGGCGAGCTGTCCTTATCTCCTCACACTTTGTGGCGCGGCGTGGGTGAACATGCAGAGGCCCCTCTCGGGTCTCGAAGCAAACGCGTCTGGGCACCGACATGTTTGCGACGGCGGCGCGGTGGGCGGCGAAGAAGGGGAAGCCCAAGATGGCGCCGATCGAGCTGACAGCGGCGCCGGAGCAGGCGCAGTCCATCACCCGCACCATCTTCGATGTCGTCAAGGAGCACTGCCCCCTCACCATCTCTGACGTTTGGGAGCACGTTAAGGTACTGCTGCTGCTGCTAAAACTTGTGTGAGATTCATCTCCGCACGCAACCTGTTCGACGGAATGTCTTTCTGGCGACTTGGCTGGACGGACAGTGTCGTCTCTGTTCTTGCAATGGGTTAAAGCGTCACTTTGGATTACTTGTCATTTAGAACGTGCCTCATGTGTTAATTTTTCTTCAAGACGTTGGCCTGAGGGGTTTGACCAGCAAGAGGCAGATGAAGATCATGCTGCGGGGGATGAGGGAGATGGAGAAGCTCAGGCTCATCTACGACCATGACGGACCTCACAAACAATTCCTCTACATGACATGGTTCACCAACCCTAAGAATTCGCCGCAGAGGCCCAAGAGGGAGCTCAACAGGGAGCATCCCAAGCCATGACCGCATTCATGTTTAACTGATGCAGAGCATATTTGCTTTACACCTTTCTCATGATTTTTTCTGGGTCTGTAGACAAAATTGTTAATCATATTATGGTGCTTATAGTTGAAATACTGCTAACGCTGCCACATTGTGAATTATGCATAAATAAAACAGTTTGTTTTCTGTTGTGTTCCTGTTTTTGCCTTTTTGGTGCTTCTTCCTGAAACTGGTGTCGGTGTTCTGAAGAACTTTGGCCTCGGCCTTCTCCACCTGAAATGAATGTGGTTTGAACGGCTATTAACTTTGGCAAGAACCTTACTTTAAATGATGGGATTATATCTGATTATCACATCTCTTAACCATTTTCAGGTCATGTATTCAGTAGAACAGCATAAAAAGTATCTAATGTATGTTGAAAATAATACTCCAAATAATTTTCAGTAATTAAGACATGTTAGTTTCCAGAGCTGCAATGCCCTGAATTGCATTGCAATTTCAGTACATAAAAGTTTGGTGGCATAAACAACCTGCAATAACAAGGACCCAAAACTAATTTCCTAGTATCAGTTTCATATACTCAAGCATACTCCTTCTACATATATGTTCTCACATGGCCTTCCAAATGCCTTGATTATTTGTAGAACTTTCTTTTTGTCAGAGTATGTGTTTTTTCTGTTGACAGCTAGTTGTGATATTATATGTTGTTAAGAAGTATCAACCCAGGAATGGCACTGTCTTTGACAAGAGTACTGAAGCCTGGAGTTATTCCAAGAGATGCAGCAGCTCAATTCGTTCCGGGTCAGAATCATTGCGGTTGATGCAGCCAAGGAAAAGAAGGGCAGAACAGGTGGCGGCTGGTGCTAGACCACCTATGCTCAGCAAAGAAATGAGCAGTACAACTGTGTTTGGGGCCAATATCCTGAAGGAGGGTTCTAATCCAGATTCTGTGGGACCTGGTTGGCAAGCGTCTCGCACTGAGCGAGCTTCGGAGGAAATATGCCAAGGCACTGCCTTGTGAAGACCTGAGGTGTTTCGTCAAGTTGGACAACTAGGATCGCATCAAGGGAAACAAGCGCTCACTGCTAAGAACTAACTGGTCAGGACAGTCTTGTCTCATCAACATTTGTGTTTTTCTTACGAGATTTATAGTTATTAGTGCACGAACACACTGGTTATTTTCGGTTGGTAATGATGTATTGACTTGGAGTATTGATGTTGCTTGGCTGCCTGAGTACACTGAACTGGAGCCTATACCGCCATTGTTGTTTCTCATGTTCTTGTTAAGATGCAGTTGTTTCTTCGGATAGATCTTATTTTTCTGCAAATTTTGATATATTATTTGTATTTTTCTGAATTAGAATGATTTAGTTATGATTTTTCTAGCAAATTTGAACAAATTCAAATTTAAACCATTCAAATTTGAAAACTTATGGCACAAACAGAAACTAGACAAAATTTTGAATCTAATGCAAAAAGAATCACTCAAAAACATCAAATATCCTAAAAGATATAAGCACCCAACACCGGCAAGCACTCAAACCAGCAACCTTTTCAAGGCCGGCAAGCTTTTCATCGCCGGCAAGATTTTCAAGGTCTAACCTTTAGTCCCGGTTGGAGACACCAACCGGGACTAAAGGGGCCGATACCCTTTTTTCTCGGTTGGTATCTCTAACCGGGACTAAAGGTCTAACCTTTAGTCCCGGTTGGAGACACCAACCGGGACTAAAGGGTATCGGCCCCTTTAGTCCCGGTTGGTGTCTCCAACCGGGACGAAAGGTCCCATTCGAACCGGGACTGATGCCTGCCGAGCCCCCGACAGGCGCCCTAGCCGCTCGAACCGGGACTGATGCTCACATTAGTCCCGGTTTGTAATGCAACCAGGACTAAAGGTTAAATCGAGCTTGGACCAAAGCCCTGTTTTCTACTAGTGCTGGCTTGGCTTCTACGAATTACTTGACGGCACAACTCGGTGGATGGATTCTGCCGATGCTAGCTCAAGCACGCACAATGAAAGGTCGATCTGCCGAAAGCACGAAAACACATGTGAACAAAAAGCACGTGAGACTCGATAATAGCAACACAATCCTGGTTGTTTATTTGTTCTGATTTGGTTGACAAGGGTAGCCACGTATAGGTATATATAACACCTAATCTATCTCTACATAGCCGACACGGTCTTCGCTACACCGAATAGGCTAACCTAAAGGGCAACGATAGGCATCAACGATAGTCATTAGTGCTTCTTGCGGTACGTCCCCGATGGCACCTAGAAGTGATAAAAAAACGTCTCACACAGGGGAATCTCAGACTGTGCCGGCCGATGCAGTAAGAATATCCTATACTGCGCTCTGCGCGCTGGGAAATGATACCACGCACCTATTTGGGCCGGTCCATGTCCGGGAATCCTGTTTTTCAAGGTTTATGTTTTTGTCTTCTTTCTTTTGTACTTTAAATAATTGAGATATTCGAAAAAGTTTAAAAAATTTAATAAATGAGAATTTGCAATAAAATGTTTAATAATTCATAATTTTGTCTGGATACAAAAAATGTTCGCAATTTTGAGAACAAATATTCGGGAAATCAACAAATTTTCATGATTTTTTTGAAGAAGTTCGTGTATTTAAAAATGTAAATGAAAGCGAACAAAATTTTCGTCAATTCAGAAGATGTTCTTCAATTAAAAAATATCCCAAAAATTCAAAAACTGTTCATGATTTATAAAATGGTTTATTGATTCATAAAATGTTTGCTGATTCAGAAAATGATCATGCACTTCAAAAAATGATTGTTCAATCAAAAAAATGTTCATGACTTTCAAAAATTGTATCACCAATTTCCCAAAAATGTTCGTCAATTTTGAAATGTTCGCGGTTTCAATAAAAATGTTTTGAAAAACTGTTCACAATTTTTAGGAAAATGTTTGCAAATAGTATAATATGATCATTAATTCAAAAAATGTTCAAAAATCTGTAAAAATGTCCACGAATTTGAAAAATGTTCATGATTTCAAATATGTTCGTAAGTTTAAATAAATGTTCATGTTTTTCAAAATTTTCCATGATTTCACGAAAATAAGAGTGATAGTGTATCTCGACGAGCAGCAAAATGTAGTCATGGCCGTTGAAGATTATAAATTTTTTTCTCGCGTTGCAACAATTGGGCCGTTTTGCTAGTGAGAAAAAAGAAAAAGGAAAAACAGACATGTACTCACTCGATGGGTCAGGCCCATCTCTTGCGAGGGACGCGAGCATAGCGCTCGCTGTGAGCCCCCACTTGGATGGGTACGCTTCCCTAAAAAAACTTGGATCGGCACGCGACTTCCTCACCCTCCCTCCCGGCAGCGGCGGCGACGGCAACTCCTCTCGTCTGAGCGGGTGCGTCCTCTCTCCCCTGCCGCCTCCTCCCTAGGTTCGGTCCATGTATTCAGTGAAACATCATTGCTGACACTCACAGCAACTCCAGAACACTTCGATTTGCCGAGGCGAGCTGTCCTTATCTCCTCACACTTTGTGGCGCGGCGTGGGTGAACACGCGGAGGCCCCTCTCGGGTCTCGAAGCAAACGCGTCTGGGCGCCGACATGTTTGCGACGGCGGCGAAGAAGGGGAAGCCCAAGATGGCGCCGATCGAGCTGAGAGCAGGGCCGGAGCAGGCGCCGTCCATCACCCGCACCATCTTCGACGTCATCAAGGAGCACGGCCCCCTCACCATCTCTGACGTTTGGGAGCACCTCAAGGTACTGCTGGTGCTGCTAAAACTTGTGTGAGATTCATCACCGCACGCAACCTGTTCGACGGAATGTCTTTCTGGCGACTTGGCTGGACGGACAGTGTCGTCTCTGTTCTTGCAATGGGTTAAAGCGTCACTTTGGATTACTTGTCATTTAGAACGTGCCTCGTGTGTTAATTTTTCTTCAAGACATTGGCCTGAGGGGTTTGACCAGCAAGAGGCAGATGAAGATCATGCTGCGGTGGATGAGGGAGAAGCAGAAGCTCAGGCTCATCTGCGACCATGACGGACCTCACAAACAATTCCTCTACACGACATGGTTCACCAACCCCAAGAATGCGCCGCAGAGGCCCAAGAGGGAGCTCAACAGGGAGCATCCCAAGCCATGACCGCATTCATGTTTAACTGATGCAGAGCATATTTGCTTTACACCTTTCTCATGATTTTTCCTGGGTCTGTAGACAAAATTGTTAATCATATTATGGTACTTATAGTTGAAATACTGTTAACGCTGCCACATTGTGAATTATGCATAAATAAAACAGTTCATTTTTTCCGTTGTACTTCTGTTTTTGCCTTTTTGGTGCTTCTTCCTGAAACTGGTGTTGGTGTTCGGCCTTCTCCACCTGAAATGAATGTGGTTTTAACTGCTACTCCCTCCATAACTTAATACAAGACATTTTTTTGGCACTATAGTAGTGTCAACAAATGTCTTATATTAAGTTATAGAGGGAGTATTAACTTTGGCAATAACCTTACTTTAATTGATGGGGTATATCTGATTATCACATCTCTTAACCATTTGCAGGTCATGTATTCAGTAGAACAGCATACAAGTATTTAATGTCTGAAAACATATTATGGTGCTTATAGCTGAAATACTGTGAACGATGCCAGATTGTGAATTATGCATAAACAAATAACCCAAAACAGTTTTTTTTTGTTGTGCTCCTGTTTTTGCCTTCTTTGGTGCTTCTTCCTGAAACTGGTGTTGGTGTTCTGAAGAACTTTGGCCTCGGCCTTCTCCCATTGAAATGAATGTGGTTTTAACGGCTATTAACTTTGGCAAAAACCTTACTTTAAATGATGGGATTATATCTGATTATCACATCTCTTAACCATTTTCAGGTCATGTATTCAGTAGAACAGCATAAAAAGTATCTAATGTCTGTTGAAAATAATACTCCAAATAATTTTCAGTAATTAACACATGTTAGTTTCCAGAGCTGTAATGCCCTGTATTGCATTGCAATTTCAGTATATAAAAGTTTGGTGGCATAAACAACCTGCAATAACAAGGACCGAAAACTAATTTCCTAGTATCAGTTTCATATACTCAAGCATATTCCTTCTACATATATGTACTCACATGGCCTTCCAAATGCCTTGATTATTTGCAGAACTTTCTTTTTGTCAGAGTAGGTGTTTTTTCTGTTGACAGCTAGTTGTGATATTATATGTTGTTAAGAAGTATCAACCCAGGAATGGCACTGTCTTTGACAAGAGTACTGAAGCCTGGAGTTATTCCAAGAGATGCAGCAGCTCAATTCGTTTCAGGTCAGAATCATTGCGGCTGATGCAGCCAAGGAAAATAAGGGCAGAACAGGTGGCGGCTGGTGCTAGACCACCTATGCTCAGCAAAGAAATGAGCAGTACAACTGTGTTTGGGGCCAATATCCTGAAGGAGGGTTCTAATCCAGATTCTGTGGGACCTGGTTGGCAAGCGTCTCGCACTGAGCGAGCTTCGGAGGAAATATGCCAAGGCACTGCCTTGTGAAGACCTGAGGTGTTTCGTCAAGTTAGACAACTAGGATCGCATCAAGGGAAACAAGCGCTCACTGCTAAGAACTAACTGGTCAGGACAGTCTTGTCTCATCAACATGTGTGTTTTTCTTACAAGATTTATTGTTATTAGTGCACGAACATACTGGTTATTTTCGGTTGGTAATGATGTATTGACTTGGAGTATTGATGTTGCTTGGCTGCCTGAGTACACTGAACTGGAGCCTAAACCACCATTGTTGTTTCTCATGTTCTTGTTAAGATGCAGTAGTTTCTTCGGATAGATCTTATTTTTCTGCAAATTTTGATATATTATTTGTATTTTTCTGAATTAGAATGATTTAGTTATGAATTTTCTATGATTTTTCTAATAAATTTGAACAAATTCAAATTTAAACCAGTCAAATTTGAAAACTTATGGCACAAACAGAAACTAGACAAAATTTTGAATCTAATGCAAAAAGAATAACTCAAAAACATAAAATATCCTAAAAGATATAAGCACCCAAAACCGGCAACCACTCAAACCGGCAACCTTTTCAAGGCCGGCAACCTATTCATCGCCGGCAAAATTTTCAAGGTCTAACCTTTAGTCCCGTTTGGAGACACCAACTGGGACTAAAGGAGACACCAACCGGGACTAAAGGTCAAACCGGCAACCTTTTCAAAAACGGCAAGCTTTTCATCGCCGGCAAGATTTTAGTCCCGGTTGGTATCTCCAACCGGGACTAAAGGTCTAACCTTTAGTCACGGTTGGAGACAATAACTGGGACTAAAGGGTATCGGCCCGTTTAGTCCCGGTTGGTGTCTCCAACCAGGACGAAAGGTCCCATTCGAACCGGTACTGATACCTGCCGAGCCCCCGACAGGCGCCCTAGCCGCTCGAACCGGGACTAATGCTCAAATTAGTCCCAGTTCGTAATACAACCGGGACTAAAGGTTAAATCGAGCTTGGACCAAAGCCCTGTTTTCTACTAGTGCTGGCTTGGCTTCTACCAATTACTTTACGGCACAACTCGGTGGATGGATTCTGCCGATGCTAGCTCAAGCACGCACAATGAAAGATCGATCTGCCGAAAGCACGAAAACACATGCGAACAAAAAGTTTCAAAAATTTAACAAATGAGAATTTGCAATAAAATGTTTAATAATTCATAATTTTGTCTGGATACAAAAAATGTTCAAATTTTGAGAACAAATATTCGGGAAATCAACAAATTTTCATGATTTTTTGAAGAAGTTCGTGTATTTAAAAATGTAAATGAAAGCGAACAAAATTTTCGTCAATTCAGAATATGTTCTTCAATTAAAAAATATCCCGAAAATTCAAAAACTGTTCATGATTTATAAAATGGTTTATTGATTCATAAAATGTTTACTGATTCAGAAAATGATCATGCACTTCAAAAAATGTTTGTTCAATCAAAAAAATGTTCATGACTTTCAAAAATTGTATCACCAATTTCCCAAAAATGTTCGTCAATTTTGAAATGTTCGCGGTTTCAATAAAAATGTTTTGAAAAACTGTTCACAATTTTTAGGAGAATGTTTGCAAATAGTATAATATGTTCATTAATTCGAAAAATGTTCAAAAATCTGTAAAAAAAATTGCACGAATTTGAAAAATGTTCATTATTTCAAATATGTTCATAAGTTTAAATAAATGTTCATGATTTTCAAAATTTGTCCATGATTTCACGAAAATAAGAGTGATAGTGTATCTCGACGAGCAGCAAAATGTAGTCATGGCCATTGAAGATTATAATTATTTTTCTCGCGTTGCAACGCGCGGGCCGTTTTGCTAGTGAGAAAAAAGAAAAAGGAAAAACAGACATGTACTCGCTCGATGGGTCAGGCCCATCTCTTGCGAGGGACGCGAGCATAGCGCTCGCTGTGAGCCCTCACTTGGATGGGTACGCTTTTCTAAAAAATCTTGGATTGGCACGCGACTTCCTCACCCTCCCTCCCGGCGGCGGCGGCGATGGTAACTCTTCTCGTCTGAGCGGGTGCGTCCTCTCTTCCCTACGGCCACCTCCCTGGGTTCGGTCCATGTATTCAGCGAAACATCATTGCTGACACTCATAGCAACTCCAGAACACTTCGATTTGCCGAGGCGAGCTGTCCTTATCTCCTCACACTGTGTGGCGCGGCGTGGGTGAACACGCGGAGGCCCCTCTCGGGTCTCGAAGCAAACGCGTCTGGGCGCCGACATGTTTGCGACGGCGGCGCGGGGGGCGGCGAAGAAGGGGAAGCCCAAGATGGCGCCGATCGAGCTGACAGCGGCGCCGGAGCAGGCGCAGTCCATCATCCGCACCATCTTTGACGTCGTCAAGGAGCACGGCCCCCTCACCATCTCTGATGTTTGGGAGCACGTCAAGGTACTGCTGCTGCTGCTAAAACTTGTGTGAGATTCATCTCCGCACGCAACCTGTTCGACGAAATGTCTTTCTGACGACTTGGCTGGACGGACAGTGTCGTCTCTGTTCTTGCAATGGGTTAAAGCGTCACTTTTGATTACTTGTCATTTAGAACGTGCCTCGTGTGTTTATTTTTCTTCAGGACGTTGGCCTGAGGGGTTTGACCAGCAAGAGGCAGATGAAGAACATGCTGCGGTGGATGAGGGAGAAGCAGAAGCTCAGTCTCATCTGCGACCATGACGGACCTCACAAACAATTCCTACACACGACATGGTTCACCAACCCGAAGAATGCGCCGCAGAGGCCCAAGAGGGAGCTCAACAGGGAGCATCCCAAGCCGTGACCGCATTCATGTTTAACTGATGCAGAGCATATTTGCTTTACACCTTTCTCATGATTTTTCCTGGGTCTGTAGACAAAATTGTTAATCATATTATGGTGCTTATAGTTGAAATACTGTTAATGCTGCCACATTGTGAATTATGCATAAATCAAACAGTTTATTTTTTCCGTTGTACTTTTGTTTTTGCCTTTTTGGTGCTTCTTCCTGAAACTGGTGTTGGTGTTCTGAAGAACTTTGGCCTCGGCCTTCTCCACCTGAAATGAATGTGGTTTCAACTGCTACTCCCTCCATAACTTAATACAAGACATTTTTTTTGGCACTATAGTAGTGTCAAAAAACATCTTATATTAAGTTATAGAGGGAGTTTTAACTTTGGCAATAACCTTACTTTAAATGATGGGGTATATCTGATTATCACATCTCTTAACCATTTGCAGGTCATGTATTCAGTAGAACAACATACAAGTATTTAATGTCTGAAAACATATTATGGTGCTTATAGCTGAAATACTGTGAACGATGCCAGATTGTGAATTATGCATAAACAAATAACCCAAAACAGTTTTTTTCCTATTGTGCTCCTGTTTTTGCCTTCTTTGGTGCTTCTTCCTGAAACTGGTGTTGGTGTTCAGAAGAACTTTGGCCTCGGCCTTCTCCCATTGAATGAATGTGGTGTTAACGGCTATTAACTTTGGCAAGAACCTTACTTTAAATGATGGGATTATATTGGGATTATATCTGATTATCACATCTATTAACCATTTTCAGGTCATGTATTCAGTAGAACAGCATAAAAAGTATCTAATGTCTGTTGAAAATAATACTCCAAATAACTTTCAGTAATTAACACATGTTAGTTTCCAGAGCTGCAATGCCCTGTATATTGCATTTAAATTTCAATATATAAAAGTTTGGTGGCATAAACAACCTGCAATAACAAGGACTCAAAACTAATTTCCTCGTATCAGTTTCATATACTCAAGCATACTCCTTCTACATATATGTACTCACATGGCCTTCCAAATGCCTTGATTATTTGCAGAACTTTCTTTTTTGTCAGAGTAGGTGTTTTTTCTGTTGACAGCTAGTTGTGATATTATATTTTGTTAAGAAGTATCAACCCAGGAATGGCACTGTCTTTGACAAGAGTACTGAAGCCTGGAGTTATTCCAAGACATGCAGTAGCTCAATTCGTTTCGGGTCAGAATCATTGCGGTTGATGCAGCCAAAGAAAATAAGTGCAGAACAGGTGGCGGCTGGTGCTAGACCACCTATGCTCAGCAAAGAAATGAGCAGTACAACTGTGTTTGGGGCCAATATCCTGAAGGAGGGTTCTAATCCAGATTCTGTGGGACCTGGTTGACAAGCGTCTCGCACTGAGTGAGCTTCGGAGGAAATATGCCAAGGCACTGCCTTGTGAAGACCTGAGGTGTTTCGTCAAGTTAGACAACTAGGATCGCATCAAGGGAAACAAGCGCTCACTGCTAAGAACTAACTGGTCAGGACAGTCTTGTCTCATCAACATGTGTGTTTTTCTTACGAGATTTATTGTTATTAGTGCACGAACATACTGGTTATTTACGGTTCGTAATGATGTATTGACTTGGAGTATTGATGTTGCTTGGCTGCCTGAGTACACTGAACTGGAGCCTAGACCACCATTGTTGTTTCTTCGGATAGATCTTATTTTTGTGCAAATTTTGATATATTATTTGTATTTTTCTGAATGATAATGATTTAGTTATGATTTTTCTATGATTTTTCTAGCAAATTTGAACAAATTCATATTTAAACCAGTCAAATTTGAAAACTTATGGCAGAAACAGAAACTAGACAAAATTTTGAATCTAATGCACAAAGAATCACTAAAAAACATCAAATATCCTAAAAGCTTTAAGCACCCAAAACCGGCAAGCACTCAAACCTGCAACCTTTTCAAGGCCGGCAACCTTTTCATCGCCGGCAAGATTTTCAAGGTCTAACCTTTAGTCCCGGTTGGAGACACCAACCGGGACTAAAATCTTGCCGGTGATGAAAAGCTTGCCATTTTTGAAAAGGTTGCCGGTTTGCCCTTTAGTCCCGGTTTGCACTGAGCGAGCTTCAAAAATGGCGAGCTTTTCATCACCGGCAAGATTTTTGTCCCGGTTGGTATCTCCAACCAGGACTAAAGGTCTAACCTTTAGTCCCGGTTGGAGACACCAACCGGGACTAAATGGTATCGGCCCCTTTAGTCCCGGTTGGTGTCTCCAACCGGTACGAAAGGTACCATTCGAACCGGGACTGATGCCTGCCGAGCCCCCGACAGGCGCCCTAGCCGCTCGAACCGGGACTGATGCTCACATTAGTCCCGGTTTGTAATGCAACCAGGACTAAAGGTTAAATCGAGCTTGGACCAAAGCCCTGTTTTCTACTAGTGCTGGCTTGGCTTCTACGAATTACTTGACGGCACAACTCGGTGGATGGATTCTGCCGATGCTAGCTCAAGCACGCACAATGAAAGGTCGATCTGCCGAAAGCACGAAAACACATGTGAACAAAAAGCACGTGAGACACGATAATAGCAACACAATCCTGGTTGTTTATTTGTTCTGATTTGGTTGACAAGGGTAGCCACGTATAGGTATATATAACACCTAATCTATCTCTACATAGCCGACACGGTCTTCGCTACACCGAACAGGCTAACCTAAACGGCAACGATAGGCATCAACGATAGTCATTAGTGCTTCTTGCGGTACGTCACCGATGGCACCTACAAGTGATAAAAAAATGTCTCACACAGGGGAATCTCAGACTGTGCCGGCCGATGCAGTAAGAATATCCTATACTGCGCTCTGTGCGCTGGGAAATGATACCACGCACCTGTTTGGGCCGGTCCATGTCCGGGAGTCCTGTTTTTCAAGGTTTATGTTTTTACTTTTTTGTCTTCTTTCTTTTGTACTTTAAATAATTGAGGAATTCGAAAAAGTTTCAAAAATTTAATAAATGAGAATTTGCAATAAAATGTGTAATAATTCATAATTTTGTCTGGATACAAAAAATAGTCGCAATTTTGAGAACAAATATTTGGGAAATCAACAAATTTTCATGATTTTTTGAAGAAGTTCGTGTATTTAAAAATCTAAATGAAAGCGAACAAAATTTTCGTCAATTCAGAAGATATTCTTCAATTAAAAAACTATCCAAAAAATTCAAAAACTGTTCATGATTTTTAAAATGGTTTATTGATTGATAAAAGGTTTGCTGATTCAGAAAATGATCATGCACTTCAAAAAATGTTCGTTCAATCAAAAAAATGTTCATGACTTTCAAAAATTGTATCACCAATTTCCCTAAATTGTTCGTCAATTTTGAAATGTTCGCGGTTTCAATAAAAATGTTTTGAAAAACTGTTCACAATTTTTAGGAAAATGTTTGCAAATAGTATAATATGTTCATTAATTCAAAAAATGTTCAAAACTCTGTAAAAAAAATTGCACGAATTTGAAAAATGTTCATTATTTCAAATATGTTCATAAGTTTAAATAAATGTTCATGATTTTCAAAATTTGTCCATGATTTCACGAAAATAAGAGTGATAGTGTATCTTGACGAGCAGAAAAATATAGTCATGGCGGTTGCAGATTATAATTTTTTTTCTCGCGTTGCAACGCGCGGGCCGTTTTGCTAGTGAGAAAAAAGAAAAAGGAAAAACAGACATGTACTCGCTCGATGGGTCAGGCCCATCTCTTGCGAGGGACGCGAGCATAGCGCTCGCTGTGAGCCCTCACTTGGATGGGTACGCTTCCCTAAAAAAAACTTGGATCGGCACGCGACTTCCTCACCCTCCCTCCCGGCGGCGGCGGCGACGGCAACTCCTCTCGTCTGAGCGGGTGCGTCCTCTCTCCCCTACCGCCACCTCCCTGGGTTCGGTCCATGTATTCGGTGAAACATCATTGCTGACACTCACAACAACTCCAGAACAGTTCGATTTGCCGAGGCGAGCTGTCCTTATCTCCTCACACTTTGTGGCGCGGCGTGGGTGAACACGCAGAGGCCCCTCTCAGGTCTCGAAGCAAACGCGTCTGGGCATCGACATGTTTGCGACGGCGGCGCGGTGGGCGGCGAAGAAGGGGAAGCCCAAGATGGCGCCGATCGAGCTGACAGCGGTGCCAGAGCAGGCGCAGTCCATCACCCGCACCATCTTCGACGTCGTCAAGGAGCACGGCCCCCTCACCATCTCTGACATTTGGGAACACGTCAAGGTACTGCTGCTGCTGCTAAAACTTGTGTGAGATTCATCTCCGCACGCAACTTGTTCGACAGAATGTCTTTCTGGCGACTTGGCTGGACGGACAGTGTCGTCTCTGTTCTTGCAATGGGTTAAAGCGTCACTTTGGATTACTTGTCATTTAGAACGTGCGTCATGTGTTAATTTTTCTTCAGGACATTGGCCTGAGGGGTTTTACCAGCAAGAGGCAGATGAAGATCATGCTGCGGTGGATGAGGGAGAAGCAGAAGCTCAGGCTGATCTGCGACCATGACGGACCTCACAAACAGTTCCTCTACACGACATGGTTCACCAACCCCAAGAATGCGCCGTAGAGGCCCTAGAGGGAGCTCAACAGGGAGCATCCCAAGCCATGACCGCATTCATGTTTAACTGATACATAGCATATTTGGTTTACACCTTTCTCATGATTTTTCCTGGGTCTGTACACAAAATTGTTAATCATATTATGGTGCTTATAATTGAAATACTGTTAACGCTGCCACATTGTGAATTATGCATAAATAAAACAGTTTATCTTTTCCGTTGTACTTCTGTTTTTGCCTTTTTGGTGCTTCTTCCTGAAACTGGTGTTGGTGTTCTGAAGAACTTTGGCCTCGGCCTTCTCCACCTGAAATGAATGTGGTTTTAACTGCTACTCGCTCCATAACTTAATACAAGACATTTTTTTGGCACTATAGTAGTGTCAAAAAACGTCTTATATTAAGTTATAGAGGGAGTATTAACTTTGGCAATAACCTTACTTTAAATGATGGGGTATATCTGATTATCACATCTCTTAACCATTTGCAGGTCATGTATTCAGTAGAACAGCATACAAGTATTTAATGTCTGAAAACATATTATGGTGCTTATAGCTGAAATACTGTGAACGAGGCCAGATTGTGAATTATGCATAAACAAATAACCCAAAACAGTTTTTTTTTCTATTGTGCTCCTGTTTTTGCCTTCTTTGGTGCTTCTTCCTGAAACTTGTGTTGGTGTTCTGAAGAACTTTGGCCTCGGCCTTCTCCCATTGAAATGAATGTGGTTTTAACGGCTATTAACTTTGGCAAGAACCTTACTTTAAATGATGGGATTATATCTGATTATCACATCTCTTAACCATTTTCAGGTCATGTATTCAGTAGAATAGCATAAAAAGTATCTAATGTCTGTTGAAAATAATACTCCAAATAATTTTCAGTAATTAAGACATGTTAGTTTCCAGAGCTGCAATGCCCTGTATTGCATTGCAATTTCAGTATATAAAAGTTTGGTGGCATAAACAACCTGCAATAACAAGGACCCAAAACTAATTTCCTAGTATCAGTTTCATATACTCAAGCATACTCCTTCTACATATATGTACTCACATGACCTTCCAAATGCCTTGATTATTTGCAGAACTTTCTTTTTGTCAGAGTAGGTGTTTTTTCTGTTGACAGCTAGTTGTGATATTATATGTTGTTAAGAAGTATCAACCCAGGAATGGCACTGTCTTTGACAAGAGTACTGAAGCCTGGAGTTATTCCAAGAGATGCAGCAGCTCAATTCGTTCCGGGTCAGAATCATTGCGGTTGATGCAGCCAAGGAAAAGAAGGGCAGAACAGGTGGCGGCTGGTGCTAGACCACCTATGCTCAGCAAAGAAATGAGCAGTACAACTGTGTTTGGGGCCAATATCCTGAAGGAGGGTTCTAATCCAGATTCTTTGGGACCTGGTTGGCAATCGTCTCGCATTGAGCGAGCTTCGGAGGAAATATGCCAAGGCACTGCCTTGTGAAGACCTGAGGTGTTTCGTCAAGTTGGACAACTAGGATCGCATCAAGGGAAACAAGCGCTCACTGCTAAGAACTAACTGGTCAGGACAGTCTTGTCTCATCAACATGTGTGTTTTTCTTACGAGATTTATTGTTATTAATTAGTGCACGAACATACTGGTTATTTTCGGTTGGTAATGATGTATTGACTTGGAGTATTGATGTTGCTTGGCTGCCTGAGTACACTGAACTGGAGCCTACACCACCATTGTTGTTTCTCATGTTCTTGTTAAGATGCAGTAGTTTCTTCGGATAGATCTTATTTTTCTGCAAATTTTGATATATTATTTGTATTTTTTTGAATTAGAATGGTTTAGTTATGATTTTTCTATGATTTTTCTAGAAAATTTTAACAAATTAAATTTAAACCATTCAAATTTGAAAACTTATGGCACAAACAGAAACTAGACAAAATTTTGAATCTGATGCAAAAAGAATCACTCAAAAACATCAAATATCCTAAAAGATATAAGCACCCAAAACCGGCAAGCACTCAAACCGGCAACCTTTTCAAGGCCGGCAACCTTTTCCTCGCCGGCAAGATTTTCAAGGTCTAACCTTTAGTCCCAGTTGGAGACACCAACCGGGAGTAAAGGGGCCGATACCCTTTAGTCCCGGTTGGTATCTCCAACCGGGACTAAAGGTCTAACCTTTAGTCCCGGTTGGAGACTGTTGGCACGCGAAATTGCCGCGCAACACAAAGATAACCGTCGTGCTTTTGTGACGACGAACGATTGCTTTTCAAGCAAAGCAACAAAGATATCTCACATTCATGGAGAAGAACCGGCCGCTTTTCAGCGCAAAACGGCAAAGATCGCCGAACCCTAGGGTTGCTAAGGCTCGGCAGAACGACAGAAAGAAACTTATGCAAAAAGTAGTGTTTGTATTGATAGATCGATTGTGTGTTTTTCAATCGGCCATCACCTCTCACATATATATGAGGCGGCTGGTCTTCCCGTACAATTGTAGGACTCATCTAGGCTTTCCTTACAAGAAAAGTACATCAAATCACGTCCTAGAGTTCTAGTCTCAGTCCAACTCGGATTCAGCCCGCATCTGGCCCAAACACATTGGCAAGCCTCTCCCTTGGCCGTTAAGCTTTTCACACCGGCAATCTTCCATGCCGGCAAGCTTTTCACGCCGACAAGCTTTCCACATCGGCAAGCCTTCGAGAACCGGCAAGCACTCATTTTCGGCAAGCAAAACTTCCCAGTAAGTACTCATTCCCGGCAAGCATCTCCATCTTCATCTTCATCTTCTGTTCGGATTTCTACTCAAACCAGCAAGCTCGCAAGACCGGCAAGCACCCAAAACCAGCAAGCACCCGAAAGTGGCACCCGAAACCGGCAAGCATCCGAAACCGGCAAGCATCCGACACCGGCAAGCATTCGAAACCGGCAAGCATCCGACACCGGCAAGCATCCGAAACCGGCAAGCACCCGACTCCGGCACGCATCCAAAACCGGCAAGCATCGAAAACGGCAAGCACTCAAAACCGGCAAGCCCTTTTACACCGGCAAGCTCTTTTACAGCGGCAAGCCTTTCATGCCGGCAAGCATTCGGGCAGCAAGATTTCATGCCGGCAAGATCTTCACGTCAACAAGCCTTTCACTCGACGGGCAAGCTCTTTTACACCGGCAAGCCTCACACCGGCAAGCTTTTCACTCGGGCGGCAAGACTTCATGCTGGCAAGCTTATCTTTCCGGCAAGCAAAAACTCCCCGGCAAGTACTCATCTCCGGCAAGCTTTTCCATGCCAAAATCTGATGTCAACACATGCCCCCCTGTTTTGCGGCAAACTTGTATGCCGAAAAATAATTAGCATGATGCTTGTTCTAAGGACAATGTCAACACTCCATCGGCCATTTTAAATTTTCTCAGGGCGATAAGTATATATCGGCCATTGGCTACTTAGGCTTCTTGCCACATGCTAGGATAGTACTTCTTCAAATATTTTCCATTTAGGGCTTTAGACAACTTCTTTCCTTGCAAAGATTGTACAAAATATGAATTGCCAGGAACGATCTCTACAACTTTATATGGACCTTCCCAACTCGGCGACCACTTGCCGAATTTTCTATCTTTAGTTCCAATGGGTAAAATCGTTTTCCATACTAAATCTCCTATTTGAAACGATTTTTCTTTCACCCTTTTGTTATAAGCCTTGGCTACTCTTAATTTTTCTTTCTCAATCTTTCGCAAAGCTTTTAGTCTTTCTTCTGGAATATCATCTGTTTTGTCCATCATCAAATCATTATACTCCACAGCCGACAAATCATTTTGTCTGGCTACTCTAAGAGCTTGCAACTTAACTTCCATGGGTATCACCGCCTCCTGGCCGTACACTAGCTCATAAGGTGATACTTGAGTAGCTCCATGCTTAGATATTCTATGAGCCCATAAAGCTTCCGAAAGCACCTCATGCCATCTTTTCGGATGTTCTTCAATTTTCTTCTTTATAAGTTTGATCAAAGTCTTATTGCTAGATTCGGCCTGTCCATTAGCTTGAGCATAATAAGGCGACGAATTCAACAACTTAATCCCATAAGATTCGGCAAATTCACGAAATTGATGAGACATAAAAGAAGCACCTTGATCAGTAGTCAAAGTTTGAGGAATACCGAATCTATGAATAATATGCTCCAAAACAAAATTAATCACTTCTTTATGAGTCATATTTCTCAAAGGAATCGCTTCTGTCCACTTGGTGAAATAATCAGTGGCTACTAGGACGAAGCGATGTTGTTTAGAAGACGAAGGATGTATCTCACCAATACAATCTAAGCCCCATCCTCTAAACGGCCACGGTTTAATTATGGGATTCAACATAGCTGCGGGTGCTAATTGTATATTGCCAAACTTCTGGCAAGCCTCACAGCCTTTATAATAACGGAAACAATCTTCTAACAAAGTCGGCCAATAAAAACCTGCTCTTTTTATCAACCACCGCATCTTATGAGCCGACTGGTGTGTCCCACATATGCCCTCATGCACCTCACCCATGGCTAATTTAGACTGATCAGGATCTAAGCATTTTAACAGTAACCCATCTATAGTTTCGGCGACGCAACTCATCATTCAACAAAGTGTATTTTAAAGTTTGTCGCCGAAGCTTCCTGTCCCTGGTTTGACTCAGATCCTTCAAATGATTAACTATAGGAACTCTCCAGTCTACAGGTTCTGAAGTGTTAGCCAACTCGGTCACCCGTGAACCTTGCACCGAGTTGTCGCCTCCCTGTAACTTTTCCTGCGGTACCGAGTTAGCATAAGAATCTCCCTGTAACTCGGTTGCCTCTAATAAGTCGGTCTCACCCTTTCCAAGTTGTCTGTTACTCGGTGAATGCATTTGTTTTTTCGTGACTCGGTGTTAGTTCCGAGTTAGCTGCAGCTCGGTATGTGTTCCGAGTTAACTGTAACTCGGTGTCATCGTCATCCGAGTTAGCCGTTACTCGGCGATTACGTTTGTTCCCGAGTTGTATGTGACTCGGTATAAGCTCCGAGTTAACTCGGTACGGGCTCCGAGTTAAATGCAACTCGGTAGATGCCTGCACTGTTTGCTTAGCAACTTGCATCGGCTTTTCCAGTATAAAAAATCTCCCTTTACTAATATGATAACCGGATGCTTGCTGTGCTAAACAATTGGCTCTAGAATTTTCTTCCCTAGGTATATGATTAATAGTAAAAGTATCCAGGGACTTGATTATATCTAAACATCGGTCCAAATAACTATTTAGCAACCCATCAAAGCATTGGAACTCGCCTTTAATTTGTTGTACTACTAAAAGCGAATCACTAAAAGCATCTATATCAATGACACCCATATCCACTAAACTCTGTAGACCAAACAACAATGCTTCATACTCGGTTTGGTTATTGGTGCAAGGATATTCTAAACGAACCGATGTTTCATACATAACATTATGAGGTGAAATCAGAACATTGCCGATGCCTTGTCCCTCTCTACAAACTGATCCATCAAAATAAAGTTTCCATGGGCAAATACCAACATAATTAACATCCTCTTCATCTTTAACTCTATGATCAACAATGAAATCGGCGATAACTTGACCTTTCATAGCACGCAACGATTCATATGTCAAATCATATTCTATCAATGCATAAGCCCATTTGCCAATCCTACCACTAAGAATCGGTTTTTGCAACATGTATTTAACTACGTCGGCTTGACAAGTCACCACACAAGTACTGGATAATAAATAAGGCCGAAATTTGATACATGCATAATATAAAGATAAGCATAGCTTTTCAATAAACACATACCGAGTTTCGGCATCAAGCAAGCGGCGACTTAAGTATCCAATAATGTACTCCTTCCCGTCATCTTCTTGTGTCAACACCGCGCCGATTACTTTATCTTGTGCTGCAACATACAATCTAAACGACACACCAGATTTGGGAGCACGCAATACCGGAGGACTCAACAAATATTTTTTTATACTATCAAAAGCCTCTTGTTGTTCTGCCCCCCAAGTGAATTCGGCTTCATTCTTTAGCCGAAGTAATGGAACAAACGATTCAATCTTCCCTGCAAGGTTAGATATGAATCGTCTCAAGTAGTTAATCTTTCCCAACAATTTTTGTACATCTCTTTTGCAAATCGGCTCCTCCAAGTTCTTAATTGCCTCTACTTTCTTAGGATCAATCTCTATGCCATATTCATGAATTATGAAGCCTAAGAACTTACCAGCCGACACACCAAAAGCACATTTGAGTGGATTCATTTTAATCCATACCGGCGCATCCTTTCAAAAGCTAATCGTAAATCGGCTAAATGATGATCAAACCCATCCGATTTAACAACTGTGTTATCAATATATATTTCTAGTACAATGCCCAGAAGATCATGAAAAATTAAATTCATAGCTCGTTGGTATGTAGCGCCAGCATTTTTCAACCCGAACGTCATAACGACCCACTCAAATAAACCTACAAACCCTGGGCAACGAAAAGCAGTCTTGAACATATCTTGTTCGGCCATAAATATTTGATTATAACCTGCATTACCATCTAAAAAGCTAATTACCTTGTGTCCCGAGGCATCATTAATAAGCATGTCGGCTATAGGCATAGGATATTCATCTTTTGGAGTGGCTTTATTCAAATATCTGAAATCAACACAGATTCTAATATTAGCAGTATTTTTCTTTTCCACGGGCACAATATTAGAAACCCAATCTGCATATCTACATGGCCGAATAAACTTAGCTTTTATCAACCGATCAACTTCTTCTTTGATGCGGTCATACAAATTAGGATTGAAACTTCTACGAGGTTGTTTAAGCAGCGTAAAACCAGGTTTAATAGGTAGTCTATGTTCTACTAAATCTCTACTCAAACCGGGCATCTCAGTATAATTCCAAGCAAAGCAATCAATAAATTCTTTAAGTAATAAACATACCTTGCTTTTCTGATCGGCTTTCAAGCTAGCTTTGATAAATGTAGGCCTCGGGATACTTCCATCTCCAATATCAATTTCTTCAAGTTAATCAGCCGATGAGAATCCTTGTCCAAGCTTTTCCATGTCATCAAAATCTTCAATTGTTTCATGCATATCGCTCTTTCCGGAACGATACTCCTCCGTGCGTCTTTGCAGCCACTTAATACTATCATCTTTATTCATCATTTATATAGATAAATCATTAAGCTGAGCTACATTAGCCGGCTGTGCATTTATAGGTACAAAACCATCTCTACCAACACTGATATAATCATAGTCCGATAAATCCCTACCGGTCAAACATCGCATCTCGCCGTGTTGCCAATCAACCGGCGCATCTGTCAAAGAAATGCATGAAGAATTGTCTGCCTCAATTACCTCCACATCATCATTAACCCATTGAATTAAGCACTGATGTAGAGTAGAAGGGATGCAACAATTTGCATGAATCCAGTCGCGTCCCAAAAGAATATTATACCGGCCTTTGACATCAACAACAAAAAATGCAGTCGGCAATATTTTGCTTCCGACTGTGAGCTCCATAGAAATAACACCCTTAGCCTCGGACAATTCTCCTGAGAACCCGCTAAGTCCCATGTTGGTTTTCATTAACTCGCTCTCTTTTCGGTTTAGTTTAGAAAATACCGAAAGGGGCATAATATTAACACCTGCACCACCATCGACAAGCATGCGACCAATAGGCTTACCATCAATGTGACCCCTAATAAATAATGGATTTAGGTGTTGTCCATGCTTCTCTGGTTTATCAAATGTAGCATTTTTTGGACCAAGAACAAGCTCAGCAACTTCAGCCTCGGGTGCGCGAAATTCAGTAGGCAACGCGAACACCATATTAACATCCATATCAGTAGGTGCGCCTCCGTTATTCTCTGAATTTTCAGTAATAATTGTGTCATCTGTATTTTTATTCTCCTCCGCTGCTATGCGCTTCTCCTTCCAAGTCTTTGTGGGTACCATTGGTTTATCTTGATTGAACCATTTATCACGCTTTTTCTCAACTATCTCTTCCTTTATTTCCAATGTCCGCACTCGCTGTACACGTCGTTTCTGAGTGTGGGTAAGTCCCTTTGGGCACCACTGAAGTGCTGGTTTAGTCCCTGGCGCGACTGACTTAATTTTGCTGCCCCCGGAGTCCTTTGCCATGTACCGGCGTACTTCTGTTTTTGTAGCAAATATTTTATCTCTGGCCGGAAAACTTCTCTGCTGATCATATACGTTACTAGCATTAAATTTCTGGCCGCGTACATTTCCTGAATGCCAACGTATAGATGTACTAGTGTTAGCAAACTTGAAACTCTTCAGAGGCAAACTCTTGGATGCTCCTGGGCAACAATTCCCTATGACCAAATCAGCTTGTGTACTAGCTGGTTTAGGCTCCTGAATAGCACGTGAGGATATAACATCTGGCCGTGTTTGTATGTTAATCCCAGAATTATTCTCTTTCTCAGACTGATTAGACCGGCCAGTTCGCTGTAGCCTCACACCATTATTCTCCTCTGTACCAACAACTTCTTTTAGGACCGATCCTAGTCCATCAACATTGCTTGCTTCTGTATTATTGGCAACACCTTCATCTGATTGATGTCCCACCAATTTCAGACTAGCATCAAGATCATCTGGAGATTTTACTGGTTTAGGTTCAGCACGCTTCACCGGCATTCATACTGGCTTGTGGTCGCCCCTATAGTTTCTGCCCTCTGCATTGCGTACCGGTGATCGACCTCCTAGAATCTCAATGGCATCACGTGACCTAGCTCCTTCATTAAACCGAGCCCTTTTGTCTTGCATCTCCGGCTTGAACATAGGCCTCGGCGGAATCCACCCCGGCTGAAAATAACCTGCTGGCACTGTAGGATATGGCGCCCAAGGATTAAACCCCCATGGAGGAAATTGCGGATACATAGGAAGTTCACAGCCCCAATATGTCGGCTCCATTGCAAAATATGTCTGCTGGTCATATGAATTTCTTTGCCATCACTCATGAATGTCAGGTCCAGAAGGAGATCTAGGACGCTTATTACCTCCGAGCCGGTTAAACACATTGTTGGCCTTGCGTGAAGTATATTTTTCCAGCAACATACTAACTGTCGGCTTTGGCCTTGGAGCTTGTTTTCTTCTGCCATTAACTTTCCATACTCCTATTTCTGGATTTTTTGGCTTGATCATCCTTGGAGGAGCACTATCATCAACAACATTTTTCTCTCTTGCGGATTCGGTCTGATCCGACCGAATAAGCATTTTTTTACTCTCAAGCTCGACCACATTGATAGGAAAAGGGTCGCTGTCGAGCTTCATCTTAGAACCTTCTGTAAACGTCAATCGTCCTTCATTGATGGCCGATTGCACCTGTTGACGAAACATGTTACAATCATTAGTAGCATGAGAAAAAGAATTGTGCCACTTACAATAAGCTCTTCTACCCAGTTCTTCTGGAGGTGTAATTACATGACCCTCTCTCACTCTAATTAATTTATTTTGCAGTAACATATCAAAAATTCTATCACACTTGCTTACATCAAAAGTATATTTAATTTCGTCTCTTCTAGCAGGTGTAGGTTTCAAAGCAGAACATGCAAAAGGTTTTAACTTTGGCGCTTGAACCCATTCGGCTACACATATATTAACATCATCTTCACTAGCCGAATCACTATCATAATCTAAGGCATTAACCGCATGGTTATCTTTCTCTTTATTTCTATTATCTTTAAACCGGCTATATTGTTTAATTTCCTTAGCTCGGTTTTCCTGCGCCAAAGCCTTCTGCAAAAATTGATTAACATCTAAAAATTCCTGCCCTTCTAATTTATCTTTAATATGAGTGAGCAGACCCGAAAAGGCAAGATCAGCTAAATCCTTTTCGGCTATGGTCAAGCTAAAACATCGGTTTTTCACATCTCTAAACCTCCTAATATAATCATGCACATGCTCATTATATTTCTGCCTAACCATAGTTAAATCTGAAAGTCGAAGTTCAATTTCACCGCTATAAAAATATTCATGAAATTTTTGCTCCAATTGTACCCATGTTGAAATAGAATTAGGAGCAAGCGACGTAAACCAAGTAAATGCAGTACCGGATAAAGATAAAGGAAACAACTTCACTCTATAAACATCCGATGTACCGACCTCACTACATTGTGATAAAAATTGCCCCACATGCTCAAAAGTTGTTCTACCATCTTCCCCCGTAAATTTAACAAAATCTAGAATTCTAAAACCACGAGGAAATGGTGTCGAGTCAAAATACTCAGGGTATGGTTTTTGATATGCACGTGCTCTACCCTTAGGTTCTAAACCAAATTCTCTAAGTATGCTAGCAAGTTGATCTTTAAAACTATCATTGGGTTGTGGAGAATCTGTTTGTGGAGCAGACGGAACGCCAACACGTGATGAAAACTCCGGCATAGAGATTTGAGCATGCGACGTTTGCAATGGAGGCCCACTAAAATATGAATCGGGTACCGGCTCATATGGAATCCCGGTACCGATAGCCGGCAACGATGGTGTATTATATGCTACTATTTGATAAAAAGGTTGCTGCAATTTAGAATTTAAAATGCCACTTCGGTTATTGCTGTTGTAAGTTTGTGCAACCGAAGTTGAAACAATAGGAGGAGCAACACCCGAAACAATATCATTAGCCGAACTGCCAGCATAGTTCCGGCCACCTGGATTATTACTTAAAGGAACGTGAATCTGCTGCGCAGCACTAACCGATGCACCTGGTGTGTGCGTATCACCAGAAAGACCAAGTAATCTGCTACTTTCATTAGGCACCGGCTTCTTACCCAAATTTTCATCATTAATTTGTAGCACTACTGAACGCACATGACGAGGTATACTATCTTCAAGCTGCTCCTTATATTCTTCAAATTTATTAACTACAGCTCGAGTAATTGTGCGTGACATGTCTTTTATGTCCGAACCATATTTACTAGCTACGGACACATCAATTAAATGAGCAATTTCTTCGGTTGGCTTTTTTACCTCAGCACCGAGTGGATCAGAAGGACTCGGCGCAACTACCTTTTTGACGACGCCGTTCCTTGTCTTTTGGTATCCCGCCAGCATCATCTTCCTCTGCTCTTCAAGTACACATTCAATCTCCAGCCGGTCTCCCTCCGAGAGATCTTCCATTGCGGCAGGGATGATGTTGTCTGGGCTGATGTCGCTGTTGCTCTTGGGATCGGTAGTCATCTTGTCCGGGTGAATGTTGCCCTTGTTCTTCTTGTCACCGAGCAGATTGGAAGTACTCGGCGTTCTTCGTCCCCAGCGGAGTCGCCAATTTGTGTTGGCACGCGAAATTGCCGCGCAACACCAAGATAACCGTCGTGCTTTCGTGACGACGAACGATTGCTTTTCAAGCAAAGCAACAAAGATATCTCACTTTCGTGGAGAAGAACCGGCCGCTTTTCAGCGCAAAACGGCAAAGATCGCCGAACCCTAGGGCTGCTATGGCTCGGCAGAACGACAGAAAGAAACTTATGCAAAAAGTAGTGTTTGTATTGATAGATCGATTGTGTGTTTTTCAATCGGCCATCACCTCTCACATATATATGAGGCGGCTGGTCTTCCCGTACAAGTGTAGGACTCATCTAGGCTTTCCTTACAAGAAAAGTACATCAAATCACGTCCTAGAGTTCTAGTCTCAGTCCAATTCGGATTCAGCCCGCATCTGGCCCAAACAGAATGGCAAGCCTCTCCCTTGGCCGGCAAGCTTTTCACACCGGCAATCTTCCACGCCGGCAAGCTTTTCACGCCGACAAGCTTTCCACACCGGCAAGCCTTCGAGAACCGGCAAGCACTCATTTTCGGCAAGCAAAACTTCCCAGCAAGTACTCATTCCTGGCAAGCATCTTCATCTTCATCTTCATCTTCATCTTCTGTTCGGATTTCTACTCAAACCGGCAAGCTCGCAAGACCGGCAAGCACCCAAACCAGTAAGCACCCAAAACTGGCAAGCACCCGAAACCGACAAGCATCCGAAACCGGCAAGCATCCGACACCGGCAAGCATCCGAAACCGGCAAGCATCCGACACCGGCAAGCATCCGAAACCGGCAAGCACCCGACTCCGGCACGCATCCAAAACCGGCAATCATCGAAACCGGCCAGCACTCAAACCCGGCAAGCCCTTTGACACCGGCAAGCTCTTTTACACCGGCAAGCCTTTCACGCCGGCAAGCATTCGGCCGGCAAGATTTCATGCCGGCAAGATCTTCACGTCAACAAGCCTTTCACTCGGCCGGCAAGCTCTTTTACACCGGCAAGCCTCATGCCGGCAAGCTTTTCACTCGGGCGGCAAGACTTCATGCCGGCAAGCTTATCTTTCTGGCAAGCAAAAATTCCCCGGCAAGCACTCATCTCCGGCAAGCTTTTCCGTGCCAAAATCTGATGTCAACAGAGACACCAACCGGGACTAAAGGGCAAACCGGCAACCTTTTCAAAAACGGCAAGCTTTTCATCGCCGGCAAGATTTTAGTCTCGGTTGGTATCTCCAACCGGGACTAAAGGTCTAACCTTTAGTCCCGGTTGGAGACACCAACCGGGACTAAAGGGTATCGGCCCCTTTAGTCCCGGTTGGTGTCTTTAACCGGGACGAAAGGTCCCATTCGAACCGGGACTGATGCCTGGCGAGCCCCCGACAGGCGCCCTAGCCGCTCGAACCGGGACTGATGCTCACATTAGTCCCGGTTCGTAATGCAACCAGGACTAAAGGTTAAATCGAGCTTGGACCAAAGCCCTGTTTTCTACTAGTGCTGGCTTGGCTTCTACCAATTACTTTACGGCACAACTCGGTGGATGGATTCTGCCGATGCTAGCTCAAGCAGGCACAATGAAAGATCGATCTGCCGAAAGCACGAAAACACATGCGAACAAAAAGCACGTGAGACACGATAATAGCAACACAATCCTGGCTGTTTATTTGTTCTGATTTGGTTGACAAGGGTAGTCACATATAGGTATATATAACACCTAATCTATCTCTACATAGCCGACACGGTCTTCGCTACACCGAACAGGCTAACCTAAAGGGCAACGATAGGCATCAACGATAGTCATTACTGCTTCTTGCGGTACGTCACCGATGGCACCTACAAGTGATAAAAAACGTCTCACACAGGGGAATGTCAGACTATGCCGGCCGATGCTGTAAGAATATCCTATCCTGCGCTCTGCGCGCTGGGAAATGATACCACACACCTGTTTGGGCCGGTCCACGTCCGGGAGTCCTGTTTTTCAAGGTTTATGTTTTTCCTTTTTTGTCTTCTTTCTTTTGTACTTTAAATTATTGAGGAATTCGAAAAAGTTTCAAAAATTTAATAAATGACAATTTGCAATAAAATGTTTAATAATTCATAATTTTGTCTGGATACAAAAAATGTTCGCAATTTTGAGAACAAATATTCGGGAAATCAACAAATTTTCATGATTTTTTGAAGAAGTTCGTGTATTTAAAAATGTAAATGAAAGCGAACAAAATTTTCGTCAATTCAGAAGATGTTCTTCAATTAAAAAATATCCTAAAAATTCAAAAACTGTTCATGATTTATAAAATGGTTTATTGATTCAAAAAATGTTTGCTGATTCAGAAAATGACCATGCACTTCAAAAAATGTTCGTTCAATCAAAAAAATGTTCATGACTTTCAAAAATTGTATCACCAATTTCCCAAAAATGTTCGTCAATTTTGAAATGTTCACGGTTTCAATAAAAATGTTTGCAAATAGTATAATATGTTCATTAATTCGAAAAATGTTCAAAAATCTGTAAAAATGTCCACGAATTCGAAAAATGTTCATGATATCAAATCTGTTCATAAGTCTAAATAAATGTTCATGATTTTCAAAATATGTCCATGATTTCATGAAAATAAGAGTGATTGTGTATCTCGACGAGCAGCAAAATGTAGTCATGGCCATTGAAGATTATAAAAAAAATTCTCGCGTTACAAAGCGGGCCGTTTTGCTAGTGAGAGAAAAGAAAAAGGAAAAACAGACATGTACTCGCTCGATGGGTTAGGCCCATCTCTTGCGAGGGACACGAGCATAGCGCTCGCTGTGAGCCCTCACTTGGATGGGTACGCTTCCATAAAAAAAACTTGGATTGGCACGCGACTTCCTCACCCTCCCTCCCAGCGGCAGCGGCGATGGCAACTCCTCTCGTCTGAGCAGGTGCATCCTCTCTCCCCTACCGCCACCTCCCTGGGTTCGGTCCATGTATTCAGCGAAACATCATTGCCGACACTCACAGCAACTCCAGAACACTTCGATTTGCCGAGGCGAGCTGTCCTTATCTCCTCACACTTTGTGGCGCGGCATGGGTGAACACGCGGAGGCCCCTCTCGGGTCTCGAAGCAAACGCGTCTGGGCACCGACATGTTTGCGACGGCGGCACGGTGGGCGGCGAAGAAGGGGAAGCCCAAGATGGCGCCGATCGAGCTGACAGCGGCGCCGGAAGAGGCGCAGTCCATCACCCGCACCATCTTCGACGTCGTAAAGGAGCACGGCCCCCTCACCATCTCTGACGTTTGGGAGCACGTCAAGGTACTGCTGCTGCTGCTAAAACTTGTGTGAGATTCATCTCCGCACGCAACCTGTTCGACGGAATGTCTTTCTGGCGACTTGGCTGGACGGACAGTGTCGTCTCTGTTCTTGCAATGGGTTAAAGCCTCACTTTGGATTACATGTCATTTAGAACATACCTCATGTGTTAATTTTTCTTTAGGACGTTGGCCTGAGGGGTTTGACCAGCAAGAGGCAGATTAAGATCATGCTGCGGTGGATGAGGGAGAAGCAGAAGCTCAGGCTCATCTGCGACCATGACGGACCTCACAAACAGTTCCTCTACACGACATGGTTCACCAACCACAAGAATGCGCCGCAGAGGCCCAAGAGGGAGCTCAACAGGGAGCATCCCATGCCATGACCGCATTCATGTATAACTGATGCAGAGCATATTTGCGTTACACCTTTCTCATGATTTTTCCTGGGTCTGTAGACAAAATTGTTAATCATATTATGGTGCTTATAGTTGAAATACTGTTAACGCTGCCACATTGTGAATTATGCATAAATAGAACAGTTTATTTTTTCCGTTGTACTTCTGTTTTTGCCTTTTTGGTGCTTCTTCCTGAAACTGGTGTTGGTGTTCTGAAGAACTTTGGCCTCGGCCTTCTCCACATGAAATGACTGTGGTTTTAACTGCTACTCCCTCCATAACTTAATACAAGACATTTTTTTTGGCACTAAAGTACTGTCAAAAAACGTCTTATTTTAAGTTAAAGAGGGAGTATTAACTTTGGCAATAACCTTACTTTAAATGATGGGGTATATCTGATTATCACATCTCTTAACCATTTGCAGGTCATGTATTCAGTAGAACAGCATACAAGTATTTAATGTCTGAAAACATATTATGGTGCTTATAGCTGAAATACTGTGAACGATGCCAGATTGTGAATTATGCATAAACAAATAACCCAAAACAGTTTTTTTTCTGTTGTGCTCCTGTTTTTGCCTTCTTTGGTGCTTCTTCCTGAAACTGGTGTTGGTGTTCTGAAGAACTTTGGCCTCGGCCTTCTCCCATTGAAATGAATGTGGTTTTAACGACTATTAACTTTGGCAAGAACCTTACTTTAAATGATGGGATTATATCTGATTATCACATCTCTAAACCATTTCCAGGTCATGTATTCAGTAGAACAGCATAAAAAGTATCTAATGTCTGTTGAAAATAATACTCCAAATAATTTTCAGTAATTAACACATTTTAGTTTCCAGAGGTGCAATGCCCTGTATTGCATTGCAATTTCAGTATATAAAATGTTGGTGGCATAAACAACCTGCAATAACAAGGACCCAAAACTAATTTCCTAGTATCAGTTTCATATACTCAAGCATACTCCTTCTACATATATGTACTCACATGGCCTTCCAAATGCCTTGATTATTTGCAGAACTTTCTTTTTGTCAGAGTAGGTGTTTTTTCTGTTGACAGCTAGTTGTGATATTATATGTTGTTAAGAAGTATCAACCCAGGAATGGCACTGTCTTTGACAAGAGTACTGAAGCCTGGAGTTATTCCAAGAGATGCAGCAGCTCAATTCGTTTCGGGTCAGAATCATTGCGGTTGATGCAGCCAAGGAAAAGAAGGGCAGAACAGGTGGCGGCTGGTGCTAGACCACCTATGCTCAGCAAAGAAATGAGTAGTACAACTGTGTTTGGGGCCAATATCCTGAAGGAGGGTTCTAATCCAGATTCTGTGGGACCTGGTTGGCAAGCGTCTCGCACTGAGCGAGCTTCGGAGGAAATATGCCAAGGCACTGCCTTGTGAAGACATGAGGTGTTTCGTCAAGTTGGACAACTAGGATCGCATCAAGGGAAACAAGCGCTCACTGCTAAGAACTAACTGGTCAAGACAGTCTTGTCTCATCAACATGTGTGTTTTACTTACGAGATTTATTATTATTAGTGCACAAACATACTGGTTATTTTCGGTTGGTAATGATGTATTGACTTGGAGTATTGATGTTGCTTGCCTGCCTGAGTACACTGAACTGGAGCCTAGACCACCATTGTTGTTTCTCATGTTCTTGTTAAGATGCAGTAGTTTCTTCGGATAGATCTTATTTTTCTGCAAATTTTGATATATTATTTGTATTTTTCTGAATTAGAATGATTTTGTTATGATTTTTTTAGAAAATTTGAACAAACAGAAACTAGACAAAATTTTGAATCTAATGCAAAAAGAATCACTCAAAAACATCAAATATCCTAAAAGATATAAGCACCCAAAACCGGCAAGCACTCAAACCGGCAACCTTTTCAATGCCGGCAACCTTTTCATCGCCGGCAAGATTTTCAAGGTCTAACCTTTAGTCCCGGTTGGAGACACCAACCGGGACTAAAGGGGCCGATACCCTTTAGTCCCGGTTGGTATCTCCAACAGGGACTAAAGGTCTAACCTTTAGTCCCGGTTGGAGACACCAACCGGGACTAAAGGGCAAACCGGCAACCTTTTCAAAAACGGAAAGCTTTTCATCGCCGGCAAGATTTTAGTCCCAGTTGGTATCTCCAACCGGGACTAAAGGTCTAACCTTTAGTCCCGGTTGGAGACACCAACCGGGACTAAAGGGTATCGGCCCCTTTAGTCCCGGTTGGTGTCTCCAATCGGGATGAAAGGTCCCATTCGAACCGGGACTGATGCTCACATTAGTCCCGGTTCGTAATGCAACCGGGACTAAAGGGGCCGATACCCTTTAGTCCCGGTTGGAGACACCAACCGGGACTAATGGGCAAACCGGCAACCTTTTCAAAAACGACAAGCTTTTCATCACCGGCAAGATTTTAGTCCCGGTTGGTATCTCCAACCGGGACTAAAGGTCTAACCTTTAGTCCCGGTTGGAGACACCAACCGGGACTAAAGGGTAACTGCTACTCCCTCCATAACTTAATACAAGACATTTTTTTGGCACTAAAGTACTGTCAAAAAACGAATTATTTTAAGTTATAGAGGGAGTATTAACTTTGGCAATAACCTTACTTTAAATGATGGGGTATATCTGATTATCACATCTCTTAACCATTTGCAGGTCATGTATTCAGTAGAACAGCATACAAGTATTTAATGTCTGAAAACATATTATGGTGCTTATAGCTGAAATACTGTGAATGATGCCAGATTGTGAATTATGCATAAACAAATAACCCAAAACAGTTTTTTTTTCTGTTGTGCTCCTGTTTTTGCCTTCTTTGGTGCTTCTTCCTGAAACTGGTGTTGGTGTTCTGAAGAACTTTGGCCTCGGCCTTCTCCCATTGAAATGAATGTGGTTTTAACGACTATTAACTTTGGCAAGAACCTTACTTTAAATGATGGGATTATATCTGATTATCACATCTCTTAACCATTTTCAGGTCATGTATTCAGTAGAACAGCATAAAAAGTATCTAATGTCTGTTGAAAATAATACTCCAAATAATTTTTAGTAATTAACACATGTTAGTTTCCAGAGTTGCAATGCCCTGTATTGCATTGCAATTTCAGTATATAAAAGTTTGGTGGCATAAACAACCTGCAATAACAAGGACCCAAAACTAATTTCCTAGTATCAGTTTCATATACTCAAGCATACTCCTTCTACATATAGGTACTCACATGGCCCTCCAAATGCCTTGATTATTTGCAGAACTTTCTTTTTGTCAGAGTAGGTGTTTTTTCTGTTGACAGCTAGTTGTGATATTATATGTTGTTAAGAAGTATCAACCCAGGAATGGCACTGTCTTTGACAAGACTACTGAAGCCTGGAGTTATTCAAAGAGATGCAGCAGCTGAATTCATTTCGGGTCAGAATCATTGCGGGTGATGCAGCCAAGGAAAAGAAGGGCAGAACAGGTGGCGGCTGGTGCTAGACCACCTATGCTCATCAAAGAAATGAGCAGTATAACTGTGTTTGGGGCCAATATCTTGAAGGAGGGTTCTAATTCAGATTCTGTGGGACCTGGTTGGCAAGCATCTCGCACTGAGCGAGCTTCGGAGGAAATATGCCAAGGCACTGCCTTGTGAAGACCTGAGGTGTTTCGTCAAGTTGGACAACTAGGATCGCATCAAGGGAAACAAGCGCTCACTGCTAAGAACTAACTGGTCAGGACAATCTTGTCTCATCAACATGTGTGTTTTTCTTACGAGATTTATTGTTATTAGTGCACGAACATACTGGTTATTTTCGGTTGGTAATGATGTATTGACTTGGAGTATTGATGTTGCTTGGCTGCGTGAGTACACTGAACTGGAGCCTAGACCACCATTGTTGTTTCTCATGTTCTTGTTAATATGCAGTAGTTTCTTCGGATAGATCTTATTTTTCTGCAAATTTTGATATATTATTTGCATTTTTCTGAATTAGAATGATTTAGTTATGTTTTTTCTAGCAAATTTGAACAAATTCAAATTTAAACCATTCAAATTTGATAACTTATGGCACAAACAGAAACTAGACAAAATTTTGAATCTAATGCAAAAAGAATCACTCAAAAACATCAACTATCCTAAAAGATATAAGCACCCAAAACCGGCAAGCACTCAAACCGGCAACCTTTTCAAGGCCGGCAACCTTTTCATCGCCGGCAAGATTTTCAAGGTCTAACCTTTAGTCCCGGTTGGAGACACCAACCGGGACTAAAGGGCAAACCGCAACCTTTTCAAAAACGGCAAGCTTTTCATCGCCGGCAAGATTTTAGTCCCGGTTGGTATCTCCAACCGGGACTAAAGGTCTAACCTTTAGTCCCGGTTGGAGACACCAACCGGGACTAAAGGGTATCGGCCCCTTTAGTCCCGGTTGGTGTCTCCAACCGGGACGAAAGGTCCCATTCGAATCGGGACTGATGCCTGCCGAGCCCCCGACAGGCGCCCTAGCCGCTCGAACCGGGACTGATGCTCACATTAGTCCCGGTTCGTAATGCAACCGGGACTAAAGGTTAAATCGAGCTTGGGCCAAAGCCCTGTTTTCTACTAGTGCTGGCTTGGCTTCTACCAATTACTTTACGGCACAACTCGGTGGATGGATTCTGCCGATGCTAGCGAAAGCACGCACAATGAAAGATCGATCTGCTGAAAGCACGAAAACACATGCGAACAAAAAGCACGTGAGACACGATAATAGCAACACAATCCTGGCTGTTTATTTGTTCTGATTTGGTTGACAAGGGTAGTCACGTATAGGTATATATAACACCTAATCTATTTCTACATAGCCGACACGGTCTTCGCTACACCGAACAGGCTAACCTAAAGGGCAACGATTGGCATCAACGATAGTCATTAGTGCTTCTTGCGGTACGTCACCGATGGCAACTACAAGTGATAAAAAAACGTCTCACACAGGGGAATCTCAGACTGTGCCGGCCGATGCAGTAAGAATATCCTTTACTGCGCTCTGCGCGCTGGGAAATGATACCACGCACCTGTTTGGGCCGGTCCATGTCTGGGAGTCCTGTTTTTCAAGGTTTATGTTTTTCCTTTTTTGTCTTCTTTCTTTTGTACTTTAAATAATTGAGGAATTCGAAAAAGTTTCAAAAATTTAATAAATGAGAATTTGCAATAAAATGTTTAATAATTCATAATTTTGTCTGGATACAAAAAATGTTCACAATTTTGAGAACAAATATTCGGGAAATCATCAAATTTTCATGATTTTTTGAAGAAGTTCGTGTATTTAAAAATGTAAATGAAAGCGAACAAAATTTTCGTCAATTCAGAAGATGTTCTTCAATTAAAAAATATCCTAAAAATTCAAAAACTGTTCATGATTTATAAAATGGTTTATTGATTCATAAAATGTTTGCTGATTCAGAAAATGATCATGCACTTCAAAAAATGTTCGTTCAATCAAAAAAATGTTCATGACTTTCAAAAATTGTATCACCAATTTCCCAAAAATGTTCGTCAATTTTGAAATGTTCGCGGTTTCAATAAAAATGTTTTGAAAAACTGTTCAAAATTCTTAGGAAAATGTTTGCAAATAGTATAATATGTTCATTAATTCAAAAAATGTTCAAAAATCTGTAAAAATGTCCACGAATTTGAAAAATGTTCATGATTTCAAATATGTTCATAAGTTTAAATAAATGTTCATGATTTTCAAAATTTGTCCATGATTTCACGAAAATAAGAGTGATAGTGTATCTCGACGAGCAGCAAAATGTAGTCATGGCCATTGAAGCTTATAATTTTTTTTCTCGCGTTGCAACGCGCGGGCCGTTTTTCTAGTGAGAAAAAAGAAAAAGGAAAAACAGACATGTACTCGCTCGATGGGTCAGGCCCATCTCTTGCGAGGGACGCGAGCATAGCGCTCGCTGTGAGCCCTCACTTGGATGGGTACGCTTCCCTAAAAAAAACTTGGATCGGCACGCGACTTCCTCACCGTCCCTCCCGGCGGCGGCGGCGACGGCAATTCCTCTCGTCTGAGCGGGTGCGTCCTCTCTCCCCTACCGCCACCTCCCTGGGTTCGGCCCATGTATTCAGCGAAACATCATTGCTGACACTCACAGCAACTCCAGAACACTTCGATTTGCCGAGGCGAGCTGTCCTTATCTCCTCACACTTTGTGGCGCGGCGTGGGTGAACACGCGGAGGCCCCTCTCGGGTCTCAAAGCAAACGCGTCTGGGCGCCGACATGTTTGCGACGGCGGCGCGGTGGGCGGCGAAGAAGGGGAAGCCCAAGATGGCGCCGATCGAGCTGACAGCAGTGCCGGAACAGGCGCAGTCCACCACCCGCACCATCTTCGACGTCGTCAAGGAGCATGGCCCCCTCACCATCTTTGACGTTTGGGAGCACATCAAGGTACGCCTGCTGCTGCTAAAACTTGTGTGAGATTCATCTCCGCACGCAACATGTTCGACGGAATGTCTTTCTGCCGACTTGGCTGGATGGACAGTGTCGTCTTTGTTCTTGCAATGGGTTAAAGCGTCACTTTGGATTACTTGTCATTTAGAACGTGCCTTGTGTGTTAATTTTTCTTCAGGACGTTGGCCTGAGGGGTTTGACCAGCAAGAGGCAGATGAAGATCATGCTGCGGTGGATGAGGGAGAAGCAGAAGCTCAGGCTCATCTGCGACCATGACGGACCTCACAAACAATTCCTCTACACGACATGGTTCACCAACCCCAAGAATGCGCCGCAGAGGCCCAAGAGGGAGCTCAACAGGGAGCATCCCAAGCCATGACCGCTTTCATGTTTAACTGATGCAAAGCATATTTGCTTTACACCTTTCTCATGATTTTTCCTGGGTCTGTAGACAAAATTCTTAATCATATTATGGTGCTTATAGTTGAAATAATGTTAACGCTGCCACATTGTGAATTATGCATAAATAAAACAGTTTATTTTTTCCGTTGTACTTCTGTTTTTGCCTTTTTGGGGCTTCTTCCTGAAACTGGTGTTGGTGTTCTGAAGAACTTTGGCCTCGGCCTTCTCCACCTGACATGAATGTGGTTTTAACTGCTACTCCCTCCATAACTTAATACAAGACATTTTTTTTGGCACTATAGTAGTGTCAAATAACGTCTTATATTAAGTTATAGAGGGAATATTAACTTTGGCAATAACCTTACTTTAAATGATGGGGTATATCTGATTATCACATCTCTTAACCATTTGCAGGTCATGTATTCAGTAAAACAGCATACAAGTATTTAATGTCTGAAAACATATTATGGTGCTTATAGCTAAAATACTGTGAACGATGCCAGATTGTGAATTATGCATAAACAAATAACCCAAAACAGTTTTTTTCTTCTGTTGTGCTCCTGTTTTTGCCTTCTTTGGTGCTTCTTCCTGAAACTGGTGTTGGTGTTCTGAAGAACTTTGGCCTCGGCCTTCTCTCATTGAAATGAATGTGGTTTTAATGGCTATTTACTTTGGCAAGAACCTTACTTTAAATGATGGGATTATATCTGATTATCACATCTCTTAACCATTTTCAGGTCATGTATTCAGTAGAACAGCATAAAATGTATCTAATGTCTGTTGAAAATAATACTCCAAATAATTTTCAGTAATTAACACATGTTAGTTTCCAGAGCTGCAATGCCCTGTATTGCATTGCAATTTCAGTATATAAAAGTTTGGTGGCATAAACAACCTGCAATAACAAGGACCCAAAACTAATTTCCTAGTATCAGTTTCATATATTCAAGCATACTCCTTGTACATATAGGTACTCACATGGCCCTCCAAATGCCTTGATTATTTGCAGAACTTTCTTTTTGTCAGAGTAGGTGTTTTTTCTGTTGACAGCTAGTTGTGATATTATATGTTGTTAAGAAGTATCAACCCAGGAATGGCACTGTCTTTGACAAGAGTACTGAAGCCTGGAGTTATTCAAAGAGATGCAGCGGCTCAATTCATTTCGGGTCAGAATCATTGCGGGTGATGCAGCCAAGGAAAAGAAGGGCAGAACAGGTGGCGGCTGGTGCTAGACCACCTATGCTCATCAAAGAAATGAGCAGTATAACTGTGTTTGGGGCCAATATCTTGAAGGAGGGTTCTAATTCAGATTCTGTGGGACCTGGTTGGCAAGCGTCTCGCACTGAGCGAGCTTCGGAGGAAATATGCCAAGGCACTGCCTTGTGAAGACCTGAGGTGTTTCGTCAAGTTGGACAACTAGGATCGCATCAAGGGAAACAAGCGCTCGCTGCTAAGAACTAACTGGTCATGACAGTCTTGTCTCATCAACATGTGTGTTTTTCTTACGAGATTTATTGTTATTAGTGCATGAACATACTGGTTATTTTCGGTTGGTAATGATGTATTGACTTGGAGTATTGATGTTGCTTGGCTGCCTGAGTACACAGAACTGGAGCCTAGACCACCATTGTTGTTTCTCATGTTCTTGTTAAGATGCAGTAGTTTCTTTGGATAGATCTTATTTTTCAGCAAATTTCGATATATTATTTTTATTTTTCTGAATTAGAATGATTTAGTTATGATTTTTCTAGCAAATTTGAACAAATTCAAATTTAAACCATTCAAATTTGAAAACTTATGGCACAAACAGAAACTAGACAAAATTTTGAATCTAGTGCAAAAAGAATCACTCAAAAACATCAAATATCCTATAAGATATAAGCACCCAAAACCGGCAAGCACTCAAACCGACAACCTTTTCAAGGCCGGCAAGCTTTTCATCGCCGGCAAGATTTTCAAGGTCTAACCTTTAGTCCCGGTTGGTGACACCAACCGGGACTAAAGGGGGCGATACCCTTTAGTCCCGGTTGGAGACACCAACCGGGACTAAAGGGCAAACCGGCAACCTTTTCAAAAACGGCAAGCTTTTCATCGCCGGCAAGATTTTAGTCCCGGTTGGTATCTCCAACCGGGACTAATAGTCTAACATTTAGTCCCGGTTGGAGACACCAACCGGGACTAAAGGGTATCGGCCCCTTTAGTCCCGGTTGGTGTGTCCAACCGGGACGAAAGGTCCCATTCGAACCGGGACTGATGCTCACATTAGTCCCGGTTCATAATGCAACCGGGACTAAAGGTTAAATCGAGCTTGGACCAAAGCCCTGTTTTCTACTAGTGCTGGCTTGGCTTCTACCAATTACTTTACGGCACAACTTGGTGGATGGATTCTGCCGATGCTAGCTCAAGCACGCACAATGAAAGATCGATCTGCCGAAAGCACGAAAACACATGTGTTGACACTCGAAAATGGCAGGATCGAAAAGAGTGGCTTGAAGCTGTAGCAAGATGAAGTCAAATTTCTGATTGGAAGTCTCCATTGTATGGCTCTCTTCGAGAACATCAAGATGGCTACAAAGATAGTCCAAAACGGAGCTCGGATGCAAAAAGTATGACAATCTCAGAGATGCCTGTGTTGGAAGCTTGCCGGCATAAAATCTTGCCGGCCGAGTGAAAAGCTTGCCGGCATGAAAAGCTTGCCGATGTGGAAAGCTTGCCGGCCGAGTGAAAAGTTTGCTGGCGTGGAAAGCTTGCCGGCATGAAAAATTGTGGGCGCGAAAAGCTTGCCGGTGTGGAAAGCTAGCTGGCATGAAAGCTTGCCGGCGTGAAAAGCTTGCTGGTGTGAAAATCTTGCCGGCCAAGTGCTTGCCGGTATGAAAGCTTGCCGGCGTGAAAATCTTGCCGGTGTGAAAAGCTTGCCGGCCAAGTGCTTGCCGGCATGAAAGCTTGCCGGCGTGAAAACCTTGCCAGCGACCAGAAGTTGAAGATGGGCTGAAAATATTATCTAGATGGCCTCGGATGAAAAAGTGTTCTACACAGAAGTTGTGCGTATCGTCGAAACAGTCAACTTTGCTTTTGGAGTCATCGCGATTCGAGGTAGTGTGTGACCTACAGAATCATGGTTACCACCTGCCGAATCCGACCCATAGTTAAAGATGGGCCCGTGAAGTCATCAACACGGCCTTGTATGAAGAATTGGCCCACACTCAATTATTCTGCTCCTCGAGACGAACCAGTTTGATGTTTGGCTCGTTTCCGTTCGAGTTAGTATGCGGCTTCTATGGCCAAAACTAGGTGCAGGACAGGAATATTGGACTAGAAGGACTTTTAGGATGTGGATTGATGTAATATCCTTATAAGGAAAGCCTAGTTGACTCCTTTGCTTGTACGGGAAGTCCAGCCACCTCATATATATATATATGATGGAGGTGACGGCCGATTGAAACAACACACAATCGAACAAATCAATCTACTACTTTTTCATCTACGTTTTTATCTCTCCCTCGTTATTTGCTTCCTCGTTCTTCGTGTTGGAGAGCTGCGAATCCCGAGGCTCTAGGTGCGAGCGAATCGACCTTGAGCAGCCCATAGCCGCCGCACTCCCTGACGGGGTCCCTCCCGGGCGTGTGGGGTTTCGGGTCTTCAAAAGCGTCTGTCGGCTGTCCTGCGTATCTCGCTGCCGGCCGGACCTCCCTCGACGTGAGCTGTGGTGTATCACCCCCGGCGTCGAGGGTACACGTGACGTGTTCGTGTGTCAACACACTTTTTGGCGACTCCGCTGGGGACGAAGCTTTGAATGGTCTCCGGCCCGTTCTTGCTACGAAGAGATCATCATCTAGGGTTTGCAATCTACAAAGGTAATATGAATACCGAATTCACTCATGTAGATGCAAATAATGCATATGTTGTTGCTAGATCGTTTATTGAGCATAATGTATCGGCTAGCCCTAGTTTTATCAATCATGCATCTAATTATGTGCAACAGCCGATTCAGAATAATCTCCATGCTTCAACTTCTTATAATTTAGCAACATGCAACATATGTATCCCAACTCCCATGCATCGGCAACCCCACAAATCTATATGCCTATGAACAACATGATGAGTTCAGTTAATCAAGTTGAAGCACCCCATGTAGGAACTTCCAATAGCATGCAACAAGGTGTTTCACCTTTTTATTCATCGGCAACCAACTTGCAATATGTTAATCCAAACATGCGGGTGGATAGGGGAATTGGCCATGCTACTACTAGTTATTCGGCCAATTACCCTCAACCATCATATGCTACGCCTCATTCTGTTAATTTTTTGGCACCGTATACAACTGTAGATGCTCATAATTCGGCTCCGCACCTTCATGGCCATAGCCGAATAAGTGAAAATTTTGCAGAAGTGCACATGCCATCATCTAATATTGTAGAATATAATGCATCCTCTACGCAATTGCAGAATTTCGTCAACACCTCATTGCCGAAAGAATCTAAAAATATTGTGGAGCAATACCTTACAGAATGGGAAGTGGCTGCATTAAAAAGGGATATAGCCCGAAATAACAAGATTAGTGCTCTTTGCCTTGAAGAACATGATAAGGGGCTAGTTCCTGATTATAATGCAATAAGAACTAGAGTTTTGCAAGAAGATGAATCTTTGCCAATTGATAGAATTGGCGAGCAAAAATATGGTTCTACAACAATGCATATGCCTTCACCTAGTACTACATCATATTATACACCCCCTACACAATTGCAAAGTTTCGGCAACACCCATGTGTCATTGCCGAAAGAGTCTAATAGCATTGGGGGGCAATCGTATCCGGAGTGGGCTGAAATTGAGAAAAAGCTTAAAACTTATTTTGCCACTCACCGCGAGGAAGAAACAGAAAAAAATTGGCTCAAAGAAAAGAAGCATTGCAAATTGGTAGAATCAATGAAAAGAAAGATGATTCGAAACATGAAAGTGCTTCGGTTGAAAAAGCCGAATCAAGTAGTATATATGCCGAATCCATCAAATCCAAAGAGGCTAGCATTATTGAGACAGGGCATGGCAAGCATAGCAAAACGACCATGCTTGATTTTTCTGAAGTTAATGGAACCTACTTCCTGCCCTATGAGTCTCGTGCCATAGAAATTGGCGAGCTTCAAGAGCAAGAATATATAGCCGAACAAAGTTCGGTTGACCAAGATCTTCAATGTAATGATGCATGAAATCAAGAAAGAGATAATGAAAAGGTGTTGGGAAGCCATCCAGAAGCGAAGCACTATATTGTTCAAGTCACACCACCATCATGCTTTCCCAACATATTTGAAGAGGTATGTCTAGCAAGTAATTTACCTATTTTCAGATTTGGTCACAACTTTATTGTTGATGCATCTATTACAAAAATTCTAACAAGTAATTCTGAAAGACCAATGAAGAAGGGTAATTTATTTGTTAGCACAAAAATTGTTACAGAGCATATCGGTCAACCCATTACGCCATTTACAAAGATCGATAGTGACATATTATTGCAGCCAAGGCTTTCCCTATTGCTTTATCTAAAGTTCGTATCTAATTGGGTAGCTTTTCTTATTTCTTACTCGGCTTACACTTGGTCTCAATTGAGGCATGTATATTCTAAATATTTTTGTTTCAGAAAAATAAAGTCAAGTTTAGAATCTTTTGAGAAAACCGATGCTAGTATAATATCTTATCCAATGACATCGGAAAGAGAATGCAAAAGAAAATTCATAGCCGAATGGGAAGATGTCAAATCTGAACCATTCGTTTGCTCAATTCCAAAGCCGTTCTCACAACAAGATCGGCTAGAGAATGAAAACTATACCTTCTATGCAAACATGTGTGATCAAATCTTTGATTTGTTGTTGAGAAATGATTATATTAGAATTCTTGATCACCATGTCGAGCCATTTATCCAAGGACGAATGTATTGTAAGTTGCATGATTCGTTCAAGCATAGTTTTGAGGATTGCAACATGTTTCGTTAAATAATTAAATCGGCCATTGAAAGAGGACGATTAAAATTTGTTGAAACACCAAAGGATGACCAGTCTATTCCGATTGGTCCTGATGGCAAAAAGTTTTTGCATCAGCTTCTTCAAGCTGATTCATTAAATGATGAGAAGGTAAAAGCAGTAGATGATGGGATCAAGTTTTCAAGTAAAGAAGTTGTTCAAGAGTACAATGGAGATATTCTTGAAGGAGGGAATTCTATCAAGGTTGCACAGAAGACGCCAAGTACTGGGGGGAAACAAGAAAATTTATAGATCGGTGCAAGCACAACCAAAGAAAACAAAGGCTGAAATAAGCACAAGGGTAAGAGATCTAAAATCACTTTCACAGAGTTACTAGCTAAATAACAAAAAGCAAGTGAAGGAAAAAGTGCTTATCAGCCAAGTAGTGCAAAAACATCAAGATCACCCCCTAGGCGCAAATATGAGGATCAGTATTGGCAAAGTCAGAATTTTAATGCAACATATTCATATCCTTATTTTGGGTCACCAATGCCAATGCCGTGGATGCCTCCCCATGCTCATGTAAATCCATATCCTTTGTGGGACAGGTATGATTCAAGTGCACATGCTCCATCTTATTTTAGGCCATCTCACAAACATTATGCAGCTCCAAGAGGATCAACATTTGATGAACAATCACATGTCAAAGACCGTTTCAATCATAAGGAATCGGTCCGGAGCTCAAGGAAGAATAAAGAGGTGGTCAAGCAAGTTTATCACGTTAAAAGAGATGGTCGTAAGAGTGCTACTTCAGATTTGATCTCAAATGAAAAAGAGCCAATTAAAGTGTTGACATTGGCTACAAAAGGCAATGAGGCAAGTCAATCAAGTACCAAATCTAAAGAGAAGAAGTTAAGAGTGCACAAGGTAAAACAAGAATTGCCACTTCAAACGAAATCGCAGTCGGGGTGCCCACTCGGCTTATCGTATTGGCAAAAGAAGAAGTTGCAAAAGCTTAGCGCACAAGAACTTGAAAAGAGGAACATGGCATGGGTTCCCAAGAGGAGTAATCAAAATAAAAATGATGTCCAGCCTTCTATTACAACAAGTGTTACAAAAGTAAAGAAAGAGAAGGATGGAAGCGACAAACAATTAAGCCGAAGGTTTGCATCACAACATCAAAATCTTCGGTTAGCACATCATCCATATTATTCAACCATGCCATTGATGCCTTTGCCATGGAATTCATCCCCCGGTATGATCAATTATCCTCCATGGATTTATTTCGATCCATGGATGCAACATAATCTTCTACATCACAAGAGGGTATTACCAAATCACTATACATTTGGTTAGTTACATATTTGTTGATAATCCAAAGGAGCCGAAATATTTGATTGTTATTTCATTTGTTTATTTTGGCTATACGTGCTTTGGTGGATGAAGTTTACATGAACCTTATGGTAATGGCCGATATTTATCTATCATCCTAAGAGTATGTCAATGCATGGCCAGTGTAGTATTCTAACATCGTCCTTAGTTCGATTAGAGGGCGAGACAAGGTTCATACTCATTAAAATTTATACTTATACCTATGTTATGCTTCAATAGAGTTGAGACATTATAACCGATGCAATTCAATATATGTTGCATAAGCCAATTCACAGAATTGGCGATTGACTCATACTTTGATTGAATATGATTTGGCTTACACTTCTTTGAAATGTATGAGAGGCCAAACCATAGCTGTTTTTATTATTGAGCATCCGATTTATGACATGCATAATATTGATATTAGCCTTGTCTCTCTAGTACCGTGGAGATTATGTTTCATGGTTGAATTCATAACAAAGGCCAAGGTATTGGTGTTGTTTATATATCTCCTGATGGTGCTATTTTGTGATGCCTCATGCCGCTTAAAATATTTATGCATAAATGATCGAAGCCGAATATGCATTGTTATTCGGATTGGAGCTTTTACTTGCTATAGGTGCTATACATATTGAGGTTTTCGGAGATTCGTTATGAGTAGTGCAACGAATATCCGAGGGTTATCAATGTTTTGACGAATCACTTATAGTTTATCTTGAGGTATATCTATATGAAAATTTACCTTGGGTTGCTTTAATATTGCTCATTTATCTAGACATGACAATTGGGGAGCAAAAGAGTTGGCACAACAAGCATCCGGCTACCACGATGATCATGGTGTATTGCATATCTATCAATAGCCGATGCTTGGTCTCACCGACATAGGTAAGGCCGAACCGAAGTCCACCGCTTCGGCCACTAATGAAATTTTTATACAGGTGGAAGTAAGGATTGGAGAAAGTTCATTGTTGATTATCTGCAAGATCCTAGCAGAAGGGTGAACAATATGGTTAGGAGGATGGCCTTGAGATACAAATCTATGGAACTTTATCATCAGATTGTTAATGAAGATGAGAAGGTTTCACCCAAGTTTGCATCAAGGATTCAAACAAGTAATGGCCGGTATATATTTATCTCCCTAAAACACATGCAAATGGCCGATGGAGTGTTGACATCGTCCTTAGAGCAGGCATAATGCAAATTATTTTTCGGCGTACAAGTTTTGCCAAAAAACAGGGGGGCATGTGTTGACACTCGAAAATGGCATGATCGAAAAGAGTGGCTTGAAGCTGTAGCAAGATGAAGTCAAATTTCTGATTGGAAGTCACCATTGGATTGCTCTCCTCGAGAAGATCAAGATGGCTACAAAGATAGTCCAAAACGGAGCTCGGATGCAAAAAGTATGCAGTCTCAGAGATGCCTGTGTTGGAAGCTTGCCGGCATAAAATCTTGCCGGCCGAGTGAAAAGCTTGCCGGCATGAAAAGCTTGCCGATGTGGAAAGCTTGCCGACCGAGTGAAAAGTTTGCTGGCGTGCAAAGCTTGCCGACATGAAAGCTTGTCGGCGCGAAAAGCTTGCCGGTGTGGAAAACTTGCTGGCATGAAAGCTTGCCGGCGTGAAAAGCTTGCCGGTGTGAAAAGCTTGCCGGCCAAGTGCTTGCCGGCATGAAAGCTTGCCGGCGTGAAAAGCTTGCCGGTGTGAAAAGCTTGCCGGCCAAGTGCTTGCCGGCATGAAAGCTTGCCGGCGTGAAAACCTTGCCGGCGACCAGAAGCTGAAGATGGGATGAAAAGATTATCTAGACGGCCTTGGATGAAAAAGTGTTCTACACATAAGTTGTGCGTATCGTCGAAATAGTCAACTTTGCTTTTGGAGTCATCGCGATCCGAGGTAGTGTGTGACCTACAGAATCATGGTTACCACTTGCCGAGTCCGACCCATAGTTAAATATGGGCCCGTGAAGTCATCAAGATGGCCTTGTATGAAGAATTGGCCCACGCTCAATTATTCTCCTCCTCGAGACGAACCAGTTTGATGTTTGGCTCGTTTCCGTCCGAGTTAGTATGTGGCTTCTACGGCCAAAACAAGGTGCAGGACAGGAATATTGGACTAGAATTAGGACTTCTAGGACGTGGATTGATGTACTTTCCTTATAAGGAAAGCCTAGTTAACTCCTTTGCTTGTACGGGAAGTCCAGCCGCCTCATATATATGATGGAGGTGACGGCCGATTGAAACAACACACAATCGAACAAATCAATCTACTACTTTTTCATCTACGTTTTTATCTCTCCCTCGTTATTTGCTTCCTTGTTCTTCGTCGTTCTTCGTGTTGGAGAGCTGCGAATCCCGAGGCTCTAGGGGCGAGCGAATCGACCTAGAGCAGCCCATAGCCGCCGCACTCCCTGACGGGGTCCCTCCCGGGCGTGTGGGTTTCGGGCCTTCAAAAGCGTCTGTCGGCTGTCCTGCATGTCGCGCTGCCGGTCGGACCTCCCTCGATGTGAGCTGCGGTGTATCAGCCCCGGCGTCGAGGGTACACGTGACATGTTCGTGTGTCAACACACTTTTTAGATCGATCTGCCGAAAGCACGAAAACACATGCGAACAAAAAGCACGTGAGACACGATAATAGCAACACAATCCTGGCTGTTTATTTGTTCTGATTTGGTTGACAAGGGTAGTCACGTATAGGTATATATAACACCTAATCTATCTCTACATAGCCGACACGGTCTTCGCTACACCGAACAGGCAAACCTAAAGGGCAACGATAGTCATTAGTGCTTCTTGCGGTACGTCACCGATGGCACCTACAAGTGATAAAAAAACGTCTCACACAGGGGAATCTCAGACTGTGCCGGCCGATGCAGTAAGAATATCCTATACTACGCTCTGCGCGCTGGGAAATGATACCACGCACCTGTTTGGGCCGGTCCATGTCCGGGAGTCCTGTTTTTCAAGGTTTATGTTTTTCCTTTTTTGTCTTCTTTCTTTTGTACTTTAAAAAATTGAGGAATTCGAAAAAGTTTCAAAAATTTAATAAATGAGAATTTGCAATAAAATGTTTAATAATTCATAATTTTGTCTGGATACAAAAAATGTTCGCAATTTTGAGAACAAATATACGGGAAATCAACAAATTTTCATGATTTTTTGAAGAAGTTCGTGTATTTAAAAATGTAAATGAAAGCGAACAAAATTTTCGTCAATTCAGAAGATGTTCTTCAATTAAAAAATATCCTAAAATTTCAAAAACTGTTCATGATTTATAAAATGGTTTATTGATTCATAAAATGTTTGCTGATTCAGAAAATGATCATGCACTTCAAAAAATGTTCGTTCAATCAAAAAAATGTTCATAACTTTCAAAAATTGTAAAACCAATTTCCCAAAAATGTTTGTCAATTTTGAAATGTTCGCGGTTTCAATAAAAATGTTTTGAAAAACTGTTCACAATTTTTAGGAAAATGTTTGCAAATAGTATAATATGTTCATTAATTCAAAAAATGTTCAAAAATTTGTAAAAATGTCCACGAATTTGAAAAATGTTCATGATTTCAAATATGTTCATAAGTTTAAATAAATGTTCATGATTTTCAAAATTTGTCCATGATTTCACAAAAATAAGAGTGATAGTGTATCTCGATGAGCAGCAAAATGTAGTCATGGCCATTGAAGATTATAAAAAAATTTCTCGCGTTGCAACGCGCGGGCCGTTTTGCTAGTGAGAAAAAAGAAAAAGGAAAAACAGACATGCATGTACTCGCTCGTTGGGTCAGGCCCATCTCTTGCGAGGGACGCGAGCATAACGCTCGTTGTGAGCCCTCACTTGGATGGGTACGCTTCCGTAAAAAAAACTTGGATCAGCACGCGACATCCTCACCCTCCCTCCCGGCGGCGGCGGCGACGGCAACTCCTCTCGTCTGAGTGGGTGCGTCCTCTCTCCCCTACCGCCACCTCCCTGGGTTCGGTCCATGTTTTCAGCCGAACATCATTGCTGACACTCACAGCAACTCCAGAACTCTTCGATTTGCCGAGGCGAGCTGTCCTTATATCCTCACACTTTGTGGCGCCGCGTGGGTGAACACGCGGAGGCCCCTCTCGGGTCTCGAAGCAAACGCGTCTGGGCACCAACATGTTTGCGACGGCGGCGCGGTGGGCGGCGAAGAAGGGGAAGCCCAACATGGCGCCGATCGAGCTGACAGCGGCACCGGAGCAGGCACAGTCCATCACCCGCACCATCTTTGACGTCGTTAAGGAGCACAACCCCCTAACCATCTCTGACGTTTGGGAGCACGTCAAGGTACTGCTGCTGCTACTAAAACTTGTGTGAGATTCATCTCCGCATGCAACCTGTTCGACGAAATGTCTTTCTGGCGACTTGGCTGGACGGACAGTGTCGTCTCTGTTCTTCCAATGGGTTAAAGTGTCACTTTGGATTACTTGTCATTTAGAACGTGTCTCGTGTGTGAATATTTCTTCAGGACGTTGGCCTGAGGGGTTTGACCAGCAAGAGGCAGATGAAGATCATGCTGCGGTGGATGAGGGAGAAGCAGAAGCTCAGGCTCATCTGCGACCATGACGGACCTCACAAACAATTCCTCTACACGACATGGTTCACCAACCCCAAGAATGCGCCGCAGAGGCCCAAGAGGGACCTCAACAGGGAGCATCCCAAGCCATGACCGCATTCATGTTCAACTGATGCAGAGCATATTTGCTTTACACCTTTCTCATGATTTTTCCTGGGTCTGTAGACAAAATTGTTAATCATATTATGGTGCTTATAGTTGAAATACTGTTAACGCTGCCACATTGTGAATTATGCATAAATAAAACAGTTTATTTCTTCCGTTGTACTTCTGTTTTTGCCTTTTTGGTGCTTCTTCCTGAAACTGGTGTTGGTGTTCTGAAGAACTTTGGCCTCGGCCTTCTCCACCTGAAATGAATGTGGTTATAACTGCTACTCCCTCCATAACTTAATACAAGACATTTTTTTGGGCACTATAGTAGTGTCAAAAAACGTCTTATATTAAGTTATAGAGGGAGTATTAACTTTGGCAATAACCTTACTTTAAATGATGGGGTATATCTGATTATCACATCTCTTAACCATTTGCAGGTCATGTATTCAGTAGAACAGCTTACAAGTATTTAATGTCTGAAAACATATTATGGGGCATATAGCTGAAATACTGTGAACGATGCTAGATTGTGAATTATGCATAAACAAATAACCCAAAACAGTTTTTTTTTCTGTTGTGCTCCTGTTTTTGCCTTCTTTGGTGCTTCTTCCTGAAACTGGTGTTGGTGTTCTGAAGAACTTTGGCCTCGGCCTTCTCCCATTGAAATGAATGTGGTTTTAACGGCTATTAACTTTGGCAACAACCTTACTTTAAATGATGGGATTATATCTGATTATCACATCTCTTAACCATTTTCAGGTCATGTATTCAGTAGAATAGCATAAAAAGTATCTAATGTCTGTTGAAAATAATACTCCAAATAATTTTCAGTAATTAACACATGTTAGTTTCCAGAGCTGCAATGCCCTGTATTGCATTACAATTTCAGTATATAAAAGTTTGGTGGCATAAACAACCTGCAATAACAAGGACCCAAAACTAATTTCCTAGTATTAGTTTCATATACTCAAGCATACTCCTTCTACATATATGTACTCACATGGCCTTCCAAATGCCTTGATTATTTGCAGAACTTTCTTTTTGTCAGAGTAGGTGTTTTTTCTGTTGACAGCTAGTTGTGATATTATATGTTGTTAAGAAGTATCAACCCAGGAATGGCACTGTCTTTGACAAGAGTACTGAAGCCTGGAGTTATTCCAAGAGATGCAGCAGCTCAATTCGTTTCGGGTTAGAATCATTGCGGTTGATGCAGCCAAGGAAAAGAAAGGCAGAACAGGTGGCGGCTGGTGCTAGACCACCTATGCTCAGCAAAGAAATGAGCAGTACAACTGTGTTTGGGGCCAATATCCTGAAGGAGGGTTCTAATCCAGATTCTGTGGGACCTGGTTGGCAAGCGTCTCGCACTGAGCGAGCTTCGGAGGAAATACGCCAATGCACTGCCTTGTGAAGACCTGAGGTGTTTCGTCAAGTTGGACAACTAGGATCGCATCAAGGGAAACAAGCGCTCACTGCTAAGAACTAACTGGTCAGGACAGTCTTGTCTCATCAACATTTGTGTTTTTCTTACGAGATTTATTGTTATTAGTGCACGAACATACTGGTTATTTTCGGTTGGTTATGATGTATTGACTTGGAGTATTGATGTTGGTTGGCTGCCTGAGTACACTGAACTGGAGCCTAGACCACCATTGTTGTTTCTCATGTTCTTGTTAAGATACAGTAGTTTCTTCGGATAGATCTTATTTTTCAGCAAACTTTGATATATTATTTGTATTTTTCTGAATTAGAATGATTTAGTTATGATTTTTCTAGCAAATTTGAACAAATTCAAATTTAAACCATTCAAATTTGAAAACTTATGGCACAAACAGAAACTAGACAAAAATTTTATTCTAATTCAAAAAGAATCACTCAAAAACATCAAATATCCTAAAAGATATAAGCACCCAAAACCGGAAAACACTCAAACCGGCAACATTTTCAAGGCCGGCAAGCTTTTCATCGCTGGCAAGATTTTCAAGGTCTAACCTTTAGTCCCGGTTGGAGACACCAACCGGGACTAAAGGGGCCGATACCCTTTAGTCCCGGTTGGTATCTCCAACCGGGACTAAAGGTCTAACCTTTAGTCCCGGTTTGAGACACCAACCGGGACTAAAGGGCAAACCGGCAACCTTTTCACAAACGGCAAGCTTTTCATCGCCGGCAAGATTTTAGTGTCGGTTGGTATCTCCAACCGGGACTAAAGGTCTAACCTTTAGTCCCGTTTGGAGACACCAACCGGGACTAAAGGGTATCGGCCCCTTTAGTCCCGGTTGGTGTCCACAACCGGGACGAAAGGTCCCATTCGAACCGGGACTGATGCCTGCCGAGCCCCCGACAGGCGCCCTAGCCGCTCGAACCGGGACTGATGCTCACATTAGTACCGGTTCGTAATGCAACCGGGACTAAAGGTTAAATCGAGCTTGGACCAAAGCCCTATTTTCTACTAGTGCTGGCTTGGCTTCTACCAATTACTTTACGGCACAACTCGGTGGATGGATTCTGCCGATGCTAGCTCAAGCACGCACAATGAAAGATCGACCTGCCGAAAGCACGAAAACACATGCGAACAAAAAGCACGTGAGACACGATAATAGCAACACAATCCTGGTTGTTTATTTGTTCTGATTTGGTTGACAAGGGTAGTCACGTATAGGTATATATAACACCTAATCTATCTCTACATAGACGACACGGTCTTCACTACACCGAACAGGCTAACCTGAAGGGCAACGATAGGCATCAACGATAGTCATTAGTGCTTCTTGCGGTACGTCACCGATGGCACATACATGTGATAAAAAACGTCTCACACAGGGGATTCTCAGACTGTGCCGGCCGATGCAGTAAGAATATCCTATACTGCGCTCTGCGCGCTGGGAAATGATACCACGCACCTGTTTGGGCCGGTCCATGTCCGGGAGTCCTGTTTTTCAAGGTTTATGTTTTTCCTTTTTTGTCTTCTTTCTTTTGTACTTTAAATAATTGAGGAATTCGAAAAAGTTTCAAAAATTTAATAAATGAGAATTTGCAATAAAATGTTTAATAATTCATAATTTTGTCTGGATACAAAAAATGTTCGCAATTTTGAGAACAAATATTCCGGAAATCAACAAATTTTCATGATTTTTTGAAGAAGTTCGTGTATTTAAAAATGAAAATGAAAGCGAACAAAATTTTCGTCAATTCAGAAGATGTTCTTCAATTAAAAAATATCCTAAAAATTCAAAAGCTGTTCATGATTTATAAAATGGTTTATTGATTCATAAAATGTTTGCTGATTCAGAAAATGATCATGCACTTCAAAAAATGTTCGTTCAATCAAAAAAATGTTCATGACTTTCAAAAATTGTATCGCCAATTTCCCAAAAATGTTCGTCAATTTTGAAATGTCCGCGGTTTCAATAAAAATGTTTTGAAAACTGTTCACAATTTTTAGGAAAATGTTTGCAAATAGTATAATATGTTCATTAATTCAAAAAATGTTCAAACATTTGTAAAAATGTCCACGAATTTGAAAAATGTTCATGATTTCAAATATGTTCATAAGTTTAAATAAATGTTCAGGATTTGCAAAATTTGTCCATGATCTCACGAAAATAAGAGTGATAGTGTATCTCGACGAGCAGCAAAATGTAGTCATGGCCATTGAAGATTATAAATTTTTTTCTCGCGTTGCAACGCGCGGGCCGTTTTGCTAGTGAGAAAAAAGAAAAAAAGAAAAACAGACATGTACTCGCTCGATGGGTCAGGCCCATCTCTTGCGAGGGACGCGAGCATAGCACTCGCTGTGAGCCCTCACTTGGATGGGTATGCTTCCCTAAAAAAAACTTGGATCGGCACGCGACTTCCTCACCCTCCCTCCCGGCGGCGGCGGCGATGGCAACTCCTCTCATCGGAGCGGGTGCGTCCTCTCTCCCCTACCACCACCTCCCTAGGTTCGGTCCATGTATTCAGCAAAACATCATTGCTGAGACTCATAGCAACTTCACAACACTTCGATTTGCCGAGGCGAGCAGTCCTTATCTCCTTACCCTTTGTGGCGTGGCGTGGGTGAACACGCGGAGGCCCCTCTCGGGTCTCGAAGCAAACGCGTCTGGGCGCCGACATGTTTGCGACGGCGGCGCGGTGGGCGGCCAAGAAGGGGAAGCCCAAGATGGCGCCGATCGAGCTGACAGCGGCGCCGGAGCAGGCGCAGTCCATCACCCGCACCATCTTCGACGTCGTCAAGGAGCACGGCCCCTTCACCATCTCTGACGTTTGGGAGCACGTCAAGGTACTGCTGCTATTGCTAAAACTTGTGTGAGATTCATCTCCGCACGCAACCTGTTCAACGGAATGTCTTTCTGGCGACTTGGCTGGATGGACAGTGTCGTCTCTGTTCTTGCAATGGGTTAAAGCGTCACTTTGGATTACTTGTCATCTAGAACGTGCCTCGTGTGTTAATTTTTCTTTAGGACGTTGGCCTGAGGGGTTTGACCAGCAAGAGGCAGATGAAGATCATGCTGCGGTGGATGAGGGAGAAGCAGAAGCTCGGGCTCATCTGCGACCATGACGGACCTCACAAACAATTCCTCTACACGACATGGTTCACCAACCCCAAGAATGCGCCGCAGAGGCCCAAGAGGGAGCTCAACAGGTAGCATCCGAGGCCATGACCGCATTCATGTTTAACTGATGCAGAGCATATTTGCTTTACACCTTTCTCATGATTTTTCCTGGGTCTGTAGACAAAATTGTTAATCATAGTATGGTGCTTATAGTTGAAATACGGTTAACGTTGCCACATTGTGAATTATGCATAAATAAAACAGTTTATTTTTTCCGTTGTACTTCTGTTTTTGCCTTTTTGGTGCTTCTTCCTGAAACTGGTGTTGGTGTTCTGAAGAACTTTGGCCTCGGCCTTCTCCACCTGAAATGAATGTGGTTTTAACTGCTACTCCCTCCATAACTTAATACAAGACATTTTTTTTGGCACTATAGTAGTGTCAAAAAACGTCTTATATTAAGTTATAGAGGGAGTATTAACTTTGGCAATAACCTTACTTTAAATGATGGGGTATATCTGATTATCACATCTCTTAACCATTTGCAGGTCATGTATTCAGTAGAACAACATACAAGTATTTAATGTCTGAAAACATATTATGGTGCTTATAGCTGAAATACTGTGAACGATGCCAGATTGTGAATTATGCATAAACAAATAACCCAAAACAGTTTTTTTTTCTGTTGTGCTCCTGTTTTTGCCTTGTTTGGTGCTTCTTCCTGAAACTTGTGTTGGTGTTCTGAAGAACTTTAGCCTCGGCTTCTCCCATTGAAATGAATGTGGTTTTAACGGCTATTAACTTTGGCAAGAACCTTACTTTAAATGATGGGATTATATCTGATTATCACATCTCTTAACAATTTTCAGGTCATGTATTCAGTAGAACAGCATAAAAAGTATCTAATGTCTGTTGAAAATAATACTCCAAATAATTTTCAGTAATTAAGTCAAGTTAGTTTCCAGAGCTGCAATGCCCTGTATTGCATTGCAATTTCTGTATATAAAAGTTTGGTGGCATAAACAACCTGCAATAACAAGGACCCAAAACTAATTTCCTCGTATCAGTTTCATATACTCAAGCATACTCCTTCTACATATATGTACTCACATGGCCTTCCAAATGCCTTGATTATTTGCAGAACTTTCTTTTTGTCAGACTAGGTATTTTTTCTATTGACAGCTAGTTGTGATATTATATGTTGTTAAGAAGTATCAACCCAAGAATGGCACTGTCTTTGACAAGAGTACTGAAGCCTGGAGTTATTCCAAGAGATGCAGCAGCTCAATTCATTTCGGGTCAGAATCATTGCGGTTGATGCAGCCAAGGAAAAGACGGGCAGAACAGGTGGCGGCTGGTGCTAGACCACCTATGCTCAGCAAAGAAATGAGCAGTACAACTGTGTTTGGGGCCAATATCCTGAAGGAGGGTTCTAATCCAGATTCTGTGGGACCTGGTTGGCAAGCGTCTCGCACTGAGCGAGCTTCGGAGGAAATATGCCAAGGCACTGCCTTGTGAAGACCTGAGGTGTTTCGTCAAGTTGGACAACTAGGATCGCATCAAGGGAAACAAGCGCTCACTGCTAAGAACTAACTGGTCAGGACAGTCTTGTCTCATCAACATGTGTGTTTTTCTTACGAGATTTATTGTTATTAGTGCACGAACATACTGGTTATTTTCGGTTGGTAATGATGTATTGACTTGCAATATTGATGTTGCTTGGCTGCCTGGGTACACTGAACTGGAGCCTAGACCACCATTGTTGTTTCTCATTTTCTTGTTAAGATGCAGTAGTTTCTTCGGATAGATCTAAATTTTTTTTGCAAATTTTGATATATTATTTGTATTCTTCTGAATTAGAATGATTTAGTTATGATTTTTCTAGCAAATTTGAACAAATTCAAATTTAAACCATTCAAATTTGAAAACTTATGGCACAAACAGAAACTAGACAAAATTTTGAATCTAATGCAAAAATAATCACTCAAAAACATCAAATATCCTAAAAGCTATAAGCACCCAAAACCGGCAAGCACTCAAACCGGCAACCTTTTCAAGGCCGGCAAGCTTTTCATCGCCGGCAAGATTTTCAAGGTCTAACCTTTAGTCCCGGTTGGAGACACCAACCGGGACTAAAGGGCAAACCGGCAACCTTTTCAAAAACGGCAAGCTTTTCATCGCCGGCAAGATTTTAGTCCCGGTTGGTATCTCCAACCGGGTCTAAAGGTCTAACCTTTAGTCCCGGTTGGAGACACCAACAGGGACTAAAGGTTATCGGCCCCTTTAGTCCCGGTTGGTGTCTCCAACTGGGACGAAAGGTCCCATTCAAACCGTGACTGATGCCTGCCGAGCCCCCGATAGGCGCCCTAGCCGCTCGAACCGGGACTGATTCTCACATTAGTCCCGGTTCGTAATGCAACCGGGACTAAAGGTTAAATCGAGCTTGGAACAAAGCCCTGTTTTCTACTAGTGCTGACCAATTACTTTACGGTACAACTTGGTGGATGGATTCTGCCGATGCTAGCTCAAGCACGCACAATGAAAGATCGATCTGCCGAAAGCACGAAAACACATGCGAACAAAAAGCACGTGAGACACGATAATAGCAACACAATCCTAGCTGTTTATTTGTTCTGATTTGGTTGACAAGGGTAGTCACGTATAGGTAAATATAACACCTAATCTATCTCTACATAGCCGACACGATCTTCGCTACACCAAACAGGCTAACCTAAAGGGCAACGATAGGCTTCAACGATAGTCATTAGTGCTTCTTGCGGTACGTCACCGATGGCACCTACAAGTGATAAAAAAACGTCTCACACAGGGGAATCTCAGACTGTGCCGGCCGATGCAGTAAGAATATCCTATACTGCGCTCTGCGCGCTGGGAAATGAAACCACGCACCTGTTTGGGCCGGTCCATGTCCGGGAGTCCTGTTTTTCAAGGTTTATGTTTAGCTAGTGAGAAAAAAGAAAAAGGAAAAACAGACATGTAATCGCTCTATGGGTCAGGCCCATCTCTTGCGAGGGACGCGAGCATAGCGCTCGCTGTGAGCCCTCACTTGGATGGGTACGCTTCCCTAAAAAAACTTGGATCAGCACGCGACTTCCTCACCCTCCCTCCCTGCGGCGGCAGCGACGGCAACTCCTCTCGTCTGAGCGGGTGCCTCCTCTCTCCCCTACCGCCACCTCCCTGGGTTCGGTCCATGTATTCAGCGATACATCATTGCTGACACTCACAGCAACTCCAGAACACTTCGATTTGCCGAGGCGAGCTGTCCTTATCTCCTCACACTTTGTGGCGCGGTGTGGGTGAACACGCGGAGGCCCCTATCGGGCACCGACATGTTTGCGACGGCGTCGCGGTGGGCGGCGAAGAAGGGGAAGCCCAAGATGGCGCCGATCAAGCTGACAGCGGCGCCGGAGCAGGCGCAGTCCATCACCCGCACCATCTTCGACGTCGTCAAGGAGCACGGCCCCCTCACCATCTCTGACGTTTGGGAGCACGTCAAGGTACTGCTGCTGCTGCTAAAACTTGTGTGAGATTCATCTCCGCACGCAACCTGTTCGACGGAATGTCTTTCTGGCAACTTGGCTGGACGGACAGTGTCGTCTCTGTTCTTGCAATGGGTTAAAGCGTCACTTTGGATTACTTGTCATTTAGAACGTGCCTCGTGTGTTAATTTTTCTTCAGGACATTGGCCAAAGGGGTTTGACCAGCAAAAGGCAGATGAAGATCATGTTGCGGTGGATGAGGGAGAAGCAGAAGCTCAGGCTCATCTGCGACCATGACGGACCTCACAAATAATTCCTCTACACGACATGGTTCACCAACCCCAAGAATGCACCGCAGAGGCCCAAGAGGGAGCTCAACAGGGAGCATCCCAAGCCATGACCGCATTCATGTTTAACTGATGCAGAGCATATTTGCTTTACACCTTTCTCATGATTTTTCCTGGGTCTGTAGACAAAATTGTTAATCATATTATGGTGCTTATAGTTGAAATACTGTTAACGCTGCCACATTGTGAATTATGCATAAATAAAACAGTTTATTTTTTCCGTTGTACTTCTATTTTTCCCTTTTTGGTGCTTCTTCCTGAAACTGGTGTTGGTGTTCTGAAGAACTTTGGCCTCGGCCTTCTCCACCTGAAATGAATGTGGTTTTAACTGCTACTCCCTCCATAACTTAATACAAGACATTTTTTTGGCACTATAGTAGTGTCAAAAAACGTCTTATATTAAGTTATAGAGGGAGTATTCACTTTGGCAATAACCTTACTTTAAATGATGGGGTATATCTGATTATCACATCTCTCAACCATTTGCAGGTCATGTATTCAGTAGAACAGCATACAAGTATTTAATGTCTGAAAACATATTATGGTGCTTATAGCTGAAATACTGTGAACGATGCCAGATTGTGAATTATGCATAAACAAATAACCCAAAACAGTTTTTTTCTGTTGTGCTCCTGTTTTTGCCTTCTTTGGTGCTTCTTCCTGAAACTGGTGTTGGTCTCCTGAAGAACTTTGGCCTCCGCCTTCTCCCATTGAAATGAATGTGGCTTTAACGGCTTTTAACTTTGGCAAGAACCTTACTTTAAATGATGGGATTATATCTGATTATCACATCTCTTAACCATTTTCAGGTCATGTATTCAGTATAACAGCATAAAAAGTATCTAATGTCTGTTCAAAATAATACTCCATATAATTTTCAGTAATTAACACATGTTAGTTTCCAGAGCTGCAATGCCCTGTATTGCATTGCAATTTCAGTATATAAAAGTTTGGTGGCATAAACAACCTGCAATAACTAGGACCCAAAACTAATTTCCTAGTATCAGTTTCATATACTCAAGCATACTCCTTCTACATATATGTACTCACATGGCCTTCCAAATGCCTTGATTATTTGCAGAACTTTCTTTTTGTCAGAGTAGGTGTTTTTTCTGTTGACAGCTAGTTGTCATATTATATGTTGTTAAGAAGTATCAACCCAGGAATGGCACTGTCTTTGACAAGAGTACTGAAGCCTGGAGTTATTCCAAGAGATGCAGCAGCTCAATTCGTTTCGGGTCAGAATCATTGCGGTTGATGCAGCCAAGGAAAAGAAGGGCAGAACAGGTGGCGGCTGGTGCTAGACCACCTATGCTCAGCAAAGAAATGAGCAGTACAACTGTGTTTGGGGCCAATATCCTGAAGGAGGGTTCTAATCCAGATTCTGTGGGACCTGGTTGGCAAGCGTCTCGCACTGAGCGAGCTTCGGAGGAAATATGCCAACGCACTGCCTTGTGAAGACCTAAGGTGTTTCGTCTAGTTGGACAACTAGGATCGCATCAAGGGAAACAAGCACTCACTGCTAAGAACTAACTGGTCAGGACAGTCTTGTCTCATCAACATGTGTGTTTTTCTTACGATATTTATTGTTATTAGTGCATGAACATACTGGTTATTTTCGGTTGGTAATGATGTATTGACTTGGAGTATTGATGTTGCTTGGCTGCCTGAGTACAGTGAACTGGAGCCTAGACCACCATTGTTGTCATGTTCTTGTTAAGATGTAGTAGTTTCTTCGGATAGATCTTATATTTCTACAAAGTTTGATATATTATTTGTATTTTTATGAATTAGAATGATTTAGCTATGATTTTTCTAGCAAATTTGAACAAATTCAAATTTAAACCATTCAAATTTGAAAACTTATGGCACAAACAGAAACTAGACAAAATTTTGAATCTAATGCAAAAAGAATCACTCGAAAACATCAAATATCATAAAAGATATAAGCACCCAAAACCGGCAAGCACTCAAACCGGCAACCTCTTCAAGGCCGGCAAGCTTTTCATCGCCGGCAAGATTTTCAAGGTCTAACCTTTAGTCCCGGTAGGAGACACCAGCCGGGACTAAAGGGGCCGATACCCTTTAGTCCCGGTTGGTATCTCCAACCGGGACTATAGGTCTAACCTTTAGTCCCGGTTGGAGACACCAACCGGGACTAAAGGGCAAACCGGCAACCTTTTCAAAAACGGCAAGCTTTTCATCGCCGGCAAGATTTTAGTCCCGGTTGGTATCTCCAACCAGGACTAAAGGTCCCATTCGAACCGGGACTGATGCCTGCCGAGCCCCCGACAGGCGCCCTAGCCGCTCGAACCGGGACTGATGCTCACATTAGTCCCGGTTCGTAATGCAACCGGGACTAAAGGTTAAATCGAGCTTGGACCAAAGCCCTATTTTCTACTAGTGCTGGCTTGGCTTCTACCAATTACTTTACGGCACAACTCGGTGGATGGATTCTGCCGATGCTAGCTCAAGCACGCACAATGAAAGATCGATCTGCCGAAAGCACGAAAACACATGCGAACAAAAAGCACGTGAGACACGATAATAGCAACACAATCCTGGCTGTTTATTTGTTCTGATTTGGTTGACTAGGGTAGTCATGTATAGGTATATATAACACCTAATCTATCTCTACATAGCCGTCACGGTCTTCGCTACACCGAACAGGCTAACCTAAAGGGCAACGATAGGCCTTAACGATAGTCATTAGTGCTTCATCAATTTGGACAACTAGGATCGCATCAAGGGAAACAAGCGCTCACTGCTAAGAACTAACTGGTCAGGACAGTCTTGTCTCATCAACATGTGTGTTTTTCTTACGAGATTTATTGTTATTAGTGCACGAACATACTGGTTATTTTCGGTTGGTAATGATGTATTGACTTGGAGTATTGATGTTGCTTGGCTGCCTGAGTACACTGAACTACAGCCTAGACCACCATTGTTGTTTCTCATGTTCTTGTTAAGATGCAGTAGTTTCTTCGGATAGATCTTATTTTTCTGAAAATTTTGATATATTATTTGTATTTTTCTGAATTAGAATGATTTAGTTATGATTCTTCTAGCAAATTTGAACAAATTCAAATTTAAACCATTCAAATTTGAAAACTTATGGCACAAACAGAAACTAGACAAAATTTTGAATCTAATGCAAAAAGAATCACTCAAAAACATCAAATATCCTAAAAGATATAAGCACCCAAAACCGGCAAGCACTCAAACCGGCAACCTTTTCAAGGCCGGCAACCTTTTCATCGCCGGCAAGATTTTCAAGGTCTAACCTTTAGTCCCGGTGGGAGACACCAACCGGGACTAAAGGAGCCGATACCCTTTAGTCCCGGTTGGTATCTCCAACCGGGACTAAAGGTCTAACCTTTAGTCCCGGTTGGTGTCTCCAACCGGGACGAAAGGTCCCATTCGAACCGGGACTGATGCCTGCTGAGCCCCCGACAGGTGCCCTAGCCGCTCGAACCGGGACTGATGCTCACATTAGTCCCGGTTCGTAATGCAACCGGGACTAAAGGTTAAATCGAGCTTGGACCAAAGCCCTGTTTTCTACTAGTGCTGGCTTGGCTTCTACCAATTACTTTACGGCACAACTCGGTGGATGGATTCTGCCGATGCTAGCTCAAGCACGCACAATGAAAGATCGATCTGCCGAAAGCACGAAAACACATGCGAATAAAAAGCACGTGAGACACGATAATAACAACACAATCCTGGCTGTTTATTTGTTCTGATTTGGTTGACAAGGGTAGTCACGTATAGGTATATATAACACCTAATCTATCTCTACATAGCCGACACGGTCTTCGCTACACCGAACAGGCTAACCTAAAGGGCAACGATAGGCATCAACGATAGTCATTAGTGCTTCTTGAGGTACGTCACCGGGCAGACGGCAAAGAACTTGCCGGGCGGGGTGCACAGGTGCTCCTCTTTGCCGTCTGCTGGCAGACGGCAAAGAACTTGCCGGGCAGACGACAAAGAACTTGCCGGGCGGGGTGCACAGGTGCTCCTCTTTTCCGTCTGCTGGCAGACGGCTAAGAACTTGCCGGGCAGACGACAAAGAACTTGTGGTGGGGTCGGGCGTGGGAGAGAGAGGATGGTCGGTGTGGGAGATCGTGATGTGTGGAGCGGATCATGCCAGGTCATCGATCCGTGGGATCGATCCGCGTGGTGTGTTTCTTCTTTGCCGTCTGTAAAAAAAACTGACAGACGGCAAAGAGGAGCGCCCCGCCCGGCAAGTTCTTTGCCGAGCGGGGTGCACAGCCGTTAAGTAACCCCCTCTTTGCCGTCCACTGGCAGACATCAAAGAACACTTTGCCGTTAGCTAGCCAGCGCCGTGATACTGTGGGCCCCACCCTCACCTCTTTGCCGTCTGCTAGGCAGACAGCAAAGAAGGTGCCCTAGCCAACGCCGTGCCACGGGGGGCCCACCAGGCTCTTTGCCGTCTGCCTTTGGCCTCCTTGCCGTCAGCTGACGGACGGCAAAGAGACAGCTGACGGCAAAGATCCTCTTTGCCATCAGCTGGTTCTTTGCCGTCTGCCCCGGCCAAAGCGGACGGCAAAGAGCCTCTATTTCCAGTAGTGTCCCATTGAAATGAATGTGGTTTTAACGGCTATTAACTTTGGCAAGAACCTTACTTTAAATGATGGGATTATATCTGATTATCACATATCTTAACCATTTTCAGTTCATGTATACAGTAGAACAGCATAAAAAGTATCTAATGTCTGTTGAAAATTTTACTCCAAATAATTTTCAGTAATTAACACATGTTAGTTTCCAGAGCTGCAATGCCCTGTATTGCATTGCAATTTCAGTATATAAAAGTTTGGTGGCATAAACAACCTGCAATAACAAGGACCCAAAACTAATTTCCTAGTATCAGTTTCATATACTCAAGCATACTCCTTCTACATATATGTAATCACATGGCCTTCCAAATGCCTTGATTATTTGCAGAACTTTCTTTCTGTCAGAGTAGGTGTTTTTTCTGTTGACAGCTAGTTGTGATATTATATGTTGTTAAGAAGTATCAACCCAGGAATGGCACTATCTTTGACAAGAGTACTGAAGCCTGGAGTTATTCCAAGAGATGCAGCAGGTCAATTTGTTTCGGGTCAGAATCATTGCGGTTGATGCAGCCAAGGAAAAGAAGGGCAGAACAGGTGGCGGCTGGTGCTAGACCACCTATGCTCAGCAAAGAAATGAGCAGTACAACTGTGTTTGGGGCCAATATCCTGAAGCAGGGTTCTAATCCAGATTCTGTGGGACCTGGTTGGCAAGCGTCTCGCACTGAGCAAGCTTCGGAGGAAATATGCCAAGGCACTGCCTTGTGAAGACCTGAGGTGTTTCGTCAAGTTGGACAACTAGGATCGCATCAAGGGAAACAAGCGCTCACTGCTAAGAACTAACTGGTCAGGACAGTCCTGTCTCATCAACATGTGAGTTTTTCTTACGGGATTTATTGTTATTAGTGCACAAACATACTGGTTATTTTCGGTTGGTAACGATGTATTGACTTGGAGTAGTGATGTTGCTTGGCTGCCTGAGTACACTGAACTGGAGCCTAGACCACCATTGTTGTTTCTCATGTTCTTGTTAAGATGCAGTAGTTTCTTCGGATAGATCTTATTTTTTTGCAAATTTTGATATATTATTTGTATTTTTCTGAATTAGAATGATTTAGTTATGATTTTTCTAGCAAATTTGAACAAATTCAAATTTAAACCATTCAAATTTGAAAACTTATGGCACAAACAGAAACTAGACAAAATTTTGAATCTAATGCAAAAAAGAATCACTCATAAACATCAAATATCCTAAAAGATATAAGCACCCAAAACCGGCAAGCACTCAAACCGGCAACCTTTTCAAGGCCGGCAAGCTATTCATCGCCGGCAAGATTTTCAAGGTCTAACCTTTAGTTCCGGTTGGAGGCACCAACCGGGACTAAAGGGGCCGATACCCTTTAGTCCCGGTTGGTATCTCCAACCGGGACTAAAGGTCTAACCTTTAGTCCCGGTTGGAGACACCAACCGGGACTAAAGGGCAAACCAGCAACCTTTTAAAAAACGGCAAGCTTTTCCTCGCCGGCAAGATTTTAGTCCCGGTTGGTATCTCCAACCGGGACTAAAGGTCTAACCTTTAGTCCCGGATGGAGACACCAACCGGGACTAATGGGTATCGGCCCCTTTAGTCCCGGTTGGTCTCTCCAACCGGGACGAAAGGTCCCATTTGAACCGGGACTGATGCCTGCCGAGCCCTCGACAAGTGCCCTAGCCGCTCGAACCGGGACTGATGCTCACATTAGTTCCGGTTGGTAATGCAACCGGGACTAAAGGTTAAATCGAGCTTGGACCAAAGCCCTGTTTTCTACTAGTGCTGGCTTGGCTTCTACCAATTACTTTACGGCACAACTCGGTGGATGGATTCTGCTGATGCTAGCTCAAGCACGCACAATGAAAGATCGATCTGCCGAAAGCACGAAAACACATGCGAACAAAAAGTACGTGAGACACGATAATAGCAACACAATCCTGGCTGTTTATTTGTTCTGATTTGGTTGACAAGGGTAGTCACGTATAGGTATATATAACACCAAATCTATCTCTACATAGCCGACACGGTCTTCGCTACACCGAACAGGCTAACCTTAAGGGCAACGATAGGCATCAACGATAGTCATTAGTGCTTCTTGCGGTACGTCACCGGGCAGACGGCAAAGAACTTGCCGGGCAGACGGCAAAGAACTTGCCGGGCGGGGTGCACAGGTGCTCCTCTTTGCCGTCTGCTGGCAGATGGCAAAGAACTTGTCGTGCAGACGGCAAAGAACTTGTGGTGGGGTCGTGCATGGGAGAGAGAGGATGGTCGGTGTGGGAGATCGTGATGTGAGGAACGGATCATGCCATGTCATCGATCCGTGGGATCGATCCGGGTGGTGTGTTTCTTCTTTGCCGTCTGTAAAAAAAACAGACAGACGGCAAAGAGGAGCACCCCGCCCGGCAAGTTCTTTGCCGGGCGGGGTGCATAGCCGTTAAGTAACCCCCTCTTTCCCGTCCGCCGGGAGACGGCAAAGAACACTTTGCCGTTAGCTAGCCAGCGCCGTGACACTGTGGGCCCCACCATCACCTCTTTGCCGTCTGCTAGGCAAACAGCAAAGAAGGTGCCCTAGCCAACGCCGTGCCACGGGGGGGCCACCAGGCTCTTTGCCGTCTGCCTTTGGCCTCTTTGGCGTCAGCTGACGGACGACAAAGAGACAGCTGACGGCAAAGATCCTCTTTGCCATCAGCTGGTTCTTTGCCATCTGCCCCGGCAAAGCGGACGGCAAAGAGCCTCTTTGCCGTCAGCTGGCAGACGGCTAAGAAGTGGCAGATGGCAAATTCTGTATTTCCAGTAGTGTCCCATTGAAATGAATGTGGTTTTAACGGCTATTAACTTTGGCAAGAACCTTACTTTAAATGATGGGAATATATCTGATTATCACATCTCTTAACCATTTTTAGATCATGTATTCAGTAGAACAGCATAAAAAGTATCTAATGTCTGTTGAAAATATTACTCCAAATAATTTTCAATAATTAACACATGTTAGTTTCCAGAGCTGCAATGCCCTGTATTGCATTGCAATTTCAGTATATAAAAGTTTGGTGGCATAAACAACCTGCAATAACAAGGACCCAAAACTAATTTCCTAGTATCAGTTTCATATACTCAAGCATACTCCTTCTACATATATGTACTCACATAGCCTTCCAAATGCCTTGATTATTTGCAGAACTTTCCTTTTGTCAGAGTAGGTGTTTTTTCTGTTGACAGCTAGTTGTGATATTATATGTTGTTAAGAAGTATCAACCCAGGAATGGCACTGTCTTTCACAAGAGTACTGAAGCCTGGAGTTATTCCAAGAGATGCAGCAGCTCAATTCGTTTCGGGTCAGAATCATTGCGGTTGATGCAGCCAAGGAAAAGAAGGGCAGAACAGGTGGCGGCTGGTGCTAGACCACCTATGCTCGGCAAAGAAATGAGCAGTACAACTGTGTTTGGGGCCAATATCCTGAAGAAGGGTTCTAATCCAGATTCTGTGGGACCTGGTTGGCAAGCATCTCGCACTGAGCGAGCTTTGGAGGAAATATGCAAGGCACTGCCTTGTGAAGACCTGAGGTGTTTCGTCAAGTTGGACAACTAGGATCGCATCAAGGGAAACAAGCGCTCACTGCTAAGAACTAACTGGTCAGGACAGTCTTGTCTCATCAACATGTGTGTTTTTCTTACGAGATTTATTGTTATTAGTGCACGAACATACTGGTTATTTTCGGTTGGTAATGATGTATTGACTTGGAGTATTGATGTTGCTTGGCTGACTGAGTACACTGAACTGGAGCCTCGACCACCATTGTTGTTTCTCATGTTCTTGTTAAGATGCAGTAGTTTCTTCGGATAGATCTTATTTTTCTGAAAATTTTGATATATTATTTGTATTTTTCTGAATTAGAATGATTTAGTTATGATTTTTCTAGCAAATTTGAAGAAATTCAAATTTAAACCATTCAAATTTGAAAACTTATGGCACAAACAGAAACTAGACAAAATTTTGAATCTAATGCAAAAAGAATCACTCAAAAACATCAAATATCCTAAAAGATATAAGCACCCAAAACCGGCAAGCACTCAAACCGGCAACCTTTTCAAGGCCGGCAAGGTTTTCATCGCCGGCAAGATTTTCAAGGTCTAACCTTTAGTCCCGGTTGGAGACACCTACCGGGACTAAAGGGGCCAATACCCTTTAGTCCCAGTTGGTATCTCCAACCGGGACTAAAGGTCTAACCTTTAGTCCCGGTTGGAGACACCAACCGGGACTAAAGGGCAAACCGGCAACCTTTTCAAAAACGGCAAGCTTTTCATCGCTGGCAAGATTTTAGTCCCGGTTGGTATCTCCAACCGGGACTAAAGGTCTAACCTTTAGTCCCGATTGGAGACACCAACCGGGACTAAAGGGTATCGGCCCCTTTAGTCCCGGTTGGTGTCTCCAACCGGGACGAAAGGTCCCATTCGAACCGGGACTGATGCCTGCCGAGCCCCCGACAGGTGCCCTAGCCGCTCGAACCGGGACTGATGCTCACATTAGTCCCTGTTCGTTATGCAACCGGGACTAAAGGTTAAATCGAGCTTGGACCAAAGCCCTGTTTTCTGCTAGTGCTGGCTTGGCTTCTACCAATTACTTTACGGCACAACTCGGTAAATGGATTCTGCCGATGCTAGCTCAAGCACGCACAATGAAAGATCGATCTGCCGAAAGCACGAAAACACATGCGAATAAAAAGCACGTGAGACACGATAATAGCAACACAATCCTGGCTGTTTATTTGTTCTGATTTGGTTGACAAGGGTAGTCACGTATAGGTATATATAACACCTAATCTATCTCTACATAGCCGACACGGTCTTTGCTACACCGAACATGCTAACCTAAAGGGCAACGATGGGCATCAACGATGGGCATTTGTGCTTCTTGCAGTAGGTCACCGGGCAGACAGCAAAGAACTTGCCGGGCGGGGTGCACAGGTGCTCCTCTTTGCCATCTGCTGGCAGACGACAAAGAACTTGCCAGGCAGATGGCAAAGAACTTGTGGTGGGGTCGGGCGTGGAAGAGAGAGGATGGTTGGTGTGGGAGATCTTGATGTGTGGAACGGATCATGCCATGTCATCGATCCGTGGGATCGATCCGCGTGGTGTGTTTCTTCTTTGCCGTCTGTAAACAAAAACTGACAGACGGCAAAGAGGAGCACCCCGCCCGGCAAGTTCTTTGCCGGGCGGGGTGCACAGCCGTTAAGTAACCCCCTCTTTGCCGTCCGCTGGCAGACGTCAAAGAACACTTTGCCGTTAGCTAGCCAGCGCTGTGATACTGTGGGCCCCACCCTCACCTCTTTGCCATCTGCTAGGCAGACAGCAAAGAAGGTGCCCTAGCCAACGCCGTGCCACGGGGGGCCCACCAGGCTCTTTGCCGTCTGCCTTTGGCCTCCTTTGCATCAGCTGACGGACGGCAGAGAGACAGCTGATGGCAAAGATCCTCTTTACAATCAGCTGGTTCTTTGCCGTCTGCCCCGGCCAAAGCGGACGGCAAAGAGCCTCTTTGCCGTCAGCTGGCAGACGGCAAAGAAGTGGCAGACGGCAAATTCTCTATTTCCAGTAGTGTCCCATTGAAATGAATGTGGTTTTAACGGCTATTAACTTTGGCAAGAACCTTACTTTAAATGATGGGATTATATCTGATTACCACATCTCTTAACCATTTTCAGGTCATGTATTCAGTAGAACAGCATAAAAATTATCTAATGTCTGTTGAAAATATTACTCCAAATAATTTTCAGTAATTAACACATGTTAGTTTCCAGAGCTGCAATGCCCTGTATTGCATTGCAATTTCAGTATATAAAAGTTTGGTGGCATAAACAACCTGCAATAACAAGGACCCAAAACTAATTTCCTAGTATACTCAAGCATACTCCTTCTACATATATGTACTCACATGGCCTTCCAAATGCCTTGATTATTTGCAGAACTTTCTTTTTGTCAGAGTAGGTGTTTTTTCTGTTGACAGCTAGTTGTGATATTATATGTTGTTAAGAAGTATCAACCCAGGAATGGCACTGTCTTTGACAAGAGTACTGAAGCCTGGAGTTATTCCAAGAGATGCAGCAGCTCAATTCGTTTCAGGTCAGAATCATTGCGGTTGATGCAGCAAAGGAAAAGAAGGGCAGAACAGGTGGCGGCTGGTGCTAGACCACCCATGCACAGCAAAGAAATGAGCAGTACAACTGTGTTTGGGCCCAATATCCTGAAGAAGGGTTCTAATCCAGATTCTGTGGGACCTGGTTGGCAAGTGTCTCGCACTGAGCGAGATCTGGAGGAAATGCCAAGGCACTGCCTTGTGAAGACCTGAGGTGTTTCGTCAAGTTGGACAACTAGGATCGCATCAAGGGAAACAAGCGCTCACTGCTAAGAACTAACTGGTCAGTACAGTCTTGTGTCATCAACATGTGTGTTTTTCTTACGAGATTTATTGTTATTAGTGCACGAACATACTGGTTATTTTCGGTTGGTAATGATGTATTGACTTGGAGTATTGATGTTGCTTGGCTGCCTGAGTACTATGAACTGGAGCCTAGACCACCATTGTTGTTTCTCATGTTCTTTTTAAGATGCAGTAGTTTCTTCGGATAGATCTTATTTTTCTGCAAATTTTGATATATTATTTGTATTTTTCTGAATTATAATGATTTAGTTATGATTTTTCTAGCAAATTTGAACAAATTCAAATTTAAACCATTCAAATTTGAAAACTTATGGCACAAACAGAAACTAGACAAATTTTGAATCTAATGCAAAAAGAATCACTCAAAAACATCAAATATCCTAAAAGATATAAGCATCCAAAACCGGCAAGCACTCAAACCGGCAACCTTTTCAAGGCCGGCAAGCTTTTCATCGCCGGCAAGATTTTCAAGGTCTAACCTTTAGTCCCGGTTGGAGACACCAACCGGGACTAAAGGGGCCAATACCCTTTAGTCCCGGTTGGAGACACCAACCGGGACTAAAGGGCAAACCGGCAACCTTTTCAAAAACGGCAACCTTTTCATCGCCGGCAAGATTTTAGTCCCGGTTGGTATCTCCAACCGGGACTAAAGGTCTAACCTTTAGTCCCAGTTGGAGACACCAACCGGGACTAAAGGGTATTGGCCCCTTTAGTCCCGGTTGGTGTCTCAAACCGGGACGAAAGGTCCCATTCGAACCGGGACTAATGCCTGCCGAGCCCCCTTCAGGCGCCCTAGCCGCTCGAACCGGGACTGATGCTCACATTAGTCCCGGTTCGTAATGCAACCGGGACTAAAGGTTAAATCGAGCTTGGACCAAAGCCCTATTTTCTACTAGTGCTGGCTTGGCTTCTACCAATTAATTTACGGCACAACTCGGTGGATGGATTCTGCCGATGCTAGCTCAAGCACGCACAATGAAAGATCGATCTGCCGAAAGCACGAAAACACATGCGAACAAAAAGCACGTGAGACACGATAATAGCAACACAATCATGGCTTTTTATTTGTTCTGATTTAGTTGACAAGGGTAGTCACGTATAGGTATATATAACATCTAATCTATCTCTACATAGCCGACACGGTCTTCGCTACACCGAATAGTCTAACCTAAAGGGCAACGATAGGCATCAACGATAGTCATTAGTGCTTCTTGCGGTACGTCACCGGGCAGACGGCAAATAACTTGCCGGGTGGGGTGCACAGGTGCTCCTCTTTGCCGTCTGCTGGCAGACGGCAAAGAACTTGCCGGGCAGATGGCAAAGAACTTGCCGGGCAGACGGCAAAGAACTTGCCGGGCGACGTGCACAGATGCTCCTCTTTGCCATCCGCTGGCAGACAGCAAGGAACTTGCCGGGCAGACGGCAAAGAACTTGTGGTGGGGTCGGCCGTGGGAGAAAGAGGATGGTCGGTGTGGGAGATCGTGATGTGGTGGAACGGATCATGCCATGTCAACTATCCATGGGATCGATCCGCGTGGTGTGTTTCTTCTTTGCCGTTTGTAAAAAAAACTGACAGACGGCAAAGAGGAGCACCCCGCCCGGCAAGTTCTTTGCCGGGCGGGGTGCACGGGCGTTAAGTAACCCCCTCTTTGCCATCCGCTGGCAGACGGCAAAGAACACTTTGCCGTTAGCTAGCTAGTGCCATGACCCTGTGGGCCCCACCCTCACGTCTTTGCCGTCTGCCTAGCCCTTCTTTCCCGTCTGCTAGCAGACGGCAAAGAGGTGGCAGACAGCAAAGAAGGTGCCCTAGCCAACGCCGTGCCACGGGGGGCCCACCAGGCTCTTTGCCGTCTGCCTTTGGCCTCTTTGCCGTCAGCTGACGGACGGCAAAGAGACAACTGAAGGCAAAGATCCTCTTTGCCGTCAGCTGGTTCTTTGCCGTCTGCCCCGGCCAAAGCGGACGGGAAAGAGCCTCTTTGCAGTCAGCTGGCAGACGGCAAAGAAGTGGCAGACGGCAAATTCTCTATTTCAAGTAGTGTCCCATTGAAATGAATGTGGTTTTAACGGCTATTAACTTTGGCATGAACCTTACTTTAAATGATGGGATTATATCTGATTATCACATCTCTTAACCATTTTCAGGTCATGTATTCAGTAGAACAGCATAAAAAGTATCTAATGTCTGTTGAAAATAATACTCCAAATAATTTTCAGTAATTAACACATGTTAGTTTCTAGAGCTGCATGCCCTGTATTGCATTGCAATTTCAGTATATAAAACTTTGGTGGCGTAAACAACCTGCAATAACAAGGACCCAAAACTAATTTCCTAGTATCAGTTTCATATACTCAAGCATACTCCTTCTACATATATGTACTCACATGGCCTTCCAAATGCCTTGATTATTAGTAGAACTTTCTTTTTGTCAGAGTAGGTGTTTTTTCTGTTGACAGCTAGTTGTGATATTATATGTTGTTAAGAAGTATCAACCCAGGAATGGCACTGTCTTTGACAAGAGTACTGAAGCCTGGAGTTATTCCAAGAGATGAAGCAGCTCAATTCGTTTTGGGTCAGAATCATTGTGGTTGATGCAGCCAAGGAAAAGAAGGGCAGAACAGGTGGCGGCTGGTGCTAGACCACCTATGCTCAGCAAAGAAATGAGCAGTACAACTGTGTTTGGGGCCAATATCCTGAAGGAGGGTTCTAATCCAGATTCTGTGGGACCTGGTTGGCAAGCATCTCGCACTGAGCGAGCTTCAGAGGAAATATGCCAAGGCACTGCCTTGTGAAGACCTGAGGTGTTTCGTCAAGTTGGACAACTAGGATCGCATCAAGGGAAACAAGCGCTCACTGCTAAGAACTAACTGGTCAGGACAGTCTTGTCTGATCAACATGTGTGTTTTTCTTACGAGATTTATTGTTATTAGAGCACGGACATACTGGTTATTTTTCGGTTGGTAATGATGTATTGACTTGGAGTATTGATGTTGCTTGGCTGCCTGAGTACACTGAACTGGAACCTAGACCACCATTGTTGTTTCTCATGTTCTTGTTAAGATGTAGTAGTTTCTTTGGATAGATCTTATTTTTGTGCAAATTTTGATATATTATTTGTATTTTTCATAATTAGAATGATTTAGTTATGATTTTCTAGCAAATTTGAACAAATTCAAATTTAAAGCATTCAAATTTGACAACTTATGGCACAAACAGAAACTAGACAAAATTTTGAATGTAATGCAAAAAGAATCACTCAAAAACATCAAATATCCTAAAAGATATAAGCACCCAAAACCGGCAAGCACTCAAACCGGCAACCTTTTCAAGGTCGGCAAGCTTTTCATCGCCGGCATGATTTTCAAGGTCTAACCTTTAGTCCCGGTTGGAGACACCAATCGGGACTAAAGGGGCCGATACCCTTTAGTCCCGGTTGGTATCTCAAACCGGGACTAAAGGTTAGACCTTTAGTCCCGGTTGGAGATACCAACCGGGACTAAAGGGTATCGGCCCCATTAGTCCCGGTTGGTGTCTCCAACCGGGACGAAATTTCCCATTCGAACCGGGACTGATGCCTGCCGGGCCCCCGACCGGCGCCCAAACCGCTCGAACCGGGACTGATGCTCACATTAGTCCCGGTTCGTAATGCAACCGGGACTAAAGGTTAAATCGAGCTTGGACCAAAGCCCTGTTTTCTACTAGTGCTGGCTTGGCTTCTACCAATTACTTTACGTCACAACTCGGTGGATGGATTCTGCCGATGCTAGCTCTAGCACGCACAATGAAAGATCGATCTGCCGAAAGCACGAAAACACATGCGAACAAAAAGCACGTGAGACACGATAATAGCAACACAATCCTGGCTGTTTATTTGTTCTGATTTGGTTGACAAGGGTAGTCACGTATAGGTATATATAACACCTAATCTATCTCTACATAGCCGACACGGTCTTCGCTACACCGAACAGGCTAACCTAAAGGGAAACTATAGGCATCAACGATAGTCATTTGTGCTTCTTGCGGTACATCACCGATGGCACCTACAAGTGATAAAAAAACGTCTCACACAGGGGAATCTTAGACTGTGCCGGCCGATGCAGTAAGAATATTCTATACTGCGCTCTGCGCACTGGGAAATGATACCACGCACCTGTTTGGGCCGGTCCATGTCCGGGAGTCCTGTTTTTCAAGGTTTATGTTTTTCCTTTTTTGTCTTCTTTCTTTTGTACTTTAAATAATTGAGGAAGTCGAAAAAGTTTCAAAAATTTAATAAATGAGAATTTGCAATAAAATGTTTAATAATTCATAATTTTGTCTGGATACAAAAAATGTTCGCAATTTTGAGAACAAATATTCGGGAAATCAACAAATTTTCATGATTTTTTGAAGAAGTTCGTGTATTTAGAAATGTAAATGAAAGCGAACAAAATTTTCGTCAATTCAGAAGATGTTCTTCAATTAAAAAATATTCTAAAAATTCAAAAACTGTTCATGATTTATAAAATGGTTTATTGATTCATAAAATGTTTGCTGATTCAGAAAATGATCATGCACTTCAAAAAATGTTCGTTCAATCAAAAAAATGTTCATGACTTTCAAAAATTGTATCACCAATTTCCCAAAAATGTTCGTCAATTTTGAAATGTTCGCGGTTTCAATAAAAATGTTTTGAAAAACTGTTCACATTTTTTAGGAAAATGTTTGCAAATAGTATAATATGTTCATTAACTCAAAAAATGTTCAAAAATCTGTAAAAATGTCCACGAATTTGAAAAATGTTCATGATTTCAAATATGTTCATAAGATTAAATAAATGTTCATGATTTTCAAAAAATTTCCATGATTTCACGAAAATAAGAGTGATAGTGTATCTCAACGAGCAGCAAAATGTAGTCATGGCCATTGAAGATTATAAATTTTTTTCTCGCGTTGCAACGCGCGAGCCGTTTTGCTAGTGAGAAAAAAGAAAAAGGAAAAACAGACATGTACTCGCTCGATGGGTCAGGCCCATCTCTTGTGAGGGACGCGAGCATAGCGCTCGCTGTGAGCCCTCACTTGGATGGGTACGCTTCCCTAAAAAAAACTTGGATCGGCACGCGACTTCCTCACCCTCCCTCCCTGCGGCGGCGGCAATGGCAACTCCTCTCGTCTTAGCGGGTGCGTCCTCTCTCCCCTACCGCCACCTCCCTGGGTTCGGTCCATGTATTCAGCGAAACATCATTGCTCACACTCACAGCAACTCCAGAACACTTCGATTTGCCGAGGCGAGCTGTCCTTATCTCCTCACACTTTGTAGCGCGGCGTGGGTGAACACGCGGAGGCCCCTCTCGGGTCTCGAAGCAAACGCGTCTGGGCGCCGACATGTTTGCGACGGCGGCGCGGTGGGCGGCGAAGAAGGGGAAGCCCAAGATGGCGCCGATCGAGCTGACAGCGGCGCCGGAGCAGGCGCAGTCCATCACCCGCACCATCTTCGACGTCGTCAAGGAGCACGGCCCACTCACCATCTCTGACGTTTGGGAGCACGTCAAGGTACTGTTGCTGCTGCTAAAACTTGTGTGAGATTCATCTCCACACGCAACCTGTTCGACGGAATGTCTTTCTGGCGACTTGGCTGGACGGACAGTGTCGTCTCTGTTCTTGCAATGGGTTAAAGCGTCACTTTGGATTACTTGTCATTTAGAACGTGCCTCGTGTGTTAATTTTTCTTCGGGACGTTGGCCTGAGGGGTTTGACCAGCAAGAGGCAGATGAAGATCATGTTGCGGTGGATGAGGGAGAAGCAGAAGCTCAGGCTCATCTGCGACCATGACGGACCTCACAAACAATTCCTCTACACGACATGGTTCACCAACCCCAAGAATGCGCCGCAGAGGCCCAAGAGGGAGCTCAACAGGGAGCATCCCAAGCCATGACCGCATTCATGTTTAACGGATGCAGAGCATATTTGCTTTACACCTTTCTCATGATTTTTCCTGGGTCTGTAGACAAAATAGTTAATCATGTTATGGTGCTTATAGTTGAAATACTGTTAACGCTGCCACATTGTGAATTATGCATAAACAAAACAGTTTATTTTTTCCGTTGTACTTCTGTTTTTGCCTTTTTGGTGCTTCTTCCTGAAACTGGTGTTGGTGTTCTGAAGAACTTTGGCCTCGGCCTTCTCCACCTGAAATGAATGAGGTTTTAACTGCTACTCCCTCCATAACTTAATACAAGACATTTTTTTTAGCACTATAGTAGTGTCAAAAAATGTCTTATATTAAGTTATAGAGGGAGTATTAACTTTGGCAATAACCCTACTTTAAATGATGGGGTATATCTGATTATCACATCTCTTAACCATTTGCAGGTCATGTATTCGGTAGAACAACATACAAGTACTTAATGTCTGAAAACATATTATGGTGCTTATAGCTGAAATAGTGTGAACGATGCCAGATTGTGAATTATGCATAAACAAATAACCCAAAACAGTTTTTTTTCTGTTGTGCTCCTGTTTTTGCCTTCTTTGGTGCTTCTTCCTGAAAATGGTGTTGGTGTTCTGAAGAACTTTGGCCTCGGCCTTCTCCCAATGAAATGAATGTGGTTTTAACGGCTATTAACTTTGCCAAGAACCTTACTTTAAATGATGGGATTATATCTGATTATCACATCTCTTAACCATTTTCAGGTCATGTATTCAGTAGAACAGCATAAAAAGTATCTAATGTCTGTTGAAAATAATACTCCAAATAATTTTTAGTAATTAACACATGTTAGTTTCCAAACCTGCAATGCCCTGTATTGCATTGCAATTTCAGTATATAAAAGTTAGGTGGCATAAACAACCTGCTACATATATGTACTCACATGGCCTTCCAAATGCCTTGATTATTTGCAGAACTTTCTTTTTGTCAGAGTAAGTGTTTATTCTGTTGACAGCTAGTTGTGATATTATATGTTGTTAAGAAGTATCAACCCTGGAATCGCACTGTCTTTGACAAGAGTACTGACGCCTGGAGTTATTCCAAGAGATGCAGCAGCTCAATTCGTTTTGGGTCAGAATCATTGCGGTTGATGCAGCCAAGGAAAAGAAGGGCAGAACAGGTGGCGGCTGGTGCTAGACCACCTATGCTCAGCAAAGAAATGAGTAGTACAATTGTGTTTGGGGCCAATATCCTGAAGGAGGGTTCTAATCCAGATTCTGTGGGACCTGTTTGGCAAGCGTCTCGCACTGAGCGAGCTTCGGAGGAAATATGCCAAGGCACTGCCTTGTGAAGACCTGAGGTGTTTCGTCAAGTTGGACAACTAGGATCGCATCAAGGGAAACAAGCGCTCACTGCTAAGAACTAACTGGTCAGGACAGTCTTGTCTCATCAACATGTGTGTTTTTCTTACGAGATTTATTGTTATTACTGCACGAACATACTGGTTATTTTCGGTTGGTAATGATGTATTGACTTGGAGTATTGATGTTGCTTGGCTGCCTGAGTACACTGAACTGGAGCCTAGCTAGACCACCCTTGTTGTTTCTCATGTTCTTGTTAAGATGCAGTAGTTTCTTCGGATAGATATTATTTTTCTGCAAATTTTGATATATTATTTGTACTTTTCTGAATTAGAATTATTTAGTTATGATTTTTCTATGATTTTTCTAGCAAATTTGAACAAATTCAAATTTAAACCATTCAAATTTGAAAACTTATGGCACAACAGAAACTAGACAAAATTTTGAATCTAATGCAAAAAGAATCACTCAAAAACATGAAATATCCTAAAAGATATAAGCACCCAAAACCGGCAAGCACTCAAACCGGCAACCTTTTCAAGGCCGGCAAGCTTTTTATCGCCGGCAAGATTTTCAAGGTCTAACCTTTAGTCCCGGTTGGAGACACCAACCGGGACTAAAGGGGCCGATACCCTTTAGTCCCGGTTGGTATCTCCAACCGGGACTAAAGGTCTAACCTTTAGTCCCGGTTGGAGACACCAACCGGGACTAAAGGGGAAACCAGCAACCTTTTCAAAAACGGCAAGCTTTTCATCGCCGGCAAGATTTTAGTCCCGGTTGGTATCTCCAACCGGGACTAAAGGTCTGACCTTTAGTCCCGGTTGGAGACACCAACCGGGACAAAAGGGTATCGGCCCCTTTAGTCCCGGTTGGTGTCTCCAACCGGGAGGAAAGGTCCCATTCGAACCGGGACTGATGCCTGCCGATCCCCCGACAAGCGCCCTAGCCGCTCGAACCGGGACTGAAGCTCACATTAGTCTCGGTTCGTAATGCAACCGGGACTAAAGGTTAAATCGAGCTTGGACCAAAGCCCTGTTTTCTACTAGTGTTGGCTTGGCTTCTACCAATTACTTTACGGCACAACTCGGTGGATGGATTCTGCCGATGCTAGCTTAAGCACGCACAATGAAAGATCGATCTGCCGATAGCACGAAAACACATGCGAACAAAAAGCACGTGAGACACGATAATAGCAACACAATCCTGGCTGTTTATTTGTTCTGATTTGGTTGACAAGGGTAGTCACGTATACGTATATATAACACCTAATCTATCTCTACATAGCCGACACGATCTTCGTTACACCGAACAGGCTAACCTAAAGGGCAACGATAGGCGTCAACGATAGTCATTAGTGCTTCTTGCGGTACGTCACCGATGGCACCTACAAGTGATAAAAAAACGTCTCACACTGGGGAATCTCAGACTGTGCCGGCCGATGCAGTAAGAATATCCTATACTGCGCTCTACGCGCTGGGAAATGATAGCACGCACCTGTTTGGGCCGGTCCATGTTCGGGAGTCCTGTTTTTCCAGGTTTATGTTTTTCCTTTTTTGTCTTCTTTCGTTTGTACTTTAAATAATTGAGGAATTCGAAAAAGTTTCAAAAATTTAATAAATGAGAATTTGCAATAAAATGTTTAATAATTCATAATTTTCTCGGGATACAAAAAATGTTCGCAATTTTGAGAACAAATATTCGGGAAATCAACAAATTTTCATGATTTTTTGAAGAAGTTCGTGTATTGAAAAATGTAAATGAAAGCGAACAAAATTTTCGTCAATTCAGAAGATGTTCTTCAATTAAAAAATATTCTAAAAATTCAAAAACTGTTCATGATTTATAAAATGGTTTATTGATTCATAAAATGTTTGCTGATTCAGAAAATGATCATGCACTTCAAAAAATGTTCGTTCAATCAGAAAAATGTTCATGACTCTCAAAAATTGTATCACCAATTTCCCAAAAATGTTCGTCAATTTTGAAATGTTCGCGGTTTCAATAAAAATGTTTTGAAAAACTGTTCACAATTTTTAGGAAAATATTTGCAAATAGTATAATATGTTCATTAATTCAAAAAATGTTCAAAAATCTGACAAAATGTCCACGAATTTGAAAATTGTTCATGATTTCAAATATGTTCATAAGTTTAAATAAATGTTCATGATTTTCAAAATTTGTCCATGATTTCACGAAAATAAGAGTGATAGTGTATCTCGACGAGCAGCAAAATGTAGTCATGGCCATTGAAGATTATAATTTTTTTTCTCGCGTTGCAACGCGTGGGCCGTTTTGCTAGTGGGAAAAAAGAAAAAGGAAAAATAGACATGCACTCGCTCGATGGGTCAGGCCCATCTCTTGCGAGTGATGCGAGCATAGCGCTAGCTGTGAGCCCTCACTTGGATGGGTACACTTCCCTAAAAAAACTTGGATCGGCACGCGACTTCCTCACCCTCTCTCCCGGTGGCGGCGGCGACGGCAACTCCTCTCGTCTGAGCAGGTGCGTCCTCTCTCCCCTACCGCCACCTCCCTGGGTTCGGTCCATGTATTCAGCGAAACATCATTGCTGACACTCAGAGCAACTCCAGAACACTTCGATTTGCCGAGGCGAGCTGTCCTTATCTCCTCACACTTTGTGGCACGGCGTGGGTGAACACGCGGAGGCCCCTCTCGGGGCTCGAAGCAAACGCATCTGGGCGCCGACATGTTTGCGACGGCGGCGCGGTGGGCGGCGAAGAAGGGGAAGCCCAAGATGGCGCCGATCGAGCTGACAGCGGCGCCGGAGCAGGCGCAGTCCATCACCCGCACCATCTTCGACATCGTCAAGGAGCACGGCCCCCCCACACCATCTCTGATGTTTGGGAGCACGTCAAGGTACGGCTGCTGCTGCTAAAACTTGTGTGAGATTCATCTCCGCACGCAACCTGTTCGACGGAATGTCTTTCTGGCGACTTGGCTGGACGGACAGTGTCGTCTCTGTTCTTGCAATGGGTTAAAGCGTCACTTCGGATTACTTGTCATTTAGAACGTGCCTCGTGTGTTAATTTTTCTTCAGTACGTTGCCCTGAGAGGTTTGACCAGCAAGAGGCAGATGAAGATCATGTTGCGGTGGATGAGGGAGAAGCAGAAGCTCTGGCTCATCTGTGACCATGACGGAGCTCACAAACAATTCCACTACACGACATGGTTCACCAACCCCAAGAATGCACCGCAGAGGCCCAAGAGGGAACTCAACTGGGAGCATCCCAAGCCATGACCACATTCATGTTTAACTGATGCAGGGCATATTTGCTTTACACCTTTCTCATGATTTTTCCTGGGTCTATAGACAAAATTGTTAATCATATTATGGTGCTTATAGTTGAAATAATGTTAACGCTACCACATTGTGAATTATGCATAAACAAAAACAGTTTATTTTTTCTATTGTACTTCTGTTTTTGCCTTTTTGGTGCTTCTTCCTAAAACTGGTGTTGGTGTTCTGAAGAACTTTGGCCTCGGCCTTCTCCACCTGAAATGAATGTGGTTTTAACTACTACTCCCTCCATAACGAAATACAAGACATTTTTTTGGCACTATAGTAGTGTCAAAAAACGTCTTATATTAAGTTATAGAGGGAGTATTAACTTTGGCAATAACCTTACTTTAAATGATGGGCTATATCTGATTATCACATCTCTTAACCATTTGCAGGTCATGTATTCAGTAGAACAGCATACAAGTATTTAATGTCTGAAAACATATTTTGGTGCTTATAGCTGAAATGCTGCAGTGGATGAGGGAGAAGCAGAAGCTCAGGCTTATCTGCGACCATGACGGACCTCACAAACAATTCCTCTACACGACATGGTTCACAAACACAAAGAATGCGCCACAGAGGCCCAAGAGGGAGCTCAACAGGGAGCATCCCAAGCCATGACCGCATTCATGTTTAACTGATGCAGAGCATATTTGCTTTACACCTTTCTCATGATTTTTCCTGGGTCTGTAGACAAAATTGTTAATCATATTATGGTGCTTGTAGTTGAAATACTGTTAACGCTGCCACATTGTGAATTATGCATAAATAAAACAGTTTATTTTTTCCGTTGTACTTTTGTTTTTGCCTTTTTGGTGCTTCTTCCTGAAACTGGTGTTGGTGTTCTGAAGAACTTTGGCCTCGGCCTTCTCCACCGGAAATGAATGTGGTTTTAACTGCTACTCCCTCCATAACTTAATATAAGACATTTTTTTGGCTATAACCTTACTTTAAATGATGGGGTATATCTGATTATCACATCTCTTAACCATTTGCAGGTCATGTATTCAGTAGAACAGCATACAAGTATTTAATGTCTGAAAACATATTATGGTGCTTATAGCTGAAATACTATGAACGATGCCAGATTGTGAATAATGCATAAACAAATAACCAAAAACAGTTTTTGTTGCTGTTGTGCTCCTGTTTTTGCCTTCTTTGGTGCTTCTTCCTGAAACTGGTGTTGTTCTTCTGAAGAACTTTGGCCTCGGCCTTCTCCCATTGAAATGAATGTGGTTTTAACGGCTATTAACTTTGGCAAGAACCTTACTTTAAATGATGGGATTATATTTGATTATCACATCTCTTAACCATTTTCAGGTCATGTATTCAGTAAAACAGCATAAAAAGTATCTAATGTCTGTTGAAAATAATACTCCAAATAATTTTCAGTAATTAACACATGTTAGTTTCCAGAGCTGCAATGCCCTGTATATTGCATTGCAATTTCAGTATATAAAAGTTTGGTGGCATAAACAACCTGCAATAACAAGGACCCAAAACTAATTTCCTAGTATCAGTTTCATATACTCAAGCATACTCCTTCTACATATATGTACTCACATGGCCTTCCAAATGCCTCGATTATTTGCAGAACTTTCTTTTTGTCAAAGTAAGTGTTTATTCTGTTGACAGCTAGTTGTGATATTATATGTTGTTAAGAAGTATCAACCCAGGAATGGCACTGTCTTTGACAAGAGTCCTGAAGCCTGGAGTTATTCCAAGAGATGCAGCAGCTCAATTCATTTCGGGTCAGAATCATTGCGGTTGATGCAGCCAAGGAAAAGAAGGGCAGAACAGGTGGCGGCTGGTGCTAGACCACCTATGCTCAGCAAAGAAATGAGCAGTACAACTGTGTTTGGGGCCAATATCCTGAAGGAGGGTTCTAATCCAGATTCTGTGGGACCTGGTTGGCAAGCGTCTCGCACTGAGCGAGCTTCGGAGGAAATATGCCAAGGCACTGTCTTGTGAAGACCTGAAGTGTTTCGTCAAGTTGGACAACTAGGATCGCATCAAGGGAAACAAGCGCTCACTGCTAAGAACTAACTGGTCAGGACAGTCTTGTCTCATCAACATGTGTTTTTTTCTTACGAGATTTATTGTTATTAGTGCACGAACATACTGGTTATTTTCGGTTGGTAATGATGTATTGACTTGGAGTATTGATGTTGCTTGGCTGGCAGAGTACACTGAACTGGAGCCTAGCTAGACCACCATTGTTGTTTCTCATGTTCTTGTTAAGATGCCGTAGTTTCTTCGGATAGATCTTATTTTTCTGCAAATTTTGATATATTATTTGTATTTTTCTGAATTAGAATAATTTAGTTATTATTTTTCTATGATTTTTCTAGCAAACTTGAACAAATTCAAATTTAAACCATTCAAATTTGAAAACTTATGGCACAAACAGAAACTAGACAAATTTTGAATCTAATGCAAAAAGAATCACTCAAAAACATCAAATATCCTAAAAGATATAAGCACCCAAAACCGGCAAGCACTCAAACCGGCAACCTTTTCAAGGCCGGCAACCTTTTCATCGCCGGCAAGATTTTCAAGGTCTAACCTTTAGTCCCGGTTGGAGACACCAACCGGGACTAAAGGGGCCGATACCCTTTAGTCCCGGTCGGAGACACCAACCGGGACTAAAGGGCAAACCGGCAACCTTTTCAAAAACGGCAAGCTTTTCATAGCCGGCAAGAGTTTAGTCCCGGTTGGTATCTCCAACCGGGACTAAAGGTCTAACCTTTAGTCCCGGTTGGAGACACCAACCGGGATTAAAGGGCAAACCGGCAACCTTTTCAAAAACGGCAAGCTTTTCACCGCCGGCAAGATTTTAGTCCCGGTTGGTATCTCCAACCGGGACTAAAGGGTATCGGCCCCTTTAGTCCCGGTTGGTGTCTCCAACCGGGACGAAAGGTCGCATTCGAACCAGTACTGATGCCTGCCGAGCCCCCGACAGGCGCCCTAGCCGCTCGATCCGGGACTGATACTCACATTAGTCCCGGTTCGTAATACAACCGTGACTAAAGGTTAAATCGAGCTTGGACCAAAGCCCTGTTTTCTACTAGTGCTGGCTTGGCTTCTACCAATTACTTTACGACACAACTCGGTGGATGGATTCTGCCGATGCTAGCTCAAGCACACACAATGAAAGATCGATCTGCCGAAAGCACGAAAACACATGCGAACAAAAAGCACGTGAGACACGATAATAGCAACACAATCCTGGCTGTTTATTTGTTCTAATTTGGTTGACAAGGGTAGTCACGTATAGGTATATATAACACCTAATCTATCTCTACATAGCCGACACGGTCTTCGCTACACCGAACAGGCTAACCTAAAGGGCAACGATAGTCATTAGTGCTTCTTGCGGTACGTCACCGATGGCACTTACAAGTGATAAAAAAACGTCTCACACAGGGGAATTTCAGACTGTGCCGGCCGATGTAGTAAGAATAGCCTATACTGCGCTCTGCGCGCTGGGAAATGATACCAAGCACCTGTTTGGGCCGGTCCATGTCCGGGAGTCCTGTTTTTCAAGGTTTATGTTTTTCCTTTTTTGTCTTCTTTCTTTTGTAATTTAAATAATTGAGGAATTCAAAAAAGTTTCAAAAATTTAATATATGAGAATTTGCAATAAAATGTTTAATAATTCATAATTTTGTCTGGATACAAAAAATGTTCGCAATTTTGAGAACAAATATTCGGGAAATCAACAAATTTTCATGATTTTTTCACGAAGTTCGTGTGTTTAAAAATGTAAACGAAAGCGAACAAAATTTTCGTCCATTCAGAAGATGTTCATCAATTAAAAAATATCCTAAAATTCAAAAACTGTTCATGATTTATAAAATGGTTTATTGATTCATAAAATGTCTGCTGATTCAGAAAATGATCATGCACTTCAAAAAATGTTCGTTCAATCAAAAAAATGTTCATGACTTTCAAAAATTGTATCACCAATTTCCCAAAAATGTTCGTCAATTTTGAAATGTTCGCGGTTTCAATAAAAATGTTTTGAAAAACTGTTCACATTTTTAAGGAAAATGTTTGCAAATAGTATAATATGTTCATTAATTCAAAAAATGTTCAAAAATCTGTAAAATTGTCCACGAATTTGAAAAATGTTCATGATTTCAAATATGTTCATAAGTTTAAATAAAAACTTGGATCGGCACGCGACTTCCTCACCCTCCCTCCCGGCGGCGGCGGCGACGGCAACTCCTCTCGTCTGAGCGGGTGCGTCCTCTCTCCCCTGCCGCCACCTCCCTGGGTTCGGTCCATGTATTCAGCGAAACATCATTGCTGACACTCACAGCAACTCCAGAACACTTCGATTTGCCGAGGCGAGCTGTCCTTATCTCCTCACACTTTGTGGCGCGGCGTGGGTGAACACGCGGAGGCCCCTATCGGGTCTCGAAGAAAACGCGTCTAGGCGCCGACATGTTTGCGACGGCGGCGCGGTGGGCTGCGAAGAAGGGGAAGCCCCAGATGGCGCCGATCGAGCTGACAGCGGCGCCGGAGCAGGCACAGTCCATCACCCGCACCATCTTCGACGTCGTCAAGGAGCACAGCCCCCTCACCATCTCTGACGTCTGGGAGCACGTCAAGGTACTGCTGCTGCTGCTAAAACTTGTGTGAGATTCATCTCCGCACGTAACCTGTTCGACGGAATGTCTTTCTGGCGACTTGGCTGGACGGACAGTGTCGTCTCTGTTCTTGCAATGGGTTAAAGCGTCACTTTGGATTACTCGTCATTTAGAACGTGCCTCGTGTGTTAATTTTTCTTCAGGACGTTGGCCTGAGGGGTTTGACCAGCAAGAGGCAGATGAACATCATGCTGCGGTGGATGAGGGAGAAGCAGAAGCTCAGGCTCATCTGCGACCATGACGGACCTCACAAACAATTCCTCTACACGACATGGTTCACCAACCCCAAGAATGCGTCGCAGAGGCCCAAGAGGGAGCTCAACACGGAGCATCCCAAGCAATGACTGCATTCATGTTTAACTGATGCAGAGCATATTTGCTTTACACCTTTCTCATGATTTTTCCTGGGTCTGTAGACAAAATTGTTAATCATATTATGGTGCTTATAGTTGAAATACTGTTAACGCTGCCACATTGTGAATTATGCATAAATAAAACATTTTTTTTTTCCGTTGTACTTCTGTTTTTGCCTTTTTGGTGCTTCTTCCTGAAACTGGTGTTGGTGTTCTGAAGAACTTTGGGCTCGGCCTTCTCCACCTGAAATGAATGTGGTTTTAACTGCTACTCCCTCCATAACTTAATACAAGAATTTTTTTTGGCACTATAGTACTGTCAAAAAACGTCTTATATTAAGTTATAGAGGGAGTATTAACTTTGGCAATAATCTTACTTTAAATGATGGGGTATATCTGATTATCACATCTGTTAACCATTTGCAGGTCATGTATTCAGTAGAACAGCATACAAGTATTTAATGTCTGAAAACATATTATGGTGCTTATAGCTGAAATACTGTGAACGATGCCAGATTGTGAATTGTGCATAAACAAATAACCCAAAACTGTTTTTTTCTGTTGTGCTCCAGTTTTTGCCTTCTTTGGTGCTTCTTCCTGAAACTGGTGTTGGTGTTCTGAAGAACTTTGGCCTCTGCCTTTTCCAATTGAAATGAATGTGGTTTTAACGGCTATTAACTTTGGCAAGAACCTTAGTTTAAATGATGGGATTATATCTGATTATCACATCTCTTAACCATTTTTAGGTCATGTATTCAGTAGAACAGCATAAAAAGTATCTAATGTCTGTTGAAAATAATACTCGAAATAATTTTCAGTAATTAACACATGTTAGTTTCCAGAGCTGCAATGCCCTGTATTGCATTGCAATTTCAGTATATAAAAGTTTGGTGGCATAAACAACCTGCAATAACAAGGACCCAAAACTAATTTCCTAGTATGAGTTTCATATACTCAAGCATACTCCTTCTACATATATGTACTCACATGGCCTTCCAAATGCCTTGATTATTTGCAGAACTTTCTTTTTGTCAGAGTAGGTGTTTTTTCTGTTGACAGCTAGTTGTGATATTATATGTTGGTAAGAAGTATCAACCCAGGAATGGCACTGTCTTTGACAAGAGTACTGAAGCCTGGAGTTATTCCAAGAGATGCAGCAGCTCAATTCATTTCGGGTCAGAATCATTGCGGTTGATGCAGCCAAGGAAAAGAAGGGCAGAACAGGTGGCGGCTGGTGCTAGACCACCTATGCTCAGCAAAGAAATGAGCAGTACAACTGTGTTTGGGGCCAATATCCGGAAGGAGGGTTCTAATCCAGAATCTGTGGGACCTGGTTGGCAAGCGTCTCGCACTGAGCGAGCTTCGGAGGAAATATGCCAAGGCACTGCCTTGTGAAGACCTGAGGTGTTTCGTCAAGTTGGACAACTAGGATCGCATCAAGGGAAACAAGCGCTCACTGCTAAGAACTAACTGGTCAGGACAGTCTTGTCTCATCAACATGTGTGTTTTTCTTACGAGATTTATTGTTATTAGTGCACGAACATACTGGTTATTTTCGGTTGGTAATGATGTATTGAGTTGGAGTATTGATGTTGCTTGGCTGCCTGAGTACACTGAACTGGAGCCTAGACCACCATTGTTGTTTCTCATGTTCTTGTTAAGATGCAGTAGTTTCTTGGGATAGATCTTATTTTTTTTGCAAATTTTGGTATATTATTTGTATTTTTCTGAATTAGAATGATTTAGTTATGATTTTTCTATGATTTTTCTAGCAAATTTGAACAAATTCAAATTTAAACCATTCAAATTTGAACACTTATGGCACAAACAGAAACTAGACAAAATTTTGAATCTAATGCAAAAAGAATCACTCAAAAACATCAAATATCCTAAAAGATATAAGCACCCAAAACCAGTAAGCACTCAAACCGGCAACCTTTTCAAGGCCGGCAACCTTTTCATCGCCGGCAAGATTTTCATGGTCTGACCTTTAGTCCTGGTTGGAGACACCAACCGGGACTAAAGGGGCCGATACCCTTTAGTCCCGGTTGGTATCTCCAACCGGGACTAAAGGTCTAACCATTAGTCCCGGTTGGAGACACCAATCGAGACTATAGGGCAAACCGGCAACCTTTTCAAAAACGGCAACCTTTTCATCGCCGGCAAGATTTTAGTCCCGGTTGGTATCTCCATCCGGGACTAAAGGTCTAACCTTTAGTCCCGGTTGGAGACACCAACCGGGACTAAAGGGTATCGGCCCCTTTAGTCCCGGTTGGTGTCTCCAACCGGGACGAAAGGTCCCATTCGAACCGGGACTGATGCCTGCCGAGCCCCCGACAGGCGCCCTAGCCGCTCGAACCGGGACTGATGCTCACATTAGTCCCGGTTCGTAATGCAACCGGGACTAAAGGTTCAATCGAGCTTGGACCAAAGCCCTGTTTTCTACTAGTGCTAGCTTGGCTTCTACCAATTACTTTACGGCACAACTCGGTGGATGGATTCTGCCGATGCTAGCTCAAGCACGCACAATGAAAGATCGATCTGCCGAAAGCACGAAAACACATGCGAACAAAAAGCACGTGAGACACGATAATAGCAACACAATCCTGGCTGTTTATTTGTTCTGATTTGGTTGACAAGGGTAGTCACGTATAGGTATATATAACACCTAATCTATCTCTACATAGCCGACACGGTCTTCGCTACACTGAACAGGCTAACCTAAAGGGCAACGATAGGCATCAACGATAGTCATTAGTGCTTCTTGCGGTACGTCACCGATGGCACCTACAAGTGATAAAAAACGTCTCACATAGGGGAATCTCAGACTGTGCCGGCCGATGCAGTATGAATATCCTATACTGCGCTCTGCGCGCTGGGAAATGATACCACGCACCTGTTTGGGCCGGTCCATGTCCGGGAGTCCTGTTTTTCAAGGCTTATGTTTTTCCTTTTTTGTCTTCTTTCTTTTGTACTTTAAATAATTGAGGAATTCAAAAAAGTTTCAAAAATTTAATAAATGAGAATGTGCAATAAAATGTTTAATAATTCATAATTTTGTCTGGAAAAAAAATGTTCGCAATTTTGAGAACAAATATTCGGGAAATCAACAAATTTTCATGATTTTTTGAAGAAGTTCGTGTATTTAAAAATGTAAATGAATGCGAACAAAATTTTCGTCAATTCAGAAGATGTTCTTCAAATAAAAAATATCCTAAAAATTCAAAAACTGTTCATGATTTATAAAATGGTTTATTGATTCATAAAATGTTTGCTGATCCAGAAAATGATCATGCACTTCAAAAAATGTTCGTTCAATCAAAAAAATGTTCATGACTTTCAAAAATTGTATCACCAATTTCCCAAAAATGTTCGTCAATTTTGAAATGTTCATGGTTTCAATAAAAATGTTTTGAAAAACTGTTCACAATTTTTAGGAAAATGTTTGCAAATAGTATAACATGTTCATTAATTAAAAAAACGTTCAAAATTTGTCCATGATTTCACGAAAATAAGAGTGATAGTGTATCACGACGAGCATCAAAATGTAGTCATGGCCATTGAAGATTATAAATTTGTTTCTCGCGTTGCAACGCGCGGGCCGTTTTGCTAGTGAGAAAAAAGAAAAAGGAAAAACAGACTTGTACTCGCTCGATGGGTCAGGCCCATCTCTTGCGAGGGACGCGAGCATAGCGCTCGCTGTGAACCCTCACTTGGATGGGTACGCTTCCCTAAAAAAAACTTGGATCGGCACGCGACTTCCTCACCCTCCCTCCCGGCGGCGGCGGCGACGGCAACTCCTCTCGTCTGAGCGGGTGCGTCCTCTCTCCCCTACCGCCACTTCCCTGGGTTCGGTCCATGTATTCAGCGAAACATCATTGCTGACACTCACTGCAACTCCAGAACACTTCGATTTGCCGAGGCGAGCTGTCCTTATCTCCTCACACTTTGTGGCACGGCGTGGGTGAACACGCGGAGGCCCCTCTCGGGTCTCGAAGCAAACGCGTCTGGGCGCCGACATGTTTGCGACGGCGGCATGGTGGGAGGCGAAGAAGGGGAAGCCCAAGATGGCGCCGATCGAGCTGACAGCGGCGCCGGAGCAGGCGCAGTCCATCACCCGCACCATCATCGACGTCGTCAAGGAGCACGGCCCCCTCACCATCTCTGACGTTTGGGAGCACGTCAAGGTACTGCTGCTGCTGCTAAAACTTGTGTGAGATTCATCTCCGCACGCAACCTGTTCGACGGAATGTCTTTCTGGCGACTTGGCTGGACGGACAGTGTCGTCTCTGTTCTTGCAATGGGTTAAAGCGTCACTTTGGATTACTTGTCATTTAGAATGTGCCTCGTGTGTTAATTTTTCTTCAGGACGTTGGCCTGAGGGGTTTGACCAGCAAGAGGCAGATGAAGATCATGCTGCGGTGGATGAGGGAGAAGCAGAAGCTCAGGCTCATCTGCGACCATGACGGACCTCACAAACAATTCCTCTACGCGACATGGTTCACCAACACCAAGAATGCGCCGCAGAGGCCCAAGAGGGATCTCAACAGGGAGCATCCCAAGCCATGACCGCATTCATGTTTAACTGATGCAGAGCATATTTGCTTTACACCTTTCTCATGATTTTTCCTGGGTCTGTAGACAAAATTGTTAATCATATTATGGTGCTTATAGTTAAAATACTGTTAACGCTGCCACATTGTGAATTATGCATAAATAAAACAGTTTATTTTTTCCGTTGTACTTCTGTTTTTGCCTTTTTGGTGCTTCTTCCTGAAACCGGTGTTGGTGTTCTGAAGAACTTTGGCCTCGGCCTTCTCCACCTGAAATGAATGTGGTTTTAACTACTACTCCCTCCATAACTTAATACAAGACATTTTTTTGGGCACAATAGTAGTGTCAAAAAACGTCTTATATTAAGTTAAAGAGGGAGTATTAACTTTGGCAATAACCTTACTTTAAATGATGGGGTATATCTGATTATCACATCTCTTAACCATTTGCAGGTCATGTATTCAGTAGAACAACATACAAGTATTTAATGTCTGAAAACATATTATGGTGTTTATAGCTGAAATATTGTGAACGATGCCAGATTGTGAATTATGCATAAAAAAATAACCCAAAACAGTTTTTTTTCTGTTGTGCTCCTGTTTTTGCCTTCTTTGGTGCTTCTTCCTGAAACTGGGGTTGGTGTTTTGAAGAACTTTGGCCTCGGCCTTCTCCCATTGAAATGAATGTGGTTTTAATGGCTATTAACTTTGGCAAGAACCTTACTTTAAATGATGGGTTTATATCTGATTATCACATCTCTTAACCATTTTCAGGTCATGTATTCAGTAGAACAACATAAAAAGTATCTAATGTCTGTTGAAAATAATACTCCAAATATTTTTCAGTAATTAACACAAGTTAGTTTCCAAAGCTGCAATGCCCTGTATTGCATTGCAATTTCAGTATATAAACAACCTGCAATAACAAGGACCCAAAACTAATTTCCTAATATCTGTTGCATATACTCAAGCATACTCCTTCTACATATATGTACTCACATGGCCTTCCAAATGCCTTGATTATTTGCAGCACTTTCTTTTTGTCAGAGTAGGTGTTTTTTCTGTTGACAGCTAGTTGTGATATTATATGTTTTTAAGAAGTACCAACCCAGGAATGGCACTGTCTTTGACAACAGTACTGAAGCCTGGAGTTATTCCAAGAGACGCAGCAGCTCAATTCATTTCGTGTCAGAATCATTGCGGTTGATGCAGCCAAGGAAAAGAAGGACATAATAGGTGGCGGCTGGTGCTAGACCACCTATGCTCAGCAAAGAAATGAGCAGTACAACTGTGTTTGGGGCCAATATCTTGAAGGAGGGTTCTAATCCAGATTTTGTGGGACCTGGTTGGCAAGCGTCTCGCACTGAGCGAGCTTCGAAGGAAATATGCCAAGGCACTGCCTTGTGAAGACCTGAGGTATTTCGTCAAGTTGGACAACTTGGATCGCATCAAGGGAAACAAGCGCTCACTGCTAAGAACTAACTGGTTAGGACAGTCTTGTCTCATCAACATGTGTGTTTTTCTTATGAGATTTGTTGTTATTAGTGCACGAACATACTGGTTATTTTCGGTTGGTAATGATGTATTGACTTGGAGTATTGATGTTGCTTGGCTGCCTGAGTACACTGAGCTGAAGCCTAGACCACCATTGTTGTTTCTCATGTTCTTGTTAAGATGCAGTAGTTTCTTCGGATAGATCATATTTTTCTGCAAATTTTGATATATTATTTGTATTTTTCTAAATTAGAATGATTTAGTTATGATTTTTCTATGATTTTTCTAGCAAATTTGAACAAATTCAAATTTAAACCATTCAAATTTGAAAACTTATGGCACAAACAGAAACTAGACAAAATTTTGAATCTAATGCAAAAAGAATCACTCAAAAACATCAAATATCCTAAAAGATATAAGCACCCAAAACCGGCAAGCACTCAAACCGGCAACCTTTTCAAGGCCGGCAAGCTTTTCATCGCCGGCAAGATTTTCAAGGTCTAACCTTTAGTCCCGGTTGGAGACACCTACAAGTGATAAAAAAAACGTCTCACACAGGGGAATCTCAGAATGTGCCGGCCGATGCAGTAAGAATATCCTATACTGCGCTCTGCGCGCTGGGAAATGTTACCATGCACCTGTTTGGGCCAGTCCATGTCCGGGAGTCCTGTTTTTCAAGGTTTATGTTTTTCCTTTTTTGTCTTCTTTCTTTTGTACTTTAAATAATTGAGGAATTCGAAAAAGTTTCAAAAATTTAATAAATGAGAATTTGGAATAAAATGTTTAATAATTCATAATTTTGTCTGGATACAAAAAATGTTCGCAATTTTGAGAACAAATATTCGGGAAATCAACAAATTTTCATGATTTTTTGAAGAAGTTCGTGTATTTAAAAATGTAAATGAAAGCGAACAAAATTTTCCTCAATTCAGAAGATGTTCTTCAATTAAAAAATATCCTAAAAATTCAAAAACTGTTCATGATTTATAAAATGGTTTATTGATTCATAAAATGTTTGTTGATTCAGAAAATGATCATGCACTTCAAAAAATGTTCGTTCAATCAAAAAAATGTTCATGACTTTCAAAAATTGTATCACCAATTTCCCAAAAATGTTCGTCAATTTTGAAATGTTCGCGGTTTCAATAAAAATGTTTTGAAAAACTGTTCACAATTTTTAGGAAAATGTTTGCAAATAGTATAATATGTTCATTAATTCAAAAAATGTTCAAAAATCTGTAAAAATGTCCACGAATTTGAAAAATGTTCATGATTTCAAATATGTTCATAAGTTTAAGTAAATGTTCATGATTTTCAAAATTTGTCCATGATTTCACGAAAATAAGAGTGATAGTGTATCTCGACGAGAAGGAAAATGTAGTCATGGCCATTGAAGATTATAAATTTTTTTCTCGCGTTGCTACGCGCGGCCCGTTTTGCTAGAGAGAAAAAAGAAAAAGGAAAAACAGACGTGTACTCGCTCGATGGGTCAGGCCCATCTCTTGCGAGGGACGCGAGCATAGCGCTCGCTGTGAGCCCTCACTTGGATGGGTACGCTTCCCTAGAAAAAACATGGATCGGCACGCGACTTCCTCACCCTCCCTTCCGGTGGCGGCGGCGACGGCAACTCCTCTCGTCTGAGCGGGTGCGTCCTCTCTCCCCTACCGCCACCTCCCTGGGTTCGGTCCATGTATTCAGCGAAACATGATTGCTCACACTCACAGCAACACCAGAACACTTTGATTTGCCGAGGCGAGCTGTCCTTATCTCCTCACACTTTGTGGCGCGGCGTGGGTGAACACGCGGAGGCCCCTCTCGGGTCTCGAAGCAAACGCGTCTGGGCGCCGACATGTTTGCAACGGCGGCGCGGTGGGCAGCGAAGAAGGGGAAGCCCAAGATGGCGCCGATCGAGCTGACAGCGGCGCCGGAGCAGGCGCAGTGCATCACCCGCACCATCTTCGACGTCGTCAAGGAGCACGGCCCCCTCACCATCTCTGACGTTTGGGAGCACGTCAAGGTACTGCTGCTGCTGCTAAAACTTGTGTGAGATTCATCTCTGCACGCAACCTGTTCGACGGAATGTCTTTCTGGCGACTTGGCTGGACGGACTGTGTCGTCTCTGTTCTTGCAATGGGTTAAGGCGTCACTTTGGATTACTTGTCATTTAGAACGTGCCTCGTGTGTTAATATTTCTTCAGGACGTTGTCCTGAGGGGTTTGACCAACAAGAGGCTGATGAAGATCATGCTGCGGTGGATGAGGGAGGAGCAGAAGCTCAGGCTCATCTGCGACCATGACGGACCTCACAAACAATTCCTCTACACGACATGGTTCACCAACCCCAAGAATGCGCCGTAGAGGCCCAAGAGGGAGCTCAAGAGGGAGCATCCCAAGCCATGACCGCATTCATGTTTAACTGATGCAGAGCATATTGGCTTTACACCTTTCTCATGATTTTTCCTGGGTCTGTAGACAAAATTGTTAATCATATTATGGTACTTATAGTTGAAATACTGTTAACGCTGCCACATTATGAATTATGCATAAATAAAACAGTTTATTTTTTCCGTTGTACTTCTGTTTTTGCCTTTTTGGTGCTTCTTCCTGAAACTGGTGTTGGTGTTCTGAATGTGGTTTTAACTGCTACTCCCTCCATAACTTAATACAAGACATTTTTTTTGGCACTATAGTAGTGTGAAAAAACGTCTTATATTAAGTTATAGAGGGAGTATTAACTTTGGCAATAACCTTACTTTAAATGATGGGGTATATCTGATTATCACATCTCTTAACCATTTGCAGGTCATGTATTCAGTAGAACAGCATACAAATATTTAATGTCTGAAAACATATTATAGTGCTTATAGCTGAAATACTGTCAACGATGCCAGATTGTGAATTATGCATAAACAAATAACCCAAAACAGTTTTTTTTTCTGTTGTGCTCCTGTTTTTCCTTCTTTGGTGCTTCTTCCTGAAACTGGTGTTGGTGTTCTGAAGAACTTTGGCCTCGGCCTTCTCCCATTGAAATGAATGTGGTTTTAACGGCTATTAACTTTGGCAAGAACCTTACTTTAAATGATGGGATTATATCTGATTATCACATCTCTTAACCATTTTCAGGTCATGTATTCAGTAGAACGGCATAAAAAGTATCTAATGTCTGTTGAAAATCATACTCCAAATAATTTTCAGTAATTAACACATGTTAGTTTTCAGAGCTGCAATGCCCTGTATTGCATTGCAATTTCAGTATATAAAAGTTTGGTGGCATAAACAACCTGCAATAACAAGGACCCAAAACTAATTTCCTAGTATCAGTTTCATATACTCAAGCATAGTCCTTCTACATATATGTACTCACATGGCCTTCCAAATGCCTTGATTATTTGCAGAACTTTATTTTTGTCAGAGTAGGTGTTTTTTCTGTTGAAAGCTAGTTGTGATATTATATGTTGTTAAGAAGTATCAACCCAGGAATGGCACTGTCTTTGACAAGAGTACTCCAGCCTGGAGTTATTCCAAGAGATGCAGCAGCTCAATTCGTTTCGGGTCAGAATCATTGCGGTTGATGCAGCAAAGGAAAAGAAGGGCAGAATAGGTGGCGGCTGGTGCTAGACCCCCTATGCTCAGCAAAGAAATGAGCAGTACAACTGTGTTTGGGGCCAATATCCTGAAGGAGGGTTCTAATCCAGATTCTGTGGGACCTGGTTGGCAAGCGTCTCGCACTGAGCGAGCTTCGGAGGAAATATGCGAAGGCACTGCCATGTGAAGACCTGAGGTGTTTCGTCAAGTTGGACAACTAGGATCGCATCAAGGGAAACAAGCGCTCAATGCTAAGAACTAATTGGTCAGGATAGTCATGTCTCATCAACATGTGTGTTTCTCTTACGAGATTTATTGTTATTAGTGCACGAACATACTGGTTATTTTCGGTTGGTAATGATATATTGACTTGGAGTATTGATGTTGCTTGGCTGCCTGAGTACACTGAACTGGAGCCTAGACCACCATTTTTGTTTCTCATGTTCTTGTTAAGATGCAGTAGTTTCTTCGGATAAACCTTATTTTTCTGCAAATTTTTATATATTATTTGTATTTTTCTGAATTAGAATGATTTAGTTATGATTTTTCTATGATTTTTCTAGCAAATTAGAACAAATTCAAATTTAAACAATTCAAATTTGAAAACTTATGGCACAAACAGAAACTAGACAAAATTTTGAATCTAATGCAAAAAGAATCACTCAAAAACATCAAATATCCTAAAAGATATAAGCACCCAAAACCGGCAAGCACTCAAACCGGCAACCTTTTCAAGGCCGGCAAGCTTTTCATTGCCGGCAAGATTTTGAAGGTCTAACCTTTAGTCCCGGTTGGAGACACCAACCGGGACAAAAGGGGCCGATACCCTTTAGTCCCGGTTGGTATCTATACCCGGGACTAAAGGTCTAGCCTTTAGTCCCGGTTGGAGACACCAACCGGGACTAAAGGGCAAACCGGCAACCTTTTCAAAAACGGCAAGCTTTTCATCGCCGGCAAGATTTTAGTCCCGGTTGGTATCTCCAACCGGGACTAAAGGTCTAACCTTTAGTCCCGGTTGGAGACACCAACCGGGACTAAAGGGTATCGGCCTCTTTAGTCCCGGTTGGTGTCTCCAACTGGGACGAAAGGTCCCATTCAAACCAGGACTCATGCCTGCCGAGCTCCCGACAGGCGCCCTAGCCGCTCGAACCGGGACTGATGCTCACATTAGTCCCGGTTCGTAATGCAACCGGGACTAAAGGTTAAATCGAGCTTGGACCAAAGCCCTGTTTTCTACTAGTGCTGGCTTGGCTTCTACCAATTACTTTACGGCAGAACTCGGTGGATGGATTCTGCCGATGCTAGCTCAAGCACGCACAATGAAAGATCGATCTGCCGAAAGCACGAAAACACATGCGAACAAAAAGCACGTGAGACACGATAATAGCAACACAATCCTGGCTGGTTATTTGTTCTGATTTGGTTGACAAGGGTAGTCAAGTATAGGTATATATAACACCTAATCTATCTTTACATAGCCGACACGGTCTTCGCTACACCGAACAGGCTAACCTAAAGGGCAACGGTTGGCATCAACGATAGTCATTAGTGCTTCTTGCGGTACGTCACTGATGGCACCTACAAGTGATAAAAAAACGTCTCACACAGGGGAATCTCAGACTGTGCCGTCCGATGCAGTAAGAATATCCTATACTCCGCTCTACGCGCTGGGAAATGATACCACGCACCTGTTTGGGTCGGTCCATGTCCGGGAGTCCTGTTTTTCAAGGTTTATGTTTTTCCTTTTTTGCCTACTTTCTTTTGTACTTTAAATAATTGAGGAATTCGAGAAAGTTTCAAAAATTTAATAAATGAGAATTTGCAATAAAATGTTTAATAATTCATAATTTTGTCTGGATACAAAAAATGTTCGCAATTTTGAGAACAAATATTCGGGAAATCAACAAATTTTCAAGATTTTTTGAAGAAGTTCGTGTATTTAAAAATGTAAATGAAAGCGAACAAAATTTTCGTCATATCAGAAGATGTTCTTCAATTAAAAAATATCCTAAAAATTCAAAAACTGTTCATGATTTATAAAATGGTTTATTGATTCATAAAATGTTTGCTGATTCAAAAAATGATCATGCACTTTAAAAAATGTTCGTTCGATCAAAAAAATGTTCATGACTTTCAAAAATTGTATCACCAATTTCCCAAAAATGTTCGTCAATTTTGAAATGTTCGCGGTTTCAATAAAAATGTTTTGAAAAACTGTTCACAATTTTAAGGAAAATGTTTGCAAATAGTATAATATGTTCATTAATTCAAAAAATGTTCAAAAATCTGTAAAAATGTCCATGAATTTGAAAAATGTTCATGATTTCAAATATGTTCATAAGTTTAAATAAATGTTCATGATTTTCAAAATTTGTCCATGATTTCACGAAAATAAGAGTGATAGTCTATCTCGACGAGCAGCAAAATGTAGTCATGGCCATTGAAGATTATAAATGTTTTTCTCGAGTTGCAACGCGCGGGCCGTTTTGCTAGTGAGAAAAAAGAAAAAGGAAAAACAGACATGTACTCGCTCGATGGGTCAGGCCCATCTCTTGCGAGGGACGCGAGCATAGCGCTCGTTGTGAGCCCTCACTTGGATGGGTACGCTTCCCTAGAAAAAACTTTGATCGGCACGCGACTTCCTCACCCTCCCTCCCGGCGGCGGCGGCGACGGCAAGTCCTCTCGTCTGAGCAGGTGCGTCCTCTCTCCCCTACTGCCACTTCCCTGGGTTCGGTCCATGTATTCAGGAAACATCATTGCTGACACTCACAGCAACTCCAGAACACTTCGATTTGATGAGGCGAGCTGTCCTTATCTCCTCACACTTTGTGGTGCAGCGTGGGTGAACACGCGGAGGCCCCTCTCGGGTCTCGAAGCAAACGCGTCTGGGCGCCGACATGTTTGTGATGGCGGCGTGGTGGGCGGCGAAGAAGGGGAAGCCCAAGATGGCGCCGATCGAGCTGACAGCGGCGCCGGAGCAGGCGCCGTCCATCACCCGCACCATCTTCGACGTCATCATGGAGCACGGCCCCCTCACCATCTCTGACGTTTGGGAGCACGTCAAGGTACTGCCGCTGCTGCTAAAACTTGTGTGAGATACATCTCCGCACGCAACCTGTTCGACGGAATGTCTTTTTGGCGACTTGGCTGGACGGACAGTGTCGTCTCTGTTCTTGCAATGGGTTAAAGCGTCACTTTGGATTACTTGTCATTTAGAACGTGCCTCGTGTGTTAATTTTTCTTCAGGACGTTGGCCTGAGGGGTTTGACCAGCAAGATATAGATGAAGATCATGCTGTAGTTGATGAGGGAGAAGCAGAAGCTCAGGCTCATCTGCAACCATGACGGACCTCATAAATAATTCCTCTACACGATATGGTTCACCAACCCCAAGAATGCGCCGCAGAGGCCCAAGAGGGAGCTCAACAGGGAGCATCCCAAGCCATGACCGCATTCATGTTTAACTGATGCAGAGCATATTTGCTTTACAACTTTCTCATGATTTTTCCTTTGTCTGTAGACAAAATTGTTAATCATATTATGGTGCTTATAGTTGAAATACTATTAACGCTGCCACATTGTGAATTATGCATAAATAAAAAAGTTTATTTTTTCCGTGTACTTCTGTTTTTGCCTTTTTGGTGCTTCTTCCTGAAACTGGTGTTGGTGTTCTGAAGAACTTTGGCCTCGGCCTTCTCCACCTGAAATAAATGTGGTTTTAACTGCTACTCCCTCCATAACTAAATACAACACATTTTTTTTGGCACTATAGTAGTGTCAAAAAACGTCTTATATTAAGTTATAGAGGGAGTATTAACTTTGGCAATAACCTCACTTTAAATGATGGGGTATATCTGATTATCACATCTCTTAACCATTTGCAGGTCATGTATTCAGTAGAACAGCATACGAGTATTTAATGTCTGAAAACATATTATGGTGCTTATAGCTGAAATACTGTGAACGATGCCAGATTGTGAATTATGCATAAACAAATAACCCAAAACAGTTTCTTTTCCTGTTGTGCACCTGTTCATGCCTTCTTTGGTGCTTCTTCCCGAAACTGGTGTTGCTGTTCTGAAGAACTTTGGCCTCGGCCTTCTCCCATTGAAATGAATGTGCTTTTAACGACTATTAACTTTGGCAAGAACCTTACTTTAAATGATGGGATAATATCTGATTATCACATCTCTTAACCATTTTCATGTCATGTATTCAGTAGAACAGCATAAAAAGTATCTTATGTCTGTTGAAAATAATACTCCAAATAATTTTCAGTAATTAACACATGTTAGTTTCCAGAGCTGTAATGCCCCATATTGCATTGCAATTTCAGTATATAAAATTTTGGTGGCATAAACAACCTGCAATAACAAGGACCCAAAACTAATTTCCTAGTATCAGTTTCATATACTCAAGCATACTCCTTCTACATATATGTACTCACATGGCCTTCCAAATGCCTTGATTATTTGCAGAACTTTCTTTTTGTCAGAGTAGGTGTTTTTTCTGTTGACAGCTAGTTGTGATATTATATGTTGTTAAGAAGTATCAATCCAGGAATGGCACCGTCTTTGACAAGAGTACTGAAGCCTGGAGTTATTCCAAGAGATGCAGCAGCTCAATTCCTTTCGGGACAGAATCATTGTGGTTGATGCAGCCAAGGAAAAGAAGGGCAGAACAGGTGGCGGCTGGTGCTATACCACCTATGCTCAGCAAAGAAATGAGTAGTACAACTATGTTTCGGGCCAAGTTCCTGAAGGAGGGTTCTAATCCAGATTCTGTGAGACTTGGTTGGCAAGCGTCTCGCACTGAGCGAGCTTCGGAGGAAATATGCCAAGGCACTGCCTTGTGAAGACCTGAGGTGTTTCATCAAGTTGGACAACTAGGATCGCATCAAGGGAAACAAGCGCTCACTGCTAAGCACTAACTGGTCAGGACAGTCTTGTCTCATCAACATGTGTGTTTTTCATACGAGATTTATTGTTATTAGTGCACGAACATACTGGTTATTTTTGGTTGGTAATGATGTACTGACTTGGAGTATTGATGTTGCTTGGCTGCCTGAGTACATTGAACTGGAGCCTAGACCACCATTGTTGTTTCTCATGTTCTTGTTAAGATGCAGTAGTTTCTTCGGATAGATCTTATTTTTCTGCAAATTTTGATATATTATTTGTATTTTTCTGAATTAGAATGATTTTGTTATGATTTTTCTATGATTTTTCTAGCAAATTTGAAAACTTATGGCACACACAGAAACTAGACAAAATTTTGAATCTAATGCAAAAAGAATCACTCAAAAACATCAAATATCCTAAAAGATATAAGCACCCAAAACCGGCAAGCACTCAAACCGGCAACCTTTTCAAGGCCGGCAAGCTTTTCATCGCCGGCAAGATTTTCAAGGTCTAACCTTTAGTCCCGGTTGGAGACACCAACCGAGACTAATGGGGCCGATACCCTTTAGTCCCGGTTGGTATCTCCAACCGGGACTAAAGGTCTAACCTTTAGTCCCGTTTGGAGACACCAACCGGGACTAAAGGGCAAACCGGCAACCTTTTCAAAAACGGCAAGCTTTTCATCGCTGGAAAGATTTTAGTCCCGGTTGGTATCTCCAACCGGGACTAAAGGTCTAACCTTTAGTCCCGGTTGGAGACACCAACCGGGACTAAAGGGTATCGGCCCCTTTAGTCCCGGTTGGTGTCTCCAACCGGGACGAAAGGTCCCATTCGAACCGGGACTGATGCCTGCCGAGCCCCCGACAGGCGCCCTAGCTGCTCGAACCGGGACTGATGCTCACATGAGTCCCGGTTCGTAATGCAACCGGGACGAAAGGTTAAATCGAGCTTGGACCAAAGACCTGTTTTCTACTCGTGCTGGCTTGGCTTCTACCAATTACTTTATAGCACAACTCGGTGGATGGATTCTCCCGATGCTAAGCACGCACAATGAAAGATTGATCTGCCGAAAGCACGAAAACACATGCGAACAAAAAGCACGTGAGACACGATAATAGCAATACAATCCTGGCTGTTTATTTGTTCTGATTTGGTTGACAAGGGTAGTCACGTATAGGTATATATAACACCTAATCTATCTCTACATAGCCGACACGGTCTTCCCTACACCAAACAGGCTAACCTAAAGGGCAACAATAGTCATTAGTGCTTCTTGCGGTACGTCACCGATGGCACCTACAAGTGATAAAAAAAAAGGTCTCACACAGGGGAATCTCAGACTGTGCCGGCCGATGCTGTAAGAATATCCTATACTGCGCTCTGCGCGCTGGGAAATGATACCACGCACCTGTTTGGGCCGGTCCATGTCCGGGAGTCCTGTTTTTCAAGGTTTATGTTTTTCCTTTTTTGTCTTCTTTCTTTTGTACTTTAAATAATTGAGGAATTCGAAAAAGTTTCAAAAATTTAATAAATGAGAATTTGCAATAAAATGTTTAATAATTCATAATTTTGTCTGGATACAAAAAATGTTCGCAATTTTGAGAACAAATATTCGGGAAATCAACAAATTTTCATGATTTTTTGAAGAAGTTCGTGTATTTAAAAATGTAAATGAAAGCGAACAAAATTTTCGTCAATTCAGAAGATGTTCTTCAATTAAAAAATATCCTAAAAATTCAAAAACTGTTCATGATTTATAAAATGGTTTATTGATTCATAAAATGTTTGCTGATTCAGAAAATGATCATGCAGTTCAAAACATGTTTGTTCAATCAAAAAAATGTTCATGACTTTCAAAAATTGTATCACCAATTTCCCAAAAATGTTCATCAATTTTGAAATGTTCGCGGTTTCAATAAAAATGTTTTGAAAAACTGTTCACAATTTTTAGGAAAATGTTTGCAAATAGTATAATATGTTCATTAATTCAAAAAATGTTCAAAAATCTGTAAAAATGTCCATGAATTGAAAAATGTTCATGATTTCAAATATGTTCATAAGTTTAAATAAATGTTCATGATTTTCAAAATTTGTCCATGATTTCACAAATAAGAGTGATAGTGTATCTCGACGAGCAGCAAAATGTAGTCATGGCCATTGAAGATTATAAAAAAAATTCTCGCGTTGCAACGCGCGGGCTGTTTTGCTAGTGAGAAAAAAGAAAAAGGAAAAACACACATGTAGTCGCTCGATGGGTCAGGCCCATCTCTTGAGCGGGACGCGAGCATGGCGCTCGCTGTGAGTCCTCACTTGGATGGGTACGCTTCCCTAAAAAAACTTGGATCGGCACGCGACTTCCTCACCCTCCCTCCCGGCGGCGGCGGCGACGGCAACTCGTCTCGTCTGAGCGGGAGCGTCCTCTCTCCCCTACCGCCACCTCCCTGGGTTCGGTCCATGTATTCAGCGAAACATCATTGCTGACACTCACAACAACTCCAGAACACTTCGATTTGCCGAGGTGAGCTATCCTTATCTCCTCACACTTTGTGGCGCGGTGTGGGTGAACACGCGGAGGCCCCTCTCGGGTCTCGAAGCAAACGCATCTGGGCGCCGACATGTTTGCGACGGCGGCGCGGTGGGCGGTGAAGAAGGGGAAGCCCAAGATGGCGCCGATCGAGCTGACAGCGGCGCCGGAGCAGGTGCAGTCCATCACCCGCACCATCTTCGACGTCGTCAAGGATCACGGCCCCCTCACCATCTCTGACGTTTGGGAGCACCTCAAGGTACTGCTGCTGCTGCTAAAACTTGTGTGAGATTCATCTCCGCACGCAACCTGTCCGACGGAATGTCTTTCTGGCGACTTGGCTGGACGGACAGTGTCGTCTCTATTCTTGCAATTGGTTAAAGCGTCACTTTGGATTACTTGTCATTTAGAACGTGCCTCGTGTGTTAATTTTTCTTCAGGACGTTGTCCTGAGGGGTTTGACCAGCAAGAGGCAGATGAAGATAATGCTGCGGTGGATGAGGGAGAAGCAGAAGCTCAGGGCTCATCTGCGACCATGACGGACCTCACAAACAATTCCTCTATACGACATGGTTCACCAACCCTAAGAATGCGCCGCAGAGGCCGAAGAGGGAGCTCAACAGGGAGCATCCCAAGCCATGACCACATTAATGTTTAACTGATGCAGAGCATATTTGCTTTACACCTTTCTCATGATTTTTCCTGGGTCTGTAGACAAAACTGTTAATCATATTATGGTGCTTATAGTTGAAATACTGTTAACGTTGCCACATTGTGAATTATGCATAAATAAAACAGTTTATTTTTTCTGTTGTACTTATGTTTTTGCCTTTTTGGTGCTTCTGCCTGAAACTGGTGTTGGTGTTCTGAAGAACTTTGGCCTCGGCCTTCTCCACCTGAAATGAATGTGGTTTTAACTGCTACTCCCTCCATAACTTAATACAAGAATTTTTTTTGGCACTTTAGTAGTGTCAAAAAACGTCTTATATTAAGTTATAGAGGGAGTATTAACTTTGGCAATAACCTTACTTTAAATGATGGGGTATATCTGATTATCACATCTCTTAACCATTTGCAGGTTATGTATTCAGTAGATTAGCATACAAGTATTTAATGTCTGAAGACATATTATGGTGCTTATAGCTGAAATACTGTGAACGATGCCAGATTCCAAGAGATGCAGCAGCTCAATTCGTTTCGGGTCAGAATCATTGCGGTTGATGTAGCCAAGGAAAAGAAGGGCAGAACAGGTGGCAACTGGTGCTAGACCACCTATGCTCAGCAAAGAAATGAGTAGTACAACTGTGTTTGGTTCCAATATCCTAAAGGAGGGTTCTAATCCAGATTCTATGGGACCTGGTTGGCAAGAGTCTCGCACTGAGCGAGCTTCGGAGGAAATATGCCAAGGCACTGCCTTGTGAAGACCTGAGGTGTTTCGTCAAGTTGGACAACTAGGATCGCATCAATGGAAACAAGCGCTCACTGCAAAGAACTAACTGGTCAGGACAGTCTTGTCTCATCAACATGTGTGTTTTTCTTACGAGATTTATTGTTATTAGTGCACGAACATACTAGTTATTTTCGGTCGGTAATGATGTATTGACTTAGAGTATTGATGGTGCTCGGCTGCCTGAGTACACTGAACTGGAGCCTAGACCACCATTGTTGTTTCTCATGTTCTTCTTAAGATGCAGTAGTTTCTTCGGATAGATCTTATTTTTCTGCAAATTTTGATATATTATTTGTATTTTTCTGAATTAGAATGATTTAGTTATGATTTTTCCATGATTTTTCTAGCAAATTTGAACAAATTCAAATTTAAACCATTCAAATTTGAAAACTTATAGCACAAACATAAACTAGACAAAATATCCTAAAAGATATAAGCACCCAAAACCGGCAAGCACTCAAACCGGCAACCTTTTCAAGGCCGGCAAGCTTTTCATCGCCGGCAAGATTTTCAAGGTCTAACCTTTAGTCCCGGTTGGTATATCCAACCGGGACTAAAGGTCTAACCTTTAGTCCCGGTTGGAGACACCAACCGGGAATAAAGGGTATCGGCCCTTTAGTCCCGGTTGGTGTCTCCAACCGGGACGAAAGGTCCCATTCGAACCGGGACTGATGCATGCCGAGCCCCCGACAGGCGCCCTAGCCGCTCGAACCGGGACTGATGCTCACATTAGTCCCGGTTCGTAATGCAACCGGGACTAAAGGTTAAATCGAGCTTGGACCAAAGTCCTGTTTTCTACTAGTGCTGGCTTGGCTTCTACCAATTACTTTACGGCACAACTCGGTGGATGGATTCTTCCGATGCTAGCTCAAGCACGGACAATGAAAGATCGATCTGCCGAAAGCACGAAAACACATGCGAACAAAAAGCACGTGAGACACGATAATAGCAACACATTCCTGGCTGTTTATTTGTTCTGATTTGGTTGACAAGGGTAGTCACGTATAGGTATATATAACACCTAATCTATCTCTACATAGCCGACACGGTCTTCGCTACACCGAACAGGCTAACCTAAAGGGCAACGATAGGCATCAACGATAGTCATTAGTGCTTCTTGCGGTACGTCACCGATGGCACCTACACGTGATAAAATAAACGTCTCACACTGGGGAATCTCAGACTGTGCCGGCCGATGCAGTAAGAATATCCTATACTACGCTCTGCGCGCTGGGAAATGATACCACGCACCTGTTTGGGCCAGTCCATGTCCGGGAGTCCAGTTTTTCAAGGTTTATGTTTTTCCTTTTTTGTCTTCTTTCTTTTGTACTTTAAATAATTGAGGAACTCGAAAAAGTTTAAAAATTTAATAAATGAGAATTTGCAATAAAATGTTTAATAATTCATAATTTTGTCTGGATACAAAAAATGTTCGCAATTTTGAGAACAAATATTCGGGAAATCAACAAATTTTCATGATTTTTTGAAGAAGTTCGTGTATTTAAAAATGTAAATGACAGGGAACAAAATTTTCGTCAATTCAGAAGATGTTCTTCAATTAAAAAATATAATAAGAATTCAAAAATTGTTCATGATTTATAAAATGGTTTATTGATTCATAAAATGTTTGCTGATTCACAAAATGATCATGCACTTCAAAAAATGTTCGTTCAATCAAAAAAATGTTCATGACTTTCAAAAATTGTATCACCAATTTCCCAAAAATGTTCGTCAATTTTGAAGTGTTCGCGGTTTCAATAAAAATATTTTGAAAAACTGTTCACAATTTTTAGGAAAATGTTTGCAAATAGTATAATATGTTCATTAATTCAAAAAATGTTCAAAAATCTGTAAAAATGTCCACGAATTTGAAAAATGTTCATGATTTCAAATATGTTCATAAGTTTAAATAAATGTTCATGATTTTCAACATTTGTTCATGATTTCACGAAAATAAGAGTGATAGTGTATCTCGACGAGCAACAAAATGTAGTCATGGCCATTGAAGATTATAAAAAAAATTCTCGCGTTCCAACGCGCGGGCCGTTTTGCCAGTGAGAAAAAAGAAAAAGGAAAAACAGACATGTACTCGCTCGATGGGTCAGGCCCATCTCTTGCGAGGGACGCGAGCATAGCGCTCGCTGTGAGCCCTCACTTGGATGGGTACGCTTCCCTAAAAAAAACTTGGAATGGCACGCGACTTCCTCACCCTCCCTCCCGGTGGCGGCGGCGACGGCAACTCCTCTCGTCTGAGCGGGTGCGTCCTCTCTCCCCTACCGCCACCTCCCTGGGTTCGGTCCATGTATTCAGCGAAACATCATTGCTGACACTCACATCAACTTCAGAACACTTCGATTTGCCGAGGCGAGCTGTCCTTATCTCCTCACACTTTGTGGCGCCGCATGGGTGAACACGCGGAGGCCTCTCTCAGGTCTCTAAGAAAACGCGTCTGGGCACCGACATGTTTGCGACGGCGGCGCGGTGGGCGGCGAAGAAGGGGAAGCCCAAGATGGCGCCGATCGACCTGACAGCGGCGCCGGAGCAAGCGCTGTCCATCACCCGCACCATCTTCGATGTCGTCATGGAGCACGGCCCCCTCACCATCTTTGACATTTGGGAGCACGTCAAGGTACTGCTGCTGCTGCTAAAACTTGTGTGAGATTCATCTCCGCACGCAACCTATTCGACGGAATGTCTTTCTGGCGACTTGGCTGGACGGACAGTGTCGTCTCTATTCTTGCCATGGGTTAAAGTGTCACTTTGGATTACTTGTCATTTAGAACATGCCTCGTGTGTTAATTTTTCTTCAGGACATTGGCCTGAGGGGTTTGACCAGCAAGAGGCAGATGAAGATCATGCTGCGGTGGATGAGGGAGAAGCAGAAGCTCAGGCTCATCTGCGACCATGACGGACCTCACAAACAATTCCTCTACACGACATGGTTCACCAACCCCAAGAATGCGTCGCAGAGGCCCAAGAGGGAGCTCAACAGGGAGCATCCCAAGCCATGACCGCATTCATGTTTAACTGATGCAGAGCATATTTGCTTTAGACCTTTCTCATGATTTTTCCTGGGTCTGTAGACAAAATTGTTAATCATATTATGGTGCTTATTGTTGAAATACTGTTAACGCTGCCTTTTGTGAATTATGCATAAATAAAACAGTTTATTTTTTCTGTTGTACTTCTGTTTTGGCCTTTTTGGTGCTTCTTCCTGAAACTGGTGTTGGTGTTCTGAAGAACTTTGGCCTCGGCCTTCTCCACCTGAAATGAATGTGGTTTTAACTGCTACTCCCTCTATAACTTAATACAAGACATTTTTTTGGCACTATAGTAGTGTTAAAAAACGTCGTATATTAAGTTATAGAGGGAGTATTAACTTTGGCAATAACCTTACTTTAAATGATGGGGTATATCTGATTATCACATCTCTTAACCATTTGCAGGTCATGTATTCTGTAGAACAACATACAAGTATTTAATGTCTGAAAACATATTATGGTGCTTATAGCGGAAATACTATGAACGATGCCAGATTGTGAATTATGCATAAACAAATAACCCAAAACAGTTTTTTTTTCTGTTGTGCTCCTGTTTTTGCCTTCTTTGGTGCTTCTTCCTGAAACTGGTGTTGGTGTTCTGAAGAACTTTGGCCTCGGCCTTCTCCCATTGAAATGAGTGTGGTTTTAACGGCTATTAACTTTGGCAAGAACCTTACTTTAAATGATGGGGTTATATCTGATTATCACATCTCTTAACCATTTTCAGGTCATGTATTCAGTAGAACAGCATAAAAAGTATCTAATGTCTGTTGAAAATAATACTCCAAATAATTTTCAGTAATTAACACATGTTAGTTTCCAGAGCTGCAATGCCCTGTATTGCATTGCAATTTCAGTATATAAAAGTTTGGTGGCATAAACAACCTGCAATAACAAGGACCCAAAACTAATTTCCTAGTATCAGTTTCATATACTCAAGCATACTCCTTCTACACATATGTACTCACATGGCCTTCCAAATGCCTTGATTATTTGCAGAACTTTCTTTTTGTCAGATTAGGTGTTTTTTCTGTTGACAACTAGTTCTGATATTATATGTTGTTAAGAAGTATCAACCCAGGAATGGCATTGTCTTTGACAAGAGTACTGAAGCCTGGAGTTATTCCAAGAGATGCAGCAGCTCAATTCGTTTCGGGTCAGAATCATTGCGGTTGATGCAGCCAAGGAAAAGAAGGGCAGAACAGGTGGCGGCTGGTGCTAGACCACCTATGCTCAGCAAAGAAATGAGCAGTACAACTGTGTTTGGGGACAATAACTTGAAGGAGGGTTCTAATCCAGATTCTGTGGGACCTGGTTGACAAGCATCTCGCACTGAGCGAGCTTCGGAGGAAATATGCCAAGGCACTACCTTGTGAAGACATGCGGTGTTTTGTCAAGTTGGACAACTAGGATCGCATCAAGGGAAACAAGCGCTCACTGCTAAGAACTAATTGGTCAGGACAGTCTTGTCTCATCAACATGTGTGTTTTTCTTACGAGATTTATTGTTATTAGTGCATGAACATACTGGTTATTTTCGGTTGGTAATGATGTATTGACTTGGAGTATTGATGTTGCTTGGCTGTCTGAGTATACTAAACTGGAGCCTAGACCACTATTGTTGTTTATCATGTTCTAGTTAAGATGCAGTAGTTTCTTCGGATAGATCTTATTTTTCTGCAAATTTTGATATATTATTTGTATTTTTCTGAATTAGAATGATTTAGTTATGATTTTTCTATGATTTTTCTAGCAAATTTTAACAAATTCAAATTTAAACCATTCAAATTTGAAAACTTATGGCACAAACAGAAACTACACAAAATTTTGAATCTAATGCAAAAAGAATCACTCAAAAACATCAAATATCCTAAAAGATATAAGCACCCAAAACCGGCAAGCACTCAAACCGGCAACCTTTTCAAGGCCGGCAAGCTTTTCATCGCCGGCAAGATTTTCAAGGTCTAACCTTTAGTCCCGGTTGGTGTCTCCAACCGGGACGAAAGGTCCCATTCGAATCGGGACTGATGCCTGCCGAGCCCCAGACAGGCGCCCTAGCCGCTCGAACCGGGACTGATGCTCACATTAGTCCCGGTTCGTAATGCAACCGGGACTAAAGGTTAAATCGAGCTTGGACCAAAGCCCTGTTTTCTACTAGTGCTGGCTTGGCTTCTACCAATTACTTTACGGCACAACTCGGTGGATGGATTCTGCCGATGCTAGCTCAAGCACGCACAATGAATGATCGATCTGCCGAAAGCACGATAACACATGCGAACAAAAATCACGTGAGACACGATAATAGCAACACAATCCTGGCTGTTTATTTGTTCTGATTTGGTTGACAAGGGTAGTCACGTATAGGTATATATATAACACCTAATCTATCTCTACATAGCCGACACGGTCTTCGCTACACCGAACAGGCTAACCTAAAGGGCAACGACAGGCATCAACTATAGTCATTAGTGCTTCTTGCGGTACGTCACCGATGGCACCTACAAGTGATAAAAAAAACGTCTCGCACAGGGCAATCTCAGACTGTGCCGGCCGATGCAGTAAGAATATCCTATACTGCGCTCTGCGCGCTGGGAAATGATACCATGCACCTGTTTGGGCCGGTCCATGTCCGGGGGTCCTGTTTTTCAAGGTTTATGTTTTTCCTTTTTTGTCTTCTTTCTTTTGTACTTCAAATATTTGAGGAATTCGAAAAAGTTTCAAAAATTTAATAAATGAGAATTTGCAATAAAATGTTTAATAATTCATAATTTTGTCTGGATACAAAAAATGTTCGCAATTTTGAGAACAAATATTCGGGAAATCAACAAATTTTCATGATTTTTTGAAGAAGTTCGTGTATTTAAAAATGTAAATGAAAGCGAACAAAATTTTCGTCAATTCAGAAGATGTTCTTCAATTAAAAAATATCCTAAAAATTCAAAAAATGTTCATGATTTATAAAATGGTTTATTGATTCATAAAATGTATGCTGATTCAGAAAATGATCATGCACTTCAAAAAATGTTCGTTCAATCAAAAAAATGTTCATGACTTTCAAAAATTGTATCACCAATTTCCCAAAAATGTTCGTCAATTTTGAAATGTTCGCGGTTTCAATAAAAATGTTTTGAAAAACTGTTCACAGTTTTTAGGAAAATGTTTGCAAATAGTATAATATGTTCATTAATTCAAAAAATGTTCAAAAATCTGTAAAAATGTCCATGAATTTGAAAAATGTTCATGATTTCAAATATGTTCATAAGTTTAAATAAATGTTCATGATTTTCAAAATTTGTTTATGATTTCACGAAAATAAGAGTGATAGTGTATCTCGACGAGCAGCAAAATGTAGTCATGGCCATTGAAGATTATAAATTTTTTTCTCGTGTTGCAACGCGCGGGCCGTATTGCTAGCGAGAAAAAAGAAAAAGGAAAAACAAACATGTACTCGCTCGATGGGTTAGGCCCATCTCTTGCGAGGGACGTGAGCATAGCGCTCGCTGTGAGCCCTCACTTGGACGGGTACGCTTCCCTAGAAAAAACTTGGATCGGCACGCGACTTCCTCACCCTCCCTCCCGGCGGCGGTGGCGACGGCAACTCCTCTCGTCTGAGCGGGTGCGTCATCTCTCTCCTACCGCCACCTCCCTGGGTTCGGTCCATGTATTCAGCGAAACATCATTGCTGACACTCACAGCAACTCCAGAACACTTCGATTTGCCGAGGCGAGCTGTCCTTATCTCCTCACACTTTGTGGCGCGGTGTGGGTGAACACGCGGAGGCCCCTCTCGGGTCTCGAAGCAAACGCATCTGGGCGCCGACATGTTTGCGACGGCGGCGCGGTGGGCGGCAAAGAAGGGGAAGCCCAAGATGGCGCCGTTCGAGCTGACAGCGGCGCCAGAGCAGGCGCAGTCCATCACCCGCACCATCTTCGATGTCGTCAAGGAGCACGGCCCCCTCACCATCTCTGACGTTTGGGAGCACGTCAAGGTACTGCTGCTGCTGCTAAAACTTGTGTGAGATTCAACTCCGCACGCAACCTGTTCGACGGAATGTCTTTCTGGCGACTTGGCTGGATGGACAGTGTCGTCTCTGCTCTTGCAATGGGTTAAAGCGTCACTTTGGATTACTTGTCATTTAGAACGTGCCTCGTGTGTTAATTTTTTTTCAGGACGTTGGCCTGAGGGGTTTGACCAGCAAGAGGCAGATGAAGATCATGTTGCGGTGGATGAGGGAGAAGCAGAAGCTCAGGCTCATCTGCGACCATGACGGACCTCACAAACAATTCCTCTACACGACATGGTTCACCAACCCCAAGAATGCGCCGCAGCGGCCCAAGAGGGAGCTCGACAGGAAGCATCCCAAGCCATGACCGCATTCATGTTTAACTGATGCACAACATATTTTCTTTACACCTTTCTCATGATTTTTCCTGGGTCTGTAGACAAAATTGTTAATCATATTATGGTGCTTATAGTTGAAATACTGTTAACGCTGCCACATTGTGAATTATGCATAAATAAAACAGTTTATTTTTTCCGTTGTACTTCTGTTTTTGCCTTTTTGGTGCTTCTTCCTGAAACTGGTGTTGGTGTTCTGAAGAACTTTGGCCTCGGCCTTCTCCACCTGAAATGAATGTGGTTTTTGTTGGAAATATGCCCTAGAGGCAATAATAAATTGGTTATTATTATATTTCCTTGTTCATGATAATCGTTTATTATCCATGCTATAATTGTATTGATTGGAAACTCAAATACATGTGTGGGTACATAGACAACACTGTGTCCCTAGTAAGCCTCTAGTTGACTAGCTCGTTGATCAAAGATGGTTAAGGTTTCCTAGCCATTAACATGAGATGTCATTTGATAACGGGATCACATCATTAGGAGAATGATGTGATGGACAAGACCCAAACTGTAAACGTAGCATTTGATCGTGTCAGTTTATTGCTATTGTTTTCTGCATGTCAAGTATCTGTTCCTTTGACCATGAGATCATGCAACTAACTGACACCGGAGGAATACCTTGTGTGTATCAAACGTCGCAACGTAACTGGGTGACTATAAAGGTGCTCTACAGGTATCTCCGAGGGTGTCTGTTGGGTTGGCATGGATCAAGACTGGGATTTGTTACTCCGTGTGACGGAGAGGTATCTCAGGGCCCACTCGGTAATACAACATCACATTGAGCCTTGCAAGCAAAGTGACTAAAGAGTTAGCCACAGGATCTTGTATTACGGAACGAGTAAAGAGACTTGCCGGTAACGAGATTGAACTAGGTATAGAGATACCGACGATCGAATCTCGGGCAAGTAACATGCCGAAGAACAAAGGGAACAGCATACGGGATTAACTGAATCCTTGACATAGAGGTTCGACCGATAAAGATCTTCGTAGAATATGTAGGAGCCAATATGGGCATCCAGGTCCCGCTATTGGTTATTGGCCGTAGAGGTGTCTCGGTCATGTCTACATAGTTCTCGAACCCGCAGGGTCTACACACTTAACGTTTGGTGACGATTAGTATAGTTGAGTTATTATGTTGGTGACCGAAGGTTGTTCGGAGTCCCGGATAAGATCCCGGACATGACGAGGATCTCCAGAATAGTCCGGAGGTAAAGATTGATATATGTGATAATAGTGTTTTGATCTCTGGAAGGGTTCGGAGTTCACCGGAAGGGGTTCCGGATGTTTACCGAAGTGTTCGGGTGCAGCAACACTTTATATGAGCCAAAGGGATAAAGCCCACAAGGTATTGGGAAGTGCAAAAGTAGTTTTGCTGCCGCGTAAGCGGTACTACCGCTTGGTGAAGCGGTACTACCGCCCGAGCGGTACTACCGCTTGTGTGAAGCGGTACTACCGCCCAAGCGGTACTACCGCTTGTGTGAAGCGGTACTACCGCTTGTGCGCGGCTGTGCACGGTTCGGCAGGGATCCGAGTTGGACTCTTTCCCTGCGGGCCAAACCGACCTTGTGCGGGCAAAACCGACCCGGAGGAGGCTTTTACTCCAAGTTTAGACCCCAAGGCTCAACATATAAATAGAGGGGCAGGGCTAGCACACGGGACACATCAAGATTTCCCCAAGCCGTGTGCGGCAACCCTAACCCTCTAGTTCCTCCGTCATAATCTCCGTAGCGCTTGGCGAAGCCCTGCAGAGATTGTTCCTCACCACCATCACCACGCCGTCGTGCTGCTGGAACTCAACCACTACTTCATCATCGCTCGCTGGATCGAGGAGGTGAAGGCGTCATCAAGCCGTACGTGTGTTGAACGCGGAGGTGCCGTCCGTTCGGCGCTAGTTCGTGATCGGATCGAGGGACGACTTGCGATTTGGATCGCGGAGACGTTCGACTACATCAACCGCGTTTCTTAAACGCTTCCGCTTAGCGATCTACAAGGGTATGTAGATTCACTCTCCCTCTCGTAGATGCTCATCACCATGGATAGATCTTGTGTGTGCGTAGGAAAATTTTTGTTTCCCATGCAACGTTCCCCAACAGTGGCATCATGAGCCAGGTCTATGCGTAGATGAGATCTCGAGTAGAACACAAACGAGTTGTGGGCGTGGGTGTATACATATTGCTTGCCGTTACTAGTTGATATTTGATTCGGCGGTACTGTGAGATGAAGCGGCCCGGACCGACATTACGCGTACACTTACGCGAGACAGGTTCCTTCAACTAACATGTAACTTCGTTGCATAAAGATGGCTAGCGGGTGTCTGTCTCTCTCACTTTAGTTGAATCGATTTCAATGAAGAGGGTTCTTTTAGAAGATCAAAAAGCAATCACTACACCACGTTGTGGTTTTGCGTAGGTAAGAACGGTTCTTGCAAACCCGTAGCAGCCACGTAAAATTTGCAACAACAATTAGAGGACGTCTAACTTGTTTTTGCAGGGTATGTTGTGATGTGATATGGCCAATTACATGATGAGATATATGTGATGTATGAGATGATCATGTGTTGTATAGAATATCACGACTTGCATGTCGATGAGTACGGCAACTGGCAGGAGCCATAGAGTTGTCTTTAATTATTGTATGACCTGCGTGTCAATCATTAAGCGCTATGTAATGCTTTACTTTATCGCTAAACGTTAGCTATAGTCGTGGAAGCAACAGTCGGCGCGACAACCTTATGGCGACACGTTGATGGAGATCAAGATGATGGAGATCATGGTGTCATGCCGGTGACGATGGAGATCATGCCGGTGCTTTGGAGATGGAGATCAAAAGCACAAGTTCATGGCCATATCATGTCACTTATGATTTGCATGTGATGTTAATCCTTTTTATGCATCTTATTTTGCTTAGGACGACGGTAGCATTATAAGGTGATCCCTCACTTAAATTTCAAGATAAATTGTGTTCTCCCCAAGTGTGCACCGTTGCGAAAGTTCATCGTTTCGAGACACGCCGTGATGATCGGGTGTGATAGACTCTACGTTCGCATACAACGGGTGTAAGCCATGTTACACGTGCGGAACACTCGGGTTAAACTTGACGAGCCTAGCATGTACAGACATGGCCTCGGAACACAAGAGACCGAAAGGTCGAACATGAGTCATATAGTAGATATGATCAACATGAAGATGTTCACCATTGAAACCACCTCAACTCACGTGATGATCGGACTTGAGTTGGTGGATTTGGATCATGTTACACTCGAATGATCGGAGGGATGTCAATTTGAGTGGGAGTTTTTTAAATATGATTAACTAAACTCATTATCTAAGAACAATAGTCTAAGTTGTCTTTGCTATATTTATGTTGTAGATCATGGCTCGCGCAGTAGCACCCCTGAATTTTAATGCGTTCATAGAGAAAGCTAAGTTGAAAGATGATGGAAGTAACTTTGTGGACTGGGCCCGTAATCTAAGGATTATCCTTACGGCTTCCCTGAAGGCTTATGTCCTTGATGCACCGCTTGGTGATCCACCCGCTCCAGTTGAGTCTCTAGACGTTGTGAACGCCTGGCAGGCTCGTTCTGATGATTACTCAATAGTTCAATGTGCAATGTTGTATGGCTTAGAACCGGGACTTCAAAGACGTTTTGAACGTCATGGAGCATATGAGATGTTCCAGGAGTTGAAGTTTATCTTTCAGAAGAATGCCCGGATCGAGAGATATGAGATCTCCGATAAGTTCTATGCTTGCAAGATGGAGGAGAACGGGTCTATCAGTGATCACGTGCTCAGAATGTCTGGGTACTCCACCCGTCTGGCTGAGTTAGGGATGCCCCTTCCGCCAGAGGCTATCACTGACAGAGTTCTTCAATCATTGCCACCTAGCTACAAGAGCTTCGTGTTGAACTATAACATGCACGGGATGAACAAGTCAGTCGCCGAGCTGTTTGCGATGCTGAAAGCCGCTGAGTCTGAAATTCAGAAGGAGCATCAAGTGTTGATGGTCAATAAAACCACTAGTTTCAAGAAAAATGGCAAGGGTAAGAAGGGTAACTCCAAGAAGAGTGGCAAAGCAGTTGCTCCTCTCGTGAAGAAACCCAAGGCTGGACCCAAACCAGAAACTGTGTGTTTTCATTGCAAGGGAACTGGACACTGGAAGCGGAATTGCCCCAAGTATTTGGCTGACAAGAAGGCGGCCAACAACAAACAAGGTATATATGATATACATGTTATTGATGTGTACCTTACCAACTCTCGTTGTAGTACCTGGGTATTTGATACCGGTGCGGTTGCTCATATTTGCAACTCAAAACAGGAACTGCGGAATAGACGGAGGCTGGCAAAGGACGAAGTGACGATGCGCGTGGGAAATGGTTCCAAGGTTGATGTGATCGCCGTCGGCACGCTCGCTCTTCGATTACCGTCGGGATTAGTGATGAACCTAAATAAGTGTTATTTGGTGCCTGCGTTAAGCATGAACATTATATCTGGATCTTGTTTATTGCGAGACGGTTACTCATTTAAATCAGAGAATAATGGTTGTTCTATTTATATGAGTAATATCTTTTATGGTCATGCACCCAATGTGAGGGGTTTATTCTTGTTGAATCTCGATAGTAATGATACACATGTTCATAACATTGATGCCAAAAGATATAGAATTGATAATGATAATACCACTTTCTTGTGGCACTGCCGTTTAGGTCATATTGGCGTAAAACGCATGAAGAAGCTCCATGCTGATGGACTTTTGGAGTCACTTGATTTTGAATCACTTGACACATGTGAGCCATGCCTCATGGGCAAGATGACTAAAACGCCGTTCTCTGGAACAATGGAACGGGCAAGTGACTTATTGGAAATCATACATACTGATGTGTGCGGTCCGATGAGTATTGAGGCGCGCGGTGGTTATCGTTACTTTCTCACCTTCACTGATGACTTAAGTAGATATGGGTATATTTACTTAATGAAACACAAGTCTGAAACATTTGAAAAGTTCAAACAATTTCAGAGTGAAGTTGAGAATCATCGTAACAAGAAGATTAAATTCCTACGATCTGATCGAGGGGGAGAATATCTGAGTTATGAGTTTGGCAGTCACTTAAGACAGTGTGGAATTGTTTCACAATTGACACCGCCTGGAACACCACAGCGTAATGGTGTGTCCGAACGTCGTAATCGAACCTTATTGGATATGGTGCGATCTATGATGTCTCTTGCCGATTTGCCACTATCGTTTTGGGGTTATGCATTAGAGACAGCAGCATTCACTTTAAATAGGGCACCATCGAAATCCGTTGAGACGACGCCTTATGAACTTTGGTTTGGCAAGAAGCCAAAACTGTCGTTTCTTAAAGTTTGGGGATGTGATGCTTATGTCAAAAAGCTTCAGCCTGAAAAGCTGGAACCCAAAGCGGAGAAATGCGTCTTCATAGGATACCCAAAAGAGACAGTTGGGTATACCTTCTACCTCAGATCCGAAGGCAAAGTGTTTGTCGCTAAAAACGGAACATTTCTTGAGAAAGAGTTTCTCTCGAAAGAATTGAGTGGGAGGAAGATAGAACTTGATGAGGTTGTTGAACCTTTACTTCAACCTGAGAGTAGCGCAGCGCAGAAAGTTGTTTCTGTGGAGCCTACATTAGCTGAAGAGGAAGTTAATGATGATGATCATGAAGCTTTGGATCAAGTTGCTATCGAACCTCGTAGGTCGACAAGGACGCGTACTGCTCCTGAGTGGTACGGCAACCCTGTCTTAGAGGTCATGTTGTTAAACAACGATGAACCTACGAGCTATGGAGAAGCGATGATGGGCCCGGATTCCGAGAAGTGGTTAGAGGCCATGAAATCCGAGATGGGATCCATGTATGAAAACAAAGTATGGACTTTGGAAGTATTACCTGAAGGGCGTAAGGCCATTCAGAACAAATGGATCTTTAAGAGGAAGACGGACGCGGACGGTAATGTCACCGTCTATAAAGCTCGACTTGTGGCAAAGGGTTTTTCACAAGTTCAAGGAGTTGACTACGATGAGACCTTCTCACCCGTAGCGATGCTTAAGTCCGTCAGAATCATGTTAGCAATAGCTGCCTTTTTTTTTATTATGAAATTTGGCAGATGGATGTCAAAACAGCGTTCCTTAACGGTTTCCTTAAGGAAGAGTTGTATATGATGCAACCAGAAGGTTTTGTCGATCCAGAGAATGCTGACAAAGTTTGCAAACTCCAGCGATCCATTTATGGACTGGTGCAAACATCTCGGAGTTGGAATCTTCGTTTTGATGAGGTGATCAAAGCGTTCGAGTTTATACAAGTTTACGGAGAAGCTTGTATTTACAAGAAAGTGAGTGGGAGCTCTATAGCGTTTCTAATATTATATGTGGATGACATATTGCTGATTGGAAACAATATAGAAATGCTGGAAAGCGTAAAGGAATATTTGAACAAGAGTTTTTCAATGAAGGACCTAGGAGAAGCTGCTTTCATATTAGGCATCAAGATCTATAGAGATAGATCGAGACGCTTAATAGGACTTTCACAAAGCACATACCTTGATAAAATTTTGAAGAAGTTCAAAATGGATCAGTCCAAGAAGGGGTTCTTGCCTGTTTTGCAAGGTGTGAAGTTGAGTAAGACTCAATGCCCAGTGACTGCAGAAGATAGAGAAAAGATGAGTGTCATCCCCTATGCTTCAGCCATAGGCTCTATCATGTATGCAATGCTGTGCACAAGACCCGATGTCAGCCTTGCCATAAGTATGGTCGGAAGGTTTCAAGGTGATCCAGGAATGGAACACTGGACGGCGGTCAAGAATATCCTGAAGTACCTAAAAAGGACTAAGGACATGTTTCTCGTTTATGGAGGTGATCAAGAGCTCGTCGTAAAGGGTTACGTCGATGCAAGCTTTGACACTGATCCGGATGACTCTAAGTCGCAAACCGGATACGTATTTATTCTTAATGGGGGTGCGGTTAGCTGGTGCAGTTCCAAGCAAAGCGTGGTAGCAGATTCTACATGCGAAGCGGAGTACATCGCTGCCTCGGAGGCGGCGAAGGAAGGTGTCTGGATGAAGGAGTTCATGACAGATCTTGGAGTAGTGCCTAGTGCACTTAACCCAATGACTCTGTTTTGTGATAATACTGGTGCCATTGCTCTAGCCAAGGAACCAAGATTTCACAAGAGGACCAGACACATAAAACGACGTTTCAATTCCATCCGCGATTACATCAAGGAGGACGACATAAATATTTGCAAAGTACACACGGATCTAAATGTTGCAGATCCGATGACTAAACCTCTTCCAAGGGCTAAACATGAACAACACCAGAACTGCATGGGTGTTCGATTCATTACAATGTAAATCACATAGTGATGTGAACTAGATTATTGACTCTAGTGCAAGTGGGAGACTGTTGGAAATATGCCCTAGAGGCAATAATAAATTGGTTATTATTATATTTCCTTGTTCATGATAATCGTTTATTATCCATGCTATAATTGTATTGATTGGAAACTCAAATACATGTGTGGGTACATAGACAACACTGTGTCCCTAGTAAGCCTCTAGTTGACTAGCTCGTTGATCAAAGATGGTTAAGGTTTCCTAGCCATTAACATGAGATGTCATTTGATAACGGGATCACATCATTAGGAGAATGATGTGATGGACAAGACCCAAACTGTAAACGTAGCATTTGATCGTGTCAGTTTATTGCTATTGTTTTCTGCATGTCAAGTATCTGTTCCTTTGACCATGAGATCATGCAACTCACTGACACCGGAGGAATACCTTGTGTGTATCAAACGTCGCAACGTAACTGGGTGACTATAAAGGTGCTCTACAGGTATCTCCGAGGGTGTCTGTTGGGTTGGCATGGATCAAGACTGGGATTTGTTACTCCGTGTGACGGAGAGGTATCTCAGGGCCCACTCGGTAATACAACATCACATTGAGCCTTGCAAGCAAAGTGACTAAAGAGTTAGCCACAGGATCTTGTATTACGGAACGAGTAAAGAGACTTGCCGGTAACGAGATTGAACTAGGTATAGAGATACCGACGATCGAATCTCGGGCAAGTAACATGCCGAAGAACAAAGGGAACAGCATACGGGATTAACTGAATCCTTGACATAGAGGTTCGACCGATAAAGATCTTCGTAGAATATGTAGGAGACAATATGGGCATCCAGGTCCCGCTATTGGTTATTGGCCGTAGAGGTGTCTCGGTCATGTCTACATAGTTCTCGAACCCGCAGGGTCTACACACTTAACGTTTGGTGACGATTAGTATAGTTGAGTTATTATGTTGGTGACCGAAGGTTGTTCGGAGTCCCGGATAAGATCCCGGACATGACGAGGATCTCCAGAATAGTCCGGAGGTAAAGATTGATATATGTGATAATAGTGTTTTGATCTCTGGAAGGGTTCCGGAGTTCACCGGAAGGGGTTCCGGATGTTTACCGAAGTGTTCGGGTGCAGCAACACTTTATATGAGCCAAAGGGATAAAGCCCACAAGGTATTGGGAAGTGCAAAAGTAGTTTTGCTGCCGCGTAAGCGGTACTACCGCTTGGTGAAGCGGTACTACCGCCCGAGCGGTACTACCGCTTGTGTGAAGCGGTACTACCGCCCAAGCGGTACTACCGCTTGTGTGAAGCGGTACTACCGCTTGTGCGCGGCTGTGCACGGTTCGGCAGGGATCCGAGTTGGACTCTTTCCCTGCGGGCCAAACCGACCTTGTGCGGGCAAAACCGACCCGGAGGAGGCTTTTACTCCAAGTTTAGACCCCAAGGCTCAACATATAAATAGAGGGGCAGGGCTAGCACACGGGACACATCAAGATTTCCCCAAGCCGTGTGCGGCAACCCTAACCCTCTAGTTCCTCCGTCATAATCTCCGTAGCGCTTGGCGAAGCCCTGCAGAGATTGTTCCTCACCACCATCACCACGCCATCGTGCTGCTGGAACTCAACCACTACTTCATCATCGCTCGCTGGATCGAGGAGGTGAAGGCGTCATCAAGCCGTACGTGTGTTGAACGCGGAGGTGCCGTCCGTTCGGCGCTAGTTCGTGATCGGATCGAGGGACGACTTGCGATTTGGATCGCGGAGACGTTCGACTACATCAACCGCGTTTCTTAAACGCTTCCGCTTAGCGATCTACAAGGGTATGTAGATTCACTCTCCCTCTCGTAGATGCTCATCACCATGGATAGATCTTGTGTGTGCGTAGGAAAATTTTTGTTTCCCATGCAACGTTCCCCAACAGTTTTAACTGCTACTCCCTCCATAACTTAATACAAGACTTTTTTTGGCACTATAGTAGTGTCAAAAAACGTCTTATATTAAGTTATAGAGGGAGTATTAACTTTGGCAATAACCTTACTTTAAATGATGGGGTATATCTGTATATCACATCTCTTAACCATTTGCAGGTCATGTATTCAGTAGAACAGCATACAAGTATTTAATGTCTGAAAACATATTATGGTGCTTATAGCTGAAATACTGTGAACGATGCCAGATTGTGAATTATGCATAAACAAATAACCCAAAACAGTTTTTTTTTCTGTTGTGCTCCTGTTTTTGCCTTCTTTGGTGCTTCTTCCTGAAACTGGTGTTGGTGTTCTGAAGAACTTTCCCCTCGGCCTTCTCCCATTGAAATGAATGTGGTTTTAACGGCTATTAACTTTGGCAAGAACCTTACTTTAAATGATGGGATTATATCTTATTATCACATCTCTTAACCATTTTCAGGTCCTGTATTCTGTAGAACAGCATAAAAAGTATCTAATGTCTGTTGAAAATAATACTCCAAATAATTTTCAGTAATTAACACATGTTAGTTTCCAGAGCTGCAATGCCCTGTATTGCATTGCAATTTCAGTATATAAAAGTTTGGTGGCATAAACAACCTGCAATAACAAGGACCCAAAACTAATTTCCTAGTATCAGTTTCATATACTCGAGCATACTCCTTCTACATATATGTACTCACATGGCCTTCCAAATGCCTTGATTATTTGCAGAACTTTCTTTTTGTCAGAGTAGGTGGTTTTTCTGTTGACAGCTAGTTGTGATATTATATGTTGTTAAGAAGTATCAACCCAGGAATGGCACTGTCTTTGACAAGAGTACTGAAGACTGGAGTTATTCCAAGAGATGCAGCAGCTCAATTCGTTTCGGGTCAGAATCATTGCGGTTGATGCAGCCAAGGAAAAGAAGGGCAGAACAGGTGGCGGCAGGTGCTAGACCACCTATGCTCAGCAAAGAAATGAGCAGTACAACTTTGTTTGGGGCCAATATCCTGACGGAGGGTTCTAATCCAGATTCTGTGGCACCTGGTTGGCAAGCGTCTCGCACTGGGCGAGCTTCGGAGGAAATATGCCAAGGCACTGCCTTGTGAAGACCTGAGGTGTTTCGTCAAGTTGGACACCTAGGATCGCATCAAGGGAAACAAGCGCTCACTGCTAAGAACTAACTGGTCAGGACAGTCTTGTCTCATCAACATGTGTGTTTTTCTTACGAGATTTATTGTTATTAGTGCATGAACATACTGGTTATTTTCGGTTGGTAATGATTTATTGACTTGGAGTATTGATGTTGCTTGGCTGCCTGTGTACACTGAACTAGAGCCTAGACCAGCATTATTGTTTCTCATGTTCTTGTTAAGATGCAGTAGTTTATTCGGATAGATCTTATTTTTCTGCAAATTTTGATATATTATTTGTATTTTTCTGAATTAGAATGATTTAGTTATGATTTTTCTAGCAAATTTGAACAAATTCAAATTTAAACCATTCAAATTTGAAAACTAATGGCACAAACAGAAACTAGACAAAATTTTGAATCTAATGCTAAAAAAATCACTCAAAAACATCAAATATACTAAAAGATATAAGCACCCAAAACCGGCAAGCACTCAAACCGGCAACATTTTCAAGGCCGGCAACATTTTCAAGGTGTAACCTTTAGTCCCGGTTGGAGACACCAACCGGGACTAAAGGGACCGATACCCTTTAGTCCCGGTTGGTCTCTCCAACCAGGACTAAAGGTCTAACCTTTAGTCCCGGTTGGAGACACCAACCTGGACTAAAGGGCAAACCGACAACCTTTTCAAAAACGGCAAGCTTTTCATCGCCGGCAAGATTTTAGTCCCGGTTGGTATCTCCAACCGGGACTAAAGGTCTAACCTTTAGTCCTAATTGGAGACGCCAACCGGGACTAAAGGGTATCCGCCCCTTTAGTCCCGGGTGTTGTCTCCAACCGGGACGAAATGTCCCATTCAAACCGGGACTGATGCCTGCCGAGCCCCCGACAGGCGCCCTAGCCACTCGAACCGGAACTGATGCTCACATTAGTCCCGGTTCGTAATGCAACCGGGACTAAAGGTTAAATCGAGTTTGGACCAAAGCCCTGTTTTCTACTAGTGCTGGCTTGGCTTCTACCAATTACTTTACAGCACAACTCGGTGGATGTATTCTGCCGATGCTAGCTCAAGCACGCACAATGAAAGATCGATCTGCCGAAAGCACGAAAACACATGCGAACAAAAAGCACGTGAGACACGATAATAGCAACACAATCCTGGCTGTTTATTTGTTCTGATTTGGTTGACAAGGGTAGTCACGTATAGGTATATATAACACCTAATCTATCTCTACATAGCCGACACGGTCTTTGCTACACCGAACAGGCTAACCTAAAGGGCAACAATAGGCATCAACGATAGTCATTAGTGCTTCTTGAGGTACGTCACCGATGGCACCTACAAGTGATAAAAAAACGTCTCACACAGGGGAATCTTAGACGATGAAAAGCTTGCCGTTTTTGAAAAGGTTGCCGGTTTGCCCTTTAGTCCCGGTTGGTGTCTCCAACCGGGACTAAAGGTTAGACCTTTAGTCCCGGTTGGAAATGCCAACCGGGACTGAAGGGTATCGGCCCCTTTAGTCCCGGTTGGTGTCTCCAACCGGGACTAAAGGTTAGACCTTGAAAATCTTGCCGGCGATGAAAAGCTTGCCGGCCTTGAAAAGGTTGCCGGTTTGAGTGCTTGCCGGTTTTGGGTGCTTATATATTTTAGGATATTTGATGTTTTTGAGTGATTCTTCTTGCATTAGATTCAAAATTTTGTCTAGTTTCTGTTTGTGCCATAAGTTTTCAAATTTGAATGGTTTAAATTTGAATTTGTTCAAATTTGCTTGAAAAATTATAGAAAAATCATAACTAAATCATTCTAATTCAGAAAAATACAAATAATATATCAAAATTTGCAGAAAAATAAGATCTATCCAAAGAAACTACTGCATCTTAACAAGAACATGAGAAACAACAATGGTGGTCTAGGCTCTGTACAGTGTACTCAGGCAGCCAAACAACATCAATACTCCAACTCAATACATCATTACCTACCGAAAATAACCAGTATGTTCGTGCACTAATAACAATAAATCTCGTAACAAAATCACACATGTTGATGAGACAAGACTGTCCTGACCAGTTAGTTCTTAGCAGTGAGCGCTTGTTTCCCTTGATGCGATCCTAGTTGTCCAACTTGACGAAACACCTCAGGTCTTCACAAGGCAGTGCCTTGACATATTTCCTCCGAAGCTCGCTCAGTGCGAGACGCTTGCCAACCAGGTCCCACAGAATCTGGATTAGAACCCTCCTTCAGGATATTGGCCCCAAACACAGTTGTACTGCTCATTTCTTTGCTGAGCATAGGTGGTCTAGCACCAGCCGCCACTTGTTCTGCCCTTCTTTTCCTTGGCTGCATCAACCGCAATGATTCTGACGCAAAACGAATTGAGCTGCTGCATCTCTTGGAATAACTCCAGGCATCAGTACTCTTGTCAAAGACAGTGCCATTCCTGGGTTGATACTTCTTAACAACATATAATATCACAACTAGCTGTCAACAGAAAAAACACCTACTCTGACAAAAAGAAAGTTCTGCAAATAATCAAGGCATTTGGAAGGCCATGTGAGTACATATATGTAGAAGGAGTATGCTTGAGTATATGAAACTGATAATAGGAAATTAGTTTTGGGTCCTTGTTATTGCAGGTTGTTTATGCCACCAAACTTTTATATACTGAAATTGCAATGCAATACAGGGCATTGCATCTCTGGAAACTAACATGTGTTAATTACTGAAAATTATTTGGAGTATTATTTTTCAACAGACATTAGATACTTTTTATGCTGTTCTACTGAATACATGACCTGAAAATGGTTAAGAGATGTGATAATCAGATATAATCCCATCATTTAAAGTAAGGTTCTTGCCAAAGTTAATAGCCGTTAAAACCACATTCATTTCAATGGGAGAAGGCCGAGGCCAAAGTTCTTCAGAACACCAACACCAGTTTCAGGAAGAAGCACCAAAGAAGGCAAAAACAGGAGCACAACAGAACAAAAAACTGTTTTGGGTTATTTGTTTATGCATAATTCACAATCTGGCATCGTTCACAGTATTTCAGCTATAAGCACCATAATATGTTTTCATACATTAAATACTTGTATGCTGTTCTACTGAATTCATGACCTGCAAATGGTTAAGAGATGTGATAATCAGATATACTCCATCATTTAAAGTAAGGTTATTGCCAAAGCTAATACTCCCTCTATAACATAATATAAGACGTTTTTTGACACTACTATAGTGCCAAAAAAATGTCTTGTATTAAGTTATGGAGGGAGTAGCAGTCAAAACCACATTCATTTCAGGTGGAGAAGGCCGAGGCCAAAGTTCTTCAGAACACCAACACCGGTTTCAGGAAGAAGCACCAAAAAGGCAAAAACAGAAGTACAACGGAAAAAATAAACTGTTTTATTTATGCATAATTCACAATGTGGCAGCGTTAACTGTATTTCAACTATAAGCACCATAATATGATTAACAATTTTGTCTACAGACCCAGGAAAAATCATGAGAAAGGTGTAAAGCAAATATGCTCTGCATCAGTTAAACATGAATGCGGTCATGGCTTGGGATGCTCCCTGTTGAGCTCCCTCTTGGGCCTCTGCGGCGCATTCTTGGGGTTGGTGAACCATGTCGTGTAGAGGAATTGTTTGTGAGGTCCGTCATGGTCGCAGATGAGCCTGAGCTTCTGCTTCTCCCTCATCCACCGCAGCATGATCTTCATCTGCCTCTTGCTGGTCAAACCCCTCAGGCCAGCGTCCTGAAGAAAAATTAACACATGAGGCACGTTCTAAATGACAAGTAAGCCAAAGTGATGCTTTAACCCATTGCAAGAACAGAGACGACACTGTCCGTCCAGCCAAGTCGCCAGAAAGACATTTCGTCGAACAGGTTGCGTGTGGAGATGAATCTCACACAAGTTTTAGGAGCAGCAGCAGTACCTTGACGTGCTCCCAAATGTCAGAGATGGTGAGGGGGCCGTGCTCCTTGACGACGTCGAAGATGGTGCGGGTGATGGACTGCGCCTGCTCCGGCGCCGCTGTCAGCTCGATCGGCGCCATCTTGGGCTTCCCCTTCTTCGCCGCCCACCGCGCCGCCGTCGCAAACATGTCGGCGCCCAGACACGTTTGCTTCGAGACCCGAGAGGGGCCTCCGCGTGTTCACCCACGCCGCGCCACAAAGTGTGAGGAGATAAGGACAGCTCGCCTCGGCAAATCGAAGTGTTCTGGAGTTGCTGTGAGTGTCAGCAATGATGTTTCGCTGAATACATGGACCGAACCCAGGTATGTGGCGGTAGGGGAGAGAGGACGCACCCGCTCAGACGAGAGGAGTTGCTGTCGCCGCCGCCGCCGGGAGGGAGGGTGAGGAAGTCGCGTGCCGATCCAAGTTTTTTTTAGGGAAGCATACCCATCCAAGTGAGGGCTCACAGCGAGCGCTATGCTCGCGTCCCTCACAAGAGATGGGCCTGACCCATCGAGCGAGTACATGTTTGTTTTTCCTTTTTCTTTTTTCTCACTAGCAAAATGGCCCGCGCGTTGCAACGCGAGAAAAAAATTTATAATCTTCAATGGCCATGACTACATTTTGCTGCTCGTCGAGATACACTATCACTCTTATTTTCGTGAAATCATGGACACATTTTGAAAATCATGAACATTTATTTAAACTTATGAACATATTTGAAATCATGAACATTTTTCAAATTCGTGGACATTTTTACAGATTTTTGAACATTTTTTGAATTAATGAACATATTATACTATTTGCAAACATTTTCCTAAAAATTGTGAACAGTTTTTCAAAACATTTTTATTGAAACCGCGAACATTTCAAAATTGACGAACATTTTTGGGAAATTGGTGATACAATTTTTGAAAGTCATGAACATTTTTTTGATTGAACGAAATTTTTTTGAAGTGCATGATCATTTTCTGAATCAGCAAACATTTTATGAATCAATAAACCATTTTATAAATCATGAACAGTTTTTGAATTTTTAGGATATTTTTTAATTGAAGAACATCTTCAGAATTGACGAAAATTTTGTTCGCTTTCATTTACATTTTTAAATACACGAACTTCTTCAAAAAATCATGAACATTTGTTGATTTCCCGAATATTTGTTCTCAAAATTGCGAACATTTTTTGTATCCAGACAAAATTATGAATTATTAAACATTTTATTGCAAATTCTCATTTATTAAAATTTTGAAACTTTTTCGAATTCCTCAATTATTTAAAGTACAAAAGAAAGAAGACAAAAAAGGAAAAACATAAACCTTGAAAAACAGGACTCCCGGACAAGGACCGGCCCAAACAGGTGCGTGGTATCATTTCCCAGCGCGCAGTATAGGATTTTCTTACTGCATCGGCCGGCACAGTCTGAGATTCCCCTGTGTGAGACGTTTTTTTTATCACTTGTAGGTGCCATCGGTGACGTACCGCAAGAAGCACTAATGACTATCGTTGATGCCTATTGTTGCCCTTTAGGTTAGCCTGTTCGGTGTAGCGAAGACCGTGTCGGCTATGTAGAGGTTGATTAGGTGTTATATATACCTATACGTGACTACCCTTGTCAACCTAATCAGAACAAATAAACAGCTAGGATTGTGTTGCTATTTTCGTGTCTCACGTGCTTTTTGTTCGCATGTGTTTTCGTGCTTTCAGCAGATCGATCTTTCAATGTGCGTGGTTGAGCTAGCATCGGCAGAATCCAACCACCGAGTTGTGCCGTAAAGTAATTGGTAGAAGCCAAGCCAGCACTAGTAGAAAACATGGCTTTGGTCCAAGCTCGATTTAACCTTTAGTCCCGGTTGCATTACGAACCAGGACTAATGTGAGCATCAGTCCCGGTTCGAGCGGCTAGGGCGCCTGTCGGGGGCTCGGCAGGCATCCGTCCCGGTTCGAATGGGACCTTTCGTCCCGGTTGGAGACACCAACCGGGACTAAAGGGGCCGATAGCCTTTAGTCCCGGTTGGTGTCTCCAACCGGGACTAAAGGTTAGACCTTTAGTCCCGGTTGGAGACACCAACCGGGACTAAAATCTTGCCGGCGATGAAAAGCTTGCCGTTTTTTAAAAGGTTGCCGGTTTGCCCTTTAGTCCCGGTTGGTGTCTCCAACCGGGACTAAAGGTTAGACCTTTAGTCCCGGTTGGAGATACCAACCGGGACTGAAGGGTATCGGCCCTTTTAGTCTCGGTTGGTGTCTCCAACCGGGACTAAAATTTAGACCTTGAAAATCTTGCCGGCGATGAAAAGCTTGCCGGCCTTGAAAATGTTGCCGGTTTGAGTGCTTGCCGGTTTTGGGTGCTTATATCTTTTAGGATATTTGATGTTTTTGAGTGATTCTTTTTGCATTAGATTCAAAATTTTGTCTAGTTTCTTGTGCCATAAGTTTTCAAATTTGAATGGTTTAAATTTGAATTTGTTCAAGTTTTCTAGAAAAATCATAGAAAAATCATTCTAATTCATAAAAATACAAATAATATATCAAAATTTGCAGAAAAATAAGATCTATCCGAAGAAACTACTGCATCTTAACAAGAACATGAGAAACAACAATGGTGGTCTAGGCTCCAGTTCAGTGTACTCAGGCAGCCAAGCAACATCAATACTCCAAGTCAATACATCATTACCAACCGAAAATAACCAGTATGTTCGTGCACTAAAAACAATAAATCTCGTAAGAAAAACACACATGTTGATGAGACAAGACTGTCCTGACCAGTTAGTTCTTAGCAGTGAGCGCTTGTTTCCCTTGATGCGATCCTAGTTGTCCAACTTGACGAAACACCTCGGGTCTTCACAAGGCAGTGCCTTGGCATATTTCCTCCGAAGATCGCTCAGTGCGAGACGCTAGCCAACCAGGTCCCACAGAATCTGGATTAGAACCCTCCTTCCGGATATTGGCCCCAAACACAGTTGTACTGCTCATTTCTTTGCTGAGCATAGGTGGTCTAGCACCAGCCGCCACCTGTTCTGCCCTTCTTTTCCTTGGCTGCATCAACCGCAATGATTATGACCCGAAACGAATTGAGCTACTGCATCTCTTGGAATAACTCCAGGCTTCAGTACTCTTGTCAAAGACAGTGCCATTCCTGGGTTGATACTTCTTAACAACATGTAATATCACAACTAGCTGTCAACAGAAAAAACACCTACTCTGACAAAAAGAAAGTTCTGCAAATAATCAAGGCATTTGGAAGGCCATGTGAGTACATATATGTAGAAGGAGTATGCTCGAGTATATGAAACTGATACTAGGAAATTAGTTTTGGGTTCATGTTATTGCAGGTTGTTTATGCCACCAAACTTTAATATACTGAAATTGCAATGCAATACAGGGCATTGTAGCTCTGGAAACTAACATGTGTTAATTACTGAAAATTATTTGGAGTATTATTTTCAACAGACATTAGATACTTTTTATGCTGTTCTACTGAATACATGACCTGAAAATGGTTAAGAGATGTGATAATCAGATATAATCCCATCATTTAAAGTAAGGTTCTTGCCGAAGTTAATAGCTGTTAAAACCACATTCATTTCAATGGGAGAAGGCCGAGGCCAAAGTTCTTCAGAACACCAACACCAGTTTCAGGAAGAAGCACCAAAGAAGGCAAAAACAGGAGCACAACAGAAAAAAAACTGTTTTGGGTTATTTGTTTTTGCATAATTCACAATCTGGCATCGTTCACAGTATTTCAGCTATAAGCACCAGAATATGTTTTCAGACATTAAATACTTGTATGTTGTTCTATTGAATACATGAACTGCAAATGGTTAAGAGATGTGATAATCAGATATACCCCATCATTTAAAGTAAGGTTATTGCCAAAGTTAATACTCCATCTATAACTTAATATAAGACATTTTTTGACACTACTGTAGTGCCAAAAAAATGTCTTGTATTATGTTATGGAGGGAGTAGTAGTTAAAACCACATTAATTTCAGGTGGAGAAGGCCGAGGCCAAAGTTCTTCCGAACACCAACACCAGTTTCAGGAAGAAGCACCAAAAAGGCAAAAACAGAAGTACAACAAAAAAAATAAACTGTTTTATTTATGCATAATTCATAATGTGGCAGCGTTAACAGTATTTCAACTATAAGCACCATAATATGATTAACAATTTTGTCTACAGACCCAGGAAAAATCATGAGAAAGGTGTAAACCAAATATGCTCTGCATCAGTGAAACATCAATGCGGTCATGGCTTGGGATGCTCCCTGTTTTGCTCCCTCTTGGGCCTCTGCGGCGCATTCTTGGGGTTGGTGAACCATGTCGTGTAGAGGAATTGTTTGTGAGGTCCGTCATGGTCGCAGATGAGCCTGAGCTTCTGCTTCTCCCTCATCCACCGCAGCATGATCTTCATCTGCCTCTTGCTGGTCAAACCCATCAGGCCAACGTCCTAAAGAAAAATTAACACATGAGGCACGTTCTAAATGACAAGTAATCCAAAGTGACACTTTAACCCATTGCAAGAACAGAGACGACACTGTCTGTCCAGCCAAGTCGCCAGAAAGACATTCCGTCGAACAGGTTGCATGGGGAGATGAATCTCACACAAGATTTAGCAGCAGCAGCAGTACCTTGACGTGCTCCCAAACGTCAGAGATTGTGAGGGGGCCGTGCTCCTTGACGACGTCAAAGATGGTGCGGGTGATGGACTGTTCCTGCTCGGGCACCACTGTCAGCTCGATCGGCGCCATCTTGGGCTTCCCCTTCTTCGCCGCCCACCGCGCCGCCGTCGCAAACATGTCGGCGCCCAGACGCGTTTGCTTCGAGACCCGAGAGGGGCCTCCGCGTGTTCACCCACGCCGCGCCACAAAGTGTGAGGAGATAAGGACAGCTCGCCTCGGCAAATCGAATTGTTCTGGAGTTGTTGTGAGTGTCAGCAATGATGTTTCGCTGAATACATGGACCGAACCCAGGGAGGTGGCGGTAGGGGAGAGAGGACGCACCCGCTCAGACGAGAGGAGTTGCCGTCGCCGCCGCCGCCGGGAGGGAGGGTGAGGAAGTCGCGTGCCGATCCAAGTTTTTTTTAGGGAAGCGTACCCATGCAAGTGAGGGCTCACAGCGAGGGCTATGCTCGCGTCCCCCGCAAGAGATGGGCCTGACCGATCGAGGGAGTACATGTCTGTTTTTCCTTTTTCTTTTTTCTCACTAGCAAAACGGCCCGCGCGTTGCAACGCGAGAAAAAAATTTATAATCTTCAATGGCCATGACTACATTTTGCTGCTCGTCGAGATACACTATCACTCTTATTTTCGTGAAATCATGGACAAATTTAGAAAATCATGAACATTTATTTAAACTTATGAACATATTTGAAATCATGAACATTTTTCAAATTCATGGACATTTTTACAGATTTTTGAAGATTTTTTGAATTAATGAACATATTATACTATTTGCAAATATTTTCCTAAAAATTGTGAACTATTTTTCAAAACATTTTTATTGAAACCACGAACATTTCAAAATTGACGAACATTTTTGGGAAATTGGTGATACAATTTTTGAAAGTCATGAACATTTTTTTGATTGAACGAACATTTTTTGAAGTGCGTGATCATTTTCTGAATCAGCAAACATTTTATGAATCATTAAACCATTTTATAAATCATGAACATTTTTTGAATTTTTAGGATATTTTTTAATTGAAGAACATCTTCTGAATTGACGAAAATTTTGTTCGCTTTCATTTACATTTTTAAATACGCGAACTTCTTCAAAAAATCATGAAAATTTGTTGATTTCCCGAATATTTGTTCTCAAAATTGCGAACATTTTTTGTATCTAGACAAAATTATGAATTATTAAACATTTTATTGCAAATTCTCATTTATTAAATTTTTGAAACTATTTCGAATTCCTCAATTATTTAAAGTACAAAAGAAAGAAGACAAAAAAAGGAAAAACATAAACCTTGAAAAACAGGACTCCCGGACATGGACCGGCCCAAACTGGTGCGTGGTATCATTTCCCAGCGCGCAGAGCGCAGTATAGGATATTCTTACTGCATCGGCCGACACAGTCTGAGATTCCCCTGTGTGAGACGTTTTTTTATCACTTGTAGGTGCCATCGGTGACGTACCGCAAGAAGCACTAATGACTATCATTGATGCCTATCGTTGCCCTTTAGGTTAGCCTGTTCGGTGTAGCGAAGACCGTGTCGGCTATGTAGATATAGATTAATTAGGTGTTATATATACCTATACGTGACTACCCTTGTCAACCAAATCAGAACAAATAAACAACCAGGATTGTGTTGCTATTATCGTGTCTCACGTGCTTTTTGTTCGCATGTGTTTTCGTGCATTCGGCAGATCGATCTTTCATTGTGCGTCCTTGAGCTAGCATCGGCAGAATCCATCCACCGAGGTGTGCCGTAAAGTAATTGGTAGAAGCCAAGCCAGCACTAGTAGAAAACAGGGCTTTGGTCCAAGCTCGATTTAACCTTTAGTCCCGGTTGCATTACGAACCGGGACTAATGTGAGCATCAGTCCCGGTTCGAGCGGCTAGGGCGCCTGTCGGGGGCTCGGCAGACATCAGTCCCAGTTCGAATGGGACCTTTCGTCCCGGTTGGAGACACCAACCGGGACTAAAGGGGCCGATACCCTTTAGTCCCGGTTGGTGTCTCCAACCGGGACTAAAGGTTAGACCTTTAGTCCCGGTTGGACATCCCAACCGGGACTAAAATCTTGCCGGCGATGAAAAGCTTGCCGTTTTTTAAAAGGTTGCCCGTTTGCCCTTTAGTCCCGGTTAGTGTCTCCAACCGGGACTAAAGGTTAGACCTTTAGTCCCGGTTGGAGATACCAACCGGTACTAAAGGGTATCGGCCCCTTTAGTCCCGGTTGGTGTCTCCAACCGGGACTAAAGGTTAGACCTTGAAAATCTTGCCGGTGATGAAAAGCTTGCCGGCCTTGAAAAGGTTGCCGGTTTGAGTGCTTTCCGGTTTTGGGTGCTTATATCTTTTAGGATATCTGATGTTTTTGAGTGATTCTTTTTGCATTAGATTCAAAATTTTGTCTAGTTTCTGTTTGTGCCATAAGTTTTCAAATTTGAATGGTTTAAATTTGAATTTGTTCAAATTTGCTAGAAAAATCATAGAAAAATCATAACTAAATCATTCTAATTCAGAAAAATACAAGTAATATATCAAAGTTTGCAGAAAAATAAGATCTATCCGAAGAAACTACTGCATCTTAACAAGAACATGAGAAACAACAATGGTGGTCTAGGCTCCAGTTCAGTGTACTCAGGCAGCCAAGCAACATCAATACTCCAAGTCAATACATCATTACCAACCGATAATGACCAGTATGTTCGTGCACTAATAACAATAAATCTCGTAAGAAAAACACACATGTTGATGAGACAAGACTGTCCTGACCAGTTAGTTCTTAGCAGTGAGCGCTTGTTTCCCTTGATGCGATCCTAGTTGTCCAACTTAACGAAACACCTCAGGTCTTCACAAGGCAGTGCCTTGGCATATTTCCTCTGAAACTCGCTTAGTGCGAGACGCTTGCCAACCAGGTCCCACAGAATCTGGATTAGAACCCTCCTTCAGGATATTGGCCCCAAACACACTGTGTACTGCTCATTTTTTGCTGAGCATAGGTGGTCTAGCACCAGCCGCGACCTGTTCTGCCCTTCTTTTCCTTGGCTGCATCAACCGCAATGATTCTGACCCGAAACGAATTGAGCTGCTGCATCTCTTGGAATAACTCCAGGCTTCAGTACTCTTGTCAAAGACAGTGCCATTCCTGGGTTGATACTTCTTAACAACATATAATATCACAACTAGCTGTCAACAGAAAAAACACCTACTCTGACAAAAAGAAAGTTCTGCAAATAATCAAGGCATTTGGAAGGCCATGTGAGTACATATATGTAGAAGGAGTATGCTTGAGTATATGAAACTGATACTAGGAAATTAGTTTTGGGTCCTTATTATTGCAGGTTGTTTATGCCACCAAACTTTTACATACTAAAATTGCAATGCAATACAGGGCATTGCAGCTCTGGAAACTAACATGTGTTAATAACTGAAAATTATTTGGAGTATTATTTTCAACAGACATTAGATACTTTTTATGTTGTTCTACTGAATACATGACCTGAAAATGGTTAAGAGATGTGATAATCAGATATAATCCCATCATTTAAAGTAAGGTTCTTGCCAAAGTTAATAGCCGTTAAAACCACATTCATTTCAATGGGAGAAGGCCGAAGCCAAAGTTCTTCAGAACACCAACACCAGTTTCAGGAAGAAGCACCAAAGAAGGCAAAAACAGGAGCACAACAGAAAAAAAAACTGTTTTGGGTTATTTGTTTATGCATAATTCACAATCTCGCATCGTTCACAGTATTTCAGCTATAAGCACCATAATAAGTTTTCAGACATTAAATACTTGTATACTGTTCTACTGAATACATGACGTGCAAATGGTTAAGAGATGTGATAATCAGATATACCCCATCATTTAAAGTAAGGTTATTGCCAAAGTTAATACCCCCTCTATAACTTAATATAAGACATTTTTTGACACTACTATAGTGCCAAAAAAAATGCCTTGTATTAAGTTATGGAGGGAGTAGCAGTTAAAACCACATTCATTTCAGGTGGAGAAGGCCCAGGCCAAAGTTCTTCAGAACAAAACACCAGTTTCAGGAAGAAGCACCAAAAACGCAAAAACAGAAGTACAACGGAAAAAATAAACTGTTTTATTTATGCATAATTCACAATGTGGCAGCGTTATTAGTATTTCAACTATAAGCACGATAATATGATTAACAATTTTGTCTACAGACCCAGGAAAAATCATGAGAAAGGTGTAAAGCAAATATGCTCTGCATCAGTTAAACATGAATGCGGTCATGGCTTGGGATGCTCCCTGTTGAGCTCCTCTTGGGCCTTTGCTGCGCATTCTTGGGGTTGGTGAACCATGTCGTGTAGAGGAATTGTTTGTGAGGTCCGTCATGGTCGCAGATGAGCCTGAGCTTCTGCTTCTCCCTCATCCACCGCAGCATGATCTTCATCTGCCTCTTGCTGGTCAAACCCCTCAGGCCAACGTCCTGAAGAAAAATTAACACACGAGGCACGTTCTAAATGACAAGTAATCCAAAGTGATGCTTTAACCCATTGCAAGAACAGAGACGACACTGTCCGTCCAGCCAAGTCGCCAGAAAGACATTCCGTCGAACAGGGTGCGTACAGAGATGAATCTCACACAAGTTTTAGCAGCAGCAGCAGTACCTTGACGTGCTCCCAAACGCCAGAGATGGTGAGGGGGCCGTGCTCCTTGACGACGTCGAAGATGGTGCGGGTGATGGACTGTGCCTGCTCCGGCCCCGCTGTCAGCTCAATCGGCGCCATCTTGGGCTTCCCCTTTTCGCCGCCCACCGCGCCGCCGTCGCAAACATGTCGGCGCCCAGACGCGTTTGCTTCGAGACCCGAGAGGGGCCTCCGCGTGTTCACCCACGCCGCGCCACAATGTGTGAGGAGATAAGGACAGCTCGCCTTGGCAAATCGAAGTGTTCTGGAGTTGCTGTGAGTGTCAGCAATGATGTTTCACTGAATACATGGACCGAACCCAGGGAGGTGGCGGTAGGGGAGAGAGGACGCACCTGCTCAGACGAGAGGAGTTGCCGTCGCCGCCACCGCCGGGAGGGAGGGTGAGGAACTCGCGTGCCGATCCAAGTTTTTTTTAGGGAAGCGTACCCATCCAAGTGAGGGCTCACAGCGAGCGCTATGCTCGCGTCCCTCGCAAGAGATGGGCCTGACCCATCGAGCGAGTACATGTCTATTTTTTCTTTTTCTTTTTTCTCACTAGCAAAACGGCCCGCGCGTTGCAACGCGAGAAAAAAATTTATAATCTTCAATGGCCATGACTACATTTTGCTGCTCGTCGAGATACACTATCACTCTTATTTTCGTGAAATCATGGACAAATTTTGAAAATCATGAACTTTTATTTAAACTTATGAACGTATTTGAAATCATGAACATTTTTCAAATTCGTGGACATTTTTACAGATTTTTGAACCTTTTTTTGAATTAATGAACAAATTATACTATTTGCAAACATTTTCCTAAAAATTGTGAACAGTTTTTCAAAACATTTTTATTGAAACCGCGAACATTTCAAAATTGACGAACATTTTTGGGAAATTGGTGATACAATTTTTGAAAGTCATGAACATTTTTTTGATTGAACGAACATTTTTTGAAGTGCATGATCATTTTCTGAATCAGCAAACATTTTATGAATCAATAAACCATTTTATAAATCATGAACAGTTTTTCAATTTTTAGGAGATTTTTTAATTGAAGAACATCTTCTGAATTGACGAAAATTTTGTTCGCTTTCATTTACATTTTTAAATACACGAACTTCTTCAAAAAATCATGAAAATTTGTTGATTCCCCGAATATTTGTTCTCAAAATTGCGAACATTTTTTATATCCAGACAAAATTATGAATTATTAAACATTTTATTGCAAATTCTAATTTATTAATTTTTTGAAACTTTTTCGAATTCCTCAATTATTTAAAGTACAAAAGAAAGAAGACAAAAAAAGAAAAACATAAACCTTGAAAAACAGGACTCCCGGACATGGACCGGCCCTAACAGGTGCGTGGTATCATTTCCCAGCGCGCAGAGCGCAGTATAGGATATTCTTACTGCATCGGCCGGCACAGTCTGAGATTCCCCTGTGTGAGACGTTTTTTTATCACTTGTAGGTGCCATCGGTGACGTACCGCAAGAAGCACTAATGACTATCGTTGATGCCTATCGTTGCCCTTTAGGTTAGACTGTTCGGTGTAGCGAAGACCGTGTCGGCTATGTAGACATAGATTAGGTGTTATATATACCTATAAGTGACTACCCTTGTCAACCAAAACAGAACAAATAAACAGCCAGGATTGTGTTGCTATTATCGTGTCTGACGTGCTTTTTGTTCGCATGTGTTTTCGTGCTTTCGGCAGATCGATCTTTCATTGTGCGTGCTTGAGCTAGCATCGGCAGAATCCATCCACCGACTTGTGCCGTAAAGTAATTGGTAGAAGCCAAGCCAGCACTAGTAGAAAACAGGGCTATGGTCCAAGCTCGATTTAACCTTTAGTCCCGGTTGCATTACGAACCGGGACTAATGTGAGCATCAGTCCCGGTTCGAGCCGCTAGGGCGCCTGTCGGGGGCTCAGCAGGCATTAGTCCCGGTTCGAATGGGACCTTTCGTCCCGGTTGGTGTCTCCAACCGGGACTAAAGGTTAGACCTTTAGTCCCTGTTGGAGATACCAACCGGGACTAAAATCTTGCCGGCGATGAAAAGGTTGCCGTTTTTGAAAAGGTTGCCGGTTTGCCCTTTAGTCCCGGTTGGTGTCTCCAACCGGGACTAAAGGTTGGACCTTGAAAATCTTGCCTGCGATGAAAAGCTTGCTGGCCTAGAAAAGTTTGCCGGTTTGAGTGCTTGCTGGTTTTGGGTGCTTATATCTTTTAGGATATTTGATGTTTTTGAGTGATTCTTTTTGCATTACATTCAAAATTTTGTCTAGTTTATGTTTGTGCCATAAGTTTTCAAATTTGAATGGTTTAAATTTGAATTTGTTCAAATTTGCTAGAAAAATCATAGCTAAATCATTCTAATTCAGAAAAATACAAATAATATATCAAAATTTGCAGAAAAATAAGATCTATCCGAAGAAACTACTGCATCTTAACAAGAACATGAGAAACAACAATGGTGGTCTAGGCTCCAGTTCAGTGTACTCAGGCAGCCAAGCAACATCAATACTCCAAGTCAATACATCATTACCAACCGAAAATAACCAGTATGTTCGTGCACTAATAATAGTAAATCTCGTAAGAAAAACACACATGTTGATGAGACAAGACTGTCCTGACCAGTTAGTTCTTAGCAGTGAGCCCTTGATGTGATCCTATTTGTCCAACTTGACGAAACACCTCAGCTCTTCACAAGGCAGTGCCTTGGCATATTTCCTCCGAAGCTCGCTCAGTGCGAGACGCTTGCCAGCCAGGTCCAACAGAATCTGGATTAGAACCCTCCTTCAGGATATTGGCCCCAAACACAGTTGTACTGCTCATTTCTTTGCTGAGCATAGGTGGTCTTGCACCAGCCGCCACCTGTTCTGCCCTTCTTTTCCTTGGCTGCATGCACCGCAATGATTCTGACCCGAAACGAATTGAGATGCAGCATCTCTTGGAATAACTCCAGGCTTCAGTACTCTTGTCAAAGACAGTGCCATTCCTGGGTTGATACTTCTTAACAACATATAATATCACAACTAGCTGTCAACAGAAAAAACACCTACTCTGACAAAAAGAAAGTTCTGCAAATAATCAAGGCATTTGGAAGGCCATGTGAGTACATATATGTAGAATTGAGTATGCTTGAGTATATGAAACTGATACTAGGAAATTAGTTTTGGGTCCTTGTTATTGCAGGTTGTTTATCCCACCAAACATTTATATACTGAAATTGCAATGCAATACAGGGCATTGCAGCTCTGGAAACTAACATGTGTTAATTACTGAAAATTATTTGGAGTATTATTTTCAACAGACATTAGATACTTTTTATGCTGTTCTACTGAATACATGACCTGAAAATGGTTAAGAGATGTGATATTCAGATATAATCCCATCATTTAAAGTAAAGTTCTTGCCAAAGTTAATAGCCATTAAAACCACATTCATTTCAATGGGAGAAGGCCGAGGCCAAAGTTCTTCAGAACACCAACACCAGTTTCAGGAAGAAGCACCAAAGAAGGCAAAAACAGGAGCACAACAGAAAAAAAAAACTGTTTTGGGTCATTTGTTTATGCATAATTCACAATCTGGCATCGTTCATAGTATTTCAGCTATAAGCACCATAATATGTTTTCAGACATTAAATACTTGTATGCTGTTCTACTGAATACATGACCTGCAAATGGTTAAGAGATGTGATAATCAGATATACCCCATCATTTAAAGTAAGGTTATTGCCAAAGTTAATACTCCCTCTATAACTTAATATAAGACGTTTTTTGACACTACTATAGTGCCAAAATAATGTCTTGTATTAAGTTATGGAGGGAGTAGCAGTTAAAACCACATTCATTTCAGGTGGAGAAGGCCGAGGCCAAAGTTCTTCAGAACACCAACACCAGTTTCAGGAAGAAGCACCAAAAAGGCAAAAACAGAAGTACAACGGCAAAAATAAACTGTTTTATTTATGCATAATTCACAATGTGGCAGCGTTAACAGTATTTCAACTATAAGCACCATAATATGATTAACAATTTTGTCTACATACCCAGGAAAAATCATGACAAAGGTGTAAAGCAAATATGCTCTGCATCAGTTAAACATGAATGCGGTCATGGCTTGGGATGCTCCCTGTTGAGCTCCCTCTTGGGCCTCTACGGCACGTTCTTGGGGTTGGTGAACCATGTCGTGTAGAGGAATTGTTTCTGGGGTCCGTCATGGTCGCAGATGAGCCTGAGCTTCTGCTTCTCCCTCATCCACCGCAGCACGATCTTCATCTGCCTCTTGCTGGTCAAACCCCTCAGGCCAACGTCCTGAAGAAAAATTAACACACGTGGCACGTTCTAAATGACAAGTAATCCAAAGTGACGCTTTAACCCATTGCAAGAACAGAGACGACACTGTCCGTCCAGCCAAGTCGACAGAAAGACATTCCATCGAACAGGTTGCGTGCGGAGATGAATCTCACACAAGTTTTAGCAGCAGCTGCAGTACCTTAACGTGCTCCCAAACGTCAGAGATGGTGAGGGGGTTGTGCTCCTTGACGACGTCGAAGAAGGTGCGGGTGATGGACTGCGCCTGCTCCGGCGCCGCTGTCAGCTCGATCAGCGCCGCCGTCGCAAACATGTCGGCGCCCAGACGCGTTTGCTTCGAGACCCGAGAGGGACCTCCGCGTGTTCACCCATTCCGCGCCACAAAGTGTGAGGAGATAAGGACAGCTCGCCTCGGCAAATCGAAGTGTTCTGGAGTTGCTATGAGTGTCAGCAATGATGTTTCGCTGAATACATGAACCGAACCCAGGGAGGTGGCGGTAGGGGAGAGTGGACGCACCCGCTCAGACGAGAGGAGTTGCCGTCGCCGCCGCCGCCGGGAGGGAGGGTGAGGAAGTCGCGTGCCGATCCAAGTTTTTTTAGGGAAGCGTACCCATCCAAGTGAGGGCTCACAGAGAGCGCTATGCCCGCGTCCCTCGCAAGAGATGGGCCTGACCCATCGACCCAGTACATGTCTGTTTTTCCTTTTTCTTTTTTCTCACTAGCAAAACGGCCCGCGCGTTGCAACGTGAGAAAAAAAAATTATAATCTTCAATGGCCATGACTACATTTTGCTGCTCGTCGAGATACACTATCACTCTTATTTTCGTGAAATCATGGACAAATTTTGAAAATCATGAACATTTATTTAAACTTATGAACATATTTGAAATCATGAACATTTTTCAAATTCGTGGACATTTTTACAGATTTTTGAACATTTTTTGAATTAATGAACATATTATACTATTTGCAAACATTTTCCTAAAAATTGTGAACAGTTTTTCAAAACATTTTTACTGAAACCACGAACATTTCAAAATTGATGAACCTTTTTGGGAAATTGGTGATACAATTTTTGAAAGTCTTGAACATTTTTTTGATTGAACGAACATTTTTTGAAGTGCATGATCATTTTCTGAATCAGCAAACATTTTATGAATCAATAAACCATTTTATAAATCATGAACAATTTTTGAATTTTTAGGATATTTTTAATTGAAGAACATCTTCTGAATTGACGAAAATTTGGTTCGCTTTCATTTACATTTTTAAATACACGAACTTCTTCAAAAAATCATGAAAATTTGTTGATTTCCCGAATATTTGTTCTCAAAATTGCGAACATTTTTTTGTATCCAGAAAAAATTATGAATTATTAAACATTTTATTGCAAATTCTCATTTATTTAATTTTTGAAACTTTTTCGAATTCCTCAATTATTTATATTACAAAAGAAAGAAGACAAAAAAGGAAAAACATAAACCTTGAAAAACAGGACTCCCGGACATGGACCGGCCCAAACAGGTGCGTGGTATCATTTCCCAGCGCGCAGAGCGTAGTATAGGATATTCTTACTGGATCGGCCGGCACAGTCTGAGATTCCCCTGTGTGAGACGTTTTTTATCACTTGTAGGTGCCATCGGTGACGTACCGCAAGAAGCACTAATGACTATCGTTGATGCCTATCGTTGCCTGTTAGGTTAGACTGTTCGGTGTAGCGAAGACCGTGTCGGCTATGTAGAGATAGATTAGGTGTTATATATACCTATACGTGACTACCCTTGTCAACCAAATCAGAACAAATAAACAGCCAGGATTGTGTTGCTATTATCGTGTCTCACGTGCTTTTTCTTCGCATGTGTTTTCGTGCTTTCGGCAGATCGATCTTTCATTGTGCGTGCTTGAGCTAGCATCGGCAGAATCCATCCACCGAGTTGTGCCGTAAAGTAATTGGTAGAAGCCAAGCCAGCACTAGTAGAAAACAGGGCTTTGGTCCAAGCTCGATTTAACCTTTAGTCCCGGTTGCAATACGAACCGGGACTAATGTGAGCATCAGTCCCGGTTCGAGCGGCTAGGGCGCCTGTCGGGGGCTCGGCAGGCATCAGTCCCGGTTCGAATGGGACCTTTCATCCCGGTTGGAGACACCAACCGGGACTAAAGGGACCGATACCCTTTAGTCCCGGTTGGTGTCTCCAACCGGGACTAAAGGTTAGACCTTTAGTCCCGGTTGGAGATACCAACCGGGACTAATATCTTGCCGGCGATGAAAAGCTTGTCGTTTTTGAAAAGGTTGCCGGTTTGCCCTTTAGTCCCGGTTGGTGTCTCCAACCGGGACTAAAGGTTAGACCTTTAGTCCCGGTTGGAGATACCAACCGGGACTAAAGGGGTGGTATCGGCCCCTTTAGTCCCGGTTGGTGTCTCCAACCGGGACTAATGGTTAGACCTTGAAAATCTTGCCGGCGATGAAAAGCTTGCCGGCCTTGAAAAGGTTGCCGGTTTGAGTGGTTGCCGGTTTTGGGTGCTTATATCTTTTAGGATATTTGATGTTTTTGAGTGATTCTTTTTGCATTAGATTCAAAAATTCGTCTAGTTTCTGTTTGTGCCATAAGTTTTCAAATTTGAATGGTTTAAATTTGAATTTGTTCAAATTTTCTAGAAAAATCATAACTAAATCATTCTAATTCAGAAAAAATACAAATAATATATCAAAATTTGCAGAAAAATAAGATCTATCCGAAGAAACTACTGCATCTTAACAAGAACATGAGAAACAACAATGGTGGTCTAGGCTCCAGTTCAGTGTACTCAGGCAGCCAAGCAACATCAATACTCCAAGTCAATACATCATTACCAACCGAAAATAACCAGTATGTTCATGCACTAATAACAATAAATCTCGTAAGAAAAGCACACATGTTGATGAGACAAGACTGTCCTGACCAGTTAGTTCTTAGCAGTGAGCGCTTGTTTCCCTTGATGCGATCCTAGTTGTCCAACTTGACGAAACACCTCAGGTCTTCACAAGGCAGTGCCTTGGCATATTTCCTCCGAAGCTCGCACAGTGCGAGATGCTTGCCAACCAGGTCCCACAGAATCTGGATTAGAACCCTCCTTCAGGATATTGGCCCCAAACACAGTTGTACTGCTCATTTCTTTGCTGAGCATAGGTGGTTTAGCACCAGCCACCACCTGTTCTGCCCTTCTTTTCCTTGGCTGCATCAACCGCAATGATTCTGACCCGAAACGAATTGAGCTGCTGCTTCTCTTGGAATAACTCCTGGCTTCAGTACTCTTGTCAAAGACAGTGCCATTCCTGGGTTGATACTTCTTAACAACATATAATATCACAACTAGATGTCAACAGAAAAAACACCTACTCTGACAAAAAGAAAGTTCTGCAAATAATCAAGGAATTTGGAAGGCCATGTGAGTACATATATGTAGAAGGAGTATGCTTGAGTATATGAAACTGATACTAGGAAATTAGTTTTGGGTCCTCCTTATTGCAGGTTGTTTATGCCACCAAACTTTTATATACTGAAATTGCAATGCAATACACGGCATTGCAGCTCTGGAAACTAATATGTGTTAATTACTGAAAATTATTTGGAGTATTATTTTCAACAGACATTAGATACTTTTTATGTTGTTCTACTGAATACATGACCTGAAAATGGTTAAGAGATGTCATAATCAGATATAATCCCATCATTTAAAGTAAGGTTCTTGCCAAAGTTAATAGCCGTTAAAACCACATTCATTTCAAGGGGAGAAGGCCGAGGCCAAAGTTCTTCAGAACACCAACACCAGTTTCAGGAAGAAGCACCAAAGAAGGCAAAAACAGGAGCACAATAGAAAAAAAACTGTTTTGGGTTATTTGTTTATGCATAATTCACAATCTGGCATCGTTCATAGTATTTTAAGCTCTAAGCACCACAATATGTTTTCAGACATTAAATACTTGTATGCTGTTCTACTGAATACACGACCTGCAAATGGTTAAGAGATGTGATAAGAAGATATACCCCATCATTTAAAGTAAGGTTATTGCCAAAGTTAATACTCCCTCTATAACTTAATATAATACGGTTTTTGACACTACTATAGTGCCAAAAAATGTCTTGTATTAAGTTATAGAGGGAGTTGCAGTTAAAACCACATTCATTTCAGGTGGAGAAGGCCGAGGCCAAAGTTCTTCGGAACACCAACACCAGTTTCAGGAAGAAGCACCAAAAAGGCAAAAACAGAAGTACAACGGAAAAAATAAATTGTTTTATTTACGCATAATTCACAATGTGGCAGCGTTAACGGTATTTCAACTATAAGCACCATAATATGATTAACAATTTTGTCTACAGACCCAGGAAAAATCATGAGAAAGGTGTAAAGCAAATATGCTCTGCATCAGTTAAACATGAATGCGGTCATGGCTTGGGATGCTCCCTGTTGAGCTCCCTCTTGGGCCTCTGCGACGCATTCTTGGGGTTGGTGAACCATGTCATGTAGAGGAATTGTTTGTGAGGTCCGTCATGGTCGCAGATGAGCCTGAGCTTCTGCTTCTCCCTCATCCACCGCAGCATGATCTTCATCTGCCTCTTGCTGGTCAAACCCCTCAGGCCAACGTCCTGAAGAAAAATTAACACATGAGGCACGTTCTAAATGACAAGTAATCCAAAGTGATGCGTTAACCCATTGCAAGAACAGAGATGACACTGTCCGTCCAGCCAAGTCGCCAGAAAGACATTCCGTCGAACAGGTTGCGTGCGGAGATGAATCTCACACAAGTTTTAGCAGCAGCAGCAGTACCTTGACGTGCTCCCAAACGTCAGAGATGGTGAGGGGGCCGTGCTCCTTGACAACGTCGAAGATGGTGCGGGTGATGGACGGCGCCTGCACCGGCGCCGCTGTCAGCTCGATCGGCGCCATCTTGGGCTTCCCCTTCTTCGCCGCCCACTGCGCCGCCGTCGCAAACATGTCGGCGCCCAGACGCATTTGCTTCGAGACCCGAGAGGGGCCTCCGCGTGTTCACCCACGCCGCGCCACAAAGTGTGAGGAGATAAGGACAGCTTGCCTCGGCAAATCGAAGTGTTCTGGGGTTGCTGTCAGTGTCAGCAATGATGTTTCGCTGAATACATGGACCGAACCCAGGGAGGTGGCGGTAGGGGAGAGAGGACGCACCCGCTCAGACGAGAGGATTTGCCGTCGCCGCCGCCGCCAGGAGGGAGGGTGAGGAAGTCGCGTGCCGATCCAAGTTTTTTTTAGGGAAGCGTACCCATCCAAGTGAGGGCTCACAGCGAGCGCTATGCTTGCATCCCTCGCAAGAGATGGGCCTGACCCATCGAGCGAGTACATGTCTGTTTTTCTTTTTTCTTTTTTCTTTTTTCTCACTAGCAAAACGGCCCGCGCATTGCAACGCGAGAAAATTTTTTATAATCTTCAATGGCCATGACTACATTTTGCTGCTCGTCGAGATACACTATCACTCTTATTTTCGTGTAATCATGGAGAAATTTTGAAAATCATGAACATTTATTTAAACTTATGAACATATTTGAAATCATGAACATTTTTCAAATTCGTGGATATTTTTACAGATTTTTGAACATTTTTTGAATTAATGAACATATTATACTATTTGCAACATTTTCCTAAAAATTGTGAACAGTTTTTAAAAACATTTTTATTGAAATCGCGAACATTTCAAAATTGACGAACATTTTTGGGAAATTGGTGATACAATTTTTGAAAGTCTTGAACATTTTTTTGATTGAACGAACATTTTTTGAAGTGCATGATCATTTTCTGAATCAGCAAACATTTTATGAATCAATAAACCATTTTATAAATCATGAACAGTTTTTGAATTTTGAGGATATTTTTTAATTGAAGAACATCTTCTGAATTGACGAAAATTTTGTTCGCTTTCATTTACATTTTTAAATACACGAACTTCTTCAAAAAATCATGAAAATTTGTTGATTTCCCAAATATTTGTCCTCAAAATTGCGAACATTTTTTGTATCCAGAAAAATTATGAATTATTAAACATTTTATTACAAATTCTCATTTATTAAATTTTTGAAACTTTTTCGAATTCCTCAATTATTTAAAGTACAAAAGAAAGAAGACAAAAAAGGAAAAACATAAACCTTGAAAAACAGGACTCCCGAACATGGACCGGCCCAAACAGGTGCGTGGTATCATTTCCCAGCGCGCAGAGCGCAGTATAGGATATTCTTACTGCATCGGCCGGCACAGTCTGAGATTCCCCTGTGTGAGACGTTTTTTTATCACTTGTAGGTGCCATCGGTGACGTACCGCAAGAAGCACTAATGACTATCGTTGATGCCTATCGTTGCCCTTTAGGTTAGCCTGTTCGGTGTAGCGAAGACCGTGTCGGCTATGTAGAGATAGATTAGGTGTTATATATACCTATACGTGACTACCCTTGTCAACCAAATCAGAACAAATAAACAGCCAGGATTGTGTTGCTATTATCGTGTCTCACGTGCTTTTTGTTCGCATGTGTTTTCGTGCTTTCGGCAGATCGATCTTTCATTGTGCGTGCTTGAGCTAGCATTGGTAGAATCCATCCACCGAGTTTTGCCGTAAAGTAATTGGTAGAAGCCAAGCCAGCACTAGTAGAAAACAGGGCTTTGGTCCAAGCTCGATTTAACCTTTAGTCCCGGTTGCATTACGAACCGGGACTAATGTGAGCATCAGTCCCGGTTCGAGCGGCTAGGGCGCCTGTCGGGGGCTCGACAGGCATCAGTCCCTGTTTGAATGGGACCTTTCGTCCAGGTTGGAGACACCAACCGGGACTAAAGGGGCCGATACCCTTTAGTCCCGGTTGGTGTCTCCAACCGGGACTAAAGGTTAGACCTTTTGTCCCGGTTGGAGATACCAACCGGGACTAAAGGGTATCGGCCCCTTTAGTCCCGGTTGGTGTCTCCAACCGGGACTAAAGGTTAGACCTTGAAAATCTTGCCGGTGATGAAAAGCTTGCCGGCCTTGAAAAGGTTGCCGGTTTGAGTGCTTGCCGGTTTTGGGTGCTTATATCTTTTAGGATATTTGATGTTTTGAGTGATTCTTTTCGCATTAGATTCAAAATTTTGTCTAGTTTCTGTTTGTGCCATAAGTTTTCAAATTTGAATGGTTTAAATTTGAATTTGTTCAAATTTGCTAGAAAAGTCATAGAAAAATCATAACTAAATCATTCTAATTCAGAAAAATACAAATAATATATCAAAATTTGCAGAAAAATAAGATCTATCCGAAGAAACTACTGCATCTTAACAAGAACATGAGAAACAACAATGGTGGTCTAGGCTCCAGTTCAGTGTACTCAGGCAGCCAAGCAACATCAATACTCCAAGTCAATACATCATTACCAACCGAAAATAACCAGTATGTTCGTGCACTAATAATAATAAATATCATAAGAAAAACACACATGTTGATGAGACAAGACTGTCCTGACCAGTTAGTTCTTAGCAGTGAGCCCTTGATGTGATCCTAGTTGTCCAACTTGACGAAACTCCTCAGGTCTTCACATGGCAGTGCCTTGGCATATTTCCTCCGAAGCTCGCTCAGTGCGAGATGCTTGCCAACCAGGTCCAACAGAATCTGGATTAGAACCCTCCTTCAGGATATTGGCCCCAAACACAGTTGTACTGCTCATTTTTTTGCTGAGCATAGGTGGTCTTGCACCAGCCGCCACCTGTTCTGCCCTTCTTTTCCTTGGCTGCATCAACCGCAATGATTCTGACCCGAAACGAGTTGAGCTGCAGCATCTCTTGGAATAACTCCAGGCTTCAGTACTCTTGTCAAAGACAGTGCCATTCCTGGGTTGATACTTCTTAACAACATATAATATCACAACTAGCTGTCAATAGAAAAAACACCTACTCTGACAAAAAGAAAGTTCTGCAAATAATCAAGGCATTTGGAAGGCCATGTGAGTACATATATGTAGAATTGAGTATGCTTGAGTATATGAAACTGATACTAGGAAATTAGTTTTGGGTCCTTGTTATTGCAGGTTGTTTATGCCACCAAACTTTTATATACTGAAATTGCAATGCAATACAGGGCATTGCAGCTCTGGAAACTAACATGTGTTAATTACTGAAAATTATTTGGAGTATTATTTTCAACAGACATTAGATACTTTTTATGCTGTTCTACTGAATACATGACCTGATAATGGTTAAGAGATGTGATAATCAGATATAATCCCATCATTTAAAGTAAGGTTCTTGCCAAAGTTAATAGCCGTTAAAACCACATTCATTTCAATGGGAGAAGGCCGAGGCCAAAGTTCTTCAGAACACCAACACCAGTTTCAGGAAGAAGCACCAAAGAAGGCAAAAACAGGAGCACAACAGAAAAAAAAACTGTTTTGGGTTATTTGTTTATGCATAATTCACAATCTGGCATTGTTCACAGTATTTCAGCTATTGTTCTACTGAATACATGACCTGCAAATGGTTAAGAGATGTGATAATCAGATATACCCCATCATTTAAAGTAAGGTTATTGCCAAAGTTAATACTCCCTCTATAACTTAATATAAGACGTTTTTTGACACTACTATAGTGCCAAAAAAATGTCTTGTATTAAGTTATGGATGGAGTAGCAGTTAAAACCACATTCATTTCAGGTGGAGAAGGCCGAGGCCAAAGTTCTTCAGAACACCAACACCAGTTTTAGGAAGAAGCACCAAAAAGGCAAAAACAGAAGTACAACGGAAAAAATAAACTATTTTATTTATGCATAATTCACAATGTGGCAGCGTTAACAGTATTTCAACTATAAGCACCATAATATGATTAACAATTTTGTCTACATACCCAGGAAAAATCATGAGAAAGGTGTAAAGCAAATATGCTCTGCATCAGTTAAACATGAATGCGGTCATGGCTTGGGATGCTCCCTGTTGAGCTCCCTCTTGGGCCTCTGCGGCGCATTCTTGGGGTTGGTGAACCATGTCGTGTAGAGGAATTGTTTGTGAGGTCCCTCATGGTCGCAGATGAGCCTGAGCTTCTGCTTCTCCCTCATCCACCGCAGCACGATCTTCATCTGCCTCTTGCTGGTCAAACCCCTCAGGCCAACGTCCTGAAGATAAATTAACACACGAGGCACGTTCTAAATGACAAGTAATCCAAAGTGACGCTTTAACCCATTGCAAGAACAGAGACGACACTGTCCATCCAGCCAAGTCGCCAGAAAGACATTCCGTCGAACAGGTTGCGTGCGGAGATGAATCTCACACAAGTTTTAGCAGAAGCAGCAGTACCTTGACGTGCTCCCAAACGTCAGAGATGGTGAGGGGGCCGTGCTCCTTGATGTAGGAGATATGCCCTAGAGGCAGTAATAACAGTTACTTTGTATCTTCGAGTTTGTAATGAATGTTTATGTTCCATGCTATAACTGCAACGATTCTCGAGTCTACAATAACCACGAGGCTCGGAGGGAAACTCATGTGCACGTGTGGTATAATAAACGGAAAAAGTATTCCTAGTCATGCCTCCATGACTGGCTCAAGTATTGCATGATGATCCTGTTTTCCTGATCATGGGCATGGCTATGCCAGCAATTTTGAGGGCACAATGTTAGTTGAACACTTGTGTTGAATCGACCCAAATTGATGTTATGCTATGAAATACATTCGTCATGAGTTAATGGTAAATAACATAGAGATAGTTAATGTTTGCATAATTCCTTAGACCATGAGAGTGTTGAGTTTCTTCATGCTTGCTTCATGAACTTTGGGGTTTGTTAAACGTCATCCGTAAATGGGTGGCTATTACGGCGGCTTACGGGTTCATGGAAAAGTATGTCAAGTAACTTGATAACTAAAGATTGGGATTTGCTCCTCCGATGATGGAGAGATATTCTCGGGCCCTCTCGGTGTTACGGTATCCATCATCGTCTGACCAGACACTTTGTGATTTGATCACTGGGATGCCGGAACACGGGAACGAGAAAAGAGAACAATATCGGTAACGAGGTAACTGGCATAGTGGACAAGTTGTTGATCCACGGGGATGCCAACATGTCTCACCTCGGGTATTTGTAATATATCGTGAAGCAACAGGAATAGCACACGGCAACTGGAGGTTCACTCGAATATTCATTCGTGTGGGTATAGGGGTCAATATGGGTGTCCACGGCTCCGATGTTGATCATTGATCGGAAGGGGTTCCGGGTCATGTCTATACTTAACCGAACCTATAGGGTCACACGCTTAAGGGTCATCTATCTGCTGAATACTAGACAGGGAGTCTGAGAGAAAATCACCGAAAAAGTTTCGGACACCGGAAAAGTTTGGACAGCGGAAAAGTTCCGCAGAAAGAACACGGGAACAGTTTCGGTAAAACTGAAAAGTTGTTTCAGTTGATACCATTAAGTCAAATTGGTTTTGGCACATGCCTGATAATTCTTGGAGGGTGCCAGAATCATTCTGGAAACTTTCTGGAATTTTCCGGGATGAAAACCGGAAATGTTCTGGAGCTGCCGGAACCGCTTCAGATGCTTTTCGCAGATGAAAATCACTAAACTGGAATTGTTCCGGATCGCATTGAAAATTATTCTAGTGGGTACTGGAAATGTTCTAAGCCCACATAAATATTTTCAGTTCGAACAGACGCTGAAAAATGTCATCGTGAATAGTGAAAAGCACTTTTTGGGCTGATTTGCAAATGGGGTTTTTCTTCTAGAAGAAAACCACTTTTGGTGAGAGTTAAAGGTGTGTGAAAGGTGGTGCCCCCCCCCCCCAAAGGGGGCAGCACCAAATTTCGTCCATAGGTGGTGGGGAAGGCCCCCTTCGGGTTTCCTTCTACCTCATGGTGGATATGTTCTACACACACCCTTATGTGGCATTTGGATGAAAAGATCTTAAGCCCCTTTTGGTCTTTTTACCCCTTGCCTCCACCCCTTGGCTTTCCTATAAATAGGAGGTGAGGGGGCTGCCCAAAGATCATCCCTTGCTCTCATACACATGCTATGCTTTGCTAGCTCTCTCTCTCCCTCCCATGAAAAGAGTTTTTCGTAGAGCCGAAAGGCTGTCTGGTTTCCGGCAGGAACTAGCTCTGGACGGCGAAGCCCTGCCGGATAGCTGACACCGTATGTGTGCAACCCCATAGAGAGATTGTAGTTTCAATCTTTTGCCCGAAGGGCTGTTCGAGTTACCGTTCGAGTTTCCGGTGTCCTCCCGAAGGGCTGTCCGGGTTACTGTTCGGGTTCCGAGGGTCCTCCCGAAGGGCTGTCCGCGACATCATCCTGGGGACTGTCCGACCGCCTCCCGAAGGGCTGTCCGGAGTGGGAGTACATCCTTGCGGTTGGGAGGTTGTAAATCCTAGCTGCAGGGATCTGCACCGACGATCTACACCGACTCTTCTTCCGCTGCGTTTCGAGTTGGTACGGATCAGATCAAACCTTGTATGCAGTCTCCATAGTGATCCTGGGCGTGCTCGCTGTACCGAAATTTTTTGTTTTCTGTCGCGTTCCCCAACAGTGGCATCAAGAGCCGTGCTATGCGTAGATGCAGGTTACGATCTAGAATACATGGAGATGTATGGGTATTGCATAATATAATTTTGGAGTAGATAAGATCTATTGCTGAAAATTATTTATGCGGGTAGCAGATGAAGTCTGTTACCCGATGTTCTTGTTGCTTCCCTGGAATTTGCGTTTGCTCAATCTCGAGACAGCATGGTGGAATTTCACAAAGTTCTGGCAATCCGCGATCCTGATTGATCAACAAAGTGCTATCAGTTCTTTGGGTTCCACCATAGTCAAAAGAAAGATGAAATTCGCAGAAGAAAGGGCATTGCAGATATGATCTGCACGGGGGTCACGCGTATGACGAAGTTTAGTATGGGGCTCGAGATTTAATTATCTCGTGTTTCATACACCCCGAGATGTTAATCTAGCAATTTTGAATTATCATACTTGATGATAAAACGTTGGTAGCTGCGGTTTAAGTCAAAACCTTAGAAGCCACGAAAAATAAAATTTTGCATAAACCGATTAGAGTCGTCTAACTTGGTTTTGCAGGATGTACATGTGATGTGGTATAGCAAAGCTCATATTAATTCGATTATGTATGAGATGACTATATGATGTAAATTTGTTAACATGACCTGCATGTCATGATTCGGCATGATGGCTGGAGCCATATGATTGTCACTTTAATGACCTGCGTGTCAACCTTAAGTAATGCACTTATTTTATTAGCTATAGAGATAGCAATATTATCTGGTGCATCGACAAGGTGGTGGCAATCTTCGCAAAGGTGAACACCGACGCGAATGCCGAAGACGAAGAAATACTTGACTTCTCTGTCAGAAAGGGCTATACCATATCATGCTATTATGAATTGCCTGAGATGTTTATCCCTTATGATGCACCCTTCTTGATTGCGCGGTAGTCGCTTTTTATTAGGGTGATCTCTCACTAAAAATATCAAGTAGTTAGTGTTCTCCCAAGTGAAGCACCGTCACAGCATCCTTCCTTTCGGGGTGCGCCATGATCTATATGGGTACGAACGATTGTACGGATGTAAGGCGGGTGAGGTCAGACCTCGCAGCAAGATCACTTAGTTGTCTTGACGTTCATGGCAGGATCGTCCTGAGCTCGGAACACACGCATCGAAAGATGAACAAGAGTCACATGGAGATGTGATCGGCAAGTTTGCCTACCAATTGGAGTTCGCGACATCAGTGTTCATCTCGAACAATGGAGTTGAATTACAATTTGGATCTTGAATCACTCACAATAAATTATGAGAGATATTGATTTGAGTGGGAGCGCACTTTAGAATAAATTTGTTTATTCACTAGTGCAATATCATTATGAACAAAGTCTAAGTGAACTTGTGTTTTCCGTTGTAGATCAAATGGCTCGCAACACCGCGTTCAACTTAGGCCCAATGTTAGAGAAAGAGAAGTTAGCTGCGAATGGAAACAACTATGCGGACTGGGTCCGTACCCTGAGGATTGTCCTCAGGAGTGCTAAGAAAGTGTATGTGCTTGACGGACCTCTTCCACCTAAGCTGGCGGCAACAGCCACGGCAGATGAAAATAATGTCTGGGCCACTAAGGATGATGACTTCAACTTAGTGCAGTGCCTCATGCTATCTTGCATGAGTTCAGAGCTTCAAAAACGTTTTGAATTCCATGACTCCTTTGATATGATCAAGGAACCGGATGCTCTGTACAAGTTTAATGCACGGTCTGAACGTTTTGATATCGTCAAAACCATGTCGGAGACCAAGATGGCTGAGGGCAGTTCAGTTGGCGAACACGTGGTCAATATGATTGGCCACGCTGAGAGGCTTAAAACCCTGGAACTTCCACTTCCAGAAGAGCATGTTATGGACATGTTGCTCGGTTCACCCCCCCCTTCTTACGAAGGTTTTGTCATGAACTACAACATGAATGGGATGGACAAAACACCTAATGAGGTGCTTGCCATGCTGAAAACTGCTAAAGGAGGACTGCGGAAAAATCGCAAGCAAGTGTTGCTTGTGAATAAAACTGCCAGTTTCAAAAAGGGCAAGCCAAAGAAGGGCAAGGGCGCCGGTAAGACCGGCTTCCAACGCAAATCTAAGGGCAAAGCCAAGAATGAAACTGAGTGCTTCTACTGCAAGGGCACAGGACACTGGAAGAGAAACTGCCAGAAGTATCTGGAAGATAAGAAGTCCGGGAAAACCGGAAAAGGTATAATTGTTATACAAGTTAATGTCATTGACGTTTTGCTTGCTAGCAAAAATTCTAAGTCTTGGGTATTTGATACCGGATCGGTTGCTCACATTTGCAACTCGATACAGGGGCTTCAGAAGGTGCGCAAGCTGGCAAAGAATGAAGTCGTGATGCGTGTCGGGAACGGCGCTGGGATCGCCGCTCAATCCGTCGGCATTATGCCTCTACGTCTCCCTTCAGGATTTATTTTGGAACTAAGTAACTTTTATTTTGTTCCGGCATTGTGTAGAAACATTATCTCTGGATCATGTTTGGTACACGATGGGTACTCCTACAAGTCTGAGAACAATGGTTGTTCACTTTATTGTAAGGATATGTTTTATGGATTTGCACTCATTGTTGGGGGCCTTTTCATACTAAATCTTGAATGTGAAAATGATGTCTTTAACGTGAATGCTAAACGCCTTAAGAAGGTTGATACCACCACCACTTTCATGTGGCACTGTCGCCTTGGCCACATCGGAAAGAAACGCATGAAAAGACTCCATAAAGATGGAGTTTTACCGTCCCTTGATTCTGAATCATTTGACACATGTGAAGCTTGCTTGATGGGAAAAATGACCAAGACGCCGTTCACGGGTCATCCTGAACGGGCGAGTGAATTGTTGGAAATAATACATAGTGATGTATGTGGTCCAATGAGCACAATCGCACGGGGTGGGTTTTTCTACTTCGTAACTTTTACTGATGATTTAAGTAGGTATGGCTATATCTACTTGATTAAGCATAAGTCGGAAACCTTTGAAAAGTTCAAAGAATTTCAGAATGAGGTAGAAAATCATCGTAACAAAAAGATTAAGTTTCTACGGTCTGATCATGGAGGCGAATATCTTAGTCACGAGTTTGGCCAACATCTGAGTGACCGTGGAATCGTTTCACAGCTTACGCCCCCCGGAACTCCACAGCGAAACGGAGTGTCGGAACGACGTAACCGAACCCTGTTAGACATGGTAAGGTCGATGATGTCTCTTACAGATCTGCCGATATCTTTTTGGGGTCACGCACTACTCACTGCCGCTTATACATTAAACAGAGCACCGTCTAAATCTGTTGAGACGACGCCATTTGAATTATGGTATGGGAAGAAACCCATTGTGTCGCATCTCAAAATTTGAGGTTGTGAGGCATACGTAAAACGTTTACAGCCTAGCAAACTCGATCCCAAAGCAGATAAATGCTATTTTGTAGGTTATCCAAATGAGACCATTGGATATTCCTTCTATCTTCCCTCCGAGCACAAAGTGTTTGTCGCTAGAAACGGAGTCTTTCTCGAGAAAGAGTTTCTCGCCAAAGGAGTAAGTGGGAGGACAGTACAACTTAATGAGATTAGTGAATCTTCGGCAACCGTTGATATGGCTAAGGAACCGGAAGAAATTCCGCTAATTATCCCTACAACTGAGCTGGAAGTTGTCGCATATGATGTGGAGACTTCAGACAATGTTGTAACTGAACCGCGCAGATCAGGTAGGGCTATCCAGCCACCTGAATGGTTTCATAACGAAATCTTCATTCTTGAAGACAATGAACCTGCGCACTACAAGGAAGCGATGGCGGGGCCCAGCTCAAAGGAATGGCACAAGGCCATGAAATCCGAGATGGAATCCATGTACGAAAACCAAGTTTGGAACTTGGAAGAACTTCCAGATGGCGTAAAACCCATCGGTTGTAAATGGATTTTCAAAAGAAAGACGGACGCAGATGGTAACATTACTATCCACAAAGCTAGACTTGTCGCGAAAGGGTTCACGCAAGTTCCAGGAGTGGACTACGACGAGACTTTCTCGTCCGTAGCTATGCTTAGGTCTGTTCGGATATTACTAGCAATTGCTGCTTATTTTGATTATGAAATATGGCAGATGGATGTCAAAACGGCTTTCCTAAATGGAAACCTTGAAAAGGATGTATACATGATACAGCCAGAAGGTTTTGTCGATCCTAAAAATGCTGGAAAGGTATGTAAGCTTCAGGAAGCCATTTATGGTCTGAAGCAAGCATCAAGGAGCTGGAACATTCGTTTTGATGAAGTGGTCAAAGAGTTTGGCTTCATCAGGAACGATGAAGAATCTTGTGTTTACAAGAAGTTTAGTGGGAGCGCAAAAGCATTTCTAATCTTGTATGTGGACGACATATTGTTGATTGGAAATGACGTGAATTTTCTTAGCGAAATAAAAGACTCATTGAAGAAGAGTTTTTCAATGAAAGACTTAGGCGAAGCGGCATATGTATTGGGCATCAGAATCTATAGAGATAGATCAAGACGCCTGATAGCGCTTAGCCAAAGCACGTACATTGACAAGGTGTTGAAAAGGTTCAACATGGAGAACTCCAAGAAAGGCCTACTCCCCATGTCACCAGGCACAGTACTTTGCAAGAATCAGTGTCCTCGGACCCTCGATGAGCGAGTACAAATGAATGATATTCCATATGCTTCGGCAGTTGGTTCTATTATGTATGCCATGCTATGTACAAGACCGGATGTTTCCTATGCGCTAAGTGTTAGTAGCCGGTACCAAGGTGATCCAGGATTGGAACACTGGGCCGCAGTCAAGGGTATTCTTAAGTACCTCAGAAGGACCAAGGATTTACTCCTTGTGTACGGAGGTGATGAAGAGCTCATTGTAAGTTGTTACACTGATGCAGGCTTCATGACTGACCCAGATGACTTTAAATCTCAATCTGGCTATGTTTTCATATTGAACGGCGGCGCAGTTGATTGGAAAAGTTCCAAACAAAAGACTGTGGCGTATTCTACAACGGAGGCGGAATATGTTGCTGCTTCAGAAGCCTCCAAGCAGGCTGTCGGAATCAAGCAATTTCTTGAAGACCTTGGTGTGGTTCCAAGTGCTCTGGACCCGGTGGAGATCTATTGTGACAATAGTGGCGCCGTGGCTCAGGCAAGGGAGCCATGTTCGCACCATAAGACAATGCATATTCAACGCAAATATAAACTCATTCGACATCATGTCGAAGAAGGTTTAGTGAAAGTACGCAAAGTTCACACGGATCTGAATGTGTCAGACCCGATGACAAAGCCTCTACCACGAGCAAAGCATGAGCAACACCGGATAGCCATTGGTGTTAGGGAAGCCATGTAACTGGATTATGACTCTAGTGCAAGTGGGAGACTGTAGGAGATATGCCCTACAGGCAGTAATAACAGTTACTTTGTATCTCCGAGTTTGTACTGAATGTTTATGTTCCATGCTATAACTGCAATGATTCTCGAGTCTACAACAACCACGAGGTTCGGAGGGAAACTCATGTGCACGTGTGGTATAATAAACGGAAAAAGTATTCCTAGTCATGCCTCTATGACTGGCTCAAGTATTGCATGATGATCCTGTTTTCCTGATCATGGGCATGGCTATGCCGGCAATTTTGAGGGCACAATGTTAGTAGAACACTTGTGTTGAATCGACCCAAATTGATGTTATGCTATGAGATACATTCGTCATGAGTTAATGGTAAATAACACAGAGATAGTTAATGTTTGCATAATTCCTTAGACCATGAGAGTGTCGAGTTTCTTCATGCTTGCTTCATGAACTTTGGGGTTTGTTAAACGTCATCCGTAAATGGGTGGCTATTACGGCGGCTTACGGGTTCATGGAAAAGTATGTCAAGTAACTTGATAGCTCAAGATTGGGATTTGCTCCTCCGACGATGGAGAGATATTCTCGGGCCCTCTCGGTGTTACGGTATCCATCATCGTCTGGCAAGACACTTTGTGATTTGATCACTGGGATGCCGGAACACGGGAACGAGAAAAGAGAACAATATCGGTAACGAGGTAACTGGCATAGTGGATAAGTTGTTGATCCACTGGGATGCCAACATGTCTCACCTCGGGTATTTGTAATATATCGTGAAGCAACAGGAATAGCACACGGCAACTGGAGGTTCACTCGAATATTCATTCGTGTGGGTATAGGGGTCAATATGGGTGTCCACGGCTCCGATGTTGATCATTGATCGGAAGGGGTTCCGGGTCATGTCTATACTTCACCGAACCTATAGGGTCACACGCTTAAGGGTCATCTATCTGCTGAATACTAGACAGGGAGTCTGAGAGAAAATCACCGAAAAAGTTTCGGACACCGGAAAAGTTTGGATAGCGGAAAAGTTCCGCAGAGAGAACACCGGAACAGTTTCGGTAAAACTGAAAAGTTGTTTCAGGGGATACCATTAAGTCAAATTGGTTTCGGCACATGCCTGATAATTCTTGGAGGGTGCCAGAATCGTTCTGGAAACTTTCTGGAATTTTCCGGGATGAAAACCGGAAATGTTCCGGAGCTGCCGGAACCGCTTCAGATGCTTTTCGCAGATGAAAATCACTAAACCGGAATTGTTCCGGATCGCATTGAAAATTATTTTAGTGGGTACTGGAAATGTTCTAAGCCCACATAAATATTTTCAGTTCGAACAGACGCTGAAAAATGTCGTCGTGAATAGTGAAAAGCACTTTTTGGGCTGATTTGCAAATGGGGTTTTTCTTCTAGAAGAAAACCACTTTTGGTGAGAGATAAAGGTGTGTGAAAGGTGGTGGCCCCCCCCCCAAAGGGGCAGCACCAAATTTCGTCCATAGGTGGTGGGGAGGGCCCCCTTGGGGTTTCCTTCCACCTCATGGTGGATATGTTCTACACACACCCTTATGTGGCATTTGGGTGAAAAGATCTTAAGCCCCTTTTGGTCTTTTTACCCCTTGCCTCCACCCCTTGGCTTTCCTATAAATAGGAGGTGAGGGGGCTGCCCAAAGATCATCCCTTGCTATCATACACATGCTATGCTTTGCTAGCTCTCTCTCTCCCTCCCACGAAAAGAGTTTTTCGTAGAGCCGAAAGGCTGTCTGGGTTCCGGCAGGAACTAGCTCTGGACGGCGAAGCCCTGCCGGATAGCTGACACCGTATGTGTGCAACCCCGTAGAGAGATTGTAGTTTCGATCTTTTGCCCGAAGGGCTGTTCGAGTTACCGTTCGAGTTTCCGGCGTCCTCCCGAAGGGCTGTCCGGGTTACTGTTCGGGTTCCGAGGGTCCTCCCGAAGGGCTGTCCGCGACATCATCCTGGGGACTGTCCGACCGCCTCCCGAAGGGCTGTCCGGAGTGGGAGTACATCCTTTTGGTTGGGAGGTTGTAAATCCTAGCTGCAGGGATCTGCACCGACGATCTACACCGACTCTTGTTCTGCTGCGTTTCGAGTTGGTACGGATCAGATCAAACCTTGTATGCAGTCTCCATAGTGATCCTGGGCGTGCTCGCTGTACCGAAATTTTTTGTTTTCTGTCGCGTTCCCCAACACTTGACGACGTCAAAGATGGTGCGGGTGATGGACTGCGCCTGCTCCGGCGCCGCTGTCAGCTCGATCGGCGCCATCTTGGGCTTCCCCTTCTTCGCCGCCCACCGCGCCGCCGTCCCAAACATGTCGGCGCCCAGACGCGTTTGTTTCGAGACCCGAGAGGGGCCTCCGCGTGTTCACCCACGCCGCGCCACAAAGTGTGAGGAGATAAGGACAGCTCGCCTCGGCAAATCGAAGTGTTCTGGAGTTGCTGTGAGTGTCAGCAATGATGTTTCGCTGAATACATGGACCGAACCCAGGGAGGTGGCGGTAGGGGAGAGAGGACGCACCCGCTCAGACGAGAGGAGTTGCCGTCGCCGCCGCCGCCGGGAGGGAGGGTGAGGAAGTCGCGTGCCGATCCAAGTTTTTTTTAGGAAAGCATACCCATCCAAGTGAGGGCTCACAACGAGCGCTATGCTCGCGTCCCTCGCAAGAGATGGGCCTGACCCATCGAGCGAGTACATGTCTGTTTTTCCTTTTTCTTTTTTCTCACTAGCAAAACGGCCCGCGCGTTGCAACACGAGAAAAAAATTTATAATCTTCAATGGCCATGACTACATTTTGCTGCTCGTCGAGATACACCATCACTCTTATTTTCGTGAAATCATGGACAAATTTTGAAAATCATGAACATTTATTTAAACTTATGAACATATTTGAAATCATGAACATTTTTCAAATTCGTGGACATTTTTACAGATTTTTGAACATTTTTTGAATTAATGAACATATTATACTATTTGCAAACATTTTCCTAAAAATTGTGAACAGTTTTTCAAAACATTTTTATTGAAACCGCGAACATTTCAAAATTGACGAACATTTTTGGGAAATTGGTGATACAATTTTTGAAAGTCATGAACATTTTTTTGATTGAACGAACATTTTTTGAAGTGCATGATCATTTTCTGAATCAGCAAACATTTTATGAATCAATAAACCATTTTATAAATCATGAACAGTTCTTGAATTTTTAGGATATTTTTTAATGAAGAACATCTTCTGAATTGACGAAAATTTTGTTTGCTTTCATTTACATTTTTAAATACACGAACTTCTTCAAAAAATCATGAAAATTTGTTGATTTCCCGAATATTTGTTCTCAAAATTGCGAACATTTTTTGTATCCAGACAAAATTATGAATTATTAAACATTTTATTGCAAATTCTGATTTATTAAATTTTTTAAACTTTTTCGAATTCCTCAATTATTTAAAGTACAAAAGAAAGAAGACAAAAAAGGAAAAACATAAACCTTGAAAAACAGGACTCCCGGACATGGACTGGCCCAAACAGGTGCGTGGTATCATTTCCCAGCGCGCAGAGCGCAGTATAGGATATTCTTACTGCATCGGCCGGCACAATCTGAGATTCCCCTGTGTGAGACGTTTTTTTATCACTTGTAGGTGCCATCGGTGATGTACCGGAAGAAGCACTAATGACTATCGTTGATGCCTATCGTTGCCCTTTAGGTTAGCCTGTTCGGTGTAGCGAAGACCGTGTCGGCTATGTAGAGATAGATTAGGTGTTATATATACCTATACGTGACTACCCTTGTCAACCAAATCAGAACAAATAAACAGCCAGGATTGTGTTGCTATTATCGTGTCTCACGTGCTTTTTGTTCGCATGTGTTTTCGTGCTTTCGGCAGATCAATCTTTCATTGTGCGTGCTTGAGCTAGCATCGGCAGAATCCATCCACCGAGTTGTGCCGTAAAGTAATTGGTAGAAGCCAAGCCAACTTACGTGTTCCCGATGGAAAGACTCAATTGGTTGGATCGGGTCGGCCCTCCTCTGGGTTGTCCGTTGATTGCTCCTCCTTCCGATCTCGATCGTTAAGAAACACCACCTCTTCATCGTCATATATGTTTTTTGTTGTCACCATGTCTTCATCGATGATGATCGTGTGGACCTGCTCATGTCCATCACTGGCGTACTCATCTCCTGAGGGCCAAAGGGTAGAAGACCACCTTGCTTGACCCGCTAATACCCTATGCACGACGAGTTGGGCTCACATTTATTCCATTGCAAAACACGAGCTTTGTTCATAGAATTACAAGTCAGTGCAGAAAGGCGCTCACAGAAGCGGTGTGCTATAATGTGATGACCAAGCTCGTCGTCTTGAAATTGATCACATTTGTCGTGAATAGATGCACAAGATAACAACCATCAGAGATGGTAGTGAAGGATAGAAGTGGCACTTCTCATCATGGATGGATCACTCCGTGCGTGCAAGGATTTTTTTTCACCTGATGCAACGCACAGGCACGTTTGCAAAGTGTAGACCGTAGCTAGGGAAGGGCGGCCGTCACGTCCTGCTCCACAAGATTAGTTTTAAAACAAATAGACATTGACTTGCAATGGCATGGTTCAATGGCAGTTGTGCATGCTTTGGCTGAGAACATCACTTTGGGTTTGAACACGTTCGGACGCATGCGGTCAGGTGGACACGGCGACCATGGCGAGAAAGACGATAAGGACGATAAGCGGCAACACGGATGGGGCACTATGTTCAAATAGATAACATGGACCTATCGAAGGGTCTTGACTCGTGTTTATTGTATTAAGAGCATGCTAATTTTCTCTCCTGTTGCAACGCACGGGCATATTTGCTATAGCTAAAAACTTGTCCTGATAGGGTTTCTCTCCGGCGCATGTGTATAGATTCAACTAAAGGCTATCTTACCGCAGGTCACACACTGGCTATGATATAGATTGCATACATGTATAGATCCCACAAAGTACGAGTGATTCTATTTCAGTGCCAAATATAGATTGCATTCATGTATAAATGGATTATGAAACCAATGTAACATGTGAAACACATGTGACCTAGAAAACGTGATAAAGGAGCACGTGTAGGATTTGGTGACAAGCTCCTCATCAATATTCTAGATTTATTTATTATGTATAGCTAATTATAAACTAGAAACTTATACCAAGATATTTATGAGACCATATGCTTTAGAAATCTCGACCAAGCTATATCTAAGAATACACACAGAAACATATAGACTATGTTCCCAAAAAAAGCACGGAAAATATGCAACTTTGTGTTTCTTATTTTCTTACATTTATGGCAATTGAATTTACATATCACTTTAAGACGCAATGTACTGAAATAAAAAGTATCTAAATGTAAATTTCATTACAAATGTAATTCACATGCAAAAAAATACAAATATAGACGTTCCAGCTCGAAAATAAAAACTCTCCTATAATGATCTAATTAGTTATTATAACCCAACCACACGACTAAAAAATAAGTACAAAATTTTGGTATAAATATTTAATTCGCTTTGACGGGGGAGAAGGGCCTACACGGAAATTAGCAGAGCAGAGGAGAATTGACTGGGGAGGCGCCTGGATGGAACATCTATGCTGACCACCCCAACGTCCTCACTGCCCAGAGCAAAAGGTCCACTGCCAGCAACGGCCGCGTCGGCTGGTACTATCTCCACAATCTGCGGGCTGCGGCGCATAGAGATTTGCGCCTCCAAGAACACCCGCATAGCAGGCGGCGACCCATGGCAAGGAGAACGCGCGAGGCCAGTATTCAAAATCAACGACAAGTTACGCGAGCAGATCGGGTGGAGTAACACGCTGTCCTCCGGTGTAACATCTCGATGTTCGGAATGTTTAGAAAGAAAAAGTTTTCCAAGAAGCAGAGGCAGAAAATTTCGTTTGCTTTATTTGCTTAATAAAAGTTTAATTGAACTTTCATCCCGAAGGGTTTTTTCCCTCTCTCGCCCCATCATCGTACCCAGTCCTGCTATCGGCTCAGCCCTATCTATTCATCTCTTTTTTTTTACATGGAGATTTTTTGGATCTCTCTTGTTCATTTAGAGGATTTAATTTGAACTAACGCGCACCTAAATTTAAATTTGAGTTTACTTCTTTTCTTTTAGTCCGGCTTTATTTTCTCTTCTTCGGCATATTAAAATATGCGCCTTTGTATTTTCTTTGGTTTCTCTGAAGTTCATTTAATTGTTGAGCTTCTTTTCCTTCCCTAGGTTTTCCTAAAGAAAATCAATTTATTTTCCTCTCTTAAGCTTTGGGGGAAATTTCTTTGGCTCATCACCTCTCTTTCTCTTCCCCTGGGTGCAGCCACAATTTTTTCTCCTTCCAAACCGAATGGGTCTAGCCCATTCTTATTTTTTCTGCCATTCTCTAATTCCTTTCCACCTGGGCCTTAGCTCCACTAGTAGAAAACAGACCTTTCGTCCTGAGCTCTAGTCCCGGCCGGGTTTGGGCCCGGGGCTAATGTGAGCATTAGTCCCGGTTCCAACGGCTAGGAGCGGACTGAGGCACGGCCAGGATTAGTCCCGGTTCAAATGAGACCTTTAATCCCGATTGGTGATCGCCTTTAGTCCCGTTTGGTATCACCAACCGGGACTAAAGATAGACCTTTAGTCCCGGTTTGTATCACCAACCGGGACTAATGTCTTCCCTATATATAGCCGCTTCGTCCAGCCCGAGTCCAAGCTAGCTTTCTCTCCTCTCTGTTTCCTTCCCCAAGCTCGAGTTCATACTCCATTTTTGCCAAGATTTGTCAAGATTGGAGGCACCCTATCTATCCAAGGGTTCTAAAAGGTTAGCTAATTAACTTCATCCTTTCATCTCTCATTGCTAGTTTAGCTCGTTTCATGCTCTAGATTGGAGGCACCTCATCTATGTGGGAGTTTGTTTGATTTATATGCAATTTGAGCTCAAATTAACTTCTTAGTTTGCATATGTGTAGGTGTCGTTTACTTAGTGCCTTCCCGTCCCCGTCCTCACCGCCGTCGATCGCCCGCGCCGTCCCGTCGCCGGCACCACCTTGGTGAGCCTCTTGTTTTTATCCTTTTTGTAAAAAAAAACTTATTTGTATGATTTACATAGTTACTTGTATAATTTTCTTACTTGTATGATTGTTTGTTATATATAGTGCCATGGTTTTGATATTCGTCCCCGTCGGCCCTCGTCCGGTTTATGATTCGGATGTGGTATATTATCTTTTATAACTATTTGTTTCATTTCGTGTTTATGACAATTATACCCATCATGTTGACATAGATATTTTTATCTAGGAGGTATGTGAACCGGAAATTGCAACCGACCCTCTTGTCGAGAAGTTAAATTTAGTTGAAAAAGAAAACGATTATTTGAAAGAAACATTGAAAAGAATTGAAGAAGAGAAGATGAAATTGGAGTTGTATGTTGCCGATGTCGTCGATGATCACAAGATCAAGATGGATGCAATGCGCTTGAAGATTAGAAAGATTAGAAAATATGCCATTAATAAAGAGGCTTGATATCATTATGTTGTTGGATGAATTATTACCTTAGTTGCGATTTTGATCGCATTTATTGTTGCATTTAAATGCTTTAGATAGTTGTATGTTGTTTTATGAGAAGTATGTATGAACTTTATGTATATATTTTTGCAGTAATAACATTTGGTCACTACTACTCTACTTTGGTTTTAATGTGATGAACTTGTATTAATTTGGTCACTTCGATGTTGTGTAATGAAAATGAGCCGGCAATGGATGCACGATGACCGACGCTCTCCCGAGTTCATTAATGGTCTGCATAATTTTATGCGTATGGCTGAGGCAAACAAGCGGAATGGTTTTATGTGTTGTCCATGTGGTGTCTGTAAGAATGATAAGGATTACTCTACCTAAAAAATCCGTCACAGCCACCTGCTTCAGTCCGGTTTCATGTCCGGCTATAACTGGTGGACCAAGCACGGAGAAAGAGGGGTTATAATGGAAAACAATGAAGAAGACGAGGATGATGAAAACTATCCTAGGTTCCCTGAATACGATGGTACTACAAAGGGGGAAGCTGAACAAGAGGCATCAGATGAGCCCGCTGATGATCTTGGTCGGACCATTGTTGATGCAAAGAGAAACTGCGAAAGTGAAAAGGAGAGGTTGAAGTTGGAGCGCATGTTAGAGGATCACAAAAAAATGTTGTACCCAAATTGCGAAGATGACAAGAAAAAGTTGGGTACCACACTGGAATTGCTGCAATGGAAGACAGAGAATGGTGTATCTGACAAGGGATTCGAAAAGTTGCTGAAAATGATAAAGAAGACGCTTCCAAAGGATAATGAATTGCCCGACAGTACGTACGAAGCAAAGAAGGTTGTCTGCCCTCTAGGATTAGAGGTGCAGAAGATACATGCATGCCCTAATGACTGCATCCTCTACCGCGGTGAGGAGTACTAGAATTTGAATGCATGCCCGGTATGCGGTGCATTGCGCTATAAGATCATCCGCGATGACCATGGTGATGTTGAGGGCGAGCGCCCCAGGAAGAGGGTTCCTGCCAAGGTGATATGGTATGCTCCTATAATACCATGGTTGAAACGTTTGTTCCAAAACAAAGAGCATGCCAAGTTGTTGCGATGGCACAAAGAAGACCGTAAGAAAGACGCGATGTTGAGAGTACCCGCTGATGGGTCGCAGTGGAGAAAAATTGAGAGAAAGTTCGCGAACTTTGCAGATGACGCAAGGAACTTATGGTTTGGTATAAGTACACATGGCATGAATCCTTTTGGGGAGCAGACACTACAAAAAAACACTTCCGTGATGATACGTGTTTGTCATAGCAGGTCACGTTTTTTGTCATGCATGTACATCCATGACGATTTTATGACTGAATCAAGATAGTCATACATGTGCTATCGTAGAAGTGTTCCATGACAATGCCAAAATTATCATCACGGAAGTGTCCACTTCCATGACGATAAATGACGCGTCATGGAAGTGTTTTCGTCAAGGCTAACCGACACGTGGCATCCACCGTAACGGGTCGCCGTTAAGCTATCGGGTCCGGTTTTGGATCCGATAACCCGTTAACAGCAACGACGAATGGCGATTTTCCACGTGTAAAATTCTCATTGGCCGGAGGAAACACGTGTCAGCTCCCCGTTGGAACAGATGTCATGCAGTGAATGGACGGGACGCGCCTATGATACGTCGACATGTGGCTCGGGCCAACAGTGGCCCATTTAGGTCAAAAGGCCGGCCCGTTTGACTTGGTCAAAAGGTAGCGGGCCGGCCCAAGGAAAGCATGTTAACGGCCTGTTCGCATATAGCCCATTTACAGCCCGCTAACTCACGGCCCGTTATGGCCTATCCGAATTAGGCCCAGTAGGGTCATCTGGGCCGTCCAATATGATTCCAGCCTGTTGTAACTTCCGGCCCATGTATGGCCCATGATGTCTTTCGGCCCATATGAGGCCCTTTGTAACTCTGGGCCCTTCAACGGCCCGTGGTGAAACTGGCCCATAATGAACAATATATCGCTTTATACCCATTAACTGCCCATTATTCCATCGGGCCGTTTCCAGCCCGTGTTATCTTTCGGCCTTCTAAGGGCCCATTTATTCTTGGGCTCATTTCCAGCATTCGATTACTTAAGGTCAGTTACTGGCCTGTTCCGCTTGTAGGCCTAATTCAGCCCGTGGTTACAGTCGGTCAGTTTGTGGCCCGTTAACGTGTTGGGCCGTTTCATAGCGTCATCAAATATGGCCCATTAAGGACCCGTTATGCCTGTTGATAGAATTAAGCCTGTTATACATATCGGCGTATTAATGGTCCATTATGGTCGACCCATAAACAGGAGATTACCATTCTATCCCATTTATGGCCTACATTGCGGACCGTTATTGGTCCACGAATTGAACAACCCATGTCTAGGCAATCGATCATACGGCCCGTAGAAGGCCCATTGATTCTACGGCCCGTAGAAGGCCCATGGATCCTACGGCCCGTAGGATGCCCATGGTCACTACATCATGTAGCAGGACCATGGTTACAACGGTCCGTATGTTGCCCATGGTCACTGTGGCCTAGTTTTAAAAAAATAGGTTATATTGGCCACTAGCAAACCGCGGAAAAAGAACTGCAGTGACTAGAAGCAAACAAATAAACAAGACAATAAGGAAATAAGTAAGCAAGCAACTTACGCTAGGCTATTACGGCTATTACACATATTATATCCACTGGGCATCAAAAGTTCGCCACCAGTGCAAATATAGGGAACAAAGTAGCATATTACATATACTGGGCGTCAAAGTTGGCCCCTAGTGCAAATAAAGGCCGCAGCAAAACAAGTCCATAACTGAGACCACTTCAGAAGAGCTCAAGAAACAATATCCTAGGTACCCACCATGTTGGCAAGAAGCTTAGCAAGCTTATTAGCTTTCTCTTGTTTGGCGCTTAAATCCTCCAACTCTTGCTGTTGCACAAGAAAATATGCATCTGAATTCTGCAGGGACTTCCTCAGTCCTTCGGCTTCTTGTCGCAGCACATCTGATCGATGTCTTTCAACTTGTAGTTGAGACTCAAGAAGCCGAACTGATTCAGGCAGCGAGTTCAAAGAGCTTGTGCCAGCAGTAGTGGCCAGTAACTCGAACACTACATCAAGACAGGACTTTGGGGTTGTCTCACTGTCTTCAAGATAGTTTTTATCAGCTTTCTTGGAGACCAACAGGGATGTCTCACTATCTTGAACCTTATCTGCATTACTTCCTTTACCATTGCATAATGGGGTACTCTTCTCCAATATTTTGTCGGCGTTCTAAAAGAGAAACAAGCAGACACATCACAGATTTAGCATGTTGTATATAAACTCATTTTGGTAAACCAGTTCAGTAGTAAAGTGGATAGGATAACAGCATGAAACAAACATATATCTATGTCATTCTAGTTTATGTTGCCAAATCAAGATAGAGACACAGTTAAAATCATATATGTTTAAGACAAAGCAGCATAGACAGAATAAGTGTGGGAAACTACACAGCACTAACAAGACTTGCAATGTGCATGACATGAGAACATAACTGTTTATACAATTGAAACTGAAATCAACATAGAGCAAGTTATAACAGCAAACCAGTTAAAGAAACAGGTTTAAAACATACCTATTGCGCCATTGGAGTTTGAAATTGCATCCTTCAAATTTGAAATTAGCTGGTATATATGAGTAAATACAGTGATGCAAGAGCAAAGGAGTATGAACCATAGCTATGGAACCTAACCTGAGAACAATTCTTCTTCTGCTTTACGCGTTGACTTGGGGTTCAGAGTGGTGGTCATCGTGCTTTGGGCACTGCAGTTGCCTCACTAACTGCTCCTGTTTGGGTGCTCTGTGGTGGAGATGGTGCTGTGTCAACTGGAACTGGGTTACTACCTGCTAGGGTTGGGGTTAGATGGGGTGTAGCTGGTTATCTGTCCAACGGGGTAGGGTACAATCTGCGAGAGTCTGGGTTATGTGTGGTGGGGCTGGTTCTTTGGCATGTACAACCGTGGTTCTATCTGCATCGACGGGTAGCACTGTCTTTTCTGAAGACCGTGTTTTTACTCCCTTAGATACTGCCATTACCCCCTCCAATTCAAATGGCTGATAAACAAGAAAAGTAATTGAATGTACATGCATTGTATGATAGAGAGGTGCAATGGATAGTGGGGAATAAAAGAGGGCATGAAATAATTCACATTTATGTTGTCTAACCAAACATGATAGCATGACACAATTTCACATATATGATGGCTAACTAAACAGGATAGCATGACACAATTTCACATATATGATGGCTAACTAAACAGGATAGAGTGACATAATTCAAAATATGATGACTATGTAAACAAGATGACATGATATAACTATATGATGTCTTTATTAAATAGGTTGGCATGCCATAGTTCACATTCATGCTGTCTATGGAAACTTGATGGCATGATATAATTCACGGATAGAATGATATAATTCAAAATATGATGACTATGTAAACAGGATGAGATGATATAACTATCATATGTCTTTATTAAATAGGTTGGCATGCCATAATTCACATACATGCTGTCTATGCAAACATGATGGCATGATATAATTCACATATATGATTTCTATACTAAGCAAGTAAGCAGATGGCAATCGCATATATGATGTCTAAACTAAGCAGATGGCCTTCAATATTGTGTATATGTTGTATAATAAACTAAGAAATGCAAGATAACATATGCATGATATGAGTAATATAACCCTGCCAAGTTTGAGCATACACCTCAGGGAGGGAATATGACTGGTCATCTGTCTCTGAATCCTCCTCTGAGGAGCAATCCGTAACCAGCAAGATATCTGCTTCAGCAGGTAGCATTGTTTGCTCTGAAGACCTTGTCTTCACTCCAGATTTTTCCATCACCAATTCAAATGGCTGACGCACAGGAAGATAGTTGAATATACAAACATTGTCCACAAATGGAATACGTAATACAAAAAAGGATGGCATGATATAATTAACATATATGATGCATGGCTAAATAGCAAGGCATTCCATAAATCACATATATGATGCCTTGCCACAAGATGGCACTGCAGAATTCACATATATGGTAATTAGACATTAAACAGGTGACATTCACACAAAGCATGCCTAAACTAAGCAAATGACATAGCAATGCAAGACACCATATGCATGATATGAGCAATATAACCCTGCCAAGTTAGAGCATAGACCTCGGGGGGGGATAGGACTGGTCATCTGTCTCTGAATCCTCCTCTAAGGAGCTATCTGTAACCAGCAAGATATGTGCTTCGGCAGATAGCACTGTCTGCTCTGAAGACCTTGTTTTCACTCCAGATTTTTCCATCACCATGTCAAATGGCTGATGCACAGGAAGAGTAGTTGAATGTACTAACATTGTTGACAAATGAAATACGTAATGAAAAATAGGATGGCATGACATATTTCGCATATATGATGACCGGCTAAACATGATGGCATTGCAAAATTCACATATATGATGCCTGGCTAAACAAGATGGCATTGCATAATTCACATATATGATATAGACACTACTAGGAAAAGGGCTACAGCTGATATGGACATTAATGGCGCACCATGTATGTGGTGCGCCACTGCTATATAGCAGTGGCGCACCAGATACAGGTGCGCCATTAGTGTCCTCATTACTAATGGTGCACGAGACACACGGTGCGCCATTACTAGCAAATTTTATTTTATTTTATTTTTCCAGAACTATTAATGGCGCACCAGGGCACGGTGCGCCATTACTAGTTTTAACTAGTAATGGCGCACCACACGCTCTGTGCGCCACTACTGACAAATTTTTTTTTTACTTTTTTTTTTCAAAACTAGTAATGGCGCACCAGGGTATAGTGCGCCATTACTAGTTCAAACTAGTAATGGCGCACCAGGGTATAGTGCGCCACTACTAACAAAACTAACAATTATTCTTTTTATTTTTTTTGCAAAACTAGTAATGGCGCACCACATGACAGGTGCGCCATTAGTAACTAGGGTTACTAATGGCGCATTTTAAGGTGGTGCGCCATTGGTAACTTTTCAGTTTTAAAAAAAATAAAAGAAAATGCACCCCCCCCCCCCCCGCCCCGTGGACCGCCTTTTCAGTTTTAAAAAAAATAAAAGAAAATGATGGAAATGTCAAAAAAATAAAAGAAAATAAGTTTCCCATGTGATATGTGGTCTAGTTGTGTGGAAAATTTACAAATATGAATTTCGACTTTATTTGCAAAATCTCTCTGGAATTTAGTAAAGTGGGCATAACTTTTGCATACGAACTCGGATTAAAAAGTTTTTTATATGAAAAATCATCTACTCGAAAAGTAACATCCGATTTCAACCGGGGGAACCCCGTTGAAGATTTTTAGAATCCCCAAAAACCTAACAGAATAAAAGATACGGGGCTTTTAAGATCTAGAGGTGGGAAAATGGAAAAAAAATCAAACTTAGTAATGGCGCACCATCTGCTAGGTGCGCCACTAGTAACAGAAAAAAAATTGGTTTCGAATTTTTTTTTTTTGAAAAAATATTCAAAATATGATACGTAATATGACCGGGAAGTTTGAAATATTTTATCAAAATTTTATCACACTCATGAACATGAACAAAGTCCTAGACATCAACAAGGTTTAATAGGATTGATATGATAGATATATCAACAAGTGCTTGTTAAGTGAGTTGGTGCTGGGGTTGGATAGAACTGAGAAGTTAAGCGTGCTCGGGCTGGAGTAGTGTGAGGATGGGTGACCTTCCGGGAAGTTTGACCACGGAGTGCGATTTGACTTGAGATTAAGCATATTGACCCGAGATTAAGCCATAGTGACCCGAGATAACGAAAAAAAAATTGAAAAAAAAAAAATTTGTTACTAATGGTGCGCCATTACTATTTGTTACTAATGGCGTGATAATAGTGGCGCACCTGTAGTGCGCCATTAATGGCCAAAACAGGTGCGCCACTAACAGCCCTTTTTGTAGTAGTGAGAAACTAAACAGATGGCATTCACACAAAGCATGTCTAAACTAAGAAGATGACATATGTGATGTATAAAGTAAGAAATGCAAGGCGCCATATGCACGATATGACCAACATCAGTGTGCCAAGTTAGAGCAAAGACCTCAGGGGGTAAATTGGAGTGGTCTGCTCCCTCTGAATCCCCCTCTGAACAATTATCTTCCTCTTGATTACAATCTGGAATGGTGGGAGGGGGGCCTACCATTGCGCCCACCATGGAGCGACGTCTGCATGACATTACATTGCCACGAAAGGCTCTTCTCTTTTTCTCTACATGTTTAGTACCATTGTGTACAATAACTGACATGCATAGGAATAAAACATGGTGAGATTATGCAAGGAGTGCATGCAGAAATCCAGAGTGATGGTAGCAACCAGTGGATAGACCCAAAACCAATGATAGCAGGCAGATAAAATCTTGAGTTAAAAAATATGCTCCTTTACTGTTTGTTTCCCACCCAACATGAAACACATAGTAGACACCCGAGATTAACCAGATAGTAGACAGAGATACTATTCGTTAAAAACTCATGTTTGACCATTAGTTTGGACCTGACTCCGAGTCTAAGAGGTGAACAGTATGATAAAGTAGCAGGTAATATTAAGCGATGAATAACGTAAGCGGACACGAAGGAGTGAGACCTCTCTTGCGGACCCGTGTAGTCCTCAAGGTCATCTGCTCAGTTGATGATGGTAATGCAGTTGTGGTGGCTGCCGGCGGCAGGAAAGAAGATATGCGGCGGCGAAAGACAGTCTGGAGGTGGGATCTCTGCTGTGGTGGATGCTTACGTCGTTGGAGCAGCTCAGCTGGGGTGGACGATGGCGCGGCAGGAGCGGGACAAACCACACAAGGTTTTCTTTGACAGCTATCTGTAACAGAAGTACTTCTGTGAGGGCTCATTTCAGTTGGAGGATTCTAACAACGCAGGGATAGGAAATACACATGAATAGGATACGAATGCACGTGCAAAACAGAGCATCTACAAACACAGGATTTCTGTCAATCTGGGTGTTTGCTTAACAGGAATTGGAAGATCACATAAATGCAAAGAAGCATGGTAAAATTAAAGTAAACCACATGAAAATGTACAGTTATAATGCTATTATGCTACTATCACTTAGTCTTGTTATTCTTGAATATGAATTTGAAAAGGAGGGCCAAGTGGATATTAAAATTCCTACGGTTTTTCTTCGAAAGAGACACTAAAGGAAAAAATCCTACAGTTTTCCGTTGCTCCATTCCTTTGAACCAAATGCATTGATAGTAGGACCATATGAAACTTTCCAATTCCTATGTTTTCCGCCATTGAACCAGTGGCAATTCTAGTAAGCAGGCTTGAACAGGCAAAAGCCTACACTCCAAAAATGTTTTTGTACTACTTCTACTACTTTGGGCCCAGGCCACTGCCCTGCTAGCTCAACTCCCAGGCCCATCTACACATGCACAGCTCCAACGCGCAGAAATAAATAATGATGGCTTTTGAGAGAGTCCATCAGGGATAGGTAACTTGCCTAGTACTACCTCAGTGATTGTCATATAGGAGAAACTATTCGTATTTCTCATTACTACGTGTGCTCAGTGGACAATATATATTACATGTAGAGTAAAAAAACAATGCGACAAGTGTACAACCTCTTTAGCGAAGCCATGTCGATCTCGGCATCATTGGGTTGGTCGCTGAGGATGCTGCGGCTGATGTGGCTGTCGGAGGCGGAAAAGAAGATCTTAGGCGACTGGAGATGGAGCCGAGGGTACTGCTCCGTTGTGATGGACGGTTTCGTCGTTGGAGCAGCTCCGGTGAGGTGTAGGACGGCGAGGCTGAAGTAGGACAAGAGAGACAACGTTAACCTGAAGTGGTATTCTAATAGCATCGCCAATAGACGATGTAAAATACATCACGAAAATGGGCTCATGTAAAATACATCGGCCGGTCATCTCTGAACTTAACTGTCGAAACTGAATTTAACTGTTGAAACTGAATATTACTGTCAAAACTAAACGCGCTAGTAGCAGAATAGCAGTGCACTAATAGTTTTGGCTGCTCGAGCACTAATGGCAGAGTAGCAGTGATCTAAATCGGTAGCCGCTACAGCAGGGAACGTACTACGAGAGAGCAGCTGGGGCAGCTGGTCATGCAACAGCAACAGCGCCCAGAGCAGCAGCGCGTGCGAGAGCCGGGCATCTGGTCGTGTAGCAGCAGCAGGAGCTCGAACGAGAGCTGGAGCTGCTGCTCGTGCTGTAGCAGCGCGAGCAAGAGCAGAGCAGCAGCGAGAGCAAGAGCAAGAGCAGCAGCAAGAGCAAGAGCAAGAGCAGACCAGGCACGCGACTGAGAGCAAGAGCAGAGCAACAGCACAAGCGAGAGCCGAAGCAGCAGCAGGGCCAGCGAGAGCCGGAGCAGCAGCAGCAGCTCCTGCTGATGTTGACATCGCCGCCGAGGGAGCGATGCCATGGCGGAGAGACGCCGTGGAGGAAGTGGCCGGCGACGCTGCCATACATGGAGCCGCGCCATGGCAGCTTGGGAAATGAGCGCCGGCAGCACCATGAGACCGAATCAAGAAGAAAATGCAGCGATTAGTGTAGAACCTCTTTGGTGGCGCCGATTAGGCCTCAACTTCATCCGAGGAATCGGTGATGGTGCTGCTCTTCCGGTGGTGGAGTTGAAGACGACACTGTGGGGATGGAGGTGGCGCGATAGACGAGGCGAACGTCGGAGCAACTCCTTGGAGGTGGAGAACGGGGTGATTGAACTGGCGGGACGACGAGATCGACGATGGATCCTCATCCAGTGCGGTGGATGAGCGACGTCGAGCTGTTGCGGTGGACGGTGTCGTCGGGGAAGAGGCTCCGGCTGGGCGGCAGTGGGGTGGAGGGCGGAGGAGGGTGTCGGGTTTCGCGGGTTTTGGCTGCCTCGGTGTACGAATGGGGGGGCGGAGGGGATGGGAGCGGGGAACCATGGCTTAGGGACGCGCTTGTCCGAAAGGCGGGGTAAGTTACGAAAGTACCCTACCCATTTGAACCATCAACCATGGGACGTCGAGGCGGGAATTTCGGCGGAGGGATAGAAGGGGGATTTCGCGTGTCTGGGCGGCGCGACCGATTTCGGAGGAGGAGGGAGTTTTCGCGCGCGTTGAAATTTCGGAATAACAAGGCGCGGGTTGAAGAGGCGGGAGATTCGCAGCACAATAGACAAAGAGATGCTAGCTTGAAATTTCTGAATAACAAGGCGCGGCTTGAAATTTTGGGAGAACAAGCTTAACGTGTACAAAAAAAAGGACAATTCGCACCACACTAGTGTTGGGGAACGTTGCATGGAAAACAAAAAAAATTCTATGCACACGCAAGATCTATCCATGGATATGCATAGCTACGAGAGGGGGAGTGTGTCCACGTACCCTCGTAGACCGTAAGCGGAAGCGTTAGAACAACGCGGTTGATGTCGTCGAACAACTTCACGATCCAACCGACCGAGTACCGAACGTACGGCACCTCCGCGTTCTGCACACGTTCAGCTCGGTGACGTCCTCGACTTCTTGATCCAGCAAGACGGCGAGGTAGTGGATGAGTTCCGGCAGCACGACGGCGTGGTGACGGTGATAGTAATGCTATCTCCACAGGGCTTCGCCCAAGCACTGCGAAAATATGACCGAGGGACGGAACTGTGGAGGGGGGCGCCGCACACGGCTAAGACAATGTTGTGTTCTCCTTTGGGGTGCCCCCTCTCCTCTATTTATATATGTGTAGGGGCTTGGAGTAGAAGGAATAGTGCCACGTGAACAGTAACCATGAATAGTACACACGTGGACTTGGACTCCAAAGTCCAATCCTATTCCTACTAGGACTCTCCCTTTTTTCCTTCCCTAGCTGCGTGGGCTTTTGAGGACTTTGTGCGCCTGGCCCAATAAGGCCAGGGCGCCTCCCCTTAGCCCATGCCAGCCCTTGGGACGTGGTGGACCCACTTGTGGACTTCCGGACCCCTCCGGAATCCTCCGGAACCTTCTGGAAGCTTCCCGGTACAATACCGAAAAAACTACACCTTTTTCCGGAACCCAAAATATGACTTCCCATATATAAATCTTTACCTCTCGACCATTCCGAGACTCCTCGTGACGTCCGAGATCTCATCCGGGACTCTGAACAATATTTGGTTACCAATTCACATAACTCATATAACACTATATCGTCAACGAACGTTAAGCGTGTGGACCCTACGGGTTCGGGAATGATGTAGACATGACCGAGACGCCTCTCCGGTCAATAACCAATAGCGGAACCTGGATGCCCATATTGGTTCCTACATATTCCACGAAGATCTTATCGGTCGAACCGCAATGACAACATACGTAATTCCCTTTGTCCGTCGGTATGTTACTTGCCCGAGATTCGATCGTCGGTATCTCCATACCTAGTTCAATCTCGTTACCGGCAAGTCTCTTTACTCGTTTTGTAATACATCATCCCGTAACTAACTCCTTAGTCACTTTGCTTGCAAGCTTCTTATGATGTGCATTACCGAGAGGGCCCAAAGATACCTCTCCGAAACACGGAGTGACAAATCCCAGTCTCGATCCATGCCAACTCAACGGACACCTTCGGAGATACCTGTAGAGCATTTTTATGATCACCCAGTTACGTTGTGACGTTTGATAGCACACAAGGTATTCCTCCGGTATCCGGGAGTTGCATGATCTCATGGTCTGAGGAACATGTATTTGACATTCAAGAAAGCAGTAGCAATAAACAGAACAATCATATGCTAAGCTAACGGATGGGTCTTGTCCATCACATCATTCTCCTAATGATGTGATCCCGTTATCAAATGACAACTCATGTCTATGGTTAGGAAACCTTAACCATCTTTGATCAACGAGCTAGTCTAGTAGAGGGTCACTAGGGACACGGTATTTGTTTATGTATTCACACATGTATTTAAGTTTCCCGTCAATACAATTCTAGCATGAATAATAAACCTTTATCATGAACAAGGAAATATAAAATAATAACAACTTTATTATTGCCTCTAGGGCATATTTCCATCAACTAGAGAGAGTCATGTCTCGTTTTACTATATTACTATAAATATCATTCAAAAACAACAACCAAAACTAAAAAATTCGGGAGAACAAGCTTAACGTGTACAGTACCAAATCAATTTGCACTTCCCTTAACACTAAAAAACAATTCGTACTGTATAGCATATGGACTAAATTTGAGTCTATTTTCCCTGTTTGAATGGGATTGTACTCGGGTTAGTTATGCCACCATCTAAATATTATCTTCACGGCACATGAAATGAATATAGGAGTAGTAAATTCCCATTTAAATATGAACTACATGTACATACGATCTCAAATTCAAATATTAGTATCCATTTTATGTTGAATTCAAATCATAGTACATGTATGCCCTAGCTAGACGTTCTGAATCTAAACCATGTTTGATACTATGTACAATGTGTTTAACACGCACAAGACACACACACATCATTTAATTATGAGCTGCGAAAGCCACACATCATCTCCAATTTGAATAGTTTTGTCCATGCATGGATGCAATGTGGCCAAACAATGCCTGCAATCGGTATCTCAAATTCAAATCAGTTTTGACCTTGTTCGATGTGTATACAGTATAGCATGCTCGATTCAAAACCACACCACGCATATCTCAACTGTATTCATGCATGCATGGGTTTCAAACATCATGATCTCTTATTCAAATATTTGAATTCACGTTTACATCGATTATGACCTCACCAAGTCTTTTACACCCACACAGTCATCTTCTCTTTATAGTTGTACCACTAACTTTCTCTCGTGCATGCTTGCACACACACTCCCACTCGGCATTATCCATCGCACACACACAATATTTTTCTTCAGGTCGGTCTCCAATGCATGCACACACACCCCCCCCCCTCTTCGTCACTTTGGACCTTCTTTATCTCTCACATGCATGCGCAACGATCGATATTCCTCTATGTGTGTATATATATAGCTAGGTCTTTCCTTGTTTTCCACACAAACCGATCGATCTATATCTCTAGTCCAGTCCCGCTCTCTTTCCCACATACACATCGATCAATCTACCTCTCTAGATAGGACTGCATAGCTAATACACACTCATTATCTATCCATCGTCTCCCCTCTAATCATCTATGCCTTCCGCTTCATCTCTCAGACGCGCGCACAGTGGCGGAGACAGGGGGCCAGCAGGGCCGTGGCCCCCCTAAAATCACTATATTGAGGCTAAATATGCATGTGATCAGTAGATTGATTGCTGGTAAATTGGTTTAATCTGATGAATTGGCCCTCCCCAACAAGGATTAGCAATGCTTGGCCCCCTCATTTATTTTTCATGGCTCCGCCACTGCGCGCGCCACCGCGCCCCCTCTCTTTAAATATCGATCTCGCACTTGTACAATCCTTTGCAGTCTCCCTCCAGTTGTCCCCTCGCACCATCTTCCAGCGCCTCCTATCCCAGTGTTTGTACGCTCGTAGAGCTCCTCCATCTATTTGTCTCTATCGATATCTCGCGCAGACGACCCCTTCCCTCCCTTCTCGTATATCACCCCCATGCACATACATGTATGTATATAGGCCTCTCTTTCACACAAATTGCATTGACACGTATTCCCTCTATATCCCCCCCCCCCCCCACACACACACACATAAATTCATGAATCTCGCGTGATTTCTTGCACACACCATCTCTCTCACACACACACAGACTACGTGTATGAAAGAGAAGAGGTGAACGCACGCACTCGTTCCCACATACAAACGCGCGGGTGCACGGTGGAGCACATTTGTACAACAAATGTGCGTGTAGAAAGGCTTTAGATGATGTGGCACTAATACTTCCAGTATGTGCAAAACACGTAAATTAGAATTCCAATGGCACGCTACACAATGTCTCTCCTTTTTTCAGTCAGTATATTATGATTAAAATGACTTGGGGGCATCGATGTAGCCACGTGGCACATGTGGAGCTGTTGTTGCGACCTTCTTGTGTGGATTGATTACAGTGACGTGCTGCTGGTTCCAGAAGAATGTACTAGTCCTCTCTCACACACACTGGTGGAGTACGTGCACGAAGACAAGATGTGCACGTAGGCACTCATTCCCTCGCACGCACACGCGCGTACACGGTGGAACGCATTTTTCTACGAAGATCCACCCCATGTGTAAACTCGTTCACTTAATGGATGGTCAATTAATACAGCGCATGCAAATTGAGTGGACGTGTGGGGGGAGTAGTTGAGAATGACATTACTACTCATTGCATGCATGCGAGTAGTTAAATCATGGGTTGCTACTTGCATTAGTCTCCTACGTATTTTGTGCCAAATTTTGACCATACTTTTAACACAATATTAATGCATGTCATAAAAAATACTATAACTTTTGGTGACACGCATTGGCTTGGTCTGACATGTACAACCAAGTACATCACTGACATGTGCGACCGCATGTGAGCAGTACATAGTACTTGAAATTTGTGTTCCAGAAAACTCATCGGGAGTTGTTTCGGGCTTCGAAACCAAAACCATCAATAAATCTTTAGCTTGTTTCCCATCACATTCCAAAGTAGCAGTACTACTACCATGCTATAATTAAGTGCAAACCTGTTCACACCTATCAAACCTGAACGTGTTCCCACTATGCATCTTTTAGTACTACTAGTACTAGTAGGTTATAAAAGGGGAACTACCTAGTCCAAAATTACTCTACCTTTCTCCTCATAAGTCATTCTTGTTCGTCCTTCCTTGCCATGGCCGGTGTGAAGAGGTCTAGATCGAGAATTACTAGTAACAAGGGAGGGGCGACCAGGGCCGCGGAAAAAAAGAGAGGGCTCGCCGCCTCGCGGAGGCCTCGATAGATCTCTCACAGGCAGGCGAGGGCTCTCAGGAGCGCATTAGCCACGGAGGCGAACATGCCGTGCTGGCAAAGCTGGAGTCGTTATCCCTCGACGACATGCCCGCTCAGCTCAATAACCAGAAGGAGTCGACCGCGGGCTTGGTGAAGCTGCTGAAGGAGAGCCTCGATGACATGCCTGCTCAGCTCAATCAGCAGAATGAGTTGACCGCCGGCTTGGTGAAGCTGCTGAAGGAGAGCATTGCCTCGGGTAAGAAGGCGACCGGCGAAATCCTGCAAGCTGAGGAGGACAAGGCAAAGCTCAGGCACGAGCTCGACATGTTGAAGGAGGAGATCGCCGCCTGGAAGAAGCTGCATGAGAAGAGCAGTTCCTCGGTGAAGATGATGACCGCCCTCGTCAAGGAACAAAAGGAGGAATTGACGAACCTCCGCATCGAGCACCTGGCTGCTGTCACGCAACGTAATGCGGCCTTGGAAGAGACGATGCAGGCTCGCCTCGAGAAATCTTGCGTCATGCACACAATGAAGAAGATGGCGGAGGAGATGCATGAGGAGCGGAGGTCGTGGAGGCGATGAAGCAGCAGTTAGGACTCCGCGCCCAGCAACCCTTCATGAAGTAAGAGAGCAGCGACCCAGACTGTTGTCCGCGTCTTCCTTCTTTTTTTGGGGGGTAATCTTCCTTCTTCTTTTGCCCCTGTGTCTTCTTCTTTTCCCACTATGTGTCTTTCGGGTGTTGCGCCGCATGTGTCACGTTCTCTACGAGGCACGAATAGAACAATGCTAACGATGAGCGGTGCCGTGGGATCGATCACAAGCAAATTAGATCTTTTTTTATCGCCATATCACACTGGGTTGCCGTGTTTCGCACTCCTCCGTCGTACTAGTACTCCAGTGGAAAACTAGAGTACACCACACGGTTCTTTGCTCCTCTTTAGGTCGTCGGCAACAATTATAGTACTTCCTTTCGTCGACATGTCATGCCCCAGATTACCCCAGTGGTAGCGCCGCAGTAAGAATGACTATAAGAAGCAGTCAAATCACAAGGCCCCACCTTCCAGCAGTAATGAGCCGTTAAATCACAAAGGCCCTCGCCTCTCTGTCAAACCGACCAGGCGAGACTGCCCCGCCCTCGCCTTTTAAATATAGTTTTGTACATTAGTAGTATCGATGGATTGCGCGATGGAGCAAAACTAACAAGATGAAAATAAAGAAAAGAGGTGGTACATATACAAAACCCTCATCGCCAAATTATGCATAGTACTAGTATTAAAAAAGCTAGTACGTGCTTAGATGGGGTGCTAAAGTCTATTAAAAAAATTAGCATACCTATTTAATTATTTGACAACTAAACTCCTTCATGCTTTGGGTAAACTTCTATCATTTGATTTTTTTTTGCCAAGGAGTACGTAAGTACCTGTGGTCTTCCATGAGAGCCCACTGCCACCATTTTTCCATGTCTCTCTCCTCCACATAAGAGCAAGATTAATAACATAGCCGGCTGCTAGCTCTATCTTTGTGCCATGTAAGCGGACAAGCCCATTATTGTAGAGTACCACTTGCTCTTTAGCACCTGTCGTAGCGCCGCACTAAGTGTTTCACCCGCAGTAATAATGATAATGGCCAGTCAAATCACAGGGCCCCACCTGTCCAGCAGTAACGAGCAGTCAAATCACACAGCCCTACGTTTCCAGCACTAAGTTGAATCCGCTACTCCCTCATCCTCCTCGCCTCTCTGTCGAACCGACTAGGCGAAACTGTCCCCGCCTACCACGCGGGAAAAGCCCCGCCCTCGACTTTTAAATCTATATCTATACCACTATATAGTACACAAAGTTTTGAACTTAGATTTGCCAGTTGGCTCTACCCCTTTTTCCCGCCAAAGCCTCATTAGAGTGACCCAAGCCGTTGATTTGCAAGCTGGGGCTGCTATGAGCCGTTCATCTGCCCAAGATCAACAAGATCGAACGGCTGAAAACAATTGGATTCGTCACCTGCCATTCCAGCCATGGACTGGGTACTGGTAGAAGCGACTAGACACTACGGGATGAGATTCCATGGTCTGCAAAAGTGGTGTGCGCATGCACATGCGGGACCTACACAGCATAGTCCCACCGAAGATCTGATGTGCACGCTGGGCTGTAAGGTCAATTTGCAAACATCGTCAAGTACTTTTTTTGTGGGTAACATCATCAAGTACAGTTTACACGTCAAAATTCCAAAGAATACACACGTCACGCGCACGCACACACATATCCGCCAAGTCTGTTTAATTCCTGCTGCAACACAAATTTGGACAAAGCTTTTCCAATATATGGTGCCCCGTGCAAGGATGCATATATTCAAACTGTTGGTAGCAGGGGGGGCGTGCTTGGCACGTGCCTGCATACTATTATAATTTTGTATCGATGGATTGCGCCATGGAGCAAAACCAGAAGAAAACAGTGGTACATGTATACAGCATGCCCGTCGCGTTCGCGTCGCACCCCAGACGGTCGGTCGGTCTGGCACGCCGCTCACCGAATGGAACACGCGTCATCTTGCGTTTGCACACACATGTGGGACCGCAATTGATCAACCGACCATAGGCACGCTCCCCCGTCCCCGCAACTCGGCTGAGTTAGTAGAAGAGAGAGACGAGTGATAGTACTGGAGCAGTGCTGTACACACGTCGTTGCCTGGACGATCCATGCACGACACGAGAGATCAGTTCGTCCATGCATGTGACCAGACTCCAGCAGACGGCTGGATTGGGGGCACATGCACGAAGACTACTCGGCTGCCATCAACGTCAAGTCGGCTATGTTAATTAGGACAGCTGTGACAACGATTGACGCCTTTTGTACGAGTTTGTCTTTAATTTGAGCTTTGATCCTCGTCTAATTTATCCGTCGGGACGTACTCCATGGAGCTCCATCGTAGATTCATGTTGTCTCCTTGGGGCAGTGAGGTTAGGGTTTATTGTCATGTGGCCATTTATTGCGTTATGTTAATCAGGTGCTTCAGATCAATGACGACAACTGCGCCCCTGCTGATGGCTGATCATTCTTCTTCTAGCTTTTGTTCCTCCTTTCGTCTCTAGTCGTTGGATTCCTGGGATACATCCCTATTTGCTGTTAATGTATTAAGTTGATCCTTTGAATTTGTAGTATTAGTTTGATTTTAACAAATAAAATATATGTTATACGTTGCAAAAATTATATAATTGAAAAGTACATTCAGATACGAATCCAACGATTTAATTTTTGATGACATGCATTCATATTTTGCTTGTCAAATACAGTACGTGGTCAAACTTTAACCCAAAATACGAATGGGCTAGTAAACCAGCACGGAGGTAGTAGGGGGGACCCACTCACAGCGTACCGCCCCTCTCGTCCAATCCAAAACCAACTCCCGCCGCTCCTCTTGCATTCTGACTTCCAAGACCATCACCCCAAAACAAACAAAAAACTTCCAAGACCACCGCCGCTCCTCTCCTCTTCCATTTCAAAACCGCCGCCTCTCCTCTCCTGTTCCAATCCAAAACCAGCGCCGCTCCTCTTCCATTGCAAAACCACCGCCGGCGAGTGAAGGTGCTGTGGAGAAGTAGATCGATGGAGGAGTACAACCGATACGTGACGATCGCAGACGGCGACCCTGTGAAGCTAGCCAGGATGATGGAGATACAATCTTGGTTTGACAACCCGCAGCAATTAGCGGCGACGGCGACAGCGATGGCCAAATATCTGGAAAAGAGCGAAAAGGCGGCGATACTCCCGGAGGGAGTCGCGCGGGAGTACATAGAGCTGCTCCTCTGGGCCATGGAGCAAACAGATTCAGCGAATTCGATCGTGAGGCGGAGGTGGTGGGAGTATCAATCCAAGATGGAGCATCCAGAGGATCAAGGATCGAGCAACTACACGTTGCCGTTTGTGAGGGTGGCGTGGCAGAGCGAGCTTGTGGAATCTTCGTCGACCGTACCCAACTGCAGGAGGAGGAAAGCAGTTGGCGCGACGACGCTTCCCCACCATCCTCTCCCTCGCCGTTCACCTCGTCTCACCCCTCCTAGTAATCAGAGGAGGAGCTTAGGGTTATCAGTATTTGTAGGTTGTGAATTGTGTTTTTGTTGTGTATTTGGAGTACTTTTAGATATGAATGTCTTCTGAATTTCAGATTTGCAGTATTGAGCATATGAAGTATTTTCTGAATTCCAGAGATCTATTTTTAGTACTTTCAAAAATGTAGTTTCACATAAAAGTGCAGATAATGTGATTTTCGGAGAAGAAACACCAATTTTCAGAGGCAGAGCATTTATAGTAACACGCCCTTTTCAAATAGGGATAACATCATGTTGGAAGTTTTATTCATGGTCGAAAATGGAACTACCAGCCAATTAACATCATGCTGATCAACATTCATGCATAGCACACCTTCATATGATGCACAGTCAAAAATATATGCTATTTTCAAAATGCCCACACAATGTTGAGTGTGCGAAAAACAGAGAAAACTAGGGACGAAGTTTGGGCAAGTGTTGGAGGTGGTGTGCGTAGATGACAAAGGGAACCCACATGTCAGTAATGGCAGAGGCAAAAATGTTATGGATATTCTCACTGCATTACGTGGAACCGAACCCGGACGGACCAGCGGCTGGACAGTGGGACTTGGCCACTGGGCTACTGGACTACTTTCGTTCGAATTAGGCACAGCATCTACCACTACTGTATCACGTCTTCCCCGGCTCCGGTGCTTTCTCGTTCGAGGCCTCGACGTCATCCTCCGCCTTTGTGCGCTCGCCGCGGCGCCGCCGTCTACCGTTGTGAACATGCTCAACAAACGAGAGGAATCTGGAGAGGACTGTACGTGGAGAGGCGGACAGTCGGGACCCACCAGGACCATGGCCGTACGCAAGCAAGTGCATCATTGAAAAAATGCTTCCTCCTAATGGCATACTGACGTTGGGGCCCACGGGTTTGTCAAAGTAGTTAATACTCCCTCCCTTTCTTTTTACTCCGCATATAAGATTTGTTTGAAGTGAAACAAAGCACATTTTGACCAAATTTATATAAAAAAATATCAATATTTACAATACTAAAATTATATAGTATGAAAATTAATTTCATCATGCATCTAATAATATTGGTTTCGTATTGTGAATGTTGATATTTTTAATATAAACGGAGGGAGTAAAGGAGATAAATTTACAACTAAGCCAGTCATCGGGGAGCTGGCAGGTACTCCCTCCGTCCACGAATAAGTGTACATCTAACTTTTGTTCTAGGTCAAAGTTTTAAAATCAAATTTCTAAGGAAAAGTAGTAGCATTTATGACACTAAATTAGTATCAGTAAATCCATTTTGAAATGTTCTTTCATAATATACCAATTTGATGTCATATATGTTACTACTCTTTTATAGATAATTAATCAAAAATTTAAAACTTTGACTTGGGACAAAAGATAGATGTACACTTATTCGTGGACGGACGGAGTATCATTTTTTATTAGAGGGCCAGCAAGTATCAGCTGGGTTGTGGCCTACCCAATCTAGGTTTTCTTTTTTAACATGCGCATCCCACAACATGCCGACACAGTGGTTTGAACTTATTTTTTTGTGGGCCATCATATATCGACCGGCCTATGGACCTCCTAGCCTAGATTTTATTTTTTCTTAAACATCCGCAGCCCAACTTATGTATTTTTTGAAGAAAACACAGAGGTCCGTTCAATTTTTCTATATAAGAATAAGAACGCGGGTCCAACTTATGTTTCCCTTCTAACTATATTATATATATTTATATTATTTTATATGTTATCATATATTATTATTATTATTGTCCTCATATTTAATAGATACTTATATATATAATAATTAAAAAACATCCCACGTCTTATTAACTTATAAAAATAAATGTTTAAATATAAAATCCTGTTTTTTTACTATAAGGCAATGAAAATCTTGGTGATTGTGTACAAAAGCTTGATAAGATTTAAGGACCAATGTAATAATAACGCGCTTATTATCTAATTTTATTTATAATAAAATGACCAGCCCGATTTATATTTTGATAACATTGCTCCACCCAACCCAACATTATATTTACAACCAGCCCAGCAAAATTGTGTATTTCGAGAAAGTGCAAATGGGCTGTAATTTCTTAGGAAAAATTAAATGGGCCGCATGGACGCTACATTATTTGTTCACCCAGCCCAGCAAATGGACTGTAGATTCTAAAAAAATGGGTTGAATATGTGCCACATTTTTGGAGGCTGAAATTTGGGCCAATAGCTCGATGCATACGCAAGGCGTTGTCAACTTAGTCAACAAATGATTCTGACATCCATAGCCATTGGATTTACATCCAACGGCCGGCATCCATCTTCAATCACTCGTCTTCTTCCTCCAGCGCCGCTGGGACCATCTGCTCCCGCCTCCAGCGGCTAGCATCTCTGCTTAGCACGCCTCGCTGCGATGCGCTACCCCACCACCGGCCAGGCCATCCCTCCACCCCTCCACACCTCGTGTTATTGTCCGCCGACTGCAGAACCACGCCGCACCAGAACCAGTTAACCCTCGTACACCTCTCCGTCTGCGACTCCACTGCCGCGTCTTCCCTTCTCCGGCTCGTTCCCGTCCAGGGCCTCGCCGTCGTCCACCGCCTTGGTGCGCTCTGCGCGGCGTGGTCAAAGTGGTCAACAAACGATAGTCATCGGAAGAGGACTGTACGTGGATAGGCTGACAGTGGGGACGCACCAGGTCCATGGACGTATGCATGCAACCGCCTCCTTATTACGCGAAAATAAATTTATTCCTCCCCCTGAAAGCTGGGACCCACCAGCTATATCATCGCACGGAAGGAAGTGCCTCCTTATTCCTCCCCCTGACAGCTGAGACCCACCAGCTACATCTTCGCACGTGGAAGTGCCTCTTTATTACGGGCAAAAAAATGATTCCGCCCCTGATAGCTGGAACCCACCAGCTATATCTTCGCACGCAAGGAAGTGTCTCTTTATCCTCCCTGACAGCTGGGACCCACCCGGTTGAAGCATACGTAGCGTTGTCTGTCTGGTCGCGAACGTGTACGTACATACTGGTCGATCGGTGTTTCTGCAAGGATGAATGGTGGCCGAGTAAGTAGTGGCACGTGTCGTAGTAGATCCCCCGAAGTAGCAGTTCATGCCGTCCCGTCTAAATCATGTACACGTACGTACAGCGACAGGGCAAAAATACGGCCATGTACGTACATACGGGCGGGGACTCGAATGCGTACAGGTGCATACGTACGGCCAGGGCTCGTGTACATGGAGAGGCAACAGACGGCAGCAACGCCGTCCTGTTCATCGACAACCAACCGGCTGGGTCGGACCGGAGGAAACAGCGTCATGTTCATCGGGAGGCAACCGACTGGGTCAGAATGCTTCCTGTTCAACGGGAGCTAACCGGCTTGGACGGAACAGCCGAAACTGGGTCTGGCGTACCGCAGAACGGAGGAAACGGCCTTCTGTTCGACCGCCTATGGTCGAAACGGGATCCTGTTCATCGGGAGGGGTCTGGCGTACCGCAAAACGGAGAAAACAGATTTAGTTCAACCGCCTACGGTCCAAACGGGGTCCTGATGATCGGGAGGGGTCTGACGTACCGCAAAACGGAGGAAACGGACTTCTGTTTGAGCGCCTACGGTCGAAACAGGGTCCTGTTCATCGGGAGGGGTGTGGCGAACCGCAAAACGGGACTCCACGGGATACTGTTCATCCACGGACTACTGTTCATCCAGCCTCCACCGGCTCCTGTTCATCCAGCCTCCACGGGGTCCTGTTCATCCACCCCAACCGGCTGGGGTGTGTGGCGGCCTCCTCGGGGTCCTGTTCATCCAGCGGCAACCGCCTACTACCACGGGGTCCTGTTCATCCAGCGACAACCGCCTACACACGGCCGGGGGTACTGTTCATCCAATCCCCCACCGGGAGCTGTTCATCCACAGCCAACCAACAGGTTGCTGGACTCAGCACGTGTTGACTCGTTGTACGTATCGTGCGCGCGGCAGCAACGGGCACTGTTCATCCAGAGGCAACCCCACCGGCCGGCTAGCTACGTCTCGCACGGGGGTTCAATCGGCTTCAGTAAGCAGCAACAGCTAGCGATCGATCGGGTTCAGTTAGCAGCGAAGGAGTCGGTCGGGTTCAGTTAACAGCGAAGGGATCGATCGATCGGCTTCAGTACGTAGCAGTGTAATCACTCGGGTTCAGATGCGAACGCCTCTCGCTCGGGTTCAGTTATAGCAAACACGGCTCGCACCACACGCGCGTACGAGAGAGAAACGCGCAAACCACACTCCATCGCTCGGCCCCGACCACCCACCGTAACCAGGAACTCCGTGAAAATTTCCTCGGCCTCACTTCTACGACAATTTTTTATGTCATGGACGGCCCAAAGAATGTCATGCAGGTGCGTCCCTGGCCCGCCCAGGACGAAAAGCCCATTTTCCGTCATGATTTTTTGCCATAGAAGTAGGAGCCGACCACATCTATGATGATACGTGTTTTTGTCACAATTATCGTCATAGAAGTGTCATAACCATGACAAAAAAAAATTCCGTTCGGTCGATAATGTCACGGATGTGTGTTTTTTTTGTAGTGAGAGTTGCAGTCATAGCACCTGGCCTGTGACTCTATGTATCTATAACCTTCCTCCCTGGTTGTGCATGAAGCGAAAGTTCATTATGATGCCAGTGCTCATCCAAGGCCCTAAGCAACCCGGCAATGACATTGATGTGTACCTAAGGCCATTAGTTGAAGAACTTTTACAGTTGTGGGATATAAAAGGTGTACGTGTGAGGGATGAGCACAAACAGGAGGAATTTAACCTACGAGCGTTGCTGTTTGTAACCATCAATGATTGGCATGCTCTTAGTAACCTTTCAGGATAGACAAACAAGGGATACAATGCATGCACAAACTTTTTAGATGAGACTGAAAGTATAATTTGGATAAATGTAAGAAGAATGTGTACTCGGGACATCGTCGATTTCTTACGATCAGGCATTCCCTTAAGAAAGAAAGGCAAGCATTTCAAAGGTGAGGCAGATCACCGGAAGAAGCCTGGCCACCGTACTGGTGATGATATATTTGACATGGTCAAGGATTTAAAAGTAATCTTTCGAAAGGGTCTTGGCGGACAATCTGTTCCGAATGATGCTAATGGACACGCACCCATGTGGAAGAAGAAATCTATATTTTGGGAGCTACCCTATTGGAAAGTCCTAGAGGTCCGCTCTACAATTTACGTGATGCACGTGACGAAGAATCTTTGCGTGAACCTGCTAGGCTTCTTGGGCGTGTATGGGAAGACAAAAGATACACCGGAGGCACAAGAGGACCAGCAACGTATGAACGAAAAAGACGACATGCATCCAAAGCAGTATCAAGGTCCTGCCAGCTACGCTCTTACCAAAGAAGAGAAGGAAATCTTCTTTGAATGCCTGAGAAGTATGAAGGTCCCGTCTGGCTTCTCGTCGAATATAAAGGGAATAATAAATATGGCAGAGAAAAAATTCCAAAACCTAAAGTCTCATGATTGCCACGTGATTATGACGCAGTTACTTCATGTTGCATTGAAGGGGCTTCTACCGGAAAATGTTCGATTAGCCATTGTGAAGCTATGTGCATTCCTCAATGCAATTTCTCAGAAGGTAATCGATCCAGAAATCCTACCAAGGTTACAGAATGATTTGGTCCAATGTCTTGTCAGTTTTGAGTTGGTGTTCCCACCATCCGTCTTCAATATTATGACGCACGTCCTAGTTCATCTAGTCGAAGAGATTACCATTCTGGGTCCTGTATTTCTACACAATATGTTCCCCTTTGAGAGGTTCATGGGAGTCTTAAAGAAATATGTTCATAACCGTGCTAGGCCGGAAGGAAGCATCTCCAAGGGCAATGGAACAAAGGAGGTTATTGAGTTCTGTGTTGACTTTATTCCTGACCTTAAGCCAATTGGTGTTCCTCAATCGCGGCATGAGGGAAGACTGAGTGGAAAAGGCACGCTAGGAAAGAAAGCAGTAATAAGTATGGACGGGCATTCTTTCACTCAAGCACACTACACAGTTCTACAAAATTCCACCTTGGTGGCTCCGTATATCGAGGAACACATGGATATTGTATGCTCCAAGAACCCGGAGCAGTCTGACTCCTGGGTTAAACATACACACATGGCGACTTTCGGCGGTTGGTTGCAAACATATCTCATGAATAACACCACTGTTGGAGATGAGCTGTACTCGTTGGCCAAGTCACCATCTTCGACTATATTCACTTTCAAAGGGTACGAGATAAATGGGAATACATTTTACACGATCGCCCAAGATAAAAAGAGCACCAACCAAAACAGTGGTGTCCGCTTTGGTGCAACAAACAACAATAGTAAAAAGGACACATATTATGGTTACATAGAGGAGATATGGGAACTTGACTATGGAACTTCTTTTAAGGTCCCTTTGTTTCGGTGCAAATGGGTCAATCTGACAGGAGGCGGGGTAAAGGTAGACCCGCAGTACGGAATGACAACAGTGGATTTCAACAATCTTGGGTACATAGACAAACCATTCGTCCTAGCCAATGATGTGGCTCAGGTTTTCTATGTGAGGGACATGTCTACCAAACCGAGAAAAATAAAAGATAAGAAAGCGAATACATCATACGATGAGCCAAAGCTCCACATAGTTCTTTCAGGGAAAAGAAACATCGTGGGAGTGGAGGACAAGACAGACATGTCAGAAGAATATAATAAGTTTGATGAAATTCCTCCCTTCACAGTGAAGACTGACCCAAGCATCCTGTTAAATGATGAAGATTCTCCATGTTTACGGCGCAATCATAAGCAATAGACATACGCGAAGAAAAAGTTTTATACCCCAAGATCCCACTCTGGGATGTGACCGGCTTCACCGTCATCACTTTCTCTCTAGTGAGTTTCCGGACTTATAGCTGGAAAGTCCCACTTCGGACAAACCGAAGGGAATCTTTGTAAGAGTTAGGGTATATATGTGTTTTGGGTGTTCCTAGGTGGACTCCGGAGTGTCGGAATCCAACCAAAAAGCTAGGGCCTTTTGCCATTTGAAACATGATTTTTGAATAATTATTTATTAAGTTACGAATTTTCAAGTATTCCTGTCCTTTTAGTATTTTAATTATATAGAGGAGTTAAACAATGCAATTATGTCCAAACAAAATATGAATGTGTAAGTTATGTTAAGACAAACAATTTCACATCTTATTTGCTCCATTTGGCTTAACAGAACTGAAGATATGCATTTTTAAAGTTTAAAATAATGTCTTCAATTACTGTATTTAATTAATAAGTACAAAATTAATTATGCAACTTCCTGTCAAAATGATACTAGTTGATAGAAATCTTCAAGATGAATCCACAGAAATTTGAATCAACTCATTTGGTTTAGTTTTCAAATTGTTATGCATTTTACAAGAATTAATTTCAATCTGTAAAATTGAATTTGTCAAATAATTTCTTCAAAATGAAAATTAATTGAAAGACACCTTTAGTCCCGGTTGCAACCACCAGCCGGGACTAAAGGTTTCATCTCCCGCGCGGATTTGGCCGCCGAAAAGGTTGGCCTTTAGTCCCGGTTCATGGCTGGAGCCGGGACTAAAGGTTGGCCTTTAGTCCCGGTTCATGGCTGGAGCCGGGACTAAAGGTTGGCCTTTAGTCCCGGTTCGTGGCTGGAGCCGGGACTAAAGGACCTTTAGTCCCGGTTCGTGGCTGGAGCCGGGACTAAAGGTCGCAGGTATAAAGTGTCCCGGTGCTAGCCACCGCCCGGGAGAAGGAACAGATCGATCCACGCCGCCAGGCCGTTCGTCCTCAACCTCCGACCGCCGGAGATCGCCGACGCCGTCCCGCTCGCTCCGGCCCCTCCCCGAGCTCGCCGTCTACCTCGTCCGACCCGCCATGAGCTCCTGCATGTTTCCCCCTAATATCGTGCTTTATTTGTCGCCGTAGCCGTCGCCCCCTTGCTGACCATAGCACGCCGCCGCCCGAGCTCGTCGCCGACGCAGCTCCGGTGACCTTCGGGTCCAGTGCGCGTGCCCGTTGGGCTCGTGTGCGTGCGTAGGTTTGTTTGGTGCTAGCTGTTGCCCCTGCCGTGCACCGCAACGCCGAAACCGCCGAGTCCCAAACTCCGGCCACCGCTGACCTCGACGCCGCCGTGGATTCCGGCCACCCCAGGCCCGGCTAACCGCACCACTCGACGCGCGAGTTCACCAGCTAACTGTAGGTGGTCTCCGCCGTCCATTTGGACGCCGGAGCGCGAAACCCGCGGCCCTCCACCGCGTCTGGCCTCGCCGGCGTCGAACCGCCGGCGGGTTTAGGTCGTTTTGAGCAGATTTGGCTCCCCCTGGGGTAAATGACAACTGGGCCCTGGCCCTGGCTAATTTTTAGATCAGGGCAAAAATTAACACTAATTTTTCTGTTAGTGACTGAGTCACTGACTAGTGGGCCCCACTGGTCAGATTTGACCAGGGACAACCTAGTTGACTTGCTGATGCAATGATGACATCATGATCATTTTCTGGCAATTTTATGTTTCAGAAATGATTTATAAAATCCAAAAAAAAATTAAACTTCAAAAATTCATAGAAAATTAATCGTAGCTCAGAATGAAATAATTGATATATGAAAATTTATCAGAAACATTCAAGGAATCCATATGTAAATTTATCAGAAAAATTACCAGAACTAAAGGTCCCGTGTATATAGTGTCCGGGTGCCAGCCACCGCCCGGGAGAAGGAACAGATCGAACCCCCGCCGCCAGGCTGCCGGATTTCACCGCCATCGCCGCCACCTCTCCGTCGACTCTGGCCACGGCGAGCCCTCCCCGAGCCACGTGAAGACGTCGAGGAGCTCCGCCGGAATCTTCTGCGTCGACTACATGGACGGGATCAACCTCGGAGCGCCCGCATCGCCGCCTGCATCGTCTTCTCCATCGCCGACACTGTGTGCTTTATCGTGTAGTACTGCGATAGGTCACCCCTAGCACTGCCTGTTGTCATGTCGTGCATATGTGTTACATCTATGTGCTTTATATTTACTGTTTCTTCCCACCGCTTGGTATTTTAAGTGCTTAACTTTGGAGTTGCATTCGAACCACCAGCGTCGGCTTCGTCTCCCTCGCCCACTAGATCGAGGACGGAGCCACCACATCGCCGAGGCCGCATCATCTTCTTCCTCGGGCCACCGCTGGCGAGCTCCCTCGAATTCGTCGTCTCTACTGCTCCCGAACCTCGCCGGGCCTTCTTGCGCCCCCCGGTGAGCCTAGCTCGCTCCCCCACTCCCCCTAGCACCGTTCCCAATGAGCCCGCCTATTGTTCTTCTCGATACTATGATTCAGTTTTTGCTTATTGAATGCATTCTAATTTAAATACTAAATTGGTTTATCTTTCTTCTGGATTAGTTAAGCTATGGACGATAGCGGCAGATACCATGAAGAGGATATCTTCGACATCATACGCTCCTCCCAAAACTAAGAGAATGAACCAGATGACGGCTCACAATTTCTGAACGACTCCGGTGAGGGACCTGAGCAAGAACAAAGAGACGAAGGGCAAACAAACAATGATGGCGAAGAAAATGTTAGACAATTAACAAAGTCCGGCGAGGTATATATATATTAGGCCTCTGGTGATCATGAGATGTATTAATTGATTTGTATATATATATTAACGAATCTTTCTTCTTTTAGCCCTACGGATCGAGCCAATCTCTTAGAAGGGTACGAGGCCGGGCCAAAAAGTTGGGTGATGACGTAAAGTTCAACATCGATGAAGTCACAGAAGATAGCGAACCGATTGCTCCTGAACAGAATGCCCGTAAATTTATAAATCAATGCGGATTTATTGTTAGGGACAACATCCCGATCACCATTCGAGAATGGAATAAGCCAAAGGAAGATCGAGGAGTTAGTTATGTCAACGAAAGATCGAAAAATTTTCTTTGGGATACGCTCATGTCACATTTCAACCTACCAGAGGGTATCACAGATGCCAAATGGTTGAAAGTCAAGCAGTGGGCTCTTAAGAAGATGGCCACACAATTCCAGAGCTGGAAGAAAAGATTATACAGCGACTACATCAAGGCAAAAAAGAAGACTCCAGAATTCACTAGAGCACTAGAGAAGATAAAAGATCACTGGGACGCATTTGTGGAGTACAAGGAATCGGATGTAGCTCTGGAAAGGTCGAGAAAAAACAAGATAAATGTTGAGAAAAAAGAGTATCCCCATGTTCTGGGGACAGGTGGCTACAAGAGAGCCGTGCCTAAGTGGGAAGCAGCTGAGGCCAAGATGCTTGCTGAAGGGGTCATTCCAGCTACAGCGGATTGGCCCCAGAGGTCCAAGAACTGGTTTTATGCGCATGGGGGACAGTTGGACCCAGCGACAGGGGAGATTATTGAAAAGGCAGATCTTAAAACAGCCTCAGACGCTTTACTTAAAGCAATAGACGATGCTCGAAAGGGGTTGTTCCAGCCCGAGAGAGAGAACGACGAGCTTACACGCGCCCTCAAGAATCCTGAACACGGAGGACGAACACGAGGCAAAGGAGTTGTTCCGTGGGTTCAGGGGTTTTCGGAGTGGAACGACACTTATAGAAGCCGTTAGAGAAAAAATAAGCAGGATGCAGACCGGCTTCATAAGATAGAAACAAAGAACGAGGAGTTGGAACACATTTTAAAGCGGCAGCAGGAGCAACTGGACACAATTAGCCAGCAAAGGGCATCTCCATGGCAGGAGCAAGCAGATCCAGCATTGGATAGTACCGTCCCATCTATGCGGAAAAGCAGCGTGGGTTCCACGGGGGTCCGGGCCGATGATGCACTGCTGGCTCACTACCCCGTGGATGATATCAAAGAGAGGACAAATTGTGTGCTACACCAGAAAATGAAGAATATATCCATGAAGGTGGCGGTCGGCGTTGCTTTACCGAATGCACCTGAAGCAACCATCCATGCCAATCCGATTCCAGCTGGCTATGCTCGTGTTGGGGTGGATGAAGTTCTGCTGGGATATGACTCACTAGAGCTTGACATTCCAGGAGGTGAAGGGGAGAAGACACTGGGAGAAGTCATACATGGTGTCATCATATGGAGAAAGGAATGCATCGTGTTTCCAAACTCGGCGCCAAGGCCACCGACTCCTCCGAGTAGCAATACACCTCTAAATCCACCCCACCTCGAGAGGGAGCCCAGCGCGAGTCTATATCGATCTCCGTTGTAACATCCCCATGTAATCACTACAGTAATCCCCTATTAACCCATGTAATCACTACAGTAATCCCCTATTAACAGTGCCATGTCATCATGTTCATCAGTGCATAATCATCATTAGCATCAAAACCACCTTTCAAATTCAAACTCATTTTGCAATTCAAAATTTAAATGAAAATAAAAGTTGTTCAAAAACAGAAACTAAAATGTTCATTCAATAGCAAATAATTTAGAGACATTTATAAAATTGTGATCAACATTTATTTAAACAGTTAAGTGACCATTTCAACCTAAACAGAACCAAAACAGTAGCACTCTAATTCATTTATATTTAATTAAAAATCAAATGGAATCCTAAATTGCCCAAACCAATTTCTAGTGTTGAAGAATATTGCACTGAAATATTTGGGGCAAGCTACCTATTTTACTAAAGTCATTTTGTACCAAAGCTATTTGCAAAAAGAAAAGGAAAAGGAGAAACAGAAAGGAGAAAGAAAGAAAAAGAAAAACGGCCCAGCCGCCTGGGCCTAAGTGGCAGCCGGCCCAGCCCACCTAGACCTCCCCCCTACCCTGCACTGCTCACCGCACGTCGCCGCGGTCGAGCACGCCGCACGCCCGCACTCGCCGCGCCGGCCCCCCTCCCCTCTGGTCGACAGCGGCCTCCCCGCGCACGTCGTCCTGGCCGCCTTAACCGCCCCCGGCCCCTCTGACCAGCCCTGGCCGCCTCACTCTCCCTCTTTCCCTCTTTCCCCATCTCACCCGAGCGCATCCGCCGCCGCACATCGCCGTTCCCGCAGCCACCGTCTCCGTTGGACCTCGCCGCCTCGTCCTTCTGCTTCGTCGTCGTCGACTACGATGTCTGGAGCCACTCAACGGAGCCGAGCACCACTGCAGCCGCCGAATCGTCCCCGACCGCGCCTCCGACCGCCGCCGTCAATCTCCGGCTATGGCGACTCCCTGCTGCTACAAAGCCGTCGAGGGCCTTTCTTGGCCGCACGGTGAGCTCCTCCCTCCCGCTATTCCTCTCCTCGCCGCCGCATTCCTCCCTAGCTAGCTCGCCCCGCCGTCTGCCTCGTCGCCGGCAGGGTTCCGGTGACCATTTGGTCCCTAGCTCGAGCCCGATGTGTTCGCAAACATGCGTAGATCATCCCTAGCCTATTGGGTTGCCCGCGAACACGCCGCACCACCGATTCCTCCGTCACCCGAGCGCCGCCATCCGCCATAGCCGTCGTTGAGCTCGCTTCGGCCATCCCCGAGTCCCCGCGCTAGCCTAGATGGATGCGGCCTTCTCCCCTCGTTCGAACGCGATCGGAACCGCGCTAAACCGTGCACCAGAGACGAAACCCGAGCGACTCCGGCGAAGATCCGCCGCGGACGGGCTCGCCGGAGCCGTTCCGGCGACGCCGCGGTTGCCGTCCGACGTGGACGGCCTGGCCCACCACCAGTACCACTGACTGGTGGGTCCGTTGACCGGTCAGCGCGCTGACGTGGCGGCCCTGTGTGTATGACATGCGGGCCCCGCCGCATAAAACGATTTTAAAAATAAATAAAATGCTAATTATTTCGTTAATTAGTTTAATTAAGTTAATCACTCGCTGACATGCGGGACCCACTTGCTAATTAACCCGGTTTAATTTAAATTAACCCTGGATTAGCCCACTGTCTATGACAGGTGGGTCCCACCTGTCAGTTTGACTCTGGTCAGCCCCGTTGACCGCTGACGTCATCGATGCGTCATGCTGACGTCATCCCTTTCACTGTTCTGGATAATGTTTGATTTAATAATTTCAGAAAATTCCAGAAAATCTTCAAAACTTTGAAAATTCATATCTTTTAAACCGTAACTCGGATTAAAATAATTTATATATGTAAAACGATCAGAAAAATGTGTAGAATCTGAATACGCAATCAAAATGCCTGTCCAACACTCCTAGCTAGATCAACATGGAACTTTTTGACTGATTTCAGTAAATGAATAGTGACTGGCTTTAATAAAATAAATCCGAATAAATTTCTAAATTAACTAAACCATTCCATTAGGTAGTAAAACACCTCTTCATATCATTTAGACATGTCATGCAGCCCTGTTGCCTTATTGCCATGTATTTATTGTTTCTTCTCCCCCCTTCTCTCCCAATAGCCCCCGTGATCGCCGACAACACTGCCGTCTACGACGACGTCGCCGACGACCAGGCCCCTTCAGCAGAGCTTCCAGGCAAGCAAAACCTCCTTGATCACCAGATATCACCCATTCCCCTCTCTCTTGTGCTTGCATTAGAAATGCCCCTGCTACTGTTCTAATAGTACCTATTCCGAATGCATAGCCTGATTTTGTAGTCTGTTATTGATACCCCCACCTGTTGCCCCGCAATACTTAGCTGTGCTGCTTCTTCATCGGTGACCCATCACCCTTGTCCGTATGCCAAGCTTGTTACCGGGCCGTGATTCCTCTGGGTGAGGATAGCGGAACTGTTTACATTTCTGCAAAACTTAAACTGTTAAAGTCGGGCTGGCCCCAAGGGTGCCCACGAGTGAATATCATTAAAGACGGGTTGGCTCCAAGAGCACCCGCGCGTTATGTATCACCAAGTCGGAGCGATAGGAACCCTGTTCGTCTCCGCGAGTTACTAAATGAGCTTACGGATTGGGTATTTGATCTGAGTGGGTCGTCGTGCCCTATACGCACTACCACCACGTGGGATAATGGGTATGGGCCCCTCTACGTAGTATGTTTCTTCCGAAAGCTCTTCAGACGTCGCAGTTCAGAGATGCGGGCTGATTGTCGGGATTGGGCTGGTACTTCACTTGTGTATACAGTGTCGCGCCTGCACCCCGACCACCCTCGCAACGTGCAGGAGTGCGAAGGGCGATGGCCCAAGACCCCTTCGTGCTTAGGATTTAGACCGACGTGTTGACCTCTCGGCTGAGCTTAGGTAGGACGCTGCTTCGTGTTGATCACCCGAGGCCGGGCATTACCCAGCAAGTGTGTCCGGCCAGATGTGATCGAGCGTGTTGGGTAACAGTAGTGCACCCCTGCTGGGAAGTTATCTATTCGAATAGTCGTGTCCACGGTAACAGGACGCTCAGAGTTGTATCTTGATCCGCTACAACTACAAATACTGTCACATTATTAAACTGCTACTACTGCTCTCGGGATCACTTTCTCGCAGGGTAGTCGAGAAAGTATCTCAGGGAGTTACTAAACTATGTTTGCTATATATTACCTTGCTCTCTTCTCTTCTGATGCTGCAAGAGCTTCAAGATGCTAGTCTTCGATAGGCTAGGCTTCTTCCCCCTTATTCCAGCATTCTGCAGTACAGTCCACAGATATAGCCCCACTCCTTTGATACAATGCATTTAGTATAGTTCTGATGTCAGTCTTGCGAGTACTTTGGATGAGTACTCACGGTTGCTTTGCTATTCCTTTTTCCCCATACCCACTTGATGATAAATCAGACGATGGAGCCCAGGAGCCAGACGCCGCTGCAGGTCACTTCCAGGAGAGTCCCGGAGGCACGTACTACTGGGTTGAGCCAGCCGACCAGGAGTAGTTAGGAGGCTCCCAGGCAGGAGGCCTTGCCTCTTTCGATCAGAGTCGTTGTTTGTTTTCGCCTTCTTAAGGCATCTTGTTTATCTTTGTGTCTAGAGTTGTGTTGTGATATCTTCAAGTGAGTCCCTAGGCTTGATCGTGTACATTTGCGTGTATGATTAGTGCACGATTAAGTCGGGGGCGTCACATCCGCCGTGTCAGCCGACTCCACCCCCTATGTCCCAGCTAAGGATGGCAATTTTACCCATGGGTACGGATACCCATGGATACCATACTCGCATGGGCAGGGTATGGGCACAATTTTATACCAGGTAGTACCCATACCCTACCCGTTAAGTCATGGGTAGGGCACGGATATAGCCTTTTACCCATGGATATACCCATACCCTACCCGTTTATACTGACATGTGAACATTACCCGCGATTCACAAGTGTGCCTATGTTAAAGTTGTCACCAATTATCAATTTGAATTGAGATAATTGTCATGTACCCATCTATCTGTTATTGAGTTGAGATCAATGTTTTTTTGTCAAATGAACTATAGATAAATATAAAATTGCGAATAATTTGCGTACTGTTTGATCTACCCATTGAGTACCCAATGGGTATGGGTAACCGTCGGGTATGGGTACGGGTAAAGTTTCATTCCCGTGGGTACGGGTATGGGTAGAATTTTGTACCCATTGACTACATGGGTATGGGTAAGGTATTGCTCTACCCACCCCATACCCTACCCGTTGCCATCCTTAGTCCCAGCAGGGCCAAAAGCGGAAGAAAGCTACAAAGAAGAAAGCCAACGACGAGCCTCTTGCCAAAAAGAAGTTAGCTTACGATATGACTGATGAGGAAACCAGAGCGGTCGTGGTTGCCGAAGTGAAGCTCCATTTTGCACCGAAACCACTCCCGCCGCCAAAGGAGATAATACCTACGAAAACTGCAGAGCACTTTGTGGAACTTATTGAGCGACCCCTGGCACATGTGGAGAATAGGCCATCAGACTATGACCGCTCTATTAGGAAGTCATATAAGGAACAAATGCAGCAGACGAGAAGTAGAAGTAGTAATAAAAGCGGGAAAACAGTTCCCCAGCTCGGAGAACAGGCAATTCAATCGATCCCCCCGCTCAAGGTGATTACCGATAAGGTAACCGACGCTGCTACAGAAATGGGTATCAGTGTTGATCAACTCCTAGGCACCGAGGAAGTCCCTGTGGCTGATGTAGCATGGCAATATGTCCCCGGGAACACTCTGGTCAGACCTGATCAGGTCCCGCGTCTATCAATACAAATGCGAAGATTGCATGAGTGGTACATGAAAGAAGTAAAGAACGGGCGAGAGATGCTCATGGTGAAAGTCAAGGAAGAGCATTACTTCTATGAAAACGAGCTATGCATTGAGTTTCCAGAAATTTTTCAGTTATAGAATCAAGACGCACTCGACAAATCTATCGTCAGTTGCTATTGTCTGTAAGTGATTTCTTTCTGTAATTTAAGTCTCTAGTTCAGCTCGTTCATTGCCTGTAATTATCCTCACTATATTCTTTTGTACGCTATTATGCAGAATGAAGATTCTCGAATGCAAAAGAGATGGAATCTATGGCATTGGGTTCATTGACCCATATATCATTAATGAAAAAAATTATACAAGACCACCCACGAGACTCAGAGGAAAACTTGCTAAGGTTTATGAAGGCACAAAATACCAGAACAGAAATACTATTTCCTTACAACTTCAAGTGAGTGTTACTGTCTTGTACTACAAATTATATTTTGCTTACTCGATGTTAAGTGTAGTTGATGAGTTATGCATGCCTGCTTATATAAACGTGCGCAGGTTCCACTGGATCCTGCTAATCATTAAAGTTGACGCTGGAACTGTTGAAACCCTAGACTCACTAGGTAAAGACCCTTGAGAATACGCCAGCGTGGTTTTGATGCTCGACAGGTAATTTCAATCATTATCGCACTATATCAGCCTCTTTCGTTCGATAATTTCCTGATATCAAGTAATTAATAACTCCTTTATTCATTTTCTTTGCCGGGCAGGGTTTGGAAACGCTTCATCAAAGATGTTGTCGGTGAATGGAAACCGAAGCTGCGTTGGCGACGGCCCAAGGTAATTAAGTAGTACTAGCTAGGTCCGCGCATCTCTTTATTCTTGTTTCAATACCATTATCATGCTTGATTATTATCTGATTGAATTCTATTCTCGCAAAGTGCATGAGGCAGAAACAGGGGACTAATTTATGTGCATACTACGTTTGCGAGAACATTTGCATGACGACCGAATGGCGCAGAGATTTAAGACAAGTTCAGGTATGTAAACGCTATTCACATTTTTTTATGATGATCTAATATATGTACACACAACTAATATATTCATATTGATCTCCTTCTTTAAAGATGGAACAGATGCGGGAGAAGCTCCTACCCGACAACCGCATACGAGCAATTCAAGTGGAAATTGTGGGATTTTTGCTTACGGAGGTCATATCTGAAAGCGGAGAATACCATTGCCGCTAATGCCTGCATGTAATGATCTCCAAATTGTAGGGGAAATTGTATATACCAAATTGTATATATATATGTATGGTCGTACGAGAAATTATATTATATATGTATGGTCATATGAGAAATTATATTATATATGTATAACGTGTACAGTATGTAGTAGCGTAAAATATGTTTGAAATGGAAAAAAAATGAAAAACACAAAATGAAAAGGAAAAATAAACCATAAACCATAAACTCTAGTCCCGGTTGGTGTCACCAACCGGGACTAAAGGTCCTCCAGTCCTCAGCGCGCGCTCGCGGCCACGTGGATGGAATTTAGTTCCGGATTGTGGCCAACCGGGACTAAAGGATGGGGCTTTTAGTCCCGATTTTGTTGTCCCGGTTGGTGACCCGGGACTAAAAGCCGTCGCCAACTGGGCCCTGTTTGCTAGTGCTCATTTCCCTCACGTCGTGGCTAAAGGCTTCTTCTTCCTCAGGCACTCATACACGTACATAGAGAAATCTACAGAGATAAACTTAAAGGGAGGAAACGGCTGTCCCATAGCCAGAGCTTGGTGCATCTCCCATAGCCAGAGCCCCGAGCGCTTCCTCTCCTCCACTCACACGTACACGCACATCATTACAGACAATGAAACATACAGCCATGAAGGAAACCACTCCTCTAACTCCCATAAATCTGAACCGTTTTCAGTTCTAAAGATATCTAGAGGTGCCTCCCGATCTCCTCTGTCATTCTTCTGAGAACTCCCACCTTCTCTCTTCCCCTTTCTCCCATGATCTCTCCCGGAGTGCTGCTGCTCCATGGATGCGAGTGCTTGTTTCGGGCGACTCCAAGCACCTCCATCCAAATCATTGCGCCAGAAGATCGTTCTCCACGCCACCAATCCATTCAGAGAAAAAACAACACGATCCATCGACCACACGCGAAGAATTCTGTACCTCCTTCAACCCCGTTCATCGAGTTCGTCGCATCGGTTCATCACGCTCGGCGAGATTCTGTCCAAGTCCTATTGCACACCTTCTAAACACTCATATATCTCCTAGACATCATAGTTCCTCATATTTTTGTTCATTGGGCACGTCGATGCTATCCGTCGCATTAGCCAAATATTATAGGCATATTTTCATGGTTTTTGTTCATCGTTTGATCTCGATTCAAATAGATGAAACGTTCTAAGTGGTTCTGGGACCCCGCTCGTGGTTTTAGATTTTGTGTTATATCATAGAGGTATAAATCTACTTTTCATATTAGGCGTTCGTTTAGTTCAATACGTTCATGTTTCTTACACTATATTTTTTTCACTTGTGTGATGTATACCTAGGAATCGCTCCTAATTATTTCATAATCGTGGGAGTTACATATGATTTACTAGATTACTTATTTGGTCAATCTGGTTTTAGTGTAGATTTGAATAGTCATTTATGCGTAAAATCCGATAGTGTTTTGAGTTTGGTAAACTTTTCTTGTTAGTCTAATTTTTATTATGTTCGTGTTATGCCTAGGAATGCATTCTATTGGTCTCATAATTTTTTGTGTCACTTGCTAGATTTATTTGTTTACCAATCATAGTTATTTAAATAATTCTACATATTTATTTATTTATTTATTGACTTGGCAATTTGTGGTATTGTGTGTAGTCCTCCCTTGTGCATGCATACAAAATTTGGTAAATGTTCGTCGTGCTTATGATTCAATAGAATTATTTTAACATTTGCTTTATTATCGAGAAATACTTCATGTATTGATTATTTTCATTTTTGTTTAGCATGAAGACATCGTACGTAGTTATGATTTTACATATTCATTATTATTCATTTCACATGTTGGCTTTATTGTTTGACAATCATGCCATGTTTACGGTAGATGTTTATATAGTTTTCATATATGTTGTCACACAGTTTTGTTCATGGTAGATGTCAAATGAAATACTTTGTTGTTTGCAATGCGTGCATTGTAGTTTGTTGCATACATATTATTGCCTAGTTGGTCTTCTTGTTTTGTAGATGATTGTTATCCAATATTATATGGATAGTTGCATTATGTCATGTTTTAGATTTGTATTGCTACATATAGATTATGCTTGTAGCATATAACTTACTTCATTACTTCTTGTTAATTATCGACAGTGTTTTATTTAACTAGGATGGTTGCTATGCAAGCTTAGTTGTCTACCATGCCATGGTAGTACTTAATCAAAGTAGAATGCATGTTTTGGTTGCATGCTTACCATGTGTTATATAATTGCTAGTTTGTACTTTATGGTCACACGTATGGTTGGCCTTTGCTTAGTAGATATACATGTTAGTAGATACACACTAGTAGCTTATGATCTTTTATGGTTAAATAAATATGATTCCTTCTTGATTGATCAATATCATGCCATGATGTTGTGATTGCATCGCATGTGTGTACCAATTCATGTACTAGATCTTTCCTAGTTGTTTATGTTATGTCGTTGCAAGTGTAAGTTGTACTAGATAGGAAATGCAAGTCGTCTTTGTTATTCCTGCTATGATATTTCATTGCTTGATGTCATTGATGCCATGGCATACATGTTCAGTATGCTTTCTCCTTTGTGATTATATGTAACATATCATGATAGTACGGTATGATAGTTCCTTGTTTGATATTTTGGTTAGTCTTTTATCAATCAACTTATGTTGTAGTTATGAGTTGAATTGTATTGGTACCATAGCGCATAGCTCGTGTCATGATCATCCCTATGCTTAGCATTATATCTTGTTCTTACAATTTCATTTGTGGTACATAAGCCTAGACATCATGTTGTGATAGTGATAGTGATCTTTCATGTTTATTATATTCCACGTGCTAGAGTTGAGTACTTAGTCCCTTGTGCTTCTTATAGATGATCGCCCTTATCTAATATTAGCATTAGGAGTGTTGGATACATTTTACAATAGTTCATCACATGTTGTTGTCAATTCGTCTTTCATGATAGTAGTGTTGTGCTTTGATCATATTCTTAGCGTGCATAGCTTGCTTTGTTATTTCAAGCATGTGGTGGTATTATTATTGCTAGTGGCTATTTGATATTTGTTGTTTCTTATTATAAAGAGCATGTGCTAGTTTAGCATCTTATCCTGATTGCTTGTATGTCTAATGCTTGTGTAATTTGTTGAGACCTCTAGTGATTCTATATTCACATGCCTTGAATGTTCTGTGTCTTATTATTTAGTTGTTTAATTAGCTTCTGTCATAATATTGGGTTGGCTCTTATTACAGAAATTTTTGCTAATATTGTTATGGTTGATGTTTGATTCTGCTTGATGTTAACCATTATAAATATGCTAAATATTTGGTTGTGGTTAATTGTTACTCTTAAACATGCCACATTCTTGCCTGTGGTAGTTTGAGGTTACATTAGCTTGTATCACGATGTCATGTCTAGGACAGTTGTTGTTTATGTATCTATTGTGTTGTTTTGTATTAGTTGACGTATGTTTTTGGTTGTGATATTGGATCTGATCTTGTATTCTTTAGTATTGTTTTAGGGCTAGACCTAGATCAATTCAATTCATCAATAGTTTTTACTTAAAGTTGACACTCTTCCAAGCCCGCTTTCAATAGTATTGCAAATTTCAACATCAATAGTAGATTCATTATGAGGCTCGGATAAAGTTTCAAGATCAAAAGAAGAATCACAATTACCACCCTAATCATGATCATTAGCACAATTGACATTCATGGAATTTATACTAACACAATTGCAATCACGGTTGTCATTCAATAAATGTATCCCAATAGCATGTTCTTTCGTCACTTCTTCATTATTAGCTATTAGTTTACATGAAGGAGCAAGTTTGGAAAGATTAGCGAGTGGATGAGGATCCATATGTCTTTATTTTCTGTTTTTGTGTGATCACATGATTATTGCAAGCAAATAAGGTGCGTGTGTGCAGGTACCTCGCTTTGTTTGATGAAGTTTCCCCGGCAATGGTGCCATAAATTCTTTCTTCTACTTGTGAGCTGCGTTGTGATTTTCCCCGAAGAGGAAGGGTGAAGCAATATAGTAGCAGATAAGTATTTCCCTCAGTAGAGAACCAAGGTTATCGAACCAATAGGAGATCCACGCAGACAAAGGTCGACATTACCTACACACACAAACAAAATACTTGCACCCAACACGGACAAGAGGGTTGTCAATCCCCTTGTACTCGTTAATTCCAAGGATCGATTCTGATAGTGATAGGTTTATAAATTGCAAACGGAATTAAAACTAAATAAATTGCAGCAAGTAAAATAGGGTTTTAGTAATATAATTTGGATGAACCTGGGGGACATAGTTTTAGAGGCATCTCTCTCAAGAAAATAGCATACGATGGGTGATACGTCTCCGTCGTATCTATAATTTTTGATTGTTTCATGCCAATATTCTACAACTTTTATATACTTTTGGTAACATTTTATATTATTTTTGGGACTAACATATTCATCCAGTACCTAGTGCTAGTTTTTGTTTTTTGCATGTTTTTATTTCATAGAAAATCCATATCAAACGTATTCCAAACATAATAAAATTTTATGGAGATTTATATTGGAATATATGTGATTTTTGGGAAGAAGAATCAACGTAAAACGGTGCCCGAGGTGGTCACAAGGCAACAGGGCGCGACCAGGGGGGTGGTCGCGCCGTGTTCCTTGTGACTTCCTGTAAGTCAGTTGCAGCCCTTCTTTCGCCGCAAGAAAGATAATTTCCGGAGAAAAATCCCCTCAAAATTTCAGCCCAATCGGAGTAACGGATCTCCGGGAATATAAAAAACGGTGAAGGGGTCAAAAACAGACACGTGACAGAGAGAGAGAGATCCAATCTCGGAGGGGCTCCTGCCCTCCGGGAGCCATGGTGGCCATGGATCAGAGGGGAAACTCTCCTCCCATCTAGGGGGCGCAAGGAAGAAGAAGAAGGAGGGGGGCTCTCTCCCCCTCTCTTCCGGTGGCGCCGGAGCACTGTCGGGGGAACCATCGTGACGGCGATCTACACCAACTACTTTGCCGCCGTCATCATCAACTCTCTCCCCCTCTAAGCAGCGGTGTAACCTCTTTATTCCCATTGTAATTCTCTACTTGAACATGGTGTTTCATGCTATATATTATTACCCAATGATGTATGGCTATTCTATGATGTTTGAGTAGATTATTTTTGTCCTACGGGTTAATTATGGTATGGTGTGATTGATATAAGTTATATGTTAAATTGGTGCTATCCTATGGTGCCCTCCGTCTCGCGCAAGCATGTGGGATTACCGTTGTAGGGTTTTGCAATACATTCATGATTCGCTTATAGTGGGTGGCGAGAGTGACAGAAGCTTATACCCGAATAAGGGGGTTGTTGCATATGGGAGTAAAGGGGACTTGTTACTTAATGCAATGGTTGGGTTTTACCTTAATGATCTTTAATAGTTGCGGGTGCTTGCTAGAGTTCCAATCATAAGTGCATATGCTCCAAGTACGGAAAGTATGTTAGCGTATGCCTCTCCTTCATTGCATATATTAAGTATCTATCATGTTATATTCAATTGCCTATGGACAATCTTTCTCATCGTTCTACAAAAAGCTTTCTACTAAACAACTAACTTTTATTATCTCACAAAGTACTCCTAGTTTTATTCTTGCAAAGTAGTTCTAGCATTACACCTACAAAGTACTTCTAGTTTCATACTTGTTCTAGGTAAAGCAAACGTTAAGTGTGCGTAGAGTTGTATCGGTGGTTGATAGAACTTGAAGAGAATATAAATTCTACCTTTAGCTACTCGTTGGGTTCGACACTCTTATTTATCGAAAAAGCTACAATTGATCCCCTACACTTGTGGGCTATAAGTGGGTCAAAATTACTGTTGGGAAATTGATAGAAAAGCACATAGTTATGACGTTATTCATTGCATGATCAGTACATAGGTATTACATTCGTGACAACTAGACCGACTCCTGCTTGCATCTACTACTATTACTCCACCCCTCGACCGCTATCCAGCATGCATCTTAAGGTATTAAGTTCATAACAAACAGAGTAATGCTTGGAGCATGATGACATAATGTAGACAGAATAAAATCAGGCAATATGATTGAACCCTTTGTTTTACCCTTAGTAGCAACAATACAAATATGTGCCTCGTGACTCCTCCTGTCACAGAGTGAAGACACCGCAAGATTGAACCTACCACAAAGCACCTCTCCCGCTGAAGATAAATCAATCTAGTTGGCCAAACTAAACGGATAGATCAGAGAGAAATACAAAGCTATAACAATCACACATAATAAAGTTCAGAAAAGGCTCAATTAGTTTCAACGAATAATCTGGTCATAAACACACAATTCATCGGATCACAACAAGCACACCGCAAAAGAAGATTACATCAAATCGATCTCCAGAGAACACATTGTATTGAAGATCAAAGAGAGAGAGAGAGAGAGAAAGTCATCTAGCTACTAGCTATGGAGCCGTAGGTTCTGTGGGAACTACTCACACATCATCGGAAGGGCAACAAGGTTGATGAAAAAACCCTCCGTGATCGATTCCCCCTCCGGCGGAGTACCGACAGAGGCCTCCAGATGGGATCGCGGAAGAATAGGGGCTTGCGGCGGCAGAAGAATTGTTTTGGGTCTCGCTGTAGTGGTTTTGGGATTTATGGGAATTTATAGAAGTGGAATGAGGTCAAGGGGACCTACGAGGGCCCCACAAGCTTAGGTGGCGCCCTCGCCCGTGGGGCGCGGCGTGTGAGCTTGTCGTGCTCTCGTACATCTTCCGGACTCCTGCCGATGCTCCTAGGGTCCCTTCTGGTCTAGAAAAAACACCATAAAGTTTCATCGTGTTTGGACTTTGTTTGGTATAGTTTTTGTGTGAAACAATAAAATACGTAAAAACAGAAACTGGCACCGGGCACTAGGTTAATAGGTTAGTTCCCAAAAATGATATAAAATTGCATATAAAGCATACAAGATTTGGTGAAATAATAGCATGAAACAATCAAAAATTATAGATACGTTGGAGACGTATCACTTGTCAACTAGCAAGGTGTTGGATCAGTGGAGGATGAAACTCTAGGTCCTTGTATACCAATTTTGGTATAGCAAACAGAGGGATTCGGAGATGTGGAGGGTCTTTTGATAGTGGGACAATCCTTTGAATTTCAATCCTGTGATTTAGGATGTGGAAAATGAAAATCTCAGTATTGAAGCAACTTGTATGGTCAATCGTGGGGCCTCTGCACTTATTTGAACTTGTATTTATGTGGGACTCAGTGAAAATTTTATAATTGATGATGACAATTTTGGCTCAATACTATGTTCCTGTGCATATTATACTATCAATGGCTCGATGCTATAGTTATTCATTCAGCTAGGTTTTTCGTGTGCAATGCTATTATGATAGTTTGTTACTAATGATAGCTAAACACATGAAAAAATGAAAACTTTAACTGTATAGTGCTCCAAGCCGTGTATATAACACATATGTATGGACCCTAAGGATTAAATTTCATACATATGCAAAGATAGTGTTGCGGCATTTGGTTGAAATTATTTGAAAAGATATATGAACTTTAAGAAATGGTTGATCAAAAGTCTTTACCTTGAGTAAAAATTTCACAAGTAATCTCATAAATGGATATACTTTCATTCAAGTGAGAAACTCTCATGGATCAAGAGAACATGCATGGAAGATTCTAGAATAAATGAGAAGTGTGTAAAGATAGTATATGTGACAGTTACAAATATGTACCAAGTTTTTAATTATTAGGAACATCTAGATAGTACACAATGCAGAATCTAATGTAATGGGTAGGTAATCGAATGGTCAGCAACGCTCGGATTTGCCACCTCTTGACCATCAGATTGAGTTAATCCAATGATCCATTTCAAACTTATTCACACACTATATAGTGGTATAGATATAGAAATATTCTTACTTATTTACAACCGATCGAATATCTATGTTCTAAATACATTTTTAGTCATACAACATTTATCAAGTAATACTACATTCTATTTAAATGTGGGCATAGCATAAAACATGACGAATTCACATTCATTTTTATAACAATGTGAGCCACTTATGTGTCCCATGATGTGCTTACATGTGTTTTTCTATTTAGTATCAAATAGGATTGGTGCATTGAGTCTAGTAAAACCCTAATGGAGGTCTGGGGAGTACACATGTAGTCCATCGGTGCGTGCCACAACGCACACCTATTTTTACAATGAATGATATTTTTTTTAAAACAAGTTAAATGAATATGACCTCTTAATAATTTAGTGAGATACAAAGTAACATTCTATTGTAATAATATACTTGTGGATAATTGAAGATATTATTTAGAACTATATGCAGAATAACATCAATGAATAATATAAGAAAAATGCCTCTTAATATACACACACACACACACACGGTAGCGCTAAAGTGAGCCTAAGCGCGAAAGCGCTAATCCTACGCTCCGGCCAGTGCCGCTCAACCGAACCAACTAATCATCTTTCGCCTCCTAGTAAAATCCTTCACAGAAAAAAGTAACGAGATTAAATTCGTTACTGGGTGGATGTACCTCTCTCCGCGTCGAGCGGTACTAGCTATTCATGTGATGCCTTCTAGTAAAATCCTTGTCAAACATAGTAAGATGAATAAATTCGTTACCGGATGCATGCACAATACCCCACCCCGCCCCGTACTAGTTATTCACCGTAATAACTTGTTGTAAAATCCCTGGCAAATATAGTAACGAAATAAAATACTTTACCAACTGCATGCATCAGTACTCATTCCCACCTCGTACTAGCTATTCAGTTAATTACTCCTAGTAAAATCCTTCACAAACATAGTAATAGAATTATTGTTTTTACTGTCACTATGCACCAAACCCACCACGCTCACACCAGCTATTCACCCTAATGTCTCCTACTAAAATCCCTGCAAAACATAGTAACCAAATTTTTACAAAATTTACTAGAAGCATGCACCAGGTTTTCCATTACTGCAATCTCTTTCCTAATTACGCTCAAATTTAAATATTTAATTTGGTTACTAGCTGCAGCAATGTTCACATGGTAATCAAACTTAGAAAATATAGTAACTGGTTTAATTTTGTTACTGGATGCGTGCAACATATAATTGCATCGCCAACATCTTCCTTTACTATATGCATCCTAAAACTAAACATGGTAATAAACCTTGAAAATATAGTAACTGCTTTATTTTTTTTACTAGATGCATACAGTGCTTCACCGGCTCGCCACCATTTTACTTTTTACTACTATATGAGTGCTTCAAATAAGACATAGTAACACAACTAATTTGGTTACTGGCCACATGCAGCAGTTCACCGCCCGCAATCATTTTCCTTTATTAGTAGTAACGAATCATGCAAAACATAGTAACATAATTATTATTTTTACTGGTCGCATGCAATAGTTCACCGCCCATCCTTTCGTATGCTACAGGGCGGAGAGTTGTGCATGACAGGTAGTAACCGATTTAATTTCTTTACCTTTTCTGCCATCAGTTTTACCATCAATTGTTATACATGCCACTTGATTACCGAGCGGCGCAGAGCGGGTGCGCGTGACGACCGGAGTGTAGGATTAGAGCTTTTGCGCTCACGCTCATTTTAGTATATATATATATATATATATATATAAACATGTGATATATTAAATTAATAAACTAAAAAGTAGGTCTTAGCAAACTCTTATAAAAAGGTGAATTAATATGCAACATGAACAATCATTCCACACGAATGTAAATCAACCTTGTATTTCTTTTTTGGAAAGATCTCATGTCGATAGCAAATTTTGATGGTTGCTTGCTTTAATCAATTTCTTGACTTTGGACGTAGAAAAGAGGGATTTTAATTTTAGGGGCAACATGTATGGTATAAATATTCACCGGTTAATATAACAACGAGGAGAAGAAAAATTGAGGACACAATTAAGGCAATTAAATATAAAAATATGGCATATCATCACACTCTTAATACATGCACTGAATCTATAGGATTTGATCAATACGTGCCATCGGTAGGCGGTAGCTATGGAACAAAGGAAAAGAGGTTAATCACAGTCAGGAACCAAGATTGCTTTTGAAATAGTACACTTAAACTGTATAGCGGTAACTTGTTTCCACCATAGAGATACCCAAAGATAATGTTCAACACAGTAACACCAAACATATCACAATAATATACAGAAATTATGCCATCTATTGGGTAGTCATATTAAAACAAAAGCCTAGCTCACATAAGAACCAATAAACCATAACACGACACCTCACAGCCACACCAACATATCATGCACCGTCATCTCAAAATTTACATGAACCAAACCTAGTAAGGGAGCATTGGATGGACCCAATTCAACTTATACTGCTTTGTTTCAGCAATACATATATGCTCATTGTTGAAGAGTGGCCTGCAATTACAGCTCTAAGGTGCATATGACCCTCATAAGGGATATGACCCTGTAGTTACTAGATGGAAGATGTGAGGAAGGAGGGACAATAAACCTGAAACGGACACATGGCGAGAAGCATGGCTAGCAGAGGCGCTATCACAGAGTAAGGAGGGGAGAGGAGCAGCAGTAACAGGGTGAAGATCATATACGCACGTGTCCATCAAAGAAGAAGATGAATCGAATAAACGAAGATGAATCAGAATCGTAACTGATCTGCAATAATCGGTCGTCGGCAAGTGACGCACAACAATTGCAATTTACGGCCTCGATCATTGCGAGTGGACTCTAATCAAGAAAGACGCTTCGGCGCCTGATGGCATTGCCCAGCGAGGCAACCTTGGGTGTGTTTGGTTGTATTGCATGGGTAGGCTATGGCTGAGCTAGCCCAGCTAGCTCAACTCGGCTTTGTCGGCCTTGCCTTGGCCACACGTTTGGCGAAATAACTAATTAAATTTGGTTGTAGATTTTTGGTTAATTGTGATTAGTTGCGGCCCATTAGGAGAGTTTGTTGTAGATTTTTGGTTGCGATTCGATTTTGCCGTCGGAGGCGAGCCAAATCAGCTCTCCCCGCCGGAGCGAGGTTTTCCTTGCTCAGCATGCATGGCTACCTGGCCTCCAAAAGCTGGATTAAATTTGAGGAATCAAACACCTAACCTAGCTTAGCAAGGCTAAAACCTTTTTTGCTAAGGAACCAAACGCACCCAATGACGCCACTGAGTTATTGCCTCGTTTCACTCCGAAGAGTGAGTAGGCTGCATTTTCATCGGCTTCACTGCTCGCGGACGGCATGGCCCATAGGCCCAAACAACAAAAGAGCTCTGATTCTGGGAGCAACAGCGCAGCCCGTGTAACTTTTTCTGATCGCCACAGGAGTCCATGCGGGATTATAACCAGATCCAACAGCCACAAATGGCCAGTAGTGCAAATTTGACGGTCGAAAACAACAATGATCTTGGAGGGCCCGAAAGATGCGATAACTAATACTAATCTCTAGTGTGTATAAGTTGTATAAAAGTGCATCGTCCTTGAATCCCCTCCCCACTTTTTCTTCTATCTTTCTCTAGTGTGTGCACACACGCAGGTGCTTGCAGCAAGATTGACATGACTACATGAAAAAACTGTCGAATGGTACGCATATTCTTTTTTTTTGTGGGAAAAAAAAAAGAATATTCATGGAAGTAGAAACGGAATTTTTTTTTTGTCATAGCTGGCTGGCCAGTTTACGATGGGATAAGATCATAGGAAGATGTGTGCATATCTACACATATTTTATTTTGCGAATGCATACCTACACATATTATCACAAAGTATTATCAAAATTTATTTATTGTCCCGGAAAGAGTAGTCTCTCGGGCGGACGAGTTCCTAACATACGATAGTCCTTTGATTTCAAAAGCTGAGAATGAGTCTCGGGCAAATCTCTTCTCTGAGAAAGAGATCCGGGAGGTAGTTTTCCAGATGGAATACATGAAAGCACACGGTCCACATGGGTTTCCAATGGAGTTTTACCAAACCTTTTGGAAAGTGACCAAGGATGGCCTCCTCGGGTTGTCTAGCATGTATAGGCATGTACTAAGCACGATAGGATGTCGTGGCAAAATAGAGCAAACACCTTATATTCTCCTAACGGATGCTTGCATGTGATTCTGTATAAAGGGGAAGAAAGAGATGGCCGGAGGAGGGGGTTGTGATCGAGATTTTCGCTTGGGGGGGGGGGGGGGGGGGGGGGGGGGGGGTTCGTGATTGAGACGTTCGCGGGGGAGAACGAATGGATTAAACGAGCCATGCATGCATGCAGATCCACTCCGAAAATTGGCACTAGAGATCTCCAACCCATCGCCAGCCACGCCGTTTGCCATCTTACGACCCATACGTTCACAAATTGGTACCAAATAGAGATAGATCAACCAAACAATTTCTCAGGCTTTGCTATTAGTTAGCGTATAGACTTACATATATATCGTGCTCATCCTCGACAGACACCCCATTCTTGTGGAGGCCTGGAGGGCTTCCTTGAATCCGAATGCACATTGATCCACGAGAGGGAATCGATGAATACAAACCCACGCCGTGTTTTATCTGCTGGTAAAGATATTCCTTTTTGGTGGCCTAAATCTTTAGGGCTTTTTCTGTTAAATCCTTTTATAATGTGATTAATTATGGAGGGATATCCCACCCTCTCGGGGATTGCCTTTGGAATATCAAAACTCCACCGAATATGCATGTTTACTTGTGACTAGTCTGATAGTCTCTAACGTTAAGGTTTTAACCTGAGATAACTTGGCCAAGCATCGCCATGTGGCTGACACAACTAGTATATTTTGTAGCGAGAGAGAATGTGTGCTAACACCTTCTCATTGATTGCATTGTTACTTCTAATATTTGGAAAATTATAGCTGATTATTGAATATTTCCACTTATGTTCTTTGGATGACGTATCAAAACAATGGGAAAAAAATAAAAGAATGATGATGTGATCAATGTTCTTTTGACTACTACCTTGTGGAGTTCATGGATTGTTCGTAATGAAATTGTTTTTCATGGGAGGGTGCGGCGAAGTCTAAAGTGTATCCTGGATCGAGTGAACTCACTTCTACACCAATGGAAGGTGATCTGCGTCGATGCTCAGGGTGCCATTCTGCTTCGTTGCCTGCTTCTCCTTGATCATCATCATGGGGAACCGTTGAGGACAACCTGGAACTGATCACTTCTGGAGCGGTAACCAGCGAGTGGGAGACGACAACTCGGCTGCTGGACTTCAACTGGTTTCATGGGAAATAAGTTTGGCTTGTGTTTTGTTGTTGTATAGTTTCCTCTGTGAACTTGGCTGTAATAAAATTCCGTCGCAGCTACTCTCAGGTTGTGATCGAGCGCCGTCTAACGATGTTTGATGGTAGTTTGCCTCTCCTTTAATAAAAGTTGGGTGGGGGCAACTCCTATAGTTAAAAAAACCCGTAGCCATGAGCAGAAAAGCCGACAGCCAGAGACAATAGGTGAGCCGACGAAACATCCATGAAAACCTCTGCCAACGGCTAGTGTTTATATTCAATTTGGAATTCACGCGTTCAAACAATGTGACCGGCATAACAAAAGAAAAGGTGCATGCAACAAATGCATGGGTACATGAGATGGACTCTGGAATGACAGGCATATATGGGTCTAAATACATGGATATGAGAACTTTCTGGTATGGTGGCTGGCCAGCCAACACTGGGGATAATAAGTTTTGGTTGCACAAAAAAATGATAATATGATCATAAGAAAGATGTGCATCCTCACAAAAAAGAAAGAAAAAAAGATGTGTGTACTTTGTAGTCTGCATGATCTCCTAACTAAATATCTGTGCACGACAGGGTGTAGTTGCAAAACAGAACAGACACACGTAGTTGCGGAAAAAGAGATAGGATAAGGGCCAGTTCTTTTGCTAGCTTCTAGAATAAGCTGGAATAAGCTGCTGCTTACCCAGTTTATTATAGAAGCCCAACCAAATTTATTTTTCTAAAAGCCTACTAATTAAGACTTGACTAGTAGGCTTCTAAAAATATATTTTTAGTTGGGCTTCTAGAATAAGCTGGGTAGGGAACAACTTATTCTAAAAGCCCGAAAAAGCCACCAAAAAGAACTGGCGCTAAGCGAGGTACGGTGGGAGTGCATGTGATCGTGTATGTGGCACGCTGGGAGTGCATGTGATGTGATCGTGTATGTAGCAGAAAAGAGGCCTGGAGGACAGAACGAGGCTGAAGAGATCGACGCTGGTCTCGCGGCAAAAAGAATAGAACGAATGCATGCATGCAGACCGATGGAGGAGGAGGAAGACTTCTCTTCAGCCCAATATTAGCTCCACATTTTGTGGATCCATTGCCAACCGTGGTCGTCCTCCTCCTCGCAGCTCCTTCCACACCCATATGATCCATTTTCCAAGGAAGAGAACCCCCCCTCTCTCTCTTTCTTCTCTCTGCTCCCTCCTCTGCCCCGGCTAGCACGTACCTTACGTGGTGATCAATGAGGGGCGCGGTGTTGGTGGCCATCACGGCCGCCATAGGCAACATGCTCCAGGGCGTGGACAACGCCACGATCGCCGGTGCCGTGATGTACATCAAGAGGGAGTTCCATCTGGAGACGCAGCCGGCCGTTGAGGGCCTCGTCGTGGCCACCTCCCTCATCGGCGCCACCATCATCACCACCTTCTCCGGCCCCGTCGCCGACATGGTTGGCCGCCGCCCGATGCTCATCGCCTCCTCGCTCCTCTACTTCGTGGGCGGGCTCATCATGCTCTGGTCTCCCAATGTGTACGTGCTCCTCCTCGCCCGCCTCGTCGACGGCTTCGGCGTGGGCCTCGCCGTCACGCTCGTCCCCGTCTACATCTCCGAGACGGCGCCGCCGGAGATCCGGGGCCTGCTCAACACGTTCCCGCAGTTCACCGGTTCTGCCGGCATGTTCATGGCGTACTGCATGATCTTCACCATGACACTCCATCCGGGCCCGAGCTGGCGGACCATGCTGGGCGTGCTAGCCGGGCCATCTCTGGTGTACCTCGCGCTGACGGTGTTCTACCTGCCGGAGTCGCCGCGCTGGCTGGTGAGCAAGGGGAGGATGAAGGAGGCGAGGGTGGTGCTGGAGAAGCTGAGGGGCAGGGAGGATGTGTCCGGCGAGATGGCGCTGCTGGTGGAGGGGCTGGGGAGCGCCGGCGAGACGGAGATCGAGGAGTACGTCGTCGGGCCAGCGGACGGCGACCAGGAGCAGAGGGACACGGTGACACTGTACGGGCCCGAGCAGGGGCTGTCGTGGGTGGCGCAGCCCGTCGCCGGCGGGAGGGGCAGCATGCTGGGGAGCGCGCTGGGGCTCGGTGGCACGGGGAGGCAGGGGAGCATGTTCGACTCGATGAGGGACCCAGTGGTGGCGCTCCTCGGGAGCGTGCACGAGCGCCTCCCCGGAGACGGCGGCGCCGGGAGCATGAGGGGTAGCACGCTGTTCCCCAACCTCGGGAGCATGCTCAGCGTGTCGGAGAGGCCTGGCGGCGCAGTCGCCGCCGGCGGCCCAGGCGGCAGCGGTGGAGCGTGGGACGAGGAGAACGCGGCGCGCGAGGACGACGAAGACGACGAGTACCTGTCGGACGACGACGACCATGCAGCAGCGCCTGGCGGCGGTGGTGGTCTCGAAGCGCCCCTGCTGTCGAGGCAGAGCACGGAGGTGGAGGGTAAGACGAACACCAACGAGGTACGGAGCCAGTCTATGCAGAGGTTCAGCAGCATGGGCGGCGGCGTGGACGCGGCAAGCACCATGGGCATCGGAGGCGGCTGGCAGCTGGCGTGGAAGTGGACCGAGAAGGTGGGCCCCGATGGCGTGAAGCGCGGCGGCGTCAAGAGGATGTACCTGCACGAGGAGGGCATCGCCGGCGGCCCCAACGCCGCGGGCGCGGGCGCCGGCGGACCTGGCGAGTACGTCCACGCAGCGGCGTTGGTCAGCCAGTCCATGCTCTATACCAAGGACGTCCTCATCGGACAGAGCCCCACCGAGCCTGCCTTCGCCAACCCGCCGGAGGCCGTTGCCACCAAGGCCGCCGCCAGCGGCCCTCGCTGGCGCGAGCTCCTCGAGCCCGGCGTCCGCCATGCCCTCTTCTGCGGCATGATGATCCAAATCCTCCAGCAGGTACGTGTTCAATATATTATCATCTTGTGTCTGACATGGACGTGCCATACATGCTGACATGGATCCCACGATGCTAACACACATGCAGTTCTCGGGCATCAACGGCGTGCTCTACTACACGCCACAGATCCTGGATCAGGCCGGCGTCAGCGTGCTCCTCTCCGGCCTTGGCCTCAGTTCCGACTCCACCTCCATCCTCATCTCCGGCCTCACCACACTGCTCATGATGCCAAGTATCGGGCTCGCCATGTGGCTCATGGACGTGTCTGGCCGGCGCAGCCTGCTGCTCACCACCATCCCGGTGCTCATCTTCTCCCTCGTCATCCTCATCGTCGCCAACGTCGTGCCCATGGCCACCACCGTGCACGCCGCCCTCTCCACGGGCTCCGTCATCATCTACTTTTGTTGCTTCGTCATGGGCTTTGGCCCCATCCCCAACATCCTCTGCGCCGAGATCTTTCCCACCCGTGTCCGCGGCCTCTGCATAGCGCTCTGCTCCCTCACCTTTTGGATCGGCGACATCATCGTCACATACAGCCTCCCCGTCATGCTCAACTCCGTCGGCCTCGCGGGGGTCTTCGGAATCTACGCCTGCGTCTGCTGCCTCGCGCTTGTCTTCGTCGCGCTCAAGGTGCCCGAGACCAAGGGCCTGCCGCTCGAGGTCATTATCGAGTTCTTCAACGTTGGCGCCAAGGGAATCCCAGAGCAAATGGATTAATTAATTAAACATACGAATGGTCGATGATCCATCCATAAGGAGGTAATATAGGTGAGAAGAAGAGATAATAATGTTGGTTAGTACGGCGTCCTGATTGTTACTGAGTCTCTTGCTCCATGCTTTGCTATTCATGCGGTGATGTTAGGCTAAAGCAGACCAATGATGGTCGATTAGTATGTCAGTTTTTCTTCCTTCATTCAGTTTGAAACCTTTTTGTTCGATACATTGTCGAAAATTTCAATGTATGAGTGTATTTTCTTATGTACACAAAAACATGAGAATATTCCCCTTATCTTATATATGCATATTTTTAGTTGATTTTTCCCTTTTTGCCAATTTAGTTGAATTTTGGTTTATTATACCAAGTGATACATGCATGTATTAAGTGTTGTATACTTTGATTCTGAAAAAGGAACTCTATAAATTCACTCACAAGTCACAACGAGTATCCAGTGCTCTATTGCTTCGGTCAAATATAGTATATTGTATATGACAAGAAGAAATAAATTGTATCATCACCAGTTCTCTCCATATCTATGTTCATCATCTGAGTTCACAAAAAAAAGGTCCTTCAACCACATAGAACCAAAATAATCCTCAAAGGCTCAAATGGGAGAAATGGTGAGAAGAGAACCACATAGCACATGCACTGTTAGCCATGGTTCTAGATATATATGCAATAAATTCAAGAAAGAGTCGATCATCATTGCGAATTTTCCTAATCTTTCCAAGTGATAACATTTGATCCCACAAACATAGTCAAACAAGGAGGATCGATGACAATGGTTTGTATAGGTTAAGGTACACTAGCGAGGGTAAACATGGTCCGTCATGGTCAGGCGCCTCACGTCACGCCGGGAGCGGCTCCCACGGCTGGACGAAAATTCATCCCCGGGATGCTCTGGTCGATCTGTGGTGTGCCCTCTGTTCATGTGGTGCTCCCACAACGCAACTTCAACGTGCCGCGATAGTGATGCGTGTGGCCAGTCGAAGGAAGAGGTGGCTCCGTCGGCCTGCGACGATGCTTGACCTGCTACGGCGGCGAGTGTGACATGTATGCAGTAGACACAGGTTATGCGATGGTGGTGGATTGGTGCGAGTATGGCACATGTATGCTTTCCTCGGCGTGTGATGACAACGGGACATGAGTCGTGCGACGGTTGGATGATGTGAGCGTCACACATGGTAGCGGAAGACCAATGATCGGGTCGAGGCCTCCCTGCTATTTCTACTACCTAAATGCTCGACTTTGTGTCCAGAACCATCACCAGTGGACTTTGGTGAAGACGGGACACGGCGGGAGAAGGCCCCGCCACCGCCGCGCGAGGGAGAAGGCCCCGGCGCCGCCGCCGTCACGGCCCAGACTTCGCCGACGTGACCTTAGGCGGCGGCGGGAGGGAGGGGACGAGGGGTGGAGGGCCTAGGGTCGGCGTGCGGTCGCCCCCCGTGTCGCTAAGGGTGGCCACGCGAGGGTCCTTCTTGATGATCAGTCTCAGATTTCCAAATCTCCCACTGTTGGATCGAGTATTAGCGACGGAAACTTTGAGGCAGAATCAGAAACAGTCGCCACTCCATGTATCCAAGCCGCCTGCAAAGCCCGATTTTGTACAAGGGAGATGCAGGGGGCCTTTTTGGGCCATGCATTGCCTTGGTGACTTCCTTGGCTTGAAACTTTGTGACATATTTTTATTTAATATTTTTATCCTCAAAAATTTCATTCTTATTTTTTTTGCAGGGGAAATTTTCATTCTTATGCGAAATTTAAAAACACTATAAAACAACAATGGAAACTTAGCACTGGATTAATATGTTAGGGCAACAAAAATGATAAAAATATGCCCAAAGTATCTCCAAATAATATAAATATAGCATGAAAATGAAAAAAAGATAACGATATGTATGCATCAGATTGATGCGGAGGTCGGGGTTCAATCTTTTTCGAAAGAAAATAAAATCAACAAGAGCCACGAGACTGACTCGCTCTGTCACGACACTCTGAATCCTGGCCGCTATATACATGGCATCCACCTCAACGTTCAAAGCTTGAACGACAACCAACAAAAACAATTCTTTCGAAGAAGGAAAAACAACAACAAAGACAATGATGAGTTTGTCCTTTTAGTTTGTCTTTCGATCTCCATCAGGCAAGCCGCTATCATCTTGTTTTGCAATGACCGGCAAATCGATCCTGATGGAGACTAATTAAAGCTTGATTGGCTTCATTTGGCCAGAGAGCAGAGCACCAAAAACGAACTGAAATCGACAATGGATTATTTCGCCCCGCCCTCTCACTCGATCGTGATGCTCAATAATTTATCTTTTTTTAAGGATGGTGCATGGCAAACTGGTGAAGTGATCGATCGATCATTGAAGGGAGAAGATATCTTCATCTGCACTAGTCAGTTTTTTAGGAGCAAATAAATTTTAAAGATATCTCCATCCGTCTCAAAATAAATTTCTCAACTTTAGTACAACTTTAAGGAGTACTAGTTCTGAATTTGCTCTACTGCACTGAATGCAGCACGCTAGATAGTATCACAGTCTAACTGAAATCTTAAACACCACAATTTTTGTTTACAGAGGAGATACAAAAATTAACCTGTCCGAGTACATTGGATCGACACAAGAACAGTACCTAGAAACCTGACTAAGCCAAGAATACGCCATCGGCCGGCGCCGTCACCTCGCCACATCTCCCGCAGGTGCTACTCCCTGCCACGACGACTACCACGGTGGGGGGCGCCGCCGCTGGCTGCACCTGCATGGGCGTGGCAACGATGGCGGCCCGGCAGGACGGGCACGTGGCGCGCGTCCGGAGCCAGGCGTCGACGCACGCGACGTGGAAGCCGTGGCCGCATCCCGGGAGCACGCGCAGGGCCTCCCCGCCGGCGAACTCCACCAGGCATATCGTGCACTCCGGCGATGACGACGAAGTGTCCTCGGCGAAGGAGACGGTGGGGAGCGCGTCGATGGCCTTCTTCTTGAGGCCCTTGGGGGGAGGAGGATAGTGGTCGGAGGGTCGTCGGCGGCACGCGCACCGGGAGAGGAGGGCGAAGGCGAGGACGCAGACGAGGACGCACATCAGCGACGCCAGGATCACCACCATGTCCGAGTCCACCGTCACCACCAGCGATGTCTGCTGCTCGGGCCGAGGCGGCGGCAGCGCCGGAGGCGAGCCGGGGCCGGCGGCGGCCGTGCTGGGGTGCAGCAGGCTCGCTGGAGCGCGCATGGTGCCGCACCGTCGCCGCTGCTCTGCTACGGTGGACGCTCTGCACTCTCTGTCGAGGCGTTCAGCTCTCCTTCGACTATGGACCTGGCCGAGGCCGTGCCCGTGCGTGCGGTGCAAGCGCCTCATATAGCTAGCCACTCGTGGATAGAGCATGTTGTCACGGTAGTGGAAGGTGCAACTGGCCCGCAGACAGGTAACGCCGGGCCCACGAGAGAGTGGCGGGCGCCTGTACGGTCCATGCATGCATGTCAATTTACTGCACACGTGGCAAACTCGTTTGGCAGTGTATACGTGGAATGCAAGCAGTAGATTTTTTTTTTTTGCGGGTCAAGCAGTAGAAATTTCAACACAAAAACAGTAGAATCCAGTGACACTGTAGCTCGTTAGGGGCAGAACTGGACCTGGGCATCTCCGGGCCGGGTTTCAGGCCAGGTTTCAAAAAGCCCGGCCTCAAAATCCCAAGCGGCCTGGCCCGGCCCACAGCCCAAGCAAAATGCCTATTTTCCGTATTTTAAAATAACTATATAGCTATTTTCGGGATTAATATTATAATACTACACTTATATTTATATAAAAATCCTGAAAATCATGGTTTGTCGGGCTTTTCCCAGGCTTCGGGCCGGGCTGCGGGCTGGAAATTAAGGCCTGAGCCCGGCTCAGACGCCGGGCTTCGGGCCGGGCTGCCCATGCCCAGGTTTGGGCAGAACTAGTAACAAACGTCTACTCTCTCCATATTAAAATATAAAACGTTTCTTGACACTGTTTAGTGTAAAAAAACGTCTTATATTTTGATACAGAGGGAGTACTAACTAGCTAGGGATCAACCATAAATACTAGTCTGTACTCCTAAAGAGGAGTCATTTCGTTCGTTCGTTCCTGCCCTCTGCGTCGATTGAACCCCACCCTCCACACGCTTTCCCACCGTCTCAATCGATTTTCTCGGTCCAAACCGACATTCCACCCCCACACCGCGTAGGCAGTATGATCGAAAAACTGGTGGGAAAAAACCGCCACTGAAACACTAGCCGCCGCACGTCTACGATTTTGCCACCTCGTCTTCGTCCGATCTTAATGGAGCACGGCCGAGGGAGGAGATGAGGGAGAGGAGGATGCACACCACCTCCAAACCTGTCCGCCGATGCACTGATGGACGCCTTGCCGGCCGCAACCTCGACGATCCTTCTCTCCCTTGCGTCGTGGCCGCCCCACCATCTCCACCAGCGCAACGGCGTACGAGTCCTTCCAACATGCGGCAGATCGATCTGGGACCCATGGCGGAGGAAGCCGATACGCCGCGCCGCGCAGTGCCTGGGGTCTCCACCTCCCCTCCCCATATTCCTCCCTCAGCCGCTGGCAGCGACGACTACTTGCGGCGCTGCTCCTCACTTGTGCTCCAACCGCCGCCCCCTATCCCTCCTCCGCCGAAGGTGCAAAAGAAGCAACACCAGACAGAAGAAGGTGGGTTCAACCGGCAGAGCCGTGAGCGAGATTGCGTGCGAGCGGATGGAGCAGCAGTTGAGGTCGTGGTGGACCATGGCCGGAGCCGGAACAGAGAGCTGGAGCGGAGGAGATGAGGGGGGCGGGGAAGGTGTCACGCTGGAAGGAGATACGGAGGAGGGGGAGGAGGTGAAGTACGGTGAGGTGCTCCAGCCCCCCCCCCCCCACCCCCCTTCATTACCAGCAATTTTAGTTAGGGAACGAATAAGAAAACATGCTCAGCATAAGTCCTAAATGCAATATACTGAACATATTTACAGGCTTCATATAGAGAATATTAATTCTCCCCTGTTACAGGCTTTTGCGATGTTTTTGTTGATCCAATTTATGTTCGGTTTTGCCAATTTAAACGTGAACAGTTCATGGTAAAGCATAATAATAACAAATGATATGCTATTATTTTCAGTTCATTAATATGAAAATGATAGCATAAAGAACAGTTGCAATTATTGATAAGTTTTCATAAGTGATGCAAAATTCAGCATGATATCGTATAAATCTTGACAAATTAACCTCCCTGAAATTATCATATTTTTCTGTGGTCACCAAGGCAACTATTGACAGGTTTTTTTATCTCATGTTAAACACGCAGTTCTTGCCCCATATCGTAAACTACCAAGATATCCCCCCTGCGAGGTTATTTAGAAAATGGAAGCTTCATTACCCCTACTATTTTGGCTTGCTTTCCTATAATTTTTGGCTCGCAGTGCCACTGCTTCATATATATCATCTTGGGAATTGTTCGTGTGACTACTGATATATTTCATCATAGATGGTCAGTAGAATTCATCCAACAGACTCTAAGTAATCTTTCCAAAGTATATATATTGATCCTTGTATAAATTTACTACTTAGAAATTACTCAAGATTTCTCATCATGTTCTTGCTCTTAGCAGGTGATCAACGCACGTGCAAATGTCGCAGGACAGCCGAATATGAGTTTCACTCTGAGAGCTCGACCTCCCCCCTTCGTGGCCGCCGCTGGTGCGGAACTGAGGATTCTATCTAAATCAGCCAGTACTTACTTGTCCTTCTGCTGCAAGTCAAATTCCTTCACAAGGTTAGTTCCACATGGTGTCCATAGAACAGTGTTGATCACCCACACATATCACAAACAGAAGTTGGGGATCAAACATAATTTTTACAATGAATAGTTGCAAAGTTGAAACTTTAAACCGAGATCCCTGCATATATGTCTGTTTTGTGTATGTGTGATCTAGAGTTGTCAATGGGGTTTCGATCTTCAGAAAAGTAAAGTTTCTGTAGTATGTTTCCAAACAACTATGACACACTTCTTTTTTGTATAGAGCATGGTTAACTTAACATACGGGTGTTACACAATGTTGTGAACTGGACTCATCAAGTTACTTACATCTGTTTTTTGTATTGTAGGAAAGCGGATATGACAATGCCGCTACCTCGGACGACGCAACTGAATTAATTTAAAGGAGGAGGGATGTAAAACTGCAGAGCTTAGAACTTGGTCTTGCCAAAGATCGTTCAGTGATAAGGAAGACTATCCAGACAAGGACAATCGGCCTCCACTAACCGAAAAAGATAATGTACCGGTTGGACCGGTGTACAGGAATGCGTGTGCAATTCTCAGGTACAGGAATTCCTTTTCCATTAAACACTTTAATATTAGGGCAAGAAATGGCTGAGGAGTAGTATTGGAAAGATTGATCTGACTAGCTTATTTTGGGTGGGAACACAACTGCAGCATTGCTAAAAATAATAAATGTTTGCTCGTTTTGGTAGGAATTACTAGGAGATGGAAAGGTTGTTCAAAGTCTGTGTGTATGAAGAAGGTGAGCCATCGGTGTTCCACGACGTTCCGTGTTGCAACATGTACTGATTTATATGTCATGGAGATGGAGAACGAGATCAGATCGAGGGACCCCGAGCTTGCCCATGTCTTCTTGTGTCTTTCAGGCATTTGTCGAAGATAATCGTGGATGGTGTAGTTCAGTCTTGCCATGCTCGGCTTTACTCATTGTACATCATTGGGCATCAATTTGAATGATTAGCATATTGAGTAAATATTGATTGCCATGTATGAATTATTGTGTATCAGGGGCCATATGTGTTGTTGGCAGATGACCATCTCTTCTAAGGACATCTCTCTGCGGGAGATAAGCATCTGAACCGACATTGGTGTTCATGTGCTCTGTGTTTTTTTTCTATTGTTCTTTGTTCATTGCCGGTGGTCTGTGTTTAAAATCTGAACGTGCTGGTCAGATGATTTGTTTGGAACTTGTATATGGAGTTCAGGCACATAGATTCGCTCATACGGACGTACTCATCAATGAGATCACCCAGAACTCCGTATGCAAGCATCCGGATAGCTGCAGTGCATTTCTGATAAGAGGAGAAGCCAATCTTTCCAAGAGCGTCCTCTTTGCACTCGAAATACTTATCGTACCCGACCACCCCCTCCCGAATACGGTTGAAAACATGCCTAGCCATACGGAAACGGCGCCGGAATTTGTGATGTTTGAAGAGCGGGTTCGGTGTCTCGAAGTAGTCCTTCCAAAGAAGGAAATGGCCACTCTCTCGGTTGCGATTCAACGCCGGAGTGTGCCCCGGGATCGAGCCACGGAACAACGGCCGCTGCCTACAAAGGTGGTCGTGGATGACCAACACAGCAGCCACCATCTCCTCATCGTCGGATGAAGAATCATCCGAGTCGCAAAGGAAATTGTGAAAAAAGAACTCGTCGGCCGGGTCCATTTGTACCTTGCGGGCAAACCGTCGAACAGCTTGCGGGCGCCGTCAAACAAGCAGGCCGGCGAAGAGATGCGCGCCTCCCCTGGACCAGGTAGCGGCGTCCGGCAAGCGTGGCGGCGTCAGACGAGCGTGCCGGCGTTGTCGAAGGAGCTGGCCGGGGGCGCGGTGGAGCCGAGGTGGTGCTCGCGCCGACGTCTTGGGGGGAAGATGCGGTGGCTCGGGGCGAGGCGATGGTGGCAGTGACGTGGAAGGTGGCGTGCCGTGGGGGAGGTATGTGGGTGTGGGCGGCTGTTGAGGGGGCACTGGAACTGGGCGGCGGCGGTGACGTGGTGAGGCGGCCGGGGCTTGCTGTCGATGGGAGGAAGAGAATGGACTATGTGCCACCGACTGGCGGGCCAGGGGGAGGAGTAGGCGGGCGTCGCACGCGTCCACTTGGTGTCCGCGCCGACGCAAATGAGGCTCAAATTTGGGCCGGGAATTGGTCGGCAGGCGGACGAAAAGCGGACGCGCGTCCGTTTGGATCGGCGCGTTGGGCCGACTTTTGTGTCCGTTTTAACCCAAACGGACACGCGCGGACGAAATGAGTCCGCTGGAGTTGCTCTAAGGTGAGCCTCCGTCAAGATTCCTAAGAAAATACTCTGAGTTGAAATCTTCTGTTCTGTTTTAAAAAAGACGTGAGGTTATGTCGACCGCTCCTCAGTGTCGATTCCAGCAGGGGCTTCAACGGGCTGAAGCCTACCATTCAAAAATAATAATAAAAAATCCTACTATTGCTATTACTCTTGACCCCAGCACATCTACACACTCCAGCTTCCTTCCTACAATAGTGAATCGGGCAGAGAAATAGTAAAAAAATGCTTTGGGAGGAACAGGTGAAAGTATTTGCGTCTTGATGCTATCCAACTAGCTTAGCCCATGCACTTGTTATATGACAGAAAATTAGTGTATTTGATCTAGTACACATTCTATGATAAAAATATTAAAAATTTCAATAAATATTGCATGAGCTTGGTAGTAGTCTAGCAAAATTTGAGCTTATTTGGACAATATGAATGAGAGATAATGACTATTTTGCTAGATAGATCTATTTTTTTGGCTCAAATTTTTTATTTTTGAAAACTCATAAAATATCCTAGTAAATGGTACATGTTCCCACTAGTAATTGGAAGTGTTGAGCTTAATTAAACAATAGGACTTAGATAATGGCCATCTTGCTGAACCGATCAAATTTTTTGTCCAAAAAGGCGTTTAGTTCACTAACCGTGAAAGTTGAGCCCACCCTCCATTTTCTTCCTAGATTCTCCACTGCTGCTCCTCATTCGTCCAACTTGACGTATGTTCCCCTTTGTTCTTCATGTTTGAATTTTTTCCTTCTATCTCTGGGTTTTTTCACGAGTTTTCCTGAAAACCACCTCAAGTGCCCCACCTGTTATTGTAAGCTAATAAGCGCTTACCAAATAAAATCATATTATTTTCAACAATCACGTTAACATGGGCAGATAAATCATGTGCTAACATACTAAACATTTATACTTTTGTTGTAATGCATGAACAATTATCTAGTGGAATGAAAAGTACGATTACATATTTAACCATCTCTATCCAATCATATTCCCTATTTAAGAAGAGATTAACATGGTGCCTTAATGTATGAAAACACTTTGGCTTATCCCACGATTACTTGATTTCCCCCACAAGGAAAACACGCTTAATTTCTCCTTCGCTTTGTGATGCACTCCGAATGGACCATCGAGTTCGTATGCAATAGGCACCATTTTCGGCGGAAGCCGACAAGAGCTGAGAAGATCGTGAGGGGCAAGATATGAACTTTTGAACTCGAGTGGTCATCTTTTATAAGTTAATCTGTGCATGCAAAACTCTACTCCATTGGTTGGGGACATGATCTCATGGAAAGTAGCAACTATCTACTGTGAGTGAGTGATCGATCGAACAATATATGTATGATCAATCCCGTGTTATCTGTTAGGTTGTGTGTCCGTAAGCACGTGCTTGAATAATCAGTAAACCAACCGAGTCGTCAGCCACTATCATTATCTCACTCGTGCATCAACTTTAATTCACTAGCTAGTGCGGCTGCATGTGATCAGACACGCATGCATGCATGCCGCACGTGTACCACACTTAGGATTATTTTAGTTGGAAGAGGACTGCCAGGCCCCTAATCCATGGCCACCATTTGGTGTCAAAACCTAAGATGAAACTGAAGCTATTTTCAATCGAACAAGATGCTCAATGATTTGTTCCATGTCAAAGAAGATGAAGTGGAGATTTGTCCCGGCCAATAAATGAAGAGGACAAGAGGTGAATATCGCAGAAAGTAGGTGACTTGTTCATGGCCACTTGCACGAATACTAGCAGAGCAAATAACACTATGTTTTGCTGGGCGCTGAATGCAGCAAGCCAGCACTACACAAGTTTTGCTTTGCAAAATTAACCTGTCGAGACACATTGGATAGACAGCTAAAAAGCAGAGAATGAGGAAAATGGGGGTAAGGAGGACATGTCCTCGACGCCACCGTTCGGCGCTGCCTCGCCGCACCTCTCGCACCTGTTGTTCGCCGCCACTACGACCACCACATTGGGCGTTGCGGGCGTGGCAACGATGGGGGCGCGGCAGGAGGGGCATGTGGCGCAGGTCCGTAGCCAGGCGTCGACGCATGCGACATGGAAGCCGTGGCCGCACCGCGGGAGCACGCGCAGGCCCTCCCCCTCCGTGAACTCCGACAGGCAGATCGCGCACTCTGATGACGACGGCGACGATGACTGCGGTGGAGCCGCGGCAGCGAAGGAGACGGTGGGGAGCGCGTCGATGGCCTTCTTCTTGAGGCCCTTGGGGGGAGAAGCAGAGTTGGCGGAGCGCCGGCGTCTACTGCATGCGCAGTGGGTGACGAGGGCGATGCCGAGGGCGAGGACGAGCGCGCACAGCAGCGCCGCCAGGATGACCACCATGTCCGAGTTCACTGTCATCACGGGTGCCGTCTGCTGCTGCTGCTCCGGGGCCTTCATACTCACCGGCGACGACGACGGCTTGCCGGGGCCGGTGGTGGCGAGGGCGGCTGGGTGCAGGAGGCTCGCCGGAGCGCGCATGGTGTCGCCGCCGCTGCTGCTATATATGGTGTCTGATCTCTGGACTCTGTATGTAGCTTATCTTGACTCTGGCGTACGTGTGTGCGATGGCTCTGCGTAGGTTTTTATAGCGTGGAAGTGGCCGTGGTGGTGTGGAAGGCAAGGCAACGCCCACGGTATGGCTCGTGGAAGATAAGTAGGATCTTGTGACACTGTAGAATTAGCAACTACTAAACGCCTACTTTCCTGGAGACCAACCGTATGTGTGTGAAACGTGTGTGTGAAAAGATGAGACACGCTTTACTTTTTTTAACTTGTGCTTTGCTTTGAAAGAAGACGAAAGGTTGCGGTGCCTACACATTTCTTATTGTAAAGTGGATCGGCGAAAGATATTCGAGGCCTGACTAAAATCACGTGCTTATTTTTTTATTTCTAAAGTACATTTGTTTTTTCTTTTGAAATTCATCGTTGGTTATGAACATGATAGCCAAGCACGATCATCGCCCTGCTTGCATTATGGAAAAATGCATGCGAATTTTTTTTTTGGAAAGGATAAAATGCACGCGTAATTTATTTTATTGTACACTTCTGCTTCGGTACACCCCCCCTAAACACATCAACGGAGAAGATCTCTTCATACCCCTACATAATAAAAGTAGGATGGTCTTTTTTGAGAATAGGCCACGAGAGATATCAACAATAACGGGCCGGCCCATTAGCAAACACTTCAAATAAAATAAAATAAATAGAGGACAAAATGGGAGAAGCTAGGTTTCGAACACCTGTCTTCTAGATGCACCACAAGCCACTAGATCACTACCGAGTTCGTGATATATTAGTAAGGGCGACCAACTTAACGTAAAAGAGCTTGTTGTTCCACTAGTTTTTCATGTTTTTTCTGTTTTTGTTTTGTTTTACCGGGTTTCTCCGTTTTCACTGGCTATATCTAATACATTTTTTCTAATACATGTTTAACATTACTCAAATCAAGATTAAAAAATTTAAATATATGGTTCACGTTTTTCCAATACATTTAATATTTTTCAAATCCGTGAACATTTTTGAAATATCGATTAATTTTTTTCAAATCCGTGAATGCTTGGGCCAGCCAAACAAGGGCCCGACAGCAGCGATCCCGTCTCATAGTTTGCCAAGGCCTAAAGCTTTTTTACTATTCTATATTTCCTTTTTTCCTTCTACTTTTTTGTTAATTTATTTTTCTCCTTTTTGATATTTATTATTCTTTTTGAAATTTATTCAAAAATTTGAAATACCAAAAATGTTCCTGTTTTCTAATATTGTTTACAATTTTTAAAAACCGTTCTAGAATTTCAAAAATTGTTCCCTTTTTGGAATTTGTTATTTACAAATTTAAGAAATGTTTTCGTTTCAATAAAAGTTGATAAACTTTAAAAAAATACATGGTTTGCAATTTGTGGTCAAAATTTTCATCTATTGTTGGGAATTTGTTAATCGTTTTTGAAAAAGTGTTCGATTTTGTAAAAAATTGTACACAATTTGAAATTTCAAATTAGTGAAAAAAATTCAAGAAATGGTTAGGACATGAGAAAATGTTCATGTTGATTGATAATGACAGAAAATCCAAATCACAGAAACATTTAAATTAGGAAAAACTACATGCTCACGGATGCACCTGTCTGCCCTAGTCTGGCACACTCCTCTCAACTAGTTGTTGTTTTTGGACTATTGATAAATGACCCCAACTTTTGCAAGGAGGTAGGCATGCCCATGGTAGGTATCCATGCCAGATTGAAAGAATTCTGACACCGTTTGCACGTTCTGGCAAGTCCGACCATTTATTGGCCTTTTTTCACCGGAAAAACTCCAGAAATGCAAAACTTTTCGAAAACCTAAATAATTACGCATGGTGCCTTGAATTCGACATAAGTCCGTGGAAAAAATTGGGTTCATTTCTACGATGTCGAGAAACAACGTGCTCTCAGACATAGCCTTCTAGCCTACCCGAACACCCTACGTCAACATGGTCTATTTTTGGACATCTTTAAAATGACCCTAACTTTTGCAAACAGGTGGGAATTCCCATGGTAGGCATCCATGTCAGCTTTGAATGATTTCCGACACCGTATACAAGTTGCGACATGTCCAACCATTTATCGACCTTTTTTGACTGAGAAAACTCCAGAAAATCCAAATTTTGTCCAAAACTAAAACAACTTGGCATCGTGCTTGGAATTGGTCATACAAGGCCATGAATAAAAATGGAGGCATTTCAAGGATGTCGAAAGACATTGTGCTCTCAGGCGGACCCTTCTGGCCTAGCCGAACACCCTACGTTGAACATGGTGTTCTTGTGGACATTCCTGAAATGGCCCCAACTTTTGCCATCAACTGGGCATGCCCTTCGTAGGCGTCCATACCAGGTTTGAACGACTTCCGACATCGTGTGCAAGTTGCGACACGTCCGGCCATTTATTGGCCTTTTTTGACCAAGAAAACTCCGTAAAATTAAAAAATTGTCGAAAACCCAAACAACTTGGCATGGTGCTTTGGAATTGTCATACAAGGACATAGAAAAATTGAGTTCATTTCAAGGATGTCGATGAACAACGTGGTCTCAGACGGAGCCTTATGACCTACCCGGACACCCTCCATTGAACATGGTATATTTTTGAACATTTTTGAAATGACATCAACTTTAAAACAGTTACTTAAAAGTGTTATTCAGGTATTCCAAAAACATTCAATTTTTTGAGCAAGTTTCAAAAGTAATAATAAAGTTTAAAAGAAGAAAAATGAATTAACAAAAAAAGAGAAGAAAAACAAAAAAATAGAAAAAAAGCTTAGGCCATGGCCCAACTAGGCGACGACATCGCTCCCGTCGAGCGCCTGTTGGCCCGGCCAAAGCGCTCGCGGATTTGAAAAAAGTTCAACGATTATAAAAATGTCCCTGTTTTCAAAATTTGTTCGCAAATTCAAAAAATGTTCCCTTTTTTCAAACTTGTTGAAAAACTCAAAAAAATGCTCGGGGAGTTTCAAATAATGTTCGCGCTTTCAACTTTTTTTCGAATTTAAAAAACACTCATGTTCGTATTTTGTTCCGGGAAATGAAAATTATTCCTGTTCATATTTTTGTTTCGGAATTTTAAAAATATCCATCTTCATCCTTTTGTCACAGGAAATTCTACACACATGAAAAATGTTACGGGAAATTCATAAAAAAATTGGTCTCAGGTTTTTTTTCAATTTTTTTTTGAAATTCCAAATTATTTAGTGTTTTACAAAGAACTTGAATTTTTTTACAACAGTTCATGTTCAAAATTGTGTTTGGTCTTTTGAAAAAATGTTTGTGTTTTGACATTCTAGGGAATTTTGAAAGACAAATTTTTTTTTACATTTTATGTACTATTTAAAAAAATGTGAATTTGTATTTTGTTTGTTTTTTTATTAGAAGCGAATATTTTTAATATTTTGACCAAATCCCTGTGCGTGGCGCCGTCTGTTTGAGCAGCTCCTAGTCAATGCTTTAAGCACCAGTTTGGAGGCTGGCGCTCGTGCACATGCTGGCGGACCGTGGTCCAATATTGCGCAAGCTCAGTCGCATGCTTCGCTTGCTAGATTTGAAAAAGTTCATGAATTTGAAAATAGTTCACAAATTTCAAATACAATTCATGAATTTCAAAATTGTGCACGAGTAAAATTTTAAAAATTTCATGAATTTGAAAAAGTTCACGAGTTTGAAAAAAGTTTGTGAATTTGAAAATTGTTACGAGTTAAAATATTAAAATATCATGAATTTGGAAAAACTTCACAAGTTTTAAAAAAGTCTACTAATTTTAGAAAAATTCACGAGTTAAAATTTTAAAAGTTTCATGAATTTGAAAAATTCATGAGTTTGGAAAATGTGCACAAATTTGGAAAAAGTTTGCGGATTTGAAGAAATGTTCACGAATTGTTAAAAAGTTCACAAATTAAAAAGAAAGTCCATAAAAAATAAGAATGAAAAAAGAAAAAGAATATCAAATTAAAATGGAAAAAGAAGGAGAAAAAACCGAGCAGAAAACATGCATCAAAAAACAAAAACAAAAAGAACCTGAACCGAAAATGTAGAAAAGAAGAAGAATAAGAAGTGAAACTATGCACAGCAGGTTGTCTATCCCAGCTGGTAACTGCCGCCGTAAATAAAGCAGGTGGTACTGAGTTCGATTCTCATACAAAGATGGGTACGATTTGCGAAAGATCTATATTACCCTTTATATGTTAAGTGAGGGGGGTGTACCGAAGCGGGGCTCTTTATTGTAAGATGAGGGGAAAATGGTCAACTTATTTGATCCGTGCGCTGAAATGGCCAAAATGATATATATGCATGCAGGTACATGCCATTCATTGTCTGGAACTAGGGACAAAGACGGACAGGACTAAGTGATAACATATTTGTTTTTCCTGCTTTCTAGAAAAATGGAAACAGTTATAAATCCTGGAAACAAATAAAGAGCGAATATGGTGCTAACATAGATAAAAAAAATTATACTATCGTAAACAAATATAAATAAAGCAAAAACAACAAATCCAATTGCTAAGTTGACTACATCATTTTAACTTGGATATATTTTCGTTTCTAGTAACATAATAAGATAATAAGATATAATTTCTAGGAAGATAGTCATAGACTCTCTCTCATGGGAGTAGAGAAAGGATTGTGTTTTTCTTATGCTAGGATTGAGTTGGGCTAAAGTGTACATGGGTTGGGCTAGAGTGTGCTATCTCTACTGCTTAAAAAAAGAACAATGTTCCTTTTCCTGCCAGGCGGAGTGCTTCGTCCAACATTCCATATTTTTCCTGATGATCATTCCTTGAAAACCGTCTTAATTATCCCATCTTTTATTCACTTACCAAATAAACAATATTTTCTTTGGTACGGATTGTAATAATCTAAACTATGAGAATTGGCCATAGACTTAAAAGTCCACAAAATAAATGACTAAGAAGTAAGTGGTGCAAGAAATTTTCAGGATAATTAAGTGTGTGTTTTCATAGTGGTGTGTGGATAGGAAGGGCGGAGCCACATGGCAAGATAATTTGTAACAAGTAACAAGTAACAAGTATAATAAAGTGCAGCAAGGTGGCCCAATCCTTTTTGTTGCAAAGGACAAGCCGGAACGAACTCGTATAACAAGCAAAGCGTTCTCAAGGACACATGGGAATTTCATCTAGTCACTTTCATCATGTTTGTTTGATTCGCGCCCGCTACTTTGATAATTTGATATGTGGGTGGACCGGTGCTTGGGTGCTGTTCCTACTTGAACAAGCCTCCCACTTATGATTACCCCCTCTCGCAAGCATCCGCAACTACGAAAGAAGAATTAAGATAAATCTAACCATAGCATGAAACATATGGATCCAAATCAGCCCCTTACGGAATAGCGCATAAACTAGGGTTTAAGCTTCTGTCACTCTAGCAACCCATCATCTAATTACTACTCCACAATGCCTTCCCTTAGGCCCAAAGATGGTGAACTGTCATGTAGTCGACGTTCACACGACACCACTAAAGGAAGCAACAACATACATATCATCAAAATATCGAACGAATACCAAATTCACATGATTACTTATGACAAGACTTCTCCCATGTCCTCAAGAACAAAAGTAACTACTCACAAATCATATTCATGTCCAAGATCGGAGGGGGATTGAATAGCATTAAGGATCTGAACATATAATCTTCCACCAAATAAACCAACTAGCATCAACTGCAAGATGTAATCAACACTACTAGCAACCCACAGGTACCAATATGAGGTTTTGAGACAAAGATTGAATACAAGAGATGAACTAGGGTTTGAGATGAGATGGTGCTGGTGAAGATGTTGATGAAGATTGGTCCTCTCACGATGAGAGGATCGTTGGTGATGTCGATGGCTTCAATTTCTCCCTCCCGGAGGGAAGTTTCCCCGGCGGAATCGCTCCGTCGGAGAGCAAAATAGCTCCTGCCCAGGTTCTGCCTCGAGATGGCGGCGCTTCGTCCCGAAAGTCTTCTTCTGATTTTTTCTAGGGCAAATGGCTTCATATAGCAGAAGGAGGAGGCCGGAGGCCTGCCAGGGGCCCCACAAGCTCGGGGGGCGCGCCCAGGGGGTAGGGCGCCCACCCAGGCTTGTGGCTTCCTGATGGGTCCGCTTCTGTTGATTCTTTCGCCAGTATTTTTTATATATTCCAAAATAATTCTCCATAAATTTTGAGGTCATTTGGAGTTGTGCAAAATAGCTATCTCTGTTTCACCCCTTTCCGGTCCAGAATTCCAGCTGCCGACAATCTCCCTCTTCGTGTGAACCTTGCAAAATAAGAGAGAAAAGGCATAAGAATTGGACAATAAAGTGAAATAATGATTAAAAACATATTAATTAATAGTAGTAAATCATGATGCAAATTGGACGTATCAACTCCCCCAAGCTTAGACCTCGCTTGTCCTCAAGCGAAAGGCGAAATCGATAATCATGACCACATGTTTAGAGAGAGAGGCGTCGATAAAAAATAAAATACGGACATGGAGCATCATGATCTTTATTATAACAGCAATATATCATCATAGAACTTCTCATGAAGAAGTGACAATTCATCCACAAGTTAAAGTATGAACCATAAACCAAATTGAAAACTAACAAACTATGATCTCAGTCACTGAAGCAATTATAATTCATCATATTACCAGAAAGAGTCTATGTAAGAGCTTTGTTTAGCAAGTTCACATACTCAACTATCATTTAGTCTTCTATGATTGCTGACACTCACGGCATACTTATGGAGCAAAAGTTTCGGTTAGACTCATAGAAAGATAGGGGCTTATAATTTCGCCTCCCAACATATTTACCTCAAGGGTATCACCTAGATCCAACTGGATATATATGCCTGGATCAATCCCCACCACATGATGCTTGCCAAGAGGGAAAATAACAATGGAATAGAGGAGAATGCTATTGACTCTTGCATGAAAGTAAATACATAAAGTAAAAGATAGGCCCTTCGCAGAGGGAAGCAGTGGTTATCATGCGCTTTTTGTTTTTGGATGTGCAAGCTCTTAATGTAAAGGAACGTCACTTTATATTGCCCCTTGTGATAGCGACCTTTATTATGCAGTCTGTCGCTTTTATTTCTTCACCATCACAAGATCGTACAAAGCTTATTTTCCCTTACAATAAAAGATCATACATATTTAGGAGCAATTTTTATTGCTTTGCACCGATGACAACTTACTTGAAGGATCTTATTCAGACTCTCATGGCTTGAAACTGGGTTTAAGTGTTTTTGGATGCACAAGTAGTATCTCTACTTAGTACAGAATTTTGGCTAGCAAAAGATAGGGGGCAAGCACCACATGTTAGAGGATCCAAAACAATATAGCTTCTATGTGAATATAAGCAAAACATAGCTCATTACGTTGTCTTCCTTGTCCAACGTCGACTATTTGGCATAGAATATTTAATGGGGGCTCACAATCATAAAAGATGTCCAAGATAGTGTATTTATATGTGAGACCTCTCTTCTTTTATTACTTTTTCATGAATTGCAACAATGACCAATGCTATGTTTGTCAACTTTCAACAAGTTTCATCAATTATACTTCTTTTATGTGAAGTCATCACTCCCCATGGGATTATCATATGATCTTATTTTTTTTCTTTATTTCTAAGATTGGATCAACAAAAGCAAAACACTCAACTCAAACTACTCTTTATTATATAACTTTCACACACGATTACATACATATATAGATCACAAAGCAAGCACTCGAAACTAAATTATACTAAAACTTTATTCTTCTAAATCACAAAATAACTAAGGATCGAACTAAGATAGATAATAATGACAAAAAGTGATGGTGATACGATACCGGGGCACCTCCCCCAAGTTTGGCACAAGCCAAGGGTGGTGCCCATACCCATGTACTCAAATCTCCTTCTTCGGTGATGGTGGTGATGAAGTGGTGGGCCTGTCCTTCAAAATATTTAATAAGATATCTTTCAAACTCTGGACCTCCCGGAGCAACTGCTGAATTGCGGTGGCATTCTTTTGCACTTCAACCATAATATGTTTATTTTTCGGCCACCATTATCCCTTTCCTGCATCATTCTCACTTGGACGGGAAATATCCCAATTGGAAGGTATGTGCATATGAAGAGTGTTTTCAACCCCATAATTGTGGACCAAATTATGAAAATTGTTCCGATGTAACCTGTGTAAGGGTCTCCTAGGAGGAAGCCCTTCTTGTACCTCTGGACTCCCATGGCTTGTAGTGCTTTTTACGGCTTGATGAGGATTTGGAGTCATGGAGATGCCGGCAAGGGTGCCCCTCTCGGAGGCCGGGGGGTGGACTTCCGGCGAATCTCCATCATCTTCTTCCATGGTAACCTCCTCCTCCTCCTCTCTCCTGAGTTCCATCTATAGCAACCAAGCGTCGTCTCCCACGTTGTTGGAGGAAGTGGAAGACATAATGCCCGACCTAAAAAATCTGACAGGAAATAGCACGAAACAAGAGCAGAGGAGAAACTTGCGATGCGGTGGTCAAAACACCCGTGAGTATATATAATGAATTTTTCCCGTGCAGAACAAGTAATATGGAAGAAAAACGGAGTCGGGATAGTCCACGAGGGAGCCACAAGCCTGGTAGGCGCGCCCTGGGGGGTAGGGCGCGCCCCCAGGCTTGTCGCCTCCTCGTGCACTTTTCAGACTGTTTATTATTTTCCTAATTTTTTATATATTCCAAAACGGACAGAAAGTACTTTTATGGAAGTTTTGGAGTCGGTTTACTTACCGTACCACATACCTACTCCTTTTCAGGCTTCTGGAGCGTTCCGGAAGATTTCTTCTATGTGCTCTTCTGGTGTCATTTTTGAATAATATTAGTTTCAACATTAATAGGCGTACTTGAGATATAATGTTTAATTCTTTGCACATTAACCACTCTCGGATTATTGCCTTCGAAGTTGTTTATTTTGATGACTCCGGAGCGATAAACTTCTTCAATGATATACGGTCCTTCCCATTTAGAGAGAAGTTTTCCTGCAAAGAATCTTAAACGAGAATTGTATAATAGAACATGATCACCTACTTTGAATTCCCATTTTTGAATTCTTTTATCATGCCATCTTTTAAATTTTTCTTTAAACAACTTGGCATTTTCATAAGCTTGGGTTCTCCATTCATCTAGAGAGCTAATATCAAATAACCTCTTTTCACCGGCAAGTTTAAAATCATAGTTAAGTTCTTTAATTGCCCAATATGCTTTATGTTCTAATTCAAGAGGTAAATGACATGCTTTTGCATAAACCATTTTATAGGGAGACATACCCATAGGGTTTTTATAAACAGTTCTGTAAGCCCATAATGCATCATCAAGTTTCTTAGACCAATTCTTTCTAGATCTATTAACGGTCTTTTGCAAAATTAATTTTATTTCTCTATTAGTTAATTCAACTTGACCACTAGACTAAGGATGATAAGGAGATGCAATTCTATGGTTAACATCATATTTAGCAAGCAATTTACGGAAAGCACCTTGAATAAAATGTGAACCACCATCAATCATTAAATATCTAGGGACTCGAAATCTCGGGAATATAACTTCTTTAAGCATTTTAATAGAAGTGTTATGATCAGCACTACTAGTTGGAATAGCTTATACCCACTTAGTAACGTAATCAATAGCAACTAGAATATGAATATCCATTGGATTTAGGAAACGGTCCCATATAATCAAAACCCCAAACATCAAATGGTTCGATAACAAGTGAATAATTCATAGGCATTTCCTGACGTCTACCCACATTAACAATTCTTTGACATTCATCACAAGAGAGGACAAACTTACGTGCATCCTTGAAAAGAGTAGGCCAATAAAAACCAGATTGTAATACCTTCTGTGCAGTTCTGTCTCCCGCATGGTGTCCTCGATATGCCTCGGAGTGACATTTCCATAGGATTTGTTCCTGTTCATGCTCAGGTACACAACGTCTAATAATAGCATCTACTCCTTCCTTATATAAATGTGGGTCATCCCAAAAGTAATGCCTTAAATCAAAGAATTTTTTTTCTTTTGTTGGTATGTGAAACTAGGTGGTATATATTTAGCAACAATGTAATTAGCATAGTCTGCATACCAAGGAGTATTACGAGAAGCATTTATCACAGCTAATTGTTCATCAGGGAAATCATCATTAATAGGAAGTGGGTCATTAAGAACATTTTCCATTCTAGACAAATTATCAGCTACGGGATTCTCAGCTCCCTTTTTATCAATAATATGCAAATCAAATTCTTGTAGCAAAAGAACCCACCTAATAAGTCTAGGTTTAGCATCTTTCTTTTCCATAAGATATTTAATAGCAGCATGATCAGTGTGAATATCAACTTTGGAATCAACAATGTAAGATCTGAATTTATCACATGCAAACACAACTGCTAAAAATTCTTTCTCAGTAGTAGCATAATTTCTTTGAGCACTGTCTAGAGTTTTACTAGCATAATGAATAACATTCAATTTCTTATCAACTCTTTGTCGTAGCACAGCACCAACAGCATAATCACTGGCATCACACTTAATTTCAAAGGGTAGGTTCCAATCAGGTGGTTGAACAATAGGTGCAGAAATTAAGGCTTTCTTAAGTATTTCAAAGGCTTCTACACAATCATCATCAAAAACAAATGGAACATCTTTTTGCAAAAGAATAGTAAGAGGCCTAGAAATTTTAGAGAGTCTTTTATAAACCTTCTATAGAAACCAGCATGACCGAGGAAACTTCTTATACCTTTGATATCTTTAGGACATGGCATTTTGTCAATTGCATCAACTTTAGCTTTATCAACTTCAATACCTCTTTCAGAAAGTTTATGCCCAAGGACTATACCTTCATTTACCATAAAGTGGCACTTCTCCCAATTCAATACAAGATTAGTTTCTTCACATCTCTGCAAAACTCGATCAAGGTTGCTCAAGCAATCATCAAAAGAAGTTCCGTAAACGGAGAAATCATCCATGAAAACCTCAACAATCTTTTCATAAAAGTCAGAGAATATAGCAGTCATACATCTTTGAAAGGTAGCAGGTGCATTACATAAACCAAAAGGCATACGACGATAAGCATAAGTTCCAAAAGGACAAGTAAATGTGGTTTTCTCTTGATCTTCAGGTAAAACAGGTATTTGAGAGAAACCAGAATAACCATCTAGGAAACAAAAGTGTATATGCTTAGATAATCTTTCTAACATTTGATCAATAAAAGGCAAGGGGTAATGATCTTTCCAAGTAGTTTTATTTAATTTCTGAAATCAATTACCATCCTATAACCAGTTACAATTCTTTGTGGAATGAGTTCATTTTTATCATTAGGAACAACGGTAATACCTCCTTTCTTAGGAACACAATGAACATGACTTACCCATCTACTATCAGCTATGGGATAAATTATACCTGCCTCCAGAAGCTTTAATATTTCATTTCTTACCACATCCTTCATGTTAGGATTCAACCTTCTTTGATGATCAACAATGGGTTTAGCATCTGGCTCCATATGAATTTTATGCTGACATAGAGTGGGACTGATGCCCTTAAGATCATCAAGAGTATATCCAATAGCGGCACGGTGCTTCTTCAGAGTTTTAAGTAATCTCTTTTCTTCATGCTCTGAAAGGTTAGCACTAATAATAACAGGATATATCTTCTTTTCATCAAGATAAGCATATTTGAGTGTATCAGGTAATTGCTTTAATTCAAACACAGGATCACCCTTGGGTGGAGGTGGATCTCCCAAGGTTTCAACATGCAAATTATGTTTAAGGATAGGTGCTTGTTTAAAGAACAGCTCATCTATTTCATTTCTTTCATTCATATGCATATCATTCTCATGGTCTAGCAAATATTGTTTTAAAGGATCTGTAGGAGGCACAACAATAGAAGCAAGACCAATAATTTCATCTTTATTAGGTAATTCCTTATCATGATGTTGTCTACTAAACTTAGAGAAATTAAATTCATGAGATATATCGCCAAACTTAACTCTAACCTTCTCTTTAACACAATCAATTTCAGCATTAACAGTATTCAAGAAAGGTCTACCAAATATAATGGGACAAAAATTATCTTGTTGTGAACCAAGCACAAGGAAATCAGTAGGGTATTTGATTTTACCACACAAGACTTCAACATCTCTAACAATTCCAAGTGGTGTAATAGTATCTCTGTTTGCAAGCTTAATAGTAACATCAATATCTTCAATCTCAATAGGTGCAATATCATTCATTACTTCTTGATACAAAGAAAACGGAATAGCACTCACACTAGCACCCATATCACATAAACCATGATAGCAATGATCTCCAATCTTAACAGAAACAACAGGCATGCCAACTACGGGCTTGTTCTTATCTAGCATATCGCGTTCATTTCTAACAGGTTTAGCAATTCTAGCAGCCTCATCACAGAAGTAAATAACATGCCCATCAATATCATCAACCAAGAGATCTTTAACCATTGCAATATTAGGTTCAACTTTAATTTTTTCAGAAGGTCTAGGTGTTCTTATATTACTTTTATTAACCACAGTTGAAGCTTTAGCATGTTCTTTAATCCTTACAGGGAAAGGAGGTTTCTCAATATAAGCAGTAGGCACAACTGGATCAACATTGTAAACAATTGTTTCTTCTTTGACACTAACAGGTTATTCATTTAATTCGATAGGTGGATGATATTTAAACCATGTCTCCTTAGGGAGATCAACATGAGCCGCAAAAGATTCACAAAAGGTAGCTACTATCTCAGAGTCAAGTCCATATTTAGTACTAAACTTATGAAAAGCATCAGTTTCCATAAAAGATTTAACACAATCAAACTCAAGATTTATACCTGACTCTTTACCTTTGTCGATTTCCCAATCTTCAGAGTTACGTTTAATTCTTTCCAGAAGATCCCATCTGAATTCAATAGTTCTCTTCATAAAGGAACCAACAAAAGAAGTATCAAGCATGGATTGAATATTATGAGAAAGCCGAGCATAAAAGTTTTGAATAATTATTTCTGTTGAGAGCTCATGATTGGGGCATGTGTGCAACATATACTTAAGCCTCCCCCAAGCTTGAGCGATACTTTCTCCTTCACGAGGCCAAAAATTATATATATAATTCCGATCACGATGAACCAAATGCATAGGATAAAATTTCTGGTGAAATTCCAGCTTCAACCTGTTCCAGTCCCATGTTTCAGTATCATCACATAGCCTATACCATGTCAATGCCTTTCCCTCCAAAGATAAAGGGAATACTTTCTTCTTAACTCCATCTCCGGATAGACCTGCAAGCTTAAACTGTAGGAGATATGCCCTAGAGGCAGTAATAACAGTTATTTTTTATCTCCAAGTCTGTAATGAATGTTTATGTCCCATGCTATAACTGCAATGATTCTCGAGTCTGCAATATCCACGAGGCTCAGAGGGAAACTCATGTGCACGTGTGGTATAATAAACGAAAAAATGTATTCCTAGTCATGCCTCTAAGACTGGCTCAAGTATTGCATGATGATCCTGTTTTCCTGATCATGGGCATGACTATGCCGGCAATTTTGAGGGCACAATGTTAGAAGAACACTTGTGTTGAATCGGCCCGAATTGATGTTATGCTATGAGATACATTCGTCACAAGTTAATGGTTTATAACACAGAGAAAGTTAATGTTTGCATAATTCCTTAGACCATGAGAGTGTCGAGTTCCTTTGTGGGATTGAGGAGATAGGTCTAGAGGGGGGTGAATAGACCCTTAACCAGCCAAAATAGCAGTTTTTAATTTCTCTTGGAACTTAGGCAGATTTTGGCACAAGTTAAGATCACTCCAATACTTTCTACACATGCATATCTAGAGATTGAGCAGCGGAAATAGTAAAGCATGCAAGAGTATGGAAAGTAAAGGGGTAGAGATAGGAAGATCAAACGCAATGAAGACACGGTGGTTTTTGGCGTGGTTCCGATAGGTGGTGCTATCGTACGTCCACGTTGATGGAGACTTCAACCCACGAAGGGTAACGGCTGCGCGAGTCCACGGAGGGCTCCACCCACGAAGGGCCCACGAAGAAGCAACCTTGTCTATTCCACCATGGCTTACGTCCCCGAAGGACTAGCCTCACTCGGGGTAGATCTTCACGAAGTAGGCGATCTCCTTGCCCTTACAAACTCCTTGGTTCAACTCCACATCATGTCGGAGGCTCCCAAGTGACACCTAACCAATCTAGGAGACACCACTCTCCAAAAGGTAATAGACGGTGTGTTGTTGATGAACTCCTTGCTCTTGTGCTTCAAATGATATTCTTCCCAGCACTCAAACAACTCGTCACAGATTTGGCTATGGTGGAAGAGGGATTTGAGTGGAAAGCAACTTGGGAAAGGCTAGAAATCAAGATTCAAATGGTAGGAATGGAATAGCTTGATGTATGGTGGAAGTGTAGGCACGTTCTGATGGCTCTCCTTACAGAGAAGGAGGTGGTGGAGGGGTACATATAGCCTCCACACAAAATCTAACCGTTACACACTTTTGACCCAACTCGGTGGCACCGAAACAATCATCTCGGTAGCACTGAACTGTGTAAAAGATATGAACTTTAGGAATCTCGGTGGGACCGATACGAACAACTCGGATGCACCAAAGTGCAATGGCTAAGGCAAACCTCATCTCGGTGGCACCGATTGCATCAACTCGGTAGGACCGAAGTGAAGAAATATGGCAACAGAGACTTGGCAAGCCATCTCGGTGAGACCGAAGTGAGTGCAAACGATTACAGAGAGTTGGCAAGGCCATCTCGGTGAGACCGAGATCCATTTCGGTGGATCCGATTTGTTAGGGTTTTGGCAGTGGCTAAGTCTTGGATGAACTCGGTGGGGCCGGATAGAGAATTTCGATGGGGCCGAGTTGGAATGTAGGTTTTGGACATATTTGGATGAGAGAGTGGTTGAGGGTTTATGAGTACTGTCACTAAGCACTTGAGCAAAAAGATCATTAAGCAACACCTCATCCCCTTTTAATAGTATTGGCTTTCCTATGGACTCAATGTGATCTTGGATCACTAAACCAAAAATGTAGAGTCTTGAGCTTTTGCTAATCCTTGTCCTTAGCATTTTGAAGGGGTTCCACGTCCTCTTGTCCATGCCACGCCATTGTTGAACTTGTCTGAAATTCACTAAATAAAAGCATTAGTCCAACAACATGTATGTTGGCATGAATTACCAAAACCACCAAGGGAGCAAATGTTCTTTCAATCTCCCCCTTTTTGGTAATTGATGACAACATACATCAAAGCTTCAAATACAGATATAGCAGAGGTATGTATGAAAGCTTTGAAGGAAACATGTAACATGTATGAGCTCCCCTGAACTCCCCCTGAAGATGTGCATAATATGATGATATCTCATGGGAAATATACATGCAACATGTATCTTGGCTATATGCATCAGAGCAATATATATGACATTTAGATATCCATATGTCCATGATTTGCTCCTTGCAAACAATATATACTAGCAAGGGGTCAACCATGTTCATGAGTGTGATGCATATACTTACCTTGAAGTTCTTGATCAAGTACCTGAAGAAATACACTTGAGAAAACAGGGTTAGATAACACAAGATAATTTCTTCAAGAAAAGACACAAGATCAACAGAAACCAAGATTGGGATGACATGTAGAGAGAGTATCACTATGTGAATACTTCTTTGAAGCAGACATGTCCCCAAAAGAAATAGTTGTCTCCCCTTAAATAACTTCCTCTCCCGCTGAATCTGATATGGATATTGGGAGTAGGTAGGGTGAGAAAACTAGAACAACCAAAGAACAAACTAGTCATGTTTCTCCCCTCTTAGAAACATGTAACATTCTCTTCTCTTGTAAGGTGTATCTCTTCTGTAGTGATAAGCTTTGATGTGTATTCCTCTCTCCCCCTTTGACATCAATTTCCAAGAAGGGACTTCAAGGTTATTGATTAAGTGGGTTTGGTCCTTGAGAAACACATCTAGATGCAAGTAGAGGATAAGAATCATTGAGTGGAGCTGGAGCAGAAAATCTCAGGAGAAATTTGACAGAAAATTTCTTAGAGCAACCAAAATCGGTGACACCGACTTGAGTCAATTCGGTGGAACCGAGTTTGGTGCAATGGAACATTTTGTCAACTCAGCTCACTAGGCAAAGGAATTCTCACAAAGATTTGCAATGAATTAGCTGCGGAACTAACTAAAAGAAAAAGGCACACAGAAAAGAAGCAAAGAAACGTCTAGATGAAGTTTTTTTTTTGAAAAAGAAACGCGCTACCAAGAAGAGAACACACAGAAGAAACACTAGAGAACTTCATCTAGATGGGTCGGCGACTAGGTCACCTATGTTAGAGTATATTGACTTAGGAGTCAAGTGAGAACACTTGATCATAGGTCATACTCATCGTTTAAGCTCAAAATGGGGTTGCCATTTTTCCTTTAAGCATTTCAATGTATTCACATCTTGTTGAGTTGCTTTAGCTCATGTCTTTGAGTAAAGCTTCTCTAAGATGTGAGAACTTACATTTGGATTTGGTGGTGATGTCCATCATGTAGCTGAACTTGAAGTGGATGCTCATTAGTTGAAGTTTGGAGCTATCCTATCATTTGTAGTTCATCTTCCTACACGGGTTAGTTTGGAAGGAACAACATGTATATCTAAAATGACAAGAATGAAGCATATCTCAAGAATTTGTCAAAGGATATGTTTAGGTTGTCTTGTTCCTTGTTCCTCCATCAATTGTTGATACTTGGGTCATACAAGATTGCTCAGGATAAGAGTGAGATGCAATCTTGTGACATGAAGCTTGTCCAAGTACCTACAAAAGGTTAGATACAATACAAGGGAGCAAAATGTCCAAGATATAAGATGATCATGAAAGGTATCATGGATTAGTCAAGAATGCTCATGCCCTTGTATGCATCCACATGAACCTCTAGTTCAGGTTTGAAGCATCAATGATGTTCAACTCACTTCTCAAGTGACAAAACACTTTCTCATCAAGGGGTTTGGTAAAGATGTCCGCCAATTGTTTGTCGGTACGAACATGTTTAAGGTCAATGTCACCTTTCTCAACATGATCTCGAATAAAATGGTGACGAACCTCAATATGCTTAGTTCGAGAATGTTGCACGAGATTGTGTGCTATCTTAATAGCACTCTCATTGTCACATAGTAATGGTACATGTCTCACATGCACACCATAGTCTTTAAGAGTTTGTGTCATCCATAGTAATTGAGCACAACATGATCCCGCGGCAATGTATTCCGCTTCGTCAGTAGATAGAGATACCGAGTTTTGTTTCTTGGAGGACCAAGACACAAGAGATCTACCAAGAAATTGACATGTACCCGAAGTGGATTTTCTGTCAACCTTATCTCCGGCATAGTCTGAACCGGAGTAGCCTACAAGATTGAAAGAAGATCCTTTGGGATACCATATGCCAAAGTTTGGTGTATGAATCAAGTATCTCACAATTCTTTTTACCGCCTTAAGGTGAGACTCTTTTGGTGCCGCTTGGTATCATGCACACATGCACACACTTAGCATAATGTCGGGACGGGAGGCACATAGATATAGCAATGAACCAATCATAGATCGATAAACCTTTTGATCAACAGGTTTGCCATCCTTGGCCAAGTCAAGATGTCCACTCGTGGGCATGGGAGTTTTCATACCTTTACATTCTTGCATGTTGAACTTCTTGAATAAGTCCTTGGTATACTTTGTTTGAGAAACAAAGGTACCTTCCCTAGTTTGCTTGATTTGCAACCCCAGAAAGAATTTGAGTTCACACATCATAGACATCTCGAACTTTTCCGACATCAACCTTCCAAACTTTTCACTAAAAGAGGGGTTAGTAGATCCAAAGATAATATCATCAACATAAATTTGGCATACAAATAATTCTCCATTAACCCTCTTAGTGAACAAAGTTGAATCAATCTTCCCAATTTCAAAACCTTTTTCAAGAAGAAACTTTGTCAAGCATTTGTACCAAGCTCTAGGGGCTTGTTTAAGACCATAAAGAGCTTTACGAAGTTTGTACACATGATTAGGTTTCTTGGGATTCTCAAAGCCGGGAGGTTGTTTAACATACACTTCCTCCCCAATTTCCCCATTCAAGAAGGCACTTTTTATATCCATTTGATAAAGGGTGATATCATGGTGATTGGCATAAGCAAGTAAAATGCGAATGGACTCAAGTCTTGCAACGGGGGCATAGGTCTCACCATAGTCCATACCTTCGACTTGTGTGTAACCTTGTGCTACGAGACGAGCCTTGTTGCGTACAACTTGTCCATATTCATCTTGCTTATTCCGAAACACCCATTTTGTTCCAATGATGTTTTGCTCTTCCTTAGGCTTCTCAACCAATGTCCACACTTGGTTACTCTCAAAGTTGTGTAGCTCTTCGTGCATTGCATTCACCCAATCGGGGTCCTTGAGAGCATCTTCTACCTTCAAGGGTTCAACACTAGAGATAAATGAGTAATGCTCACAAAAGTTAGCTAAACGAGATTTAGAGCGAGTGATTCTCCCGGATTGGATATCTCCAAGTATTTGTTCGACGGGATGATCCTTGTCGATTCTTGCTCTAACTGGAGGTAGCTTTTTTCTTGGGTTGTGGTGAGGCTTCCTCATCATCATCATCTTCTTCTTCTTCGTTGTTGTTGTCGTGGTTCGCTTGTGGAGGTGGAGAAGGAGGTTGAGGTGGATCATCTTGTTGCACTTCCTCATTCCCATCGTCTTGACGTGTTCCACTTATGGATGCCTCCATATCAACTTGTCGTTCACCTTGATGTGAAGTTGGGGCTTCCACTTGAATAGACAAGGTACTCTCCTTTACTTCCACGGGGCGAATCTTGCCAATGGGCAAGTCTTGGATTGCTTCCGATGGTTCTTGATCTCCTACATCAAGTGGCAATTGCTCGACTTGCGAGCCGTTAGTCTCATCAAACTTCACATCTACCGTCTCTTCAACTTTTCGGGTGAAGTTGTTGTAGACACGGTAAGTGTGAGAGTTCGATCCATAACCGAGTAGAAAACCTTCATGAGATTTAGGAGAAAATTTTGAACGACGATGCTTATCAAGAATGTAACATTTTGAGCCAAATACTCGAAAGTATCCAACTTGTGGTTTGTTACCAGTGAGTAGTTCCTATGCCGTTTTACCAAGAAGCTTGTGAAGGTAAAGTCGATTTGTTGCATGACAGGCTGTTTCAACGGCTTCCGCCCAAAAATGCCTTGGCGTCTTGTATTCATCAAGCATCGTTCTTGCCATCTCAATAAGTGTCCGGTTCTTCCTCTCAACAACTCCATTTTATTGAGGTGTGTACGTAGCCGAGAACTCATATGAAATACCCTCCTCATCAAGAAAGGTGTTCACATTGGTGTTCTTGAACTCCATTCCGTTGTCACTCCGAACCTTCTTGATCTTCACTTCAAATTGGTTTTGAGCCTTTCTTGCAAAGTTCTTGAAGATCTTTTGTACCTGCGATTTGTCATCAAGAAAGAACACCCACGTAAATCTGGAAAAATCGTCAACAATGACCAAACCAAAAGAGTTACCACCAAGACTCTTATAGGAGTTGGGACCAAAAAGATCCATATGAAGTAGCTCGAGTGGTCTCCTCGTGGTCATAATGTTCTTCACGGGATGACTTCCTCCAACTTGTTTTCCTGCTTGGCAAGCACTACAAAGTCGATATTTGTCAAATATAACATCTTTCACTCCAAGAATGTGATCTCCTTTAACAAGTTTATCAAGGTTACGCATGCCAACATGTCCAAGTCTTCTATGCCATAACCAACCTTTAGAAGATTTTGCAATTAAACATGTACGAGGTTGGGCTCTCTTAGTGAAATCAGCAATTTATAGATCACCTCTACGAATGCCGGTAAAGACCGTATTATGATTATCTTGGCGAAACACTTGGCAATCAACTTTGGTAAATAGAACATTAAAACCAAAATCGGCTAGTCTAGATACGGAAAGAAGATTGTAACCAAGAGATTCAACAAGCATAACATTTTGTATGGAGCTATCATTGGATATGGCCACCTTACCAAGGCCAAGTACCTTACCCTTGGAGTTGTCTCCAAAAGTCACATACTTGCGTGGACCATCATTTTTAGCAAGCTCATGAAACATGTCTCTATCTCCGGTCATGTGATCGGTACATACACTATCAAGAATCCATTCTTTTCCTCCAGCCATGTAATCTCGAAGATTTGCCATAAGACTGAGATTCCTCATGGTCTTCTCAAATTCAATATCAAATTCCTCGTCCTCATCATAATAGCCATGCTCAGCTTCTTCATCGTCATGCATGTGATCTTCACCTAGAGCGATAGATTCATTAGTTTCATGATCATGACAATGTTCAAGTTTATGACTTCTAATAGCTTCCATGATAATGTTACTAATAGTTCTAACATCTCCTTTGGCACGCATAAGATCACGAAGCTCAAACAAGCAATCATCAAACTTAGGATCACTAGGACTCATCTTGTGAAAAGCAACAACCTTATGAAGAATTTTATCGAGACTCTTTAAAGAGTAATCGGGATATCGCTTTTCTAAATCATGCCATAGAGTAAAAGCACATGCAAAGTTTCGCATACAACCCAGCACAACCTTAGGTAATCCTCTAATGATAAGATGACGGTTCTAAGATTACGAAGCATGTCAATTTCCTCTTCATGACTAGGATGCAAGGGATCAATAGGGGGCACATAAGGATTATGAATATACTTGCTCAAGTTAAATTCATCAAAGATATCAAGCATTTCATCCTTCCATAAGTTCTAATACTCCCCTTCGAGAATAGGCACTCTATGTCTAAGACTCCCAAACGTAGACATATCCATCTCCTTCCAATGGTGATGAAACCAAGGCAATGGAGACCAAAGCTCTGATACCAATTGTGGGATCGAGGAGATAGGTCTAGAGGGGGGTGAATAGACCCTTAACCAGCCAAAATAGCAGATTTTAATTTCTCTTGGAACTTAGGCAGATTTTGGCACAAGTTAAGATCACTCCAATACTTTCCACACATGCATATCTAGAGAGTGAGCAGCGGAAATAGTAAAGCATGCAAGAGTACGGAAAGTAAAGGGGTAGAGATAGGAAGATCAAACGCAATGAAGACATGGTAGTTTTTCACGTGGTTCCGATAGGTGGTGCTATCATACGTCCACGTTGATGGAGACTTCAACCCACGAAGGGTAACGGCTGCGCGAGTCCACGGAGGGCTCCACCCACGAAGGGTCCACGAAGAAGCAACCTTGTCTATTCCACCATGGCTTACGTCCACAAAGGACTAGCCTCACTCGGGGTAGATCTTCACGAAGTAGGCGATCTCCTTGCCCTTACAAACTCCTTGGTTCAACTCCACGTCATGTCGGAGGCTCCCAAGTGACACCTAACCAATCTAGGAGACACTACTCTCCAAAAGGTAATAGACGGTGTGTTGTTGATGAACTCCTTGCTCTTGTGCTTCAAATGATAGTCTTCCCAGCACTCAAACAACTCCTCACAAATTTGGCTATGGTGGAAGAGGGATTTGAGTGGAAAGCAACTTGGGAAAGGCAAGAAATCAAGATTCAAATGGTAGGAATGGAATAGCTTGATCTCAACACATGAGTATGTAGTTCTCTCTCAGAAAATGTATGGTGGAAGTGTAGGCACGTTCTGATGGCTCTCCTTACAGAGAAGGAGGTGGTGGAGGGGTATATATAGCCTCCACACAAAATCCAACCGTTACACACTTTTGACCCAACTCGGTGGCACCGAAACAATCATCTCGGTAGCACCGAACTATGTAAAAGATATGAACTTTAGGAATCTCGGTGGGACCGATACGAACAACTCGGATGGACCGAAGTGCAATGGCTAGGGCAAACCTCATCTCGGTGGCACCGATTGCATCAACTCGGTAGGACCGAAGTGAAGTAATAAGGCAACAGAGACTTGGCAAGCCATCTCGGTGAGACCAATTTGCAGAACTCGGTGAGACCGAAGTGAGTGCAAACGATTACAGAGAGTTGGCAAGGTCATCTCGGTGAGACCGAGATCCATTTCGGTGGATCCGATTTGTTAGGGTTTTGGCAGTGGCTAAGTCTTGGATGAACTCGGTGGGGCCGGATAGAGAATGTCGGTGGGGCCGAGTTGGAATGTAGGTTTTGGACATATTTGGATGGAGAGAGTGGTTGAGGGTTTAGGAGTACTGTCACTAAGCACTTGAGCAAAAAGATCATTAAGCAACACCTCATCCCCTTTTAATAGTATTTGCTTTCCTATGGACTCAATGTGATCTTGGATCACTAAACCAAAAATGTAGAGTCTTGAGCTTTTACCAATCCTTGTCCTTAGCATTTTGAAGGGGTTCCACGTCCTCTTGTCCATGCCACGCCATTGTTGAACTTGTCTGAAATTCACTAAATAAAAGCATTAGTCCAACAACATGTATGTTGGCATGAATTACCAAAACCACCAAGGGAGCAAATGTGCTTTCATCCTTCATTCTTGCTTCGTGAACTTTGGGGTTTGTTAAACGTCATCCGTAACTGGGTGGCTATTACGGCGGCTTACGGGTTCACGGAAAAGTATGAAAAGGAACGAGATAGCTCAAGATTGGGATTTGCTCCTCCGACTATGGAGAGATATTCTCGGGCCCTCTTGGTGTTACGGTATCCATCATCGTCTGGCCAGGCACAATGTGATTTGATCACAGGGATGTCGGAACACGGAAACGAGAAAAGAGAACAAAACCAGTAACGAGGTAACTGGCATAGTGGACAAGTTGTTGATCCACGGGGATGCAGATAAATCTCACCTCGGGTGTTTGTAACATATTGCGACGCAACAGGAATAGCATGCGTCAACCGGAGGTTCACTCGAATATTTATTCGTGTGGGTATAGGGGTCAATATGGGTGTCCACGGCTCCGATGTTGATCATTGATCGGAAAGTGTTCCGGTCATGTCTATACTTCACCGAACCTATAGGGTCACATGCTTAAAGGTCATCTATCTGCTGAATACTAGACAGGGAGTCTGAGAGAAAGTCACCGGAAAAGTTTCGGAGACAACGGAAGAGTTCCTGAGAGAGAACACCGGAAGAGTTTCGGTAAAACTGAAAAGTTGTTTCAGAGTATACCATTAAGTCAAATTGGTTTCGGCACATGCCTGGAAATTCTTGGAGGGTGCCAGAATTGATCTGGGAACTTCTGGGATTTTTCCGGGGAAAAAACCGGAAATGTTCTGGAGCTGCCGGAACCGCTTTGGTTGCTTTTCGCTGATGAAAATCATTGATCTAAAAATGTTTCGGAATGCATCCAGAATTATTTTAGTGGGTACTGGAATATTTTAAGACACACAGAAATATTTTTGGATTTATCGATCGAGGAAAAATGGGTTCATGAATGGTGAAAAAGCACTTTATGGTCACTTTATGGAAAGCCACCTTTTTGGGTTTTGTCCCAAAATATCTTAGGGATGACATGGATGGATGAGATCCCCTCATGGGGGGCCCACTTGGAGTGGCCGGCTAAGGGAGGAGCTCCTCCATGGAGCTCCTCTAGCCTTCCGATTTTGCCCCTTTTGAAACTCCATGTGATGAGTTTTTTGGGTATTTCAAGTGCCACCCTACCCCTTGGGTTTTCCTATAAATAGAGGTGGAGAGGCACTCTCCACACTCACTCTTTCTAACATACAAATGCCATGCATGATCTGGCCTTCTCTCTCCCTCCCCGCGAAATAGTTTCGTAGAGCCGAAAGGCTGTCTGGGTTACGGTGGGAACTAGTTCTGGACGGCGAAGCCCTGCCGGATAGCTGACACCGTTTGTGTGCAACCCCATAGAGATGTCATAGGTTCAATCTTTTGCCTGAGGGGCTGTTCGAGGGTCCTCCCGGAGGGCTGTCCGAGTTACCGTTCGAGCTTCGAGGGTCCTCCCGAAGGGCTCTCCGTGACATCATCCGGGGGACTGTCCGATCACCTCCCGAAGGGATGTCCGACGAGGGAGTACATCCTCACGGTTGGGAGGTTGTAAATCCTAGCTGCAGGGATCTGCACTGACAATCTACATTGACTCTACTTCCGCTGCGCTACGAGTCGGTAATGATCAGATCAAACCTTGTATGCCATCTCCATAGTGATCCTGTGCGTGCTCGCTGCACCAATTTTTTTTGTTTTCTGTCGCATTCCCCTACAGTGGCATCAAGAGCCTTGCTATGCGTAGATGCAGGTTACGATCTAGAATACATAGAGATGTATGGGTATTGCATAATATAATTTTGTAGTAGATGAGATCTATTGCTGAAAATTATTTATGCGGGTGGCAGATGAACTCTGTTACCCGATGTTCTTGTTGCTTCCCTAGAATTTGCGTATTTCTGATCTTGAAATGGCATGGTGGAATTTCACAAAGTTCTGGAAATCCGCGATCCTGATTGACCAACGAAGTGCTATCAGTTCTTTGGGTTCCACCATAGTTAAAAGAAAGATGAAATTTCGCAGACAAAAGGGCAATGCAGATATGATCTGCACGGGGGTCATGCGTATGACAAAGTTCAGTATGGGGCTCGAGATTTTATTATCTCGTGTTTCATACACCCCGCAAAGTTAATCTAGCGACTTGAATAATCATACTTGATGATAAACGTTGGTAGTTGCGGTTTAAGTCAAAACCTTAGAAGCCACATAAAAGAAATTTTTGCATAAACCGATTAGAGGCGTCTAACTTGGTTTTGCAGGATGTGCATGTGATGTGGTATAGCAGTTCTCATATTAATTCGATTATGTATGAGATGACTATATGATGTAAATTTACTAACATGACCTGCGTGTCATGATTCGGCATGATGGCTGGAGCCATATGATTGTCACTTTAATGACCTGCGTGTCAACCTTAAGTAATGCACTTATTTTATTAGCTATAGAGATAGCAATATTATATGGTGTATCGACAAGGTGGTGGCAATCTTCGTGAAGGTGAACACCGACGCAAATGCCGCGGACGAAGAAATTAAAGACTTCTCCGTCAAAAAGGGCTATACCATGTCATGCTGTTATGCATTGCCTGAGATGTTTATCCCTTATGATGCACCCTTTTTGATTGTGCGGTAGTCGCTTTTTATTAGGGTGATCTCTCACTTAAAATATCAAGTTGATAGTGTCCTCCCAAGTGTAGCACCGTCACAGCATCTATCCTTTTGGGGTGCGCCATGGATGCATGGGTACGAACGATTGGAGAAATGTAAGGCGGGTGAGGTCAGACCTCACAGCAAGATCGCTTGGTTGTCTTGACGTTCATGGCAGGATCGTCCTGAGCTCGGAACACACGCATCGAAAGATGAACAAGAGTCACATAGAGATGTGATCGGCAAGTTGGCCTACCGATTGAATTCCTCGTCATGAGATGATGATTCTATGACGTTGAATAGATATTCGGATCTTGAATCACTCATAATCAATTTTGAGAGATATTGATTTGAGTGGGAGCGCACTTTAGAATAAAATTGTTTATTCACTAGTGCAAATTAATTATGAACAAAGTCTAAGTGAAACTTGTGTTTACCGTTGTAGATCAAATGGCTCGCAACGCCGCGTTCAACTTAGGATCGATGTTAGACAAAGAGAAGTTAGCTGCGAGTGGAAACAACTATGCGGACTGGGTCCGTAACCTGAGGATTGTCCTCAGGAGCGCTAAGAGAATGTATGTGCTTGAAACTCCTCTTCCAGCTAAACCGGCGGCGACTGCTGATAACCCACAAGTATAGGGGATCGCAACAGTTTTCGAGGGTAGAGTATTCAACCCAAATTTATTGATTCGACACAAGGAGAGCCAAAGAATATTTGCAAGTATTAGCAGTTGAGTTGTCAATTCAACCACACCTAGAGACTAAATATCTGCAGCAGAGTGATCAGTAGCACAATAGTATGGTAGTTGGATAGCAATAGCAGTAATAGTAATAGTAACGGTAGCAGCAATAGTTTTGTAACAATTGTGACAGTAGTAACTTAGCAAAGAAAAATATGTGAAAAACTCGTAGGCATTGGATTGGTGATTATGTTGGATAACATTCATCATGTAACAGTCATAACCTAGGGCGACACAGAACTAGCTCCAATTCATCAATGTAATGTAGGCATGTATTCTGTATATAGTCATACGTGCTTGCGATAAGAACTTGCATGACATCTTTTGTCCTACCCTCCCATGGCAGTGGGGTCCTTAAGGAAACTAAGGGATATTAAGGCCTCCTTTTAATAGAGAACCGGAACAAAGCATTAACACTTAGTGAATACATGAACTCCTCAAACTATGGCAATCACCGGAAAGAATCCCAATTATTGTCACCTTGGGGTATGCGGATCATGACACGTAGTAGGTGCATATAACTTGCAAGATAGGATCAAGAACACAAATATATTCATGAAAACATAAAGGGTTCAGATCTGAAATCATGGCACTCGGGCCCTAGTGACAAGCATTAAGCATAGCAACATCAATCTCAGAACATAGTGGATACTAGGGATCAAGCCCTAACAAAACTAACTCGATTACATGATAAATCTCATCCTACCCATCACCGTCCAGCAAGCCTACAAAGGAATTACTCACTCCCGGTGGTGAGCATCATGAAATTGGTGATGGAGGATGGTTGATGATGACGATGACGGAAGATCCCCCTCTCCGGAGCCCGAACGGACTCCAGATCTGGCCTCCCGATGAAGAACAGGAGGTGGCGGCGGCTCCATATCGTAGAACACGATGAAACTTCTTCTCCCATTTTTTTTCTCTGGAATTGTGAATTTATAGGCCCGAGTTTAGGGTCCGCGGAGCCACGTGGGCCCCACAAGCCACCAAGGCGCGCCAGGGGTGGGGGGGAGTGGCGCGCCTTGGTGCCTCGTGGGTAGCAGGTGGCCCCTTTCCAGTGGATCTTGGCTCCAGTATTTTTTATTTATTGCATAAAAAATCTCCAAAAAGTTTCGTCCAATTCCGAGAACTTTTATTTCTGCAAAAAAAACAACACCATGGTAGTTCTGCTGAAAACAGCGTCAGTCCGGGTTAGTTTCATTCAAATCATGCAAATTAGAGTCCGAAACAAGATCAAAAGTGTTTGGAAAAGTAGATACGACGGAGATGTATCAACTCCCCCAAGCTTAACTCATTGCTTGTCCTCAAGCAATTCAGTTGACAAACTGAAAGTGATAAAGAAAAAAAATTACGAACTCTTTTGTTCTTGTATCTATATATATGCTTAAATAATACCCAGGGTTTCAGCAAAGATTATAACTAACCATGCAAATGATAACTTTTAGAAATTATATTCACTCATATCAATGGCATAATCAACTAGCGAGCAATAATAAGATATCTCAAATGCCAATACTTTGTCAAAATAATCATGATATAATATGACAACATGGTATCTCGCTAGCCCTTTCTGAGACCGCAAAACATAAATGCAGAGCACCTCCAAAGTTCAAGCAGCGACTAAACATTGTAATTCATGGTAGAAGAGATCCAGTCATGATGCACACAACATTAACTATACACAATGCATGAGAATGACAATAGTGCTCTCAGGACTGGTGCTTATTGGAGAAGGTGATGACTCAACAATAAAAGTAAAATAACATAAAAGTAAATAGATGGGCCCTTCACAGAGGGAAGCAGGGATTTGCATAGGTGCCAGAGCTCAAAGCTTAAATCAGAGATAAATATAATTTTGGGAGGTATGCCTTTCCTGTCAACGTCACGACCGAGAGTTTTCAATATCTTCCATGCTAAACACATTAGCGGTGGTTCCCAAGCGGTAAAGTAAAGTTTACTCCCCCTCCACCGACAAACACAAGCCATGGCTAGCCGAATCCTCGGGTGCCCTCCATACCAACAACTTTCCGGGGGAGTTTGTTTTATTATTTTGCAATTTTAATCATGGGACTGGGCATCCCGATTACCAGCTCCTCTCGTGCAAGGACAAATGAATAAACACTCATCATGAGAATAACCCGCTTAGCATGGAAGATACTGACCGCTCCCTGTCGCTCCATGAGCGGTACGGACACACAAAATAGATGTTCATTTGAATATTTAGAGGTGGCACATGCAAATTTACTTAGAACGGCAGGGTAATACCGCATATAGGTAGATATAGTGGACTCATCTGGAATAACTTTGGTTTAAGGGTTTTGATGCACAAGCAGTATTCCCGCTTAGTACAGGAGAAGGCTAGCAAATAGGTTGAGAAGCGACCAGCTAGAGAGTGAAAATGGTCATAATCATGCATTATGAATAATCAACATTGAATACTAGCATGAGTAGGATATAAGCACCATGAACATAAATATCGTGGAGGCTATGTTGGTTTTGAATCAACTACATGCGTGAACATGTGCCAAGTCAAGCCACTCGAAACATTCAGAGGAGGATACCATATCATCATACTACAACACAAACATTTTAATGCATGTTGACACCCAAGATAAATCATTATCCACTCCTAGCTACTTAAGCATGGCATGAGCAACTATAATCTCTAATTGCCATCATAAACATGTTTAATCATAATATGCTGAATCATGGATACTGAGTTAAACACATTTACAAAAACAAAAAACAAGTTGAGTTCATACCCGCTTTTCCTTGCCACAGTCACTTCATCAAATCATCGTCATTATTGCCTTTCACTTGCACGACCGAATGATGTGAAAATAATAATAGTGCAAGAGTGCCATGGACTAAGCTGTAATCTGCAAACATTTTATTCAAAGGAGAAGACAAGGTAATATGGGCTCTTTGTTAGATCAATGATAAAGCATATGAGAACCACTCAACATTTTCATCGTGGTCTTCTCCCTATGACAACTCAACAAAAAGAAAAGGGATTCAGAGAAACACACTGAAATATTTTTGGAGTTTTTAGTTTTTTTAAGAAAGCAAATTAAAGAAGAAAAACAAAAAGCAAGAAAACTATTTACACGGGAAAGATCCCAACAAGCAAAAGAACAAACGGGGAAATCTTTTTGGGTTTTCTTTTAATACTACAACTAATTAAGCTAGAAAGAAAAACCGAAAAGAAGCGAGAAATGTTTTTGGATTTTCTCAAAGTTTTTCAAACACACAAGAGGAAAGCGAGAAAATAAAACTAACATGGATTATATAATGAAAAAGTATGAACACCGACAACTGAAATGAAATGTGTGATCATGAATGTAATGTCGGTGAGAGATACGAACTCCCCCAAGCTTAGGCATTTGCCTAGCTTGGTCATCGCCAGCCCTGGTCTGGGTAATAATCAAAGTGGTAGCTCATGGAGGCTCGCCGAGCAGCCTCCTCAGCCAGACGAGCGGCTTCTACTGTCATGTTGTACTCCTGCACTTCATACTCATGGAGGAAATATCTCTATTTGTTCTGGAAATCAAAGAGAGCAGTAGCAGGCAAAGCAACATACACAGAACGATATTTATCAAAAACTAAGTTATATTCATATCTGTGTGCGTCGCGTTTAAAAACTTAAGTTCTCGCATTGCTTCAAAATTCAAATATTTATCAGGTAAGAGGGGATCATTGAATTTGGGCGAGACCCCTAACCTTGCAGCTACGCGGGAGGCACAAATTCCTCCATACAAATCACCATTACCCGTGTTACGCTGCAGTCTACGTGCAACAATAGCCCCAAGATTATAATGCTTGCTGCCAGTTAAAGCTGTATGAATAAGACTCAGATCAGGGGCGCAAAGCGCACTGCAGTCTTGCTTACCAACAATGCATTTACCATTAAAAAGATCAAAATACCGAACGGCGGGAAAGTGAATGCTAATTATTCTGGCCTGCGTAACTCCCTATCCTCACCATTGCAAAGGCTATTAAGAAACGACTCATAATCAGATTTTAGAGGTTCATCTAACGAACCCCAATAAAGAATTTTGCATGCGTCACAAAACTCTTCTAGAGACATAGCATAAGATCTGTCATAAAGGTGAAATAAAACTCTAGAAGTGCGCAGATGATATTCAAAGTTTTGAGTGAATGAATGAGTGAGGTTGTAATGATGTGGTGGCTTATCTACGATGAAGGCGGAGAGCTCGGTGTTGTGAATATATTGGTAAAATTCTTCCTTGATGCCTGCACCTAGCATGAACTCGTTGCACGGCCATCTACATGATTTTGCTTCGGCACCTCGCACCGAACTTGCCCTTGGTTCAACGCATGATTGGCGTGCGGGGCTTTCGCTAGATGATGCCTCGGCGGACCTCCTCCTCGAAGAACTCCTCCGAAAGAAATTCATTTTCCTAATAACAAATTTCTGAAAATTTTTGGGCCACAAAATGATGTTAACAAAACTTCACAAAATTGATAGCAACTACTCATACAAGTGCCTAGAGGCCATATCAAGCATTCAAACTACTTAGGACTCAAAGAATTCAACATGCAAGCTCATTTTCAGTAGCACCAATAGTAGCTAATTATGCAAAATATAATCCACTAGAGGCAAATCTAATTGGAGCAATGGAGGAGTCACATACCAAGTAGCAATCTCCCAAAACAGTTTCGGAAACGGAGCTCCGAGCAAAGAGATCGAAAATCTCAGGTTTGGGAGCAAGAACACGAGAGAGAGAGAGAGCTACCAGGAATTTTTGCTAGAGGTAAGAGACAAAGTGGGCTGAAGGAATAAGTGAGGGGGTCTCTGTGGGGCCCACAAGCCACCAGGGCACACCCCAGAGGGGGTGGCGTGCCCTGGTACCTCGGGGGCACCTGGGGCATCCCCCTGGTATGTTTTTAATGCCATTTTTTTTAAAATATTATATAAAAATTCATGTAAAAATTTTAGATCATTCTGAGCACTTTCATTTTTGGGCACTTCTTTATTGCACGGATAATTCAGAAAACAGGGTAATCATGGCATTTTATTGCATTTAACTAAAAATAACAGAAAACAAAAAGTGGGAGCAGAAGGTTGTGCTTACTAAATTCATCGACCACATGCCTGTCAAAAAGAATCCATTAATAAGGTTGATCAAGTCTTATTAACAAACCATTTCCAAGTAACATGAAACCGAAGAACCTTCGTAAAACACTAGGTTACCTCAACGGGGATGTGTACCTCCCCAATAATAAGAGTTTCATATTTCTTTTTGATAGTAGGAAGAGGGAGTTGAAAACTTCCAATAGTAATTGTCGGAGTCTTTTCAATAACATGAATACCATTTACTTGAAATTGTTTCTTCGGAAAGTGCACCGTATGTTCATTACCATTGATATGAAAAGTGACCTTGCTTTTGTTGCAATCAATAACAGCCCCTGCAGTATTCAAAAAGGGTCTTCCTAGGATAATTGACATATTGTCGTCCTCAGGCATATCAAGTATAACAAAGTCCGTTAAAATAGTAACATTTGCAACAACAACGGGCACATCCTCACAAACACCGATAGGTATGGCAGTCGATTTGTCAGCCATTTGCAATGATATTTTAGTGGGAGTGAGTTTATTCAAATCAAGTCTTTTATATAAAGAGAAGGGCATAACACTAACACCGGCTCCCAAATCACACAAAGCAGTTTTGACATAATTTGTTTTAATGGAGCATGGTATAGTTGGTATTCCTGGATCTCCTAGTTTCTTAGGTACTCCGTCCGTAAAAGAATAATTTGCAAGCATGGTAGAAATTTCAGCTTCAGGTATCTTTCTTTTATTTGTGACAATGTCTTTCATATATTTAGCATAAGGGGCCATCCTTAAAATATCAGTCAAACGGGTATGCAAAAAGACTGGCCTAAGCATTTCAGCAAAGCGTTCAAATTCTTCCTCATCCTTATTCTTAGATGGTTTAGGGGGAAAGGGCATGGGTTTTTGAACCCATGGTTCTCTTTCTTTACCATGTTTTCTAGCAACGAAGTCTCTTTTATCATAACGTTTATTCTTAGGAGGTGGGTTATCAAGATCAACAGCAGGTTCTATTTCAACATCATTATCAAGTTCATTATCCGGCTGAGTGTCCACATGAGCATCATCATTATTATTATCCTTATCACTAGGTGAATGTTCATTACCAGATTGTGTTTCAGCATCGGAAATAGAAACATCATTATTATCCTCCAAGGTTTTTTCTACCTCAGGTTCACTAGAAGTATGCAAAGTCTTATCATTTTTCTTTTTCTTTTTAGATGGACTAGGTGCATTAACATTAATTCTTGGAGAGTCTTGTTCAATTCTTTTAGAGTGACCTTCAGGATAAAGTGGCTCCTAAATCATTCTACCTCCTCTAGTCATTACTCTAACAGCATGATCATTCATATTGTTATTCATTTCATTGAGCAATTCACTTTGAGATTTAGCAACTTGTTCTAATTGGGTTTGAACCATAGATGCATGTTTACCTACACCTTTGACATCATTAGCAATTCTAAACAACAAGTCACTCAAGCGATCAATCATGTGGGCATTTTGTTTCAATTGTTTCATAACATTTGCATTGAAATGATCTTGCTTAATAATGTAATTGTCAAATTCATACAAACATTGACTAGGAGGTTTGTTATAGGGAATATCACCTTCATCAAACTTTATAAGATTACCTCTACTACCTGTGGCGGTGTATCAAGACCATATATTTCTTCAATAGGTGGCAAATTCTTAACATCTTCAGCTTTAATACCTTTTTCCTTCATACATTTCTTTGCTTCTTGCATATCTTCAGACTGAGAAATAGAATACCCCTCTTCTTTGGAGTGGGTTTAGACGGTGGTTCAGGAAGTGTCCAATCATTATCATTCTTCAATATATTATTTAATAGTTCCTCAGCTTGTTCAATAGTCCGTTCCCTGAAAACACAACCAGCACAACTATCTAGGTAGTCCCTAGAAGCATCGGTTAGTCCATTATAAAAAATATCAAGTATTTCATTCTTCTTAAGAGGATGATCAGGCAAAGCATTAAGTAATTGGAGAAGCCTGCCCCAAGCTCGAGGGAGATTCTCTTCTTCAATTTGCACAAAGTTAAATATTTCCTATAAAGCAGCTTGTTTTTTATGAGCAGGAAAATATTTTTCAGAGAAGTAATAAATCATATCCTAGGGACTATGCACACAACCAGGAGCAAGAGTATTATACCATATCTTAGCATCACCCTTTAACGAGAAAGGAAACAACTTAAGAATATAGTAATAGCCAATTTTTTCCTCATGAGCGAATAGGGTGGCTATATCATTTAATTTAGTAAGATGTGCCACAACGGTTTCAGTTTCATAGCCATGGAAAGGATCAGATTCAACCAAAGTAATTAACTCAGGATCGACAGAGAATTCATAATCCTTATCAGTAAAAAATATGGGAGAGGTAGCAAACTTAGGATCATATTTCATTCTCTCCCTCATAGATTTTTCTTTCATTTCAGCAAGCAATTTTATAACCTCATCTCTATCATTACAAGCAAGAATGGCTCTAGCCATCTCCCTATCAAAGACATGTTCATCAGGTGATTCAATTCTAGTAGGAGAGCTAGGCATAATAGGTGAATCATAATTCTCAAGAGTTTCAACATTTTCAATTTCTTTAGCTTTAGCAAGTTGTTTAGCAAGAAATTCACCAAGTGGCACAGTATTATCAAGCATAGTACTAGCATCATCATAAGTATCATTCATAGCAGAAGTAGTATCATCAATGACTTACGACATATCAGAATGCATAACAGGTGGTGGTGTTGCAAGCTTACTCAAAACAGAAGGTGAATAAAGTGCAGGGCTAAATGGCAGTTCCTTACCTCCCCTCGTCTTAGAGGGAACGATCTTGGTCTTAGCATCTTTTAGATTCTTCATAGTGATCAACAGATATAAATCCCAAGTGACTCAACAAATAGAGCTATGCTCCCCGGCAACGGCGCCAGAAAAAGGTCTTGATAACCCACAAGTATAGGGGATCGCAACAGTTTTCGAGGGTAGAGTATTCAACCCAAATTTATTGATTCGACACAAGGGGAGCCAAAGAATATTTGCAAGTATTAGCAGTTGAGTTGTCAATTCAACCACACCTGGAGACTAAATATCTACAGCAGAGTGATCAGTAGCACAGTAGTATGGTAGTTGGATAGCAATAGCAGTAATAGTAACAGTAACAGTAACGGTAGCAGCAATAGTTTTGTAACAATTGTGACAGTAGTAACTTAGCAAAGAACAATATGTGAAAAAATCGTAGGTATTGGATCGGTGATTATGTTGGATAACATTCATCATGTAATAGTCATAACCTAGGGCGACACAGAACTAGCTCCAATTCATCAATGTAATGTAGGCATGTATTCCGTATATAGTCATACGTTCTTGCGATAAGAACTTGCATGACATCTTTTGTCCTACCCTCCCGTGGCAGCGGGGTCCTTAAGGAAACTAAGGGATATTAAGGCCTCCTTTTAATAGAGAACCGGAACAAAGCATTAGCACTTAGTGAATACATGAACTCCTCAAACTACGGCAATCACCGGAAAGAATCCCAATTATTGTCACCTTGAGGTATGCGGATCATGACACGTAGTAGGTGCATATAACTTGCAAGATAGGATCAAGAACACAAATATATTCATGAAAACATAAAGGGTTCAAATCTGAAATCATGGCACTCGGGCCCTAGTGACAAGCATTAAGCATAGCAAAGTCATAGCAACATCAATCTCAGAACATAGTGGATACTAGGGATCAAGCCCTAACAAAACTAACTCGATTATATGATAAATCTCATCCAACCCATCACCGTCCAGCAAGCCTACGAAGGAATTACTCACTCCCGGCGGTGAGCATCATGAAATTGGTGATGGAGGATGGTTGATGATGACGATGACGGAAGATCCCCCTCTCCGGAGCCCCGAACGGACTCCAGATCTGGCCTCCCGATGAAGAACAGGAGGTGACGGCAGCTCCGTATCGTAGGATGCGATGAAACTTCTTCTCCCATTTTTTTCTCTGGAATTGTGAATTTATAGGCCTGAGATTAGGGTCAGCGGAGCCACGTGGGCCCCACAAGCCACCAGGGCGCGCCAGGGGGCGCGCCAGGAATTGTGACTTTATAGGCCTGAGATTAGAGAGATGGAGTTTTACCGTCCTTTGATTTTGAATCATTTGACACATGTGAAGCTTGTCTGATGGGGAAAATCACCAAGACGCCGTTCACGGGTCATCCTGAATGGGTGGGTGAATTATTGGAAATAATACATAGTGATGTATGTGGTCCAATGAGCACAGCCACACGGGGTGGGTATTTCTACTTCGTAACTTTTACTGATGATTTAAGTCGGTATGGCTATATCTACTTGGTGAAGCATAAGTCGGAAACCTTTGAAAAGTTCAAAGAATTTCAGAATGAGGTAGAAAATCATCATAACAAAAGGATTAAGTTTCTGCAGTCAGATCGTGGGGGCGAATATCTTAGTCATGAGTTTAGCCAACATCTGAGTTACCGTGGAATTGTTTCACAGCTTATGCCTCCCGGAACTCCATAGAGAAACGGAGTATCGGAAAGACGTAACCGAAGCCTGTTAGACATGGTAAGGTCGATGATGTCTCTTACAGATCTGCCGATATCTTTTTGGGGTCACGCACTGGAAACTACCGCTCACACACTAAACAGAGCACCATCTAAGTCTGTTAAGACGACACCACATGAGATGTGGAATGGGAAGAAACCAACTTTGTCGCATCTTAAGATTTGGGGATGTGAGGTACATGTAAAACATTTACAACCTACCAAACTCGAACCCAGATCAGACAAATGTAACTTTGTAGGTTATCCAAAAGAAACAGTTGGGTATTCCTTCTACCTACCCTCCGAGCACAAAGTGTTTGTCGCTAAAAGCGGAGTCTTTCTTGAGAAAGAATTTCTCGCTAAAGAATTGAGTGGGCGAACAGTACAGCTTGATGAGAGTAGTGAATCTTCGGCAACCGTTGATATAGCTAAGGAACCCAAAGAAATTCTGCAAATTATCCCTACAACCGAGCCGGAAGTTGTCGCATGTGATGCGGAAACTTCAGACAAGTTTGTATTTGAACCGCGCACATCAGGTAGGGCTATCGAGCCACCTAAGTGGTTTCATAACGAAATCTTCATTCTTGAAGACGATGAACCTGCGCACTACAAGGAAGCGATGGCGGGGCCCAGCTCAAGGGAATGGCACAAGGCCATGAAATCCGAAATGGAATCCATGTACGAAAATCAAGTTTGGAACTTGGTAGAACTTCCAGAAGGCGTAAAGCCCATTGGTTGTAAATGGATTTTCAAAAGAAAGACAGACGCGGATGGTAACATTACTATCCATAAAGCTAGACTTGTGTGAAAGGGTTCACGCAAGTTCCAGGAGTGGACTACGACGAGACTTTCTCGCCCGAAGCTATGCTTAAGTCTGTTCGGATATTACTAGCAATTGCTGCTTATTTCGATTATGAAATATGGCAGATGGACGTCAAAACGGCTTTCCTAAATGGAAATCTCAAAGAAGATGTATACATGACACAGCCTGAAGGTTTTGTCGTTCATTGATGTTTACTACACAACTTATTCTTGTAGACTCGTGTTGGGCCTCCAAGCGCAGAGGTTTGTAGGACAGTAGCAATTTTCCCTCAAGTGGATGACCTAAGGTTTATCAATCCGTGGGAGGCGTAGGTTGAAGATGGTATCTCTCAAACAACCCTGCAACCAAATACAAGAAATCTCTTGTGTCCCCAACACACCCAATACAATGGTAAATTGTATAGGTGCACTAGTTCGGCGAAGAGATGGTGATAAAAGTGTAGTATGGATAGTAGATATAGGTTTTTATAATCTGAAAATATAAAAACAGCAAGGTAGCAAGTAACAAAAGTGAGCACAAACGGTATTGCAATGCTTAAAAACAAGGCCTAGGGTTCATACTTTCGCTAGTGCAATCTCTCAACAATGCTAATATAATTGGATCATATAACCATCCTTCAACGTGCAATAAAGAATCACTCCCAAGTTCCTATTAGCGGAGAACATAAGATGGAAATTGTTTGTAGGGTACGAAACCACCTCAAAGTTATCCTTTCCGATCGATCTATTGAGCTATTCCTATAAGTGTCACAAACAGCCCTAGAGTTCGTACTAAAATAACACCATATGATACACATCAACCAACTCTAATGTCACCTATATACTGCAATGTCACCACAAGTATCCGTGAGTTGATTATACGATATGCATCAAACAACTTCATAATCATAATATTCAATCCACACAAAGAACTCCAAGGAGCACCCCAAAGTTTCTATTGGAGAAAAGATAATGAAAATGTGCATCAACCCCTATGCATATTTTACCCCAATGTCACCACGGGAATCCGTGAGTTGAGTGCCAAAACATATATCAAGTGAATCAATATGATACCCATTGTCACCACGGGTATTCATATGCAAGACATACATAAAGTGTTCTCAAATCTGAAATATTTAATCCGACAATAACGAAACCTCAAAGGGAAAAGATTCGATTCATCACAACAAGGATAGAGAGGGAAGAAACACCATATGATCCAACTATATTAACAAAGCTCGCGATACATCAAGATCGTGCCAAATCAAGAACACGAGAGAGAGAGAGAGAGATAAAACACATAGCTACTGGTACAAACCCTCAGCCCCGAGGGTGAACTACTCCCTCCTCGTCATGGAGACCGCCGGGATGATGAAGATGACCTCCGGCGATGCTTTCCCCCCTCCGGCAGGGTGCCGGAAAAGGGCTGTAGATTAGATCGTGGAGGTACAGAGGCTTGCGGCGGCGTAAAAACTCATCTAGGTTAACTTTCGGGGGTTTATGAATATATATGATTTTTTGGCATTGGAATCACGCGAAGAAGGGCCACAGGGGGCCCATGACGCACCAGGGCGTGCCTGGGGGGGTGGGGGGCGGTGACGCGCCCTGGTGGCTCGTGGATCCCCTGTGGGTCTTCTGGCCTCCTCCACAAGCGTCTAGTGTTTATCTTGGCCAATAAAAAATCTCCAAAAAGTTTTGTGGCATTTGGACTTCGTTTGGTATTGATTTTCTGTAAAACAAAAACAGGGTAGAAAACAACAACTGGCACTGGGCACTAGGTCAATATGTTAGTCCATGAAAATCATCTAAAAGCCATATAAAAGCGCACCAAAATCATACAAAACTATAATAAACATGGCATGAATACTTCATAAATTATAGATACGTTGGAGACGTATCAGCATCCCCAAGCTTTATTCCTGCTCGTCCTCGAGTAGGTAAATGATAAAAGAAATAATTTATGAAGTGTGAATGCTAGCATAGTGCATAAGTTTGATCAATGATAATTTCAATCACTTTTCCTAACATCATAACAGCAACTTTTTCTCATAACAGTCATCATGATAAAGTAGCAATAAAAAACAGAAATTTTGATGTGGAATGCTACCTATCATAATCATCATATAATCTTTTCTTTTGTTGCATGGACATTGGACTTGAATGATTCAAAGCAAGATCATTATTTATAACAGCAATATTTATTATCATAAAACTTTTCATGAGCATGTAACAATTCATCACAACAATGAAGTATAAGGCATAAACTTTCTTGGAAACTAACAAACTATTATAGTCAACAATGCAATTGCAAGTCATCATATTTTCAGGAAGGATCTCATGTAGGAGCTTTTTAGCAAGTCCACATACTCAACCATCATTTAGTCTTCTATGATAGCTAACACTCACGACATATATATGGAGGAAAAGTTTCAGCCAGACACATAGAAAGATAGGGGCTTGTGATTTCGCCTCCCAACTTATTCACCTCAAGGGTGATGTCAACAATAATAACTCATGATCACTCATATCCAACTGGATATATGTGCCTAGATCTTTCCCCACCACATGATGCTTGCAAAAGAGAAAAATAAAAAGGAAGTAGAGGAGAACACTATTGACTCTTGCATAAAAAGTAAATACATAAAAGTAAATGCATAAAAGTAAAAGATAGGCCCTTCGTAGAGGGAAGCAGAGGTTGTCATGCACTTTTTGTTGTTGGATGCACAAGCCCTTAATGCAAAGGAACGTCACGTTATATTGCCCCTTATGATAGCAACCTTTATTATGCAGTCCGTCGCTTTTATTTCTTTACCATCACAAGTTCGTAGAACGCTTATTTTCCCTTACAATAAAAGATCATACATATTTAGAGGCAATTTTTATTGCTTTTTGCACCGATGACAACTTACTTGAAGGATCTTATTCAATCCATAGGTAGATATGGTGGACACTCATGGGAAGAAACTGGGTTTAAGGGTTTTGGATGCACAAGTAGTATCTCTACTTGGTGCGCATTTTTGGCTAGCAAAGATATTGGGCAGGCGCCACATGTTGGAGGATCTATAACAATATAACTTTTATGTGAATATGAACAAACATAATTCATTACGTTGTCTTCCTTGTCGAACGTCAACACTTTGACATAAAATACTTAATGGGGGCTCACAATCATAAAAGATGTCCAAGATAGTATATTTGCATGTGAATCTTCTCTTCCCTTATTAACTTTTTCATGAATTGCATCATTGACTAATGCTATGCTTGTTAACCTCCAATAAATTTTACCACTTATACTTTTCTTTATGTAATGTCATTACTTTCCATAAGATTAGCATATGATCTCTTTCATTATTTTCGTTGCAAGGAATCACACTTATCATATCCAATGATCTATATGAAAGTTTTTATTATATCCCTCTTGAATATTCATCATCTTGGGACCGAATTCATATCTTGTGCAAATTACCATTACTATTATTAACTCTCAAAAAGATATAAGTGAAGCATGAGAATTAATGACAAACTACTCCAAAATATATAATCGAAGATCAATGAGTAGTAAAAAAATTAAGTAGCTATGTGAGGATTCTCTCTCATTTAAAAAAAGTTTCAGATCTTGATATTTTATTCAAACAGCAAGCAAAACAAAGACACAACCAAGTATAGCACACATTATGTGAACCAGTAAAAACTTGGGTTCAATCGAGACTAACCGATAGTTGATGAAGAAAAGTGATGGGATGCCTACCGGGGCATCCCCAAGCTTGAATGCTTGATACTTCTTGGAATATTAACTTGGGGAGCCTTGGGCATCCCCACGCTTGAACTCTTGTGTCTCGTTAATTCTTCTCATATAGTAGTTTCCCTAAGTTTCAAAAACTTCATCCACACAAAACTTGACAAGAACTTGTGAGATATGTTAGTATAAATCCACTCAAAACTCGACATTCTCTACTGTAGCAAATCACTAAAATTATAATTAAACATTGAATACTAAATGCCTCTGCATATTTAATACTCCTATCCTCAAATAGAATCATTAAACAAGCCAACGTATGCAAACAATGGAACTATAACAGCAATCTGCCTAAACAGGACAGTCTATAAAGGATAATTAAGAATCCATACTTAGATAAATCAAAAAATTCTGAAAATTTACCACACTGGAAATAATTTATCAAAGTTGACTGTATCAAAATTTCAAGATTTTATCACATCCTGACATTTCTAGGCAATTTAATCAATAGCAGCAAACTTTCTGTTTTGAAACAGCAACTCATGAACTTGCAAAATAAGCATGGTAAAGGCTATACTTGGCATTTTATTGAACTAAAAGACACAAAAAATGATTATTGATAGCAGAAAACAAATATCAACAGAAGAAAATGACGCTCCAAGCAAAACTCATATTACGTGACGAATAAAAATATAGCTCCAGGTGAGGTTACCGATAATGTTGAAGACGAAAGAGGGGATGCCTTCCGGGGCATCCCCAAGCTTAGTTGCTTGGGTCTTCCTTGAATATTACCTTGGGGTGCCTTGGGCATCCCCAAGCTTAGGGTCTTGCCGCTCCTTATTCTCCTCATATCGATATCTCACCCAAAACTTGAAAACTTCAATCACACAAAACTTAACGGAACTTCGTGAGAACGGTTAGTATGATAAAGAATAAACCATCACTTAGGTACTGTCCAAGACAAGATTCACAATTGTTCCCATATAATGCCTACTGTATTCTATCATTTCCACAATTTATATCTCATAATATAAGCTATGGAAACATTAAAACAAGCAAATTATGCATTGAAAACAGAATCTGTCAAAAACAGAATAGTCTGCAATGATCTGAGCAACTACCATACTTCTGGAACTCTACAAATTCTGAAAAATTAGGAAAACGTCAAAAATTTGCATATAAATACTGTGTAAAAATTTCAGAATTTTTTGACGCTCCAGTAAAATCTGGGAAATTAAACACTGGAGGCAAAAGTTTCTGTCTTTGCACAGAATTGAATCAACAAGTATCCACACCATCCCAAAGGTTTTACTTGGCACTTTATTGAAAAAAAACTTATAAAACATGATTACTACAGTATCTTAATCATGTGAACACACTTAAATAGAAAGGATACATATTGGGTTGCCTCCCAACGAGCGCTTTTCTTTAAAGCCTTTTAGCTAGGCATGATAATTTTGAATGATGCTCACATAGAAGTAAAGAATTGAAACGTAAAGGGAGCATCATGAGAAATATATCAAACACATTTAAGCCTAACCCACTTCCTATGCATAGGGATTTTGTGAGAAATTAGTTTATGGGAGCAAGAATCAACTAGCATAGGAAGGCAAAACAAGTATAACCTTGAAACTTTCAACACATAGAGAGGAAACTTTATATTATTGCAACACCTACAAGCATAGGATCCTCTCTCATAATAATTTTCAGTAGCATCATGAAGAAATTCAACAATATATCCATCACACAAAGCATTCTTGTCATGATACATAAACATAGAATTTTTATTACACTCCACACAAGCAATTTTCTTCTCATTCATAATTGTGGGAGCAAACTCAACAAAATAACTATCATGAGATACTTGATTGGCATAATCCAATTGAAAATTAAAATCATGATGACAAGTTTCATAGTTATCATTATTCTTTATAGCATACCTGTCATCACAATAATCATCATAAATAGGAGGCATGCAACCATCATGACAAATTTGCACATCAAAACTTGGGGGACTACAAATATCATCTTCATCACACATAGCATCCCCAAGCTTGTGGCTTTGCATATCATTAGCATCATGGATATTCATAGAATTCATACTAACAACATTGCAATCATGCTCATAATTCAAAGATTTTATGCCAAACATTTTATTGAATTCTTCTTCTATCAATTGAGCACAATTTTCTGATCCATCATTCTAAGAAAGACATGATAAAGACGAATAATATGAGGCAACCTCAATTCCATTTTTTGTAGTTTTCTTTTATAAACCAAACTAGTGATAAACAAGAAACTAAAAGATTCGATTGCAAGATTTAAAGATATACCTTCAAGCACTCACCTCCCCGGCAACGGCGCCAGAAAAGAGCTTGATGTCTAATACACAACTTATTCTTGTAGACCCGTGTTGGGCCTCCAAGCGCAGAGGTTTGTCGGACAGTAGCAATTTTCCCTCAAGTGGATGACCTAAGGTTTATCAATCCGTGGGAGGCGTAGGTTGAAGATGGTATCTCTCAAACAACCCTGCAACCAAATACAAGAAATCTCTTGTGTCCCCAACACACCCAATACAATGGTAAATTGTATAGGTGCACTAGTTCGGCGAAGAGATGGTGATAAAACCGTAGTATGGATAGTAAGATATAGGTTTTTATAATCTGAAAATATATAAACAACAAGATAGCAAGTAACAAAAGTGAGCACAAACGGTATTGCAATGCTTAAAAACAAGGCCTAGGGTTCATACTTTCGCTAGTGCAATCTCTCAACAATGCTAATATAATTGGATCGGTTTTGCTAAAACACATCTAGATGTGACATAAGTATTGCACATCTAAGTCCTATATCATTGATCTTACGTGAAGATTCGTGTGGATATTTCTTTTTCTTTTTCTTTTCCCTTTTTATGCTTGATTTCGTCATTTAGATGTGCAATAACTATGTCACATCTAGATGTGCCCTAGACACACCCTAATTGGATCATATAACCATCCCTCAACGTGCAATAAAGAATCACTCCCAAGTTCCTATTAGCGGAGAACATAAGATGGAAATTGTTTGTAGTGTACGAAACCACCTCAAAGTTATCCTTTCCGATCGATCTATTGAGCTATTCCTATAAGTGTCACAAACAGCCCTAGAGTTCGTACTAAAATAACACCATATGATACACATCAACCAACTCTAATGTCACCTATATACTCCAATGTCACCACAAGTATCCGTGAGTTGATTATACGATATGCATCAAACAACTTCATAATCATAATATTCAATCCACACAAAGAACTCCAAGGAGCACCCGAAAGTTTCTATCGGAGAAAAGATAATGAAAACGTGCATCAACCCCTATGCATAGATTACCCCAATGTCACCACGGGAATCCGTGAGTTGAGTGCCAAAACATATATCAAGTGAATCAATATGATACACCATTGTCACCACGGGTATTCATATGCAAGATATACATAAAGTGTTCTCAAATCTGAAATATTCAATCCGACAATAACGAAACCTCAAAGGGAAAAGATTTGATTCATCACAACAAGGATAGAGAGGGAAGAAACACCATATGATCCAACTATATTAACAAAGCTCGCGATACATCAAGATCGTGCCAAATCAAGAACACGAGAGAGAGAGAGATAAAACACATAACTACTGGTACAAACCCTCAGCCCCGAGGGTGAACTACTCCCTCCTCGTCATGGAGACCGCCGGGATGATGAAGATGACCTTCGGCGATGCTTTCCCCACTCCGGTAGGATGCCGGAAAAGGGCTGTAGATTAGATCGTGGAGGTACAGAGGCTTGCGGCAGCGTAAAAACTCATCTAGGTTAACTTTCGGGTGTTTCTGAATATATATGATTTTTTCGCGTTGGAATCACGCGAAGAAGGGCCACAGGGGGCCCACGACGCACCAGGGCGCGCCTGAGGGGGATGTCGCGCCCTGGTGGCTCGTGGATCCCCTGTGGGTCTTCTGGCCTCCTCCCAAAGCTTCTAGTGTTTATCTTGGCCAATAAAAAATATCCAAAAAGTTTCGTGGCATGTGGACTTCGTTTGGTATTGATTTTCTGTAAAACAAAAACAGGGCAGAAAATAGCAACTGGCACTGGGCACTAGGTCAATACGTTAGTCCATGAAAATCATATAAAAGCCATATAAAAGTGCACCAAAATCATACAAAACTATAATAAACATGGCATGAATACTTCATAAATTATAGATACGTTGGAGACGTATCATTCATAAGGATGCTGGAAAGATATGCAAACTTCAGAAGGCCATTTATGGTCTGAAGCAAGCGTCAAGGAGCTGGAACATTCGTTTTGATGAAGTAGTCAAAGAGTTTAGCTTCATCAGGAATGACGAAGAATCTTGTGTTTACAAGAAGTTTAGTGGGAGCGCAAAAGCATTTCTAATCTTTTATGTGGATGACATATTGTTGATTGGAATTGACGTGAATTTTCTTAGCGAAATAAAAGATTCATTGAAGAAGAGTTTTTCAATGAAAGACTTAGGCGAAGCGGCATATGTATTGGGCATCAGAATCTATAGAGATAGATCAAAATGCCTGATAGCGCTTAGCCAAAGCACGTACATTGACAAGGTGTTGAAAAGGTTCAACATGGAGAACTCCAAGAAAGGCCTACTCCCCATGTCACCTGCCACAGTGCTTTGCAAGAATCAGTGTCCTCGGACTCTCGATGAGCGAGTACAAATGAATGATGTTCCATATGCTTCGGCAGTTGGTTCTATTATGTATGCCATGCTATGTACAAGACCGGATGTTTCCTATGCGCTAAGTGTTAGCAGCTGGTACCAAAGTGATGCAGGATTGGAACACTGGGCCGTAGTCAAAAATATTCTTAAGTACCTCAGAAGGACCAAGGATTTACTCCTTGTGTACGGAGGTGATGAAGAGCTCATTGTAAGTGGTTACACTGATGCAGGCTTCATGACTGACCCAGATGACTCCAAATCTCAATCAGGCTATGTTTTCATATTGAACGGTGGTGCAGTTGATTGGAAAAGTTCCAAACAAAAGACTGTGGCGGATTCTACGACGGAGGCAAAATATGTTGCAGCTTCAGAAGCCTCCAAGGAGGCGGTCTGGATCAAGCAGTTTCTTGAAGACCTTGGTGTGGTTCCAAGTGCGCTGGACCCGGTGGAGATCTATTGTGATAATAGTGGCGCCGTGGCTCAGGCTAGGGAGCCATCTTCGCACCATAAGACAAGACATATTGAACGCAAATATAAACTCATTCGACATCATGTCGAAGCGGGTTTAGTGAAAGTACGCAAAGTTCACACGGATCTGAACATGTCAGACCCGATGACAAAGCCTCTACCACGAGCAAAGCATGAGCAGCACCGGATAGCCATTGGTGTTAGGGAAGCCATGTAACTGGATTATGACTCTAGTGCAAGTGGGAGTCTGTAGGAGATATGCCCTAGAGGCAGTAATAACAGTTATTTTGTATCTCCAAGTTTGTAATGAATGTTTATGTCCCATGCTATAACTGCAATGATTATCGAGTCTGCAATATCCACGAGGCTTGGAGGGAAACTCATGTGCACGTGTGGTATAATAAACGGAAAAATGTATTCCTAGTCATGCCTCTAAGACTGGCTCAAGTATTGCATGATGATCATGTTTTCTTGATCATGGGCATGACTATGCCGGCAATTTTGAGGGCATAATGTTAGAAGAACACTTATGTTGAATCAACCCGAATTGATGTTATGCTATGAGATATATTCGTCACAAGTTAATGGTTTATAACACAGAGAAAGTTAGTGTTTGCATAATTCCTTAGACCATGAGAGTGTCGAGTTCCTTCATTCTTGCTTTGTGAACTTTGGGGTTTGTTAAACGTCATCCGTAACTGGGTGGCTATTACGGTGGCTTACGGGTTCACAGAAAAGTATGACAAGGAACGAGATAGCTCAAGATTGATATTTGCTCCTCCGACGATGGAGAGATATTCTCGGGCCCTCTCGGTGTTACGGTATCCATCATCGTCTGGCCAGGCACAATGTGATTTGATCTCAGGGATGCCGGAACACGGAAACGAGAAAAGAGAACAAAACCGGTAATAAGGTAACTGGCATAGTGGACAAGTTGTTGATCCATGGGGATACAGATAAATCTCACCTCGGGTGTTTGTAACATATCGCGAAGCAACAGGAATAGCACGCGGCAACGAGAGGTTCACTCGAATATTTATTCGTGTGGGTATAGGGGTCAATATGGGTGTCCACGGCTCCGATGTTGATCATTGATCGGAAAGTGTTCCGGTCATGTCTATGTTGGGGAACGTTGCATGGGAAACAAAAAATTTCCTACGCACACGCAAGATCTATCCATGGTGATGAGCATCTACGAGAGGGAGAGTGAATCTACATACCCTTGTAGATCGCTAAGCGGAAGCGTTAATAAACGCGGTTGATGTAGTCGAACGTCTTCGCGATCCAAATCGTCGAGCGTCCCGCGATCCAATCACGATCCTTCCGATCTAGTGCCGAACGGACGGCACCTCCGCGTTCAACACACGTACGGCTTGATGACGCCTTCACCTCCTCGATCCAGCGAGCGATGGTGAAGTAGTGGTTGAGTTCCAGCAGCACGACGGCGTGGTGATGGTGGTGAGGAACAATCTCTGCAGGGCTTCGCCAAGCACTACGGAGATTATGACGGAGGAACTAGAGGGCTAGGGTTGCCGGCACACGGCTTGGGAAATCCTGATGTGTCCCGTGTGCTAGCCCTGCCCCTCTATTTATATGTTGAGCCTTGGGGTCTAAACTTGGAGTAAAAGCCTCCTCCGGGTCGGTTTTGCCCGCACAAGGTCGGTTTGGCCCGCAGGGAAAGAGTCCAACTCGGATCCCTGCCGAACCGTGCACAGCCGCGCACAAGCGGTAGTACCGCTTCACACAAGCGGTAGTACCGCTTGGGCGGTAGTACCGCTTCACACAAGCGGTAGTACCGCTCGGGCGGTAGTACCGCTTCACCAAGCGGTAGTACCGCTCGGGCGGTAGTACCGCTTCACCAAGCGGTAGTACCGCTTACGCGGCAGCAAAACTACTTTTGCACTTTCCAATACCTTGTGGGCTTTATCCCTTTGGCTCATATAAAGTGTTGCTGCACCCGAACACTTCGGTAAACATCCGGAACCTCTTCCGGTGAACTTCGAAACCCTTCCAGAGATCAAAACACTATTATCACATATATCAATCTTTACCTCCGGACTATTCCGGAGATCCTCGTCATGTCCGGGATCTTATCCGGGACTCCGAACAACTTTTGGTCACCAACATAATAACTCAATTATACTAATCGTCACCAAACGTTAAGTGTGTAGACCCTGCGGGTTCGAGAACTATGTAGACATGACCGAGACACCTCTACGGCCAATAACCAATAGCGGGACCTGGATGCCCATATTGGCTCCTACATATTCTACGAAGATCTTTATCGGTCGAACCTCTATGTCAAGGATTCAGTTAATCCCGTATGCTGTTCCCTTTGTTCTTCGGTATGTTACTTGCCCGAGATTCGATCGTCGGTATCACTATACCTAGTTCAATCTCGTTACCGGCAAGTCTCTTTACTCGTTCCGTAATACAAGATCTCGTGGCTAACACTTTAGTCACATTGCTTGCAAGGCTCATTGTGATGTTGTATTACCGAGTGGGCCCTGAGATACCTCTCCGTCATACGGAGTAACAAATCCCAGTCTTGATCCATGCCAACCCAACAGACACCCTCGGAGATACCTGTAGAGCACCTTTATAGTCACCCAGTTACGTTGCGACGTTTGATACACACAAGGTATTCCTCCGGTGTCAGTGAGTTGCATGATCTCATGGTCAAAGGAACAGATACTTGACATGCAGAAAACAATAGCAATAAACTGACACGATCAAATGCTACGTTTACAGTTTGGGTCTTGTCCATCACATCATTCTCCTAATGATGTGATCCCGTTATCAAATGACATCTCATGTCCATGGCTAGGAAACCTTAACCATCTTTGATCAACAAGCTAGTCAACTAGAGGCTTACTAGGGACACAGTGTTGTCTATGTACCCACACATGTATTTGAGTTTCCAATCAATACAATTATAGCATGGATAATAAACGATTATCATGAACAAGGAAATATAATAATAACCAATTTATTATTGCCTCTAGGGCATATTTCCAACAGTCTCCCACTTGCACTAGAGTCAATAATCTAGTTCACATCACTATGTGATTTACATTGTAATGAATCGAACACCCATGCAGTTCTGGTGTTGTTCATGTTTAGCCCTTGGAAGAGGTTTAGTCAACGGATCTGCAACATTTAGATCCGTGTGTACTTTGCAAATATTTATGTCGTCCTCCTTGATGTAATCGCGGATGGAATTGAAACGTCGTTTTATGTGTCTGGTCCTCTTGTGAAATCTTGGTTCCTCGGCTAGAGCAATGGCACCAGTATTATCACAAAACAGAGTCATTGGGTTAAGTGCACTAGGCACTACTCCAAGATCTGTCATGAACTCCTTCATCCAGACACCTTCCTTCGCCGCCTCCGAGGCAGCGATGTACTCCGCTTCGCATGTAGAATCTGCTACCACGCTTTGCTTGGAACTGCACCAGCTAACCGCACCCCCATTAAGAATAAATACGTATCCGGTTTGCGACTTAGAGTCATCCGGATCAGTGTCAAAGCTTGCATCGACGTAACCCTTTACGACGAGCTCTTGATCACCTCCATAAACGAGAAACATGTCCTTAGTCCTTTTCAGGTACTTCAGGATATTCTTGACCGCCGTCCAGTGTTCCATTCCTGGATCACTTTGAAACCTTCCGGCCATACTTATGGCAAGGCTGACATCGGGTCTTGTGCACAGCATTGCATACATGATAGAGCCTATGGCTGAAGCATAGGGGATGACACTCATCTTTTCTCTATCTTCTGCAGTCACTGGGCATTGAGTCTTACTCAACTTCACACCTTGCAAAACAGGCAAGAACCCCTTCTTGGACTGATCCATTTTGAACTTCTTCAAAATCTTATCAAGGTATGTGCTTTGTGAAAGTCCTATTAAGCGTCTCGATCTATCTCTATAGATCTTGATGCCTAATATGAAAGCAGCTTCTCCTAGGTCCTTCATTGAAAAACTCTTGTTCAAATATTCCTTTACGCTTTCCAGCATTTCTATATTGTTTCCAATCAGCAATATGTCATCCACATATAATATTAGAAACGCTATAGAGCTCCCACTCACTTTCTTGTAAATACAAGCTTCTCCGTAAACTTGTATAAACTCGAACGCTTTGATCACCTCATCAAAACGAAGATTCCAACTCCGAGATGCTTGCACCAGTCCATAAATGGATCGCTGGAGTTTGCAAACTTTGTCAGCATTCTCTGGATCGACAAAACCTTCTGGTTGCATCATATACAACTCTTCCTTAAGGTAACCGTTAAGGAACGCTGTTTTGACATCCATCTGCCAAATTTCATAATCGAAAAAGGCAGCTATTGCTAACATGATTCTGACGGACTTAAGCATCGCTACGGGTGAGAAGGTCTCATCGTAGTCAACTCCTTGAACTTGTGAAAAACCCTTTGCCACAAGTCGAGCTTTATAGACGGTGACATTACCGTCCGCGTCCGTCTTCCTCTTAAAGATCCATTTGTTCTGAATGGCCTTACGCCCTTCAGGTAATACTTCCAAAGTCCATACTTTGTTTTCATACATGGATCCCATCTCGGATTTCATGGCCTCTAACCACTTCTCGGAATCCGGGCTCATCATCGCTTCTCCATAGCTCGTAGGTTCATCGTTGTCTAACAACATGACTTCTAAGACAGGGTTGCCGTACCACTCAGGAGCAGTACGCGTCCTTGTCGACCTACGAGGTTCGATAGCAACTTGATCCAAAGCTTCATGATCATCATCATTAACTTCCTCTTCAGCTAATGTAGGCTCCACAGAAACAACTTTCTGCGCTGCGCTACTCTCAGGTTGAAGTAAAGGTTCAACAACCTCATCAAGTTCTATCTTCCTCCCACTCAATTCTTTCGAGAGAAACTCTTTCTCAAGAAATGTTCCGTTTTTAGCGACAAACACTTTGCCCTCGGATCTGAGGTAGAAGGTATACCCAATTGTCTCTTTTGGGTATCCTATGAAGACGCATTTCTCCGCTTTGGGTTCCAGCTTTTCAGGCTGAAGCTTTTTGACATAAGCATCACATCCCCAAACTTTAAGAAACGACAGTTTTGGCTTCTTGCCAAACCAAAGTTCATATGGCGTCGTCTCAACGGATTTCGATGGTGCCCTATTTAAAGTGAATGCAGCTGTCTCTAATGCATAACCCCAAAACGATAGTGGCAAATCGGCAAGAGACATCATAGATCGCACCATATCCAATAAGGTTCGATTACGACGTTCGGACACACCATTACGCTGTGGTGTTCCAGGCGGTGTTAATTGTGAAACAATTCCACACTGTCTTAAGTGACTGCCAAACTCATAACTCAGATATTCTCCTCCTCGATCAGATCGTAGGAATTTAATCTTCTTGTTACGATGATTCTCAACTTCACTCTGAAATTGTTTGAACTTTTCAAATGTTTCAGACTTGTGTTTCATTAAGTAAATATACCCATATCTACTTAAGTCATCAGTGAAGGTGAGAAAGTAACGATAACCACCGCGCGCCTCAATGCTCATCGGACCGCACACATCAGTATGTATGATTTCCAATAAGTCACTTGCCCGTTCCATTGTTCCAGAGAACGGCGTTTTAGTCATCTTGCCTATGAGGCATGGCTCACATGTGTCAAGTGATTCAAAATCAAGTGACTCCAAAAGTCCATCAGCATGGAGCTTCCTCATGCGTTTTACGCCAATATGACCTAAACGGCAGTGCCACAAGAAAGTGGTATTATCATTATCAATTCTACATCTTTTGGCATCAATGTTATGAACATGTGTATCATTACTATCGAGATTCAATAAGAATAAACCTCTCACATCGGGTGCATGACCATAAAAGATATCACTCATATAAATAGAACAACCATTATTCTCTGATTTAAATGAGTAACCGTCTCGCAATAAACAAGATCCAGATATAATGTTCATGCTTAACGCAGGCACCAAATAACACTTATTTAGGTTCATCACTAATCCCGACGGTAATCGAAGAGCGAGCGTGCCGACGGCGATCACATCAACCTTGGAACCATTTCCCACGCGCATCGTCACTTCGTCCTTTGCCAGCCTCCGTCTATTCCGCAGTTCCTGTTTTGAGTTGCAAATATGAGCAACCGCACCGGTATCAAATACCCAGGCACTACAACGAGAGTTGGTAAGGTACACATCAATAACATGTATATCATATATACCTTGTTTGTTGTTGGCCGCCTTCTTGTCAGCCAAATACTTGGGGCAATTCCGCTTCCAGTGTCCAGTTCCCTTGCAATGAAAACACACAGTTTCTGGTTTGGGTCCAGCCTTGGGTTTCTTCACGAGAGGAGCAACTGCTTTGCCACTCTGCTTGGAGTTACCCTTCTTACCCTTGCCATTTTTCTTGAAACTAGTGGTTTTATTGACCATCAACACTTGATGCTCCTTCTGAATTTCAGACTCAGCGGCTTTCAGCATCGCAAACAGCTCGGCGACTGACTTGTTCATCCCGTGCATGTTATAGTTCAACACGAAGCTCTTGTAGCTAGGTGGCAATGATTGAAGAACTCTGTCAGTGATAGCCTCTGGCGGAAGGGGCATCCCTAACTCAGCCAGGCGGGTGGAGTACCCAGACATTCTGAGCACGTGATCACTGATAGACCCGTTCTCCTCCATCTTGCAAGCATAGAACTTATCGGAGATCTCATATCTCTCGATCCGGGCATTCTTCTGAAAGATAAACTTCAACTCCTGGAACATCTCATATGCTCCATGACGTTCAAAACGTCTTTGAAGTCCCGGTTCTAAGCCATACAACATTGCACATTGAACTATTGAGTAATCATCAGAACGAGCCTGCCAGGCGTTCACAACGTCTAGAGACTCAACTGGAGCGGGTGGATCACCAAGCGGTGCATCAAGGACATAAGCCTTCTGGGAAGCCGTAAGGATAATCCTTAGATTACGGGCCCAGTCCACAAAGTTACTTCCATCATCTTTCAACTTAGCTTTCTCTAGGAACGCATTAAAATTCAGGGGTGCTACTGCGCGAGCCATGATCTACAACATAAATATAGCAAAGACAACTTAGACTATTGTTCTTAGATAATGAGTTTAGTTAATCATATTTTAAAAAACTCCCACTCAAATTGACATCCCTCCGATCATTCGAGTGTAACATGATCCAAATCCACCAACTCAAGTCCGATCATCACGTGAGTTGAGGTGGTTTCAATGGTGAACATCTTCATGTTGATCATATCTACTATATGACTCATGTTCGACCTTTCGGTCTCTTGTGTTCCGAGGCCATGTCTGTACATGCTAGGCTCGTCAAGTTTAACCCGAGTGTTCCGCACGTGTAACATGGCTTACACCCGTTGTATGCGAACGTAGAGTCTATCACACCCGATCATCACGGCGTGTCTCGAAACGACGAACTTTCGCAACGGTGCACACTTGGGGAGAACACAATTTATCTTGAAATTTAAGTGAGGGATCACCTTATAATGCTACCGTCGTCCTAAGCAAAATAAGATGCATAAAAGGATTAACATCACATGCAAATCATAAGTGACATGATATGGCCATGAACTTGTGCTTTTGATCTCCATCTCCAAAGCACCGGCATGATCTCCATCGTCACCGGCATGACACCATGATCTCCATCATCTTGATCTCCATCAACGTGTCGCCATAAGGTTGTCGCGCCGACTGTTGCTTCCACGACTATAGCTAACGTTTAGCGATAAAGTAAAGCATTACATAGCGCTTAATGATTGACACGCAGGTCATACAATAATTAAAGACAACTCTATGGCTCCTGCCAGTTGCCGTACTCATCGACATGCAAGTCGTGATATTCTATACAATACATGATCATCTCATACATCACATATATCTCATCATGTAATTGGCCATATCACATCACAACATACCCTGCAAAAACAAGTTAGACGTCCTCTAATTGTTGTTGCAAATTTTACGTGGCTGCTACGGGTATCTAGCAAGAACGATTCTTACCTACGCAAAACCACAACGTGGTGTAGTGATTGCTTTTTGATCTTCTAAAAGAACCCTCTTCATTGAACCGATTCAACTAAAGTGAGAGAGACAGACACCCGCCAGTCACCTTTATGCAACAAGTGCACGCAGCGGTGAAACCAGTCTCGCGTAAGCGTACGCGTAATGTCGGTCCGGGCCGCTTCATCTCACAATACCGCGGAATCAAGTATCAACTAGTAACGGCAAGCAATATGTATACACCCACGCCCACAACTCGTTTGTGTTCTACTCGAGATCTCATCTACGCATAGACCTAGCTCAGATGCCACTGTTGGGGAACGTTGCATGGGAAACAAAAAATTTCCTACGCACACGCAAGATCTATCCATGGTGATGAGCATCTACGAGAGGGAGAGTGAATCTACATACCCTTGTAGATCGCTAAGCGGAAGCGTTAATAAACGCGGTTGATGTAGTCGAACGTCTTCGCGATCCAAATCGCCGAGCGTCCCGCGATCCAATCACGATCCTTCCGATCTAGTGCCGAACGGACGGCACCTCCGCGTTCAACACACGTACGGCTTGATGACGCCTTCACCTCCTCGATCCAGCGAGCGATGGTGAAGTAGTGGTTGAGTTCCAGCAGCACGACGGCGTGGTGATGGTGGTGAGGAACAATCTCTGCAGGGCTTCGCCAAGCACTACGGAGATTATGACGGAGGAACTAGAGGGCTAGGGTTGCCGGCACACGGCTTGGGAAATCCTGATGTGTCCCGTGTGCTAGCCCTGCCCCTCTATTTATATGTTGAGCCTTGGGGTCTAAACTTGGAGTAAAAGCCTCCTCCGGGTCGGTTTTGCCCGCACAAGGTCGGTTTGGCCCGCAGGGAAAGAGTCCAACTCGGATCCCTGCCGAACCGTGCACAGCCGCGCACAAGCGGTAGTACCGCTTCACACAAGCGGTAGTACCGCTTGGGCGGTAGTACCGCTTCACACAAGCGGTAGTACCGCTCGGGCGGTAGTACCGCTTCACCAAGCGGTAGTACCGCTCGGGCGGTAGTACCGCTTCACCAAGCGGTAGTACCGCTTACGCGGCAGCAAAACTACTTTTGCACTTTCCAATACCTTGTGGGCTTTATCCCTTTGGCTCATATAAAGTGTTGCTGCACCCGAACACTTCGGTAAACATCCGGAACCTCTTCCGGTGAACTTCGGAACCCTTCCAGAGATCAAAACACTATTATCACATATATCAATCTTTACCTCCGGACTATTCCGGAGATCCTCGTCATGTCCGGGATCTTATCCGGGACTCCGAAGAACTTTTGGTCACCAACATAATAACTCAATTATACTAATCGTCACCAAACGTTAAGTGCGTAGACCCTGCGGGTTCGAGAACTATGTAGACATGACCGAGACACCTCTACGGCCAATAACCAATAGCGGGACCTGGATGCCCATATTGGCTCCTACATATTCTACGAAGATCTTTATCGGTCGAACCTCTATGTCAAGGATTCAGTTAATCCCGTATGCTGTTCCCTTTGTTCTTCGGTATGTTACTTGCCCGAGATTCGATCGTCGGTATCACTATACCTAGTTCAATCTCGTTACCGGCAAGTCTCTTTACTCGTTCCGTAATACAAGATCTCGTGGCTAACACTTTAGTCACATTGCTTGCAAGGCTCATTGTGATGTTGTATTACCGAGTGGGCCCTGAGATACCTCTCCGTCATACGGAGTAACAAATCCCAGTCTTGATCCATGCCAACCCAACAGACACCCTCGGAGATACCTGTAGAGCACCTTTATAGTCACCCAGTTACGTTGCGACGTTTGATACACACAAGGTATTCCTCCTGTGTCAGTGAGTTGCATGATCTCATGGTCAAAGGAACAGATACTTGACATGCAGAAAACAATAGCAATAAACTGACACGATCAAATGCTACGTTTACAGTTTGGGTCTTGTCCATCACATCATTCTCCTAATGATGTGATCCCGTTATCAAATGACATCTCATGTCCATGGCTAGGAAACCTTAACCATCTTTGATCAACAAGCTAGTCAACTAGAGGCTTACTAGGGACACAGTGTTGTCTATGTACCCACACATGTATTTGAGTTTCCAATCAATACAATTATAGCATGGATAATAAACGATTATCATGAACAAGGAAATATAATAATAACCAATTTATTATTGCCTCTAGGGCATATTTCCAACAGTCTATACTTCACCGAACCTATACGGTCACACACTTAAGGGTCATCTATCTGCTGAATACTAGATAGGGAGTCTGAGAGAAAGTCACCGGAAAAGTTTCGGAGACAACGGAAGAGTTCCGGAGAGAGAACACCGGAAGAGTTTCGGTAAAACTGAAAAGTTGTTTCGGAGTATACCATTAAGTCAAATTGGTTTCAGCACACGCCTAGAAATTCTTGGAGGGTGCCAGAATTGATCTGGGAACTTCTGGGATTTTTCCAGGGAAAAAACCGGAAATGTTCTGGAGCTGCCGGAACCGCTTTTGGTTGCTTTTCGCAGATGAAAATCATTGATCTGAAAATGTTTTGGAACACGTCCAGAATTATTTTTGTCGGTACTGGAATTATTCTAAGACCCACAGAAATATTTTCGGATTTATCGGTCGCGGAAAAATGGGTTCATGAATAGTGAAAAGGCACTTTATGGTCACTCACGTTTTTGGGCTTTGTCCCAAATTATCTTAGCGATGACATGGATGGATGAGAGACCCTCATGGGGGGCCCACTTGGAGTGGCCGGCCAAGGGAGGAGCTCCTCCATGGAGCTCCTCTAGACTTCCCATTTTGCCCCTTTTAAAACTCCATGTGATGGTTTTTTTTTGGGTATTTCAAGTGCCACCCTACCCCTTGGGTTTTCCTATAAATAGAGGTGGAGAGGCACTCTCCACACTCACTCTTTCTCACATACAAATGCCATGCATGATCTGGCCTTCTCTCTCCCTCCCCGCGAAATAGTTTCGTAGAGCCTAAAGGTTGTCTGGGTTCCGGTGGGAACTAGTTCTGGACGGCGAAGCCTTGCCGGATAGCTGACACTGTTTGTGTGCAACCCCGTAGAGAGGTCATAGGTTTGATCTTTTGCCCGAGGGGTTATTCGAGGGTCCTCCCGGAGGGATGTCCGAGTTACCGTTCGAGCTTCGAGGGTCCTCCCGAAGGGCTGTTCGTGACATCGTCCGGGGGACTGTCCGATCGCCTCCCGAAGGGCTGTCCGACGAGGGAGTACATCCTCGCAGTTGGGAGGTTGTAAATCCTAGCTGCGGGGATCTGCACCGACGATCTACATCGACTCTACTTCCGCTGCGCTATGAGTCGGTAATGATCAGATCAAACTTTGTATGCCATCTCCATAGTGATCCTGGGCATGCTCGCTGTACTAAATTTTTTTGTTTTCTGTCGCGTTCCCCTACATAAACAATCCACAAATTTCATCCACGTATATCAAGTGCATATCAGGATGCACCGTTCCATCTCCTGCATAAGGATTAGCTAGCAGTTTCTCTACCATACCTGAAGGAAGTTCATAATAAATATTTTCAGTAGGTTCAGTAGGTTGAGGAGCAACTCTCAATTCTTCCGGTCGAGGTGAAGATACCCCAAACAAGCCTCTCAAAAGATTACTTTCCATAGTGATAAGTGACAATAAATTTCAGCACATAATATAAACGTTTCCTTACCAAATTTCACTCACCAAAGGCGCTTCACTCTCCGGCAACGGCGTCAGAAAAGAGTCTTGATGACCCACAAGTATAGGGGATCAATCATAGTCCTTTCAATAAGTAAGAGTGTCGAACCCAACGAGGAGCAGAAGGAAATGACAAGCGGTTTTCAGCAAGGTATTCTCTACAAGTACTGAAAGAAGCGGTAACAGGTAGTTTCGGTAGCAAGATAATTCGTAACAAGTAACAAGTATAATAAAGTGCAGCAAGGTGGCCCAATCCTTTTTGTTGCAAAGGACAAGCCGGAATGAACTCGTATAACAAGCAAAGCGTTCTCGAGGACACATGGGAATTTCACCTAGTCACTTTCATCATGTTTGTTTGATTCGCGTTCGCTACGTTGATAATTTGATATGTGGGTGGACCGGTGCTTGGGTGCTGTTCTTACTTGAACAAGCCTCCCACTAATGATTACCCTCTCTCGCAAGCATCCGCAACTACGAAAGAAGAATTAAGATAAATCTAACCATAGCATGAAACATATATGGATCCAAATCAGCCCCTTACGGAATAGCGCATAAACTAGGGTTTAAGCTTCTGTCACTCTAGCAACCCATCATCTAATTACTACTCCACAATGCCTTCCCTTAGGCCAAAGATGGTGAACTGTCATGTAGTCGACGTTCACACGACACCACTAAAGGAAGCAACAACATACATATCATCAAAATATCAAACGAATACCAAATTCACATGATTACTTATGACAAGACTTCTCCATGTCCTCAAGAACAAAAGTAACTACTCACAAATCATATTCATGTCCAAGATCAGAGGGGGATTGAATAGCATTAAGGATCTGAACATATAATCTTCCACCAAATAAACCAACTAGCATAAACTACAAGATGTAATCAACACTACTAGCAACCCACAGGTACCAATCTGAGGTTTTGAGACAAAGATTGAATACAAGAGATGAACTAGGGTTTGAGATGAGATGGTGCTGGTGGAGATGTTGATGAAGATTGGTCCTCCCACGATGAGAGGATCGTTGGTGATGTCGATGGCTTCGATTTCCCCCTCCCGGAGGGAAGTTTCCCCGGCGGAATCGCTCTGTCGGAGAGCAAAATAGCTCCTGCCCAGATTCCGCCTCGAGACGGCGGTGCTTCGTCCCGAAAGTCTTCTTCTGATTATTTCTAGGGCAAATGGCTTCATATAGCAGAAGGAGGGGGCCGGAGGCCTGCCAGTGGTCCCACAAGCTCAGGGGGCGCGCTCAGAGGGGTAGGGCGCGCCCCCCCAGGCTTGTGGCTTCCTGGTGGGCCCCTTTCTGTTGATTCTTTCGCCAGTATTTTTTATATATTCCAAAATAATTCTCCATAAATTTTCAGGTCATTTTGAGTTGTACAGAATAGCTATCTCTGTTTCACCCCTTTCCGGTCCAGAATTCCAGCTGCCGGCAATCTCCCTCTTCGTGTGAACCTTGCAAAATAAGAGAGAAAATGCATAAGAATTGGACAATAAAGTGAAATAATGATTAAAAACATATTAATTAATAGTAGTAAATCATGATGCAAATTGGACATATCAACTCCCCCAAGCTTAGACCTCGCTTGTCCTCAAGCGAAAGCCGAAATCGATAATCATGACCACATGTTTAGAGAGAGAGGCGTCGATAAAAAATAAAATACGGACATGGAGCATCATGATCTTTATTATAACAGCAATATATCATTATAGAACTTCTCATGAAGAAGTGACAATTCATTCACAAGTTAAAGTATGAACCATAAACCAAATTGAAAACTAACAAACTATGATCTCAGTCACTGAAGCAATTGCAATTTATCATATTATCAAAAAGAGTCTATGTAAGAGATTTGTTTAGCAAGTTCACATACTCAACTATCATTTAGTCTTCTATAATTGTTGACACTCACGGCATACTTATGGAGCAAAAGTTTCGGTCAGACACATAGAAAGATAGGGGCTTATAAATTTGCCTCCCAACATATTTACCTCAAGGGTAATGTCAACAATAATAACTCATGATCACCTACATCCAACTGGATATATATGCCTGCATCAATCCCCACCACATGATGCTTGACAAGAGGTAAAATAAAAATGGAATAGAGGAGAATGCTATTGACTCTTGCATGAAAGTAAATACATAAAGTAAAAGATAGGCCCTTCGCAGAGGGAAGCAGAGGTTGTCATGCGTTTTTTGTTTTTGGATGTGCAAGCTCTTAATGTAAAGGAACATCACTTTATATTGCCCCATGTGATAGCGACCTTTATTATTCTTTCGCCAGTATTTTCTATATATTCCAAAATAAATCCTTGTAAATTTTCAGGTCATTTGGAGTTGTGCAGAATAGCTATCTCTATTTCACCCATTTCCGGTCCAGAATTCCAACTGCCGGCAATCTCACTCTTCATGTGAACCTTACAAAATAAGAGAGAAAAGACATAAGAATTGGACAATTAAGTGAAATAATGATTAAAAACATATTAATTAACAGTAGTAAATCATGATGCAAATTGGACGTATCACGAGGCAGGAAGGAAGATCTATCGCGCTCCGTCCCAATAAGCTTGTCGAAGCAATGAATCTGGTTAATCCCCATCCCCTCCCCTCTTTCTCCATTGCTATGGAGGTGAAAGGAAGGGGGAGACTACATCGATGTGTTGCCCACTCTGATCTGGCGTCGGGAGATATGGAAGCAGCCTTAGACTTGCACTACTTCATCCTCTGTTGCTAAATCGATCTTGGCCGTTAGAATAGTAGATCAAATAATTAAGATTCTTCACCCCCCCCCCCCCTGGTGAAGCCTTCTTTCCCTTGGGTGATGATGGAGAGCATTCAGTTGGAGATGATGATAAAGCAGTTCGGGCGAAGTTGATGGTTGCAGTAGGGGTATATTGCAATTTAGTTTCTATCTTCATGTTCTTGCGAGAAGAGAGGGCATGGATCATGGATGGTGTGTGCTTCCCAATGCAATGAGAGCGTGGGGACTTTTATAGTCGTGATCTCATGGATGGAAGTGCCAGTGGTGGAAGGGAAGGTTGGCCATCAGACAAGTAACCGCGGGCCCAAGTGGTAGTGGCAGGTGCCAGTTTGGGGCTAAAATCACATATTGGACCCTTTTTGAGAAATTTGGCATGAATGACCATATATGAATAAAATAGCACCACCTAAACCTTTCTGGCAACTCCATGGACCCTGAAGTTGCTGCTACATTGTGCAACTCCATACGCCGTAGCATTGCTGCTTTGGGCAAGCCTAATGAGTTCCAAAGTGTAGAAGCTTCACCAACATGTTTGGCGTTGCTAAAAAAAGGTCAGATTGTGTTAAAGTTTCGAGTACAGGCCATGTCGTGCTAAACTTTTCAAGAAAGGTCACATATACGATTTTAGCCTCGGTCCGGCTGGTGGATGTAACTTTAGGACCATTTTCATGCACTTGCAGCAACTTCGCTTTGGCATCTTTTGTTTTTGATGCAGGTAGTGGAATGACTAGTATATACTAGTAGAATCTAGTGACACTAGTGTGTGTTGGAAGCAGTAACTACTCCAAATAAACGTCTAATTAGTGACTAATCATGGAGTGCTTGAGAGGATTGGACACACTTAACTTTGTCTACTTATGCTTTACCTTTAACTCCCGAAGGAAAAATGTTGTTGCCAACTTTTTCCTACTGTAAAATGAATCGGTGAAATAGCTAGCTAGTTGCACAGCTGAACTCGCAGTTGTTCTGATTAAATTGCTCGAGTTGCACATTTGTATAACCCTCTTAGAGGCACACGAGTTGGGTTTGGATGGTATTATATTGGCCATCACTATCTCATTCTTGATTTCCTTAACTGAAGGATGGATTGCATTTCGAAAACATGATGGGATGGGAATCAAGCAGTGAATGTTCCGACAATGAAAAGAAGCCGCACATTGCCAAAAACAAAGAATGAAAAATAAATAGGAGATGGGTGATTTAAAATAAAATGGCAGAAGCAAGGGCTGGGCATGTATGGCAGCGCAGGCCACTTCAAGATATTTTAATTTGCTTGTACTCATGGCAAGATAACTTTTAATGTTTGAGAAATGATTTCCCCCTGACTTCCAACTACCGTGCCAAGTTACTTAGGTTGTTTTTTTTATTTTGGTACTGTGTGGAAAAGTATTTGGTACATTAATTCTAGCTAGTCGTTGTCGCGGTGAAAAAGGCAAAAGAAGGAAAATAGTCTAGCTAAAATGGTGATGGCACTGTACGAGAAGAAATTCAAGTGGCAGCTAAAACCAGTGCATATGTGAAATATTAGACTGTGCACAGGCTTTTAATCTCCTTTCAAATTGTGCTTGTTTCAAAAGTGAAAGTGAAGTGCTAAGAAGCCAGCTATCTTGTTTCACCACCAAATGAGGCTAGATGTTCAAAGTGTGCCTACGTATCGCCTCTCGGAGATAACGTACCACAAAGATATACTATATGATCACAAAGATATATATGATCCATTCCGTTTTGCAAAAAAAATAAAAAATGATCCATTCCATCTGGGGTAAGTGCGGCTGACACTACCGGTCAAAGATTACATATAATTTACTGCATGGGTATCATAGAAAATGAGTTGGGATGTCGAATGAATAGTATGATTTATATATTTTAAAATCTGATCTTATTTATATTATAGGAGAGATCGACATAGTATATTAATGAGTGAAAACAGTTTGTCGGCATTTTCGGCGCAAGACGACAAGAGCTCAGAAGAACAATAGAAGCACGATATGAGCTTTTGAACCAAGTGGTCATGGTCTCTTTTAATTAGGGTTAATCTCTGCATGCAAAATACTACTCCATTGGTTCGATACATGATGCATGATTAACTTAACATAGTAGTACATCGTGGAAAGCAACAACTATATACCTATCTATTGTAAGTTTATGATCGGTCCCATGTTATCTGTTAGGTTGTCTTGGTAAGTTATTTTGTAAGAGGATAGCACCCCCGACCTCTGCATCGTAAGTATGTGCCTTGATTAATTAGTCAACCGAGTCGTCAATCTTGCCGCTCCATCTGTGCGGCTACTCCCACTGTCTATATCTCCCACATGCATCAACTTTACTTCTCTAGTGCGGCCTCATGTTATCAGATACGCATGCTTGCAGCACGTGTGTATCATCTGTACATCACTGGGCACTTTTTGGTTCAAACAAGACTGTCACACACCTCCCCCCCCCCCCCCCCCCCCCCCCCCCTCTCATGACGATTTGTGTATGTTCATTTGGTGTCAAAAACCCCGGTTATCACAAATTAAAGCCACGCCATCTGATTGTTAACTTGACCATGACCCGCTGCACATGCACCACACATACACAAATGCTGGTCCCCAACACCCAAAACCATGTACATTTCAGTCACCAGCTAGCCGATGAATCTTTGGCCAGAGAAAAGGTGGATCTTTGAGACAAGACGATACACATGATTTAAGGCCATCCATCATCACAAAAGAGCAGACATACTATTTAGATATGAGATGCAGAGTATATGTCTGTATGATGTACCTATCTTCAAATATACGATGATGATCTTATCCCCAACGTTACCTGGCTAGGCACCTTTGCTGAAAAGTTCCTCTGTTCATGTTCCTCCACATATATGCCAATCGTTCCACAATTTCCTCTAGTGCGCAGCTGTACCGATCATGCAAGGACCTGGTTTTCCATCTTTGTCCATGTAATGAATGATTTCTCTCTCAAATTTTAATTGAAACCCTAGCCGCCGATGGAATGTTCCGATAGTTCGTTCTATTTCCCTTGGTGTGTGTTGTTTCTACAGTCGAGAGGTGGCGGGACCATATCTAATATTGGAGTTAATTATATGTTAGATTTGTGCGTCTTGCCTACAATGTCTCGACAAGGAAACAATCACCATCCTACCATGGTCATTGCAGAGGGGGCGCGGGGCTCATGATGTTTTAGTCCGACATATTGTCGACCCTTGATCTGGCGGATCATCGTTTGATGTTTTATCCTGAATAACTAATGCCAAGTTTGTCTTGGTCAGTGGTTTTCCCATTTTGATTTTATGCTTTAAGTCTTCTTCCCCGACTAGATGCGGCGAAACAGTAACTCGACAAACATATGTTTGGCTTGCATAAATGTTAGTACATGTAATCTCTTTTTTCTTTTCTTTTGCGACAACGGTTACCCTATACTCCCTCCTTTTCAAATTTGAACTAAACCATGACATGATTTATGGAACAGAGGGAGTAATAAAATAGGATGCATGCATCAATTAATCGAAAGAGATTCCCTCTTTTTGTAGAGAAAAAAAATAACCATACTGCTGCGAAAGTTGTAGATCAAACGCTAAAGCTGCCAACAGGTGTCATGATTTCATATTCCCTGGCTATTTATCAACTGACTGAAATTCGTGTCAGCTAGACATCACGTCCACATCAGCCATCAAACTTGAACGGCAATCGAGCTAGACTGAGGATGTGCTATCCTTCCACTTTAGTTTTCCTTCGAATGATCTCCATCAGTCGAGTTGCTATCATGTTGTGCTGCAATGAATGGGCGAATCGATTCTGATAGAGACTAAAAGTTTTATTGACTATACCAGATGAAGCACCCAAAACACAATGAAAAAGGCAATAGATTCCACCCTCCAAACATTCGTAGAGTCCAAATGAAATTGAAGTTTTCTTCGATTAATCGAGATGCTCAGTTGGTTGGAGAAGAAGAAGTGGACAAGAGGTGAATATCACAAAAGGTAGAGAAATACACGGACAATTTTTGCACAAGTACTAGCACAGCATACAATTATGTTTTGCTTGGTCGAATGCAACAAGCCAGCAATAGAGGCGAATTAAATGACATATCTTAAGTAACACAAGTTTTACTTTACCAAATCAACCTGTGAAGACAAATTGAATGTACAACGCGACCTAGCTAAAAAGCAGAGAGAGGGTGGTAACATGGCACAATACTACAAACCTGATTAATTTAAATACAAACTAAGGTAAAAACGTGTCAGCGCCACCACCGGTCGGCGCCGCCAGCTCGCCGCACCTCCCGCACCTGTTGTTTGCCGCCACCACGACCACCACCGTGGGTGTCGACGGCGGCTGCGCGGGCGTGGCAACGATGGGGGCACGGCAGGAGGGGCATGTGGCACAGGTCCGGAGCCAGGCGTCGACGCATGCAACATGGAAGCCGTGGCCGCACCGCGGGAGCACGCGCAGGGCCTCCCCCTCCGTGAACTCCGCCAGGCAGATCGCACACTCTGACGACGGGCACGTCGCCGGCGTCGGAGAAGCCCCGTTGGCAGCGAAGGAGACGGTGGGGAGGGCGTGGATGGCCTTCTTCTTGAGGCCCTTTGGGGGAGGAGGCGCGTGATCGGAGGATGAGGCCGAGTGGCGGCGGCGTCGGCACGTGCACCGGGAGACGAGGGCGAGGCCGAGGACGCAGACGAGCGCGCATAGCAACGACGCTAGGATGAGCACCATGTTCGAGTTCTCCGCCATCGCAGGCGCCGTCTGCTGCTGCCCAGGGGCCTTCATACTCACCGGCGACGACGACGGCTCGCCCGGGCCAGTGTTGGCGAGGGTGGCGCGGTGCAGGAGGCTTGCCGGAGCGCGCATGGTGTTGCTTCCTGTATCTAGCTATGGTGTGTGGACTGTGGACTCTGTATCTAGCTTATCTTTGACTCTGAGGGTGCGTATGTGTGATGCTCTGCCCTGGGTGGGTTTTTATAGCGTGGAGGGGGTGATCCGGTCATGGAAGTGACCATGGTGGTGGAAGGGAGAGCCGGCCGACGGACAGGTAACGCCGGGACCCACGGGGTAGTGGCCGGCGCCGATACAGCTCGTGCATGCCACTTTGGGGTGTTTCCTCCTGCACGCGTGGCTCCTTTTGGTGTAGTACCAGTACTACGTGGATTCGTGGAAATTAAGCAAAGCACTAGAAATACTAGTAGTGATCAGTGGTATATAATTATCAGCTAAACGTCTGTTTTTCAAGAGAACAACTATGTGTGTTTGTGTGTGTGTGAAAAGATGAGACACGCTTTACTTCTTTTGACCTATGCTTTGGTCGCAAAGAAGAAGAAAACTTGCGGTGCCAATTCATTTCTTGTGGTAAAGTGGATCGGCGACAGGGATACGAGGCACCCCCTTTTTGACTAATATATGCGTAACATATTATCAACAAAATGCATACAAGACTACTAATAATATGGTATATCATGGATATTTATAATAATGTGTACTCTTGTCGAAAATGCATAGGAGCACCTGGGGGCGCAGCTCACTGAAATCTCACCCTTAAACATGCATCGGGATCTGCATCACTATATTGGTATGTTTGTATTCTGCCTTTTAGTAAGAATTATAAAAGCACCTGGGGCGCAGCTCACTGAAATCTCACCCTTCAACATGCATCGGGATCTGTACACTATATTGGTATGTTTGTATTCTGCCTATTAGTAAGAACTAGGAAACATGCCCGTGCGTTGTAACGAGAGATAACAAAATAGCTAGCTCCATATACACGCTGCGTAGATGAGATTGTGCGTTTGGCAGCCCTGTCACCTCGTACTCGTAGTATACCTACCCACTTCCGTCAGTGCACTTGACGGCCATATCTTCCGTGGACGTTATTTTGTCCAATAGACAAACACCGGACATCTCAACATATAGTCCAAGTTTCTCCTTATCCTCTCGGTGAAAGAAGTTTTTCCTCTCTTTGTTGCTCTCAAGCATCATATTTGCGTTAGTGGCAGGTTTTCACCTCATAGTTTAGGGATGTTTTTCATAAGCCTATAAGAAGCATATCTTTTGGTTGTTGAGTAGTCAACTGCTACGTTCAAGCCTTCCTTGTCAAGTTCATTGTGGTAGGAGATGTTATTTTCTACCTTCCATTCAATTGTTTTGGGAACATCGTGTTCTTCCTTTCTTTCGAAGTTCTTTCAATCTTGTCAACTTCATGTTGGATCCCTTGTTTCTCTTTTCAACCGGAGCGTTGTCCAAGTTCTCTCTTGTTTCTTGTGTCCTTTTTTCATGTCTTTCAACCTCCAAGGTTCTTTGGTATCTCTATTTTGTCAAAGAAGCAACTATATAGCTAAACCTCTTCCTCTCTTTTCTCTAGGTCTCGGGACGATCTCGTGTAAGTGGGGGAGTGTTGTAACAGCCCAAGACCAATTTCTCTGGAGTCATCATGTCCTCAAATAGTTCACACCAAATAAATAATAGTGAACATTTTCAGAAAATCTTTTGAGCCTTCTTTTTATTTTATTTAAATGATTTTTCTTTCCTTTAAAAATTCGCATGCCTTTCTGTAAGTTTGGCCCCAAACCTTGCCCAAAATTCTTACATCTTTTTCCCAAGCTCCACTAAAATCTCATGATTTATGGACACTTCTAAACTATACCTCTAGTTCAAATCCATTGATTTAAGTTTAAGTGGATTTGAATTCAACTTCATCCAAAATTGCTGGAAACACCTCCTTGGGTTTGGAAATATTCCAAAAAACTCTCTCAACATGTTTCACCTTTTTTGAGAAGTCCTAGCCATTGCCTTTGTTCTTATTTAATATTTTTTTAGAATTTGTTCTTCTCAATTTTTGTAATTGTGAAAAGGCAGAGAAAAAAGAAAAAGAAAAGACTTGCCAACGCTGCAAGCCCAGCAGCAGCCAGCCGGCCCAAGGCCCAGCTCGCCCTGGGTTAAAAAACCCTAGCCCCACTCGTTCCGAACCCCCGACCCCCTCATCCTCCCTCAGCGTCGTCACCACAGGCGCCCCCTCCTCTGCTCCCCGATCCCCATCGCCACTCGCTGCCTGCCCACCCCCCTCTGCTCCTCCCCGCGCGCGCCTCGCCCCATGCTCTCCATCGAAACAGACCGGCTCCGGCGGGTGTGTCCGGGGCGTTACAAGTTGGTATCAGAGCCGACCCTCGCGGTTACACGGATGTTTGCGGACAGGTGCGTGGTCATGTTGTCATGACATTTGTGACCCGTCGTGGCACACGGCATGTCACATGTACCGGACTGGATGCACAGACGTATGTGCCAAGAGGGAACGTTCCTGTGGCCTGACGAGGACGTCGGTTCCTCTGAGTGGGGGTGTATGTGATAGCCTGGCTTATTAGGGATGATAGACTACTCATATCAATAAGGAATTCCTTCTTTTCCGGGAGCCCATTCGGAAAGAACTCCAAAGTTAAGCGTGCTCAGCTTGGAGTAATTTCAGGATGGGTGACCGACCCGGAAGTTGCTCCCGGGTGCGCACGAGTGAGGACAAAGTGCGCAGGAAAGACTAGTATTGATCTGTGGGGCCAGTCTAGATCCCGCTAGGAGTAACGACCGCCGGCGTGTGTGTCCGGGGCGTTACAAGTTCCGTTGAATCCCCCTGCTCCCCTAGCGCCATCCTCACCGCGGGATCCCCCAGCTCCATCACCGCCGGCGGCCATGGCAGTCTCGAACCACCATCTGGGCGCCGCCAGGAATCCGTCGCTCCAACACCTCTCTCTCTCTCTCTCTCTCTCTCTCTCTCTCTCTCTCTCTTGTGAGTTGACCGCTCAACTCTCGTGTTCTCGCTCGTGCTTTCCTTCATTTAGGATTTTATTTGCTCAAATCCTAGCTATTAGGCTGGGCATCCCTGCTGCTTTTTTTTTATTTCAATAGCCTCTGCTCTTTGATCCCCGGGGCTACCGAATGTGATGCATGGCATCTTTCTTCACATCCCTAGGATAAAGATGATCCCATATCTCACCCCTCTTTGTTGGCTTGTTGATTCTGACTACTCCAAACGTATATAAGTTGCTATGATTTGATGTAAACAGACAGGGTGGGACTATTAGTTAGAATCTAAAATTGTAGCAGAGGTATAAGGAAATATTTGTTTCCTCTACTGCAGTCGTAAGGGAGGAGAGGGCAGACCTTGAGGCCGACCTTTTTTACCGGCCCCGTAACAAAATTCTAGCCCATTGACTCGTCAAGTTGCAAAGAACGTACGAAACCAAACGAAAATTATTGAAGCGAGGTGGGCGAACGAAAAACGGACGAAATTACGGTGGTAAGAAGCGAGAGCCCTTTTGTTAGTAAAAAGTATAGATATAGATATAGTTTATGTTCTGGTATAGACGCAGTACTATCTCGTGTTCTGTCCCTGGCCTGGCCCACTCTGGTCCCACCATGCATCTATTACATGTACGTGCTCTAACTGCCAACCTCCAGGCGTACACTCCATTTACTACTCACGCGGTAAAGTTTCTTCCTCAGCACACTAAACTCCGGCCACAATCATTCATTAGCAGTTTAGTACTACATTCTTATGTCACTAATGAACTAACAATAAAAGATCATAGTCATCTAAAAGAAGAACAATACTTGGATCGATATGCCTTAATAGATAACAGGGTTTAGAACTTACCGTGTTAGACAAACCCTCTCAAAGGAGCTTAACTCGTGTTTGTGTAAGCATCAGCTTCTCACTTAACCGGTTTTCCTTTTAAAAGAAAATTATCTAACATAAATTATTTATCTCCATCCAACAGCAATGTGGTATTAATTGGACCAAAATCACTGTTCTGACCTTATCAGCAATCTTTGTCACAAATTGAACTCGACATGAAAGTATTTCACGATCTGACCCTTTTAGCAACGCCACAACCCGCGGCGTTTCTTCCCAACTTAGAAACGCCGAGCTAGCTCACGTTGCTGCTCCACATGAAAACGCCGAGGTAGCTCGCATTGGTACTCCACATAGAAACGCCAAGGGCTTTGGCGTTTCTTCCCTATACGGAAACGTCATTGGTATTGGCGTTTCATACGTGGTAGTACTCCACAGCTCGATCGGCAGGAGCATGTATTGATTAGCGCAGACCGACCGGCGCCCTGCTGGATAAATAAAACTAGAGTAGATAGTAAAGCTGACGGCCGGAGTGGCCATCTTCAGTTTGCGGCTGCATTTCCAATCCGCATCCACACCGATGGAAAGCTTCAGGCCCCCTGAGCAAGGTTTAATCTTCTTGCAATCTCTTGTGTCGCTGCATTACTGCATCAAAATCCTTGGCATAAGCTCCATCAATGGATACTGGTTTTCCTGTTTGAGAGATGAACTTTTTTTCTCTTCTTTTTCGGAGCTTCGATGAACTAGTACTTTTGTGCGCTAGCAAGACAGCTTTCTTGAAGCTTTTGATCCAGGAATCGTTCTATCTTTTGCATGTACCTTGCTTCGACAATGGAGTTTCGAGTACCTACTAGAGGACGCACTCTTCTATCCCACTCAGCATCTCTGTGATACTAGTACTTCTAGTACTACTACTACCACTCAGAGCTGCCTCTTGCAAGGTGCTGAGGCAGGCGTGCTTCAAGGAGAAGTTCAAGAGGAGAAGGCTCATGGCAAGGAAAAGTTGGACTTGTTACCACACGGCAAACGCTGGCAAACAAAGTAGAGCAGAGATGCGCAGCAGCAGCAGCCAGAGCTGTAGGGCCAAAATCCATTTAGAAACTCCATGGCCCTTGGCGTTTCCAGCCTGGCCAGAAACGCCAAAGCCATTGGCGTTTCCAGAAACACAATCTGGCTCGGCGTTTCCAGCCTGCCACGTCGGCGAGTGGGGCCAGGGCAGCAACGCGAGCTAGCTCGGCGTTTCTGTGTGGAGCAGAAACGCCACGGGCTATGGCGTTGCTAAAAGGGTCAGATTGTGAAATAATTTCGTTTCGAGTTCATTTTGTGCTATGGTTTGCTGATAAGGTCAGAACAGTGATTTCGGCCTATTAATTGCTACCTTTATAACTGACACTTCCACATTTTTCCATGCAAACGCAGGTGACATTTATTGAGAATATTGACTCTACGTGCAGAGGACAAGAGTCACAGTGCATCATCGAGTATTCATTGTGCTTTTAATGCAACCATGCCATCGCAGGAACTCAATGACACAGATATCAGGGTGCGGCGTCGCCGAGAGCCATTCGTCCGCCTTCATTGAACGAAGGTTTGGACGCCAATATGGAATTTATGTTCGATCTGGGAGTAACCCTCATTGAACGAATCATTCGATCTGGGATGTTTAATCGATCGAACGTTTTTGTTCACTGGGGCAACCCCCCAGCGCAACGCAAGGCCCGACAGGCCACTTGCTTTCCTAGGCCTCCCCCAGCGTAATTCTTTGTGCCAAAAAGAAAAACACAGTTCCAAAAATACCGAATGGAAAAAATATAAAGAAAAATGCTTGGCATCTATAATTTTTTTTTGCCATGACATATATCATGAATTTTCCAAATGAATATAGGAAAAAATACATGTTAAAAATTCTTTAATTGCCATGATATTATGAACAACAACAACAAAATTCAAAAAAATGGACATATAGAATAGAACAAAAGATTTCCTACAATATTTGCCTTTAGACATGTCTACAATTTTTTTTGAAAAATGCGATATCAATAGGTCATTTTTCTTCTTAACTTTGCCATATGTCAAATACAAAAATTTACCTACTTTTTTCTTACATGCAAGCAGAAAACTAAAGCATAGTGAAATTGCCATGAAACACTTAAAACATTATCATGGTATGCTCGATGAATTTTCCATATAATATAAAATAAATTGTCCAAGGTAAAATGCAGAAAAACAAAATGCACAGGAAAAATTGCCATCGTATTAAATGAGAAAACATGCGGATTTAAAAGTTTTTACCATGGGCCATGGCAACTTTGACGGAAAATGTTCTATATATCATGATCCATAAACTAAATTTGCCATGATCCAACACTGAATTTTCCACGATACGTAGACTAAATTTGACATGGTCCGATAGAAATGAAATTTTGCCATGTTGCAAAGAGGAAGAAATTTGCCATGGTCCATATAGTAAAATTGTCATGATCCATAAACTACATTGGCAGTGATCCATAAACTTAAATTGCCATGGTCCCATAAAAAGTAGTTTTTATCCATGTTGCGAAGAAAGAAATTTTCCATGATCCATAAACTACATTTGCCATGCTCCGTGAACTTAAATTGGCATGGTCCCATAAAAAGTAAATTTTAGCCATTTTGCAAATAATGAAAATTGCCATGATCCATAAACTACACTTGCCATGCTCAATGATCTTAAATTGCCATGGTCCCACAAAAAAAAGTCCATGTTGCAAAGAAAGAAAATTGCCTTGATCCATAAACTACATTTGCCATGCTCCATTAACATAAATTGCCATGGTACCATAAAAATTTATTTTTTTGCCATGTTGCAAAGTAAGAAAATTGTCATGGTCTACTATTAAAGAGTTTCCATGCTATTTTGAAGAAAAGAGTTTGCCATGGTATGTTACACAAAATTTTCATCAAGGTATATGAATTTGAACATCAGATTTCATGAAAAAATAAATTTGCCACGGCGAGAAAATTGGAGACATGTCAAACAAAAATTCAATTGTCGTGCGATCAAGGAAAATTAAAATTTGCCATGTTTTAGGTAAAGCATTTTCATACTTTGCCATGATACACAGGGAAAACTCCAAGCACTTGCCATGTGACCAAAAAACAAAAAACAAATTGTTCTACACATCATGTTAATTTGGGAAAAAAATGTTTCGCAAGACCTGGCAATTATAGGGAAATGTGAACTGGTCGCATGGCAAAAATTAGGAAACAAATCCATATATGATGGCAAATTCAGAAATTGTTTGTGATGTTTCGCATGGATTTAAGATTTTTGTTTGTTTTCGTCATGATGGCAACTTAAAGACATGTGTGTGATGTACACATGGCAAAATTCAGAAACAATTGCCATCCAGATCGTGGTAAATGAGTGTGTGCAAACTCATTCTCGTGTTTTTTTATCCCTGAAAGTTGGCATACCACAACAAAGCTGGAGCAAATGTTACCCGATGCACCACTTTAACAAGGCATAAAATTTTCAAACAACTATGTATTGAATAAAGTGTGTTGCATAGCTTTTAGCAGACATTATTGGATATAATTGAAGGTGTTTTGTAAAAACAAAATGTAGCCATCAAAATGCTTACAATAATAATAAAACAAGGGACACAATTACTTGAAAACGATGCCTTGCATTTCCAAATTCCAGAATATATCGCCGGACAACAAGGTTCAATAACCTACAAGATACAAATAGAATTAAACTTACTAATAAAATGCCCAAATGAAGGTACTATGGCTAAAGAACTGAAAAATACCTTTAGTACTTCTATCCAAGCCATGAACTACTCAACCACCTAAGCATTGGTGACCTTTTTCATTTATTCTTCCTCCACATAACAAATAATATCATCACTCAAACTTTTCTTTTGAGAAGAAACTTGCCCATAGTATGTGTATTTGACAAGTACAAATTACAAATTATACATGAAGACTTGTATAGACAAATAAAATATACCCTAATTAAAAGTTATAACCCTAGAAAATGCCCCATGCTTTGCCAAAAGATAGTGATTTGTTATATTCACTACAAGTTTATACATGATTGTTGCAGTTTGTAAACAAAATTAGGAAAAGCAAAACAAATGGTCAAAGGAGCTACCTCAATTGTGTGGCCTATATGGACGCACGGAGACGAAGATTCAAGATTGGAAAGGTTGTGAAATTACCGAGCGCCGGATCGACTCACGGCGTGCTGTGTCGCTCGCGTGCGGCGCGTCGCTACCGTGTGAGGACCCAGGCTGCGTGGCCTGCGGCGGCTGGCGGCCGGCGCGCTGCCGCTGCCGCCTGTGTACGCGACGGCCACGCGTATGGTAGTGTGGCATCGTACGCGTAACGCCAAGCGAACCGTCGTGCGTGCATATGTGAATATACAGGCGTGTCCTGCTGTCGTGCGTGCGTACGTGAGGATCGATCATGCGAACTGTCGTGGGCCACCCTGATTAGCCGAGCAGTGCGGAGGCGTCCTGCTGGGTTGGGCCAGTGCAGACGCGAGCGCTATTTCTCGCTTTAAGCGAGCCGCCAGACAAGTATCGCTGAAGGTTCGAAGCTAGTTGGGCCGGCCCATTCGCGCGCGGAGTAAAGTAAAAACAGAATATAGGAAAGGGGAGTACCAGAACTCAATCCCTGGTCGCCAGAACTTTGACGCGCGCTCGTAGCCACTGAGTTGCGGATTTAATTGTGGTAACTTCATGGGGCGGCTTTTTTTTCGTTTCTTTTATTTCTTTTCTTTTTCCTTCTCCGTTTTTTCATTCTTTTTTGGATTTTGATTCTTCGGTATTATTTTTCATTTCTTTTTTCCTTCGTTTTTTGTTTATTTTGCTTTTTTATTCTGTATTTTTTGTTTGGTTTTATTTTTTCTTCTCCATTTTTTGTTTTTTATTATGTTTGTTTTCGTTTTTACTTTACCGTTTCGTATATGTCAAAACATTCTTTTAATAAGTGATCAACAGTTTTTGTATACATGTTCAACATTGTCTGAACGCTTATTCAATTTTTTCAAATACATGTTCAACATTTTTAAATACTTGTTCAACATTTTGCAAATACTCGGACAACATTTTTTAATACTTATTCAACAGTTTTTTCAAATACTAGTTCAACATTTTGAATACTTCTTCAACATTTTCAAATACGTGTTCAACATTTTTCATATACTCGTTCAACATTTTAATATACTTGTTCAACATTTTTAATACTTATTCAACATTTTTTAAATACTTGTTCAACAGTTTTAATACTTGTTCAACATTTTTCATATACTCGTTCAACATTTTTCATATACTCGTTCAACATTTTTCTTACTTATTCAACAGTTTTAATACTTGTTCAACATTTTTCATATACTCGTTCAACATAATACTTGTTCAACATTTTCAAATACTTGTTCAACATTTTCATATACTCATTCAACTTTTTAAAATGCTTTTTCAACATTTTTAAATACTTATTCAACATTTTTTCAAATACTTGTTCAACATTTTTTAATACTTATTCAACATTTTTTAAATACTTGTTCAACATTTCTTTTCAAATGCTTGATTAACATTTTTTTAAATACATGATCAACTTTTTCATACACATTTGTATTTTTCTGTGTAAATTTTGTGTATACATTAGAATCATTTTCTCTGTACGCATTTAACATTTTTTCAAATGCTTGGTTAACATTTTATAAAATATTTTTTGTACGTAAAGTTTGATTGACAGATAGTTCTTGTTCCCTTGATCTATTAGTAGAGCATAATCCAAACACTAGCTGGGATGGCTAGCAGGCTAGCCTCCTAGCGAGGCGCCCAAGGTTCGAATCCTGGAACTCCCTTTTTTTTACCCCATTTACTCTGTATATATTCGCGGGCCGGCCCACTCTGGAGTTCGCTTCAGCGAGAGGCTCGATCAGGCTCGCGTAACGCGAGGAATAGGCGCCCCCCAGTGCGGAGGCGTGGCTGAAAAGGACTTGGGCCAGCCTGATGCTCTGGGCCTTTTTAATTGAAAGGTACTACTAGCAAAAAAATTTAGCCGTATTCCTGTGCATACGGCCCGGCCCAATGGGCTCCACCCCTGCCACAACTATAATAGTTGCCAGGAAGCAACTACAACAGTTGCCTTATATTTTTTTTATTTAAGCATGATTTTTTAGTGAACCTAATAATAACCATAGCTTAAGCATTTTAGCCCATTTACTCTGTATATATTCGCGGGCCGGCCCCCTCTGGAGTTCGCTTCAGCGAGAGGCTCGATCAGGCTCGCGTAACGCGAGGAATAGGCGCCCCCTAGTGCGGAGGCGTGGCTGACAAGGACTTGGGCCAGCCTGATGCTCTGGGCCTTTTTAATTGAAAGGTACTACTAGCAAAAATTTTGAGCCGTATTCCTGTGCATACGGGCCGGCCCAATGGGCTCCACCCCTGCCACAACTATAATAGTTGCCAGGAAGCAACTACAACAGTTGCCTTATATTTTTTTTCTTTAAGCATGATTTTTTAGTGAACCTAATAATAACCATAGCTTAAGCATTTTAGTTGAAACAAACGACGTGAACAAAATGCCATGTTTATGGATTGGTGATACAAGACATATGGTAGATATGGTTCATATTTGTCATATGGTTTACTAGCAAAATTTGCCACGAGTATAATCTAACTATCAGCTAGCTAGTGACACTATAGGAGTAAGTGGAATGGCGCTAGTAACTAATCAAGTGCATGTATGTATGCACGAGGAGAGACATGCGTGCGTTTAGTTGTCCTTTTTGACACTGTTAAGACTAAACAGTGACATGCTTTAAATCTCCTCTTTTTTTAAAATGTGCTTTTGTCAAAAGTGAAAGTGAAATGAGAAAGCGCTACTCTCAACTACCCTCATATCACCACCAAAGATCAAGGCCATAGGGAAAACGATCAAAGTGTGCGTACCTAGCCATCACATATATATATCGGATATCTTATTATGTGTGTTGAGGTAATCTAATTAATTAAGATATACATGATCCATCCATAGTTGGCTAGTGCGACAACTCACCATCGAGGATCGCATATCTTAGAATCATGGTTTTAAATAGTGCGAGATAGATCCGCTATAGCACGCTATAGCGTTTAGAAGAGGTCCTGCGCTAATGGTCTTTTGTCCAAACACATGAGCAAACATTTTAAATAGCGCGCTATAGCACCGATATAGCACGCTATAGCATTTATAAGAGGTCCGCCGCTAAGAGGCTTAGCGCGCTATTTAAAACTTTGCTTAGAATCCAGAATTAGCTTGTGGGGAGAAAAGGAAAGAAAAGGTGGGATTTTTAAATCCTCCTTACTTTGTTTTTCATAGGATCTATAGTATCTTAACTGAAAAACACTTCGACTTATCACGCGATTTGCAGCTTGCACAAGAAAACACGCTAAATAAATATGACGAATTGCTTTATTCCATTTCGGAGACAGTGTTTGTGTATATATGCTCTTGACCATATATAGGCCCGGATATGATGACGTAAAGTTGCCCCTTTAAATTCAAACGTTTTTCTCCCGCCGGTCGCCATTTTCGGCGCTAAACGACAATAAGGAGCTAAGAAGATTGAGAGGATCATATGCAAGTTGCAAGACCCTTTTTGACCCAATAGGCTATCTTTTGAGCTTGTGCATGGATGATACAACTAGCTAGTCTTGATTAATCTATCGTTTAACTTAACAACGTATATCTTGCAGGTCCCGGAAAGCAGCATCTATCTATCTATCGATGTATGGTGAGTTATCGTTTTATAACTGATCGATCGCCTGTTATCGGTTAGGTTGTCTCTCCGTAAGTGCTTCATTGATTAATTACTCAACTAATTTAGTCAATCCTGCCGCTCCAGCCGACCGGCCGGCTACTCCCACTATGAGTACCTCTCATGCATCAACTTTGACTCACTAACTAGCTAGTGCGGCTGCATGTATGCCGCACGTACGTGTGTTCAGTGTGCAGTACTACACCTGGGATTATTTTGAGTCAAACAATGTCAGACACCTACCAAATCCATGCGCACCATATACAGCTTGTTCGGATTAGCTGCTGCCAGCAGGGATTAAAAAGATTGGCAGGGGATTTAGACCTTAGTTTCAAAATCCCAATCGCAGTAGATTCCTACCAAACCGAACATGACCTTGGTTAATTTCAACATTCCAATGAGCACAAGATTGTTGATTTGACCATGATCTGCTGCACATGGATGCACTACGTACACAAACATCCATACATGCTCTGGTCCCCAAAACCCAAAACCATGGGCATTCCAATCACCAGCTAGCTGATGAATCTTTGTTCCAAGAAAAGGCGAATCTTTGGGCCGAGATGATACACATAAAGGCTATCCATCCATCATCAAAGCCCGCAAAAGTGCAGAGATATTTAGAACGAGATGCAGGGTATATATATAATATCTTCTGATGATCTTATCCCAAACATTAGCTGGCCAACTACTTTGCCAAAAAGTTCACGTTTCCATGTTTCTTCGATCGGGTAACGACAACGCTTGTGCAATGTTTCCTTCTTGAAGGTATTGCTTTTGAAGAACCTCTTTTGTAATCCGGGTGTTGTCTTCGGTGGTGGTTAGAGTCCTGCTGATGCTAGTGATTGATCACCGTGACGGGGTCTCTTTTTTTTCTTCTATTCATTTTCTTTTCTTTTTTGGCTGTGTGTATCCTGGATGCCTTTGGACATCTTATTGGTACAGAGGCCGGGTGTAATTGATATCTTCGCGATATTAATATATTCGCTTTGTTGAAAATAAATGTTTCTTTAGCATTTATGCGCGTCATTCTAATGTACAGTTCTTTGTAAACATGGCAGTCCTACTACAAGAACCTGGTTTTTCGTTCGGTCCCACGGGAAAGATGATTCCCCGTTTTGTTGATTCTCCTCGTCTTGGATGGCTTTTCTGACACCAAGAGGTGGAGAACCATGGATCAACAAGTGTCATCGCATTAACGTCTCGATGGTCTTGCGGAGAATAAAGTCACATTGACTCCTCAAGATCCAACGGCTCACAACATCAACCATGATTTATCAAAACGGTAGCGAGAATTATAATGCAAGTATTATGACAAACACATTAGTTACCGGCCAGAGAAATATCGGTCACGTATACCTCCAGAGAAATGCAAATAATAAGCATATGAAGAAAATTATCACGTCGGTAATCGCTAATAATAGTTTATCATCACCTAAGTTTAAGTAATTTTTGTGGCACGCACTGGCTGTTGATCAACTGACTGAATCCTATCAGCTAGACATAACATCCACACCAGCGATAATTAACTTTTAATGGCAACCATGTTACCCTCATCATGAATTGTCTTCCCACCTGAACTCCACCTCCATCAGTCGAGCTGCTACCGTGTTGTGCTCCAATCAATGGCGAATTGATTCTGCTGGACACTAAAAGCTTCAGTGGATGTGTACCGAGAATATACCACCCTAATCAAATCAAGAACGTCAATAGATTCTCTTCAATTGATATTCAAAGAGACCAAATTCATCAAAGCTATTCTTACTCCATCGATGCTCAATGGTATGTTCAACGATGAACACCAAGAACGAGCTGCCATTTGTTAAGTACAGGGTAGCATTTCTTTGCCAAAAAAAGAGATTATATGATAGCATTGGCAGAGCAAATTGTTTTGTTGTTGTAGTGAATGCATCGGAGTCTATGTAAAATCTAAAACATCGCTGACAAAATAAACCACAAGAACACTATAGAGGTTTTTCCGTATGAGAAAAAACAGTCCAAACCAGATAAAATAATTGATTACAAGCTGACAAAAGGCTAGCAACAACCGAATGGTAGAATAAGATACAAATTATGACAAGAACGTTGTATCCCCGCCATCCCGCCGCACCTCCACACCTACTATTTTTCACCACCACCACGACAACAGTTGATGCCGTCGGCAGTTGCACGGTCATGGGGCGATGCCGGCGTGCGTCCGTAGGCAGGTGTCGACGCAGGAGACATGGAAGTAGTGGCCGCACCGCAGGAGTACCCCGCATGCGGCACGCCCTCCCCATCCATGAACTCTGCAATGCATATTTTGCACTCCAAAGATGATGAGCATGCTGATGATGATTGCGGTGAAGTGTCGGTCGCGGATGGTGGGGAGTGTGTCGGTGGCCTTCTTCTTGAGTCCCTTGGGAGGAAGAGGATAGTGGTCAAAAGAATCGGAGCTTGAGCAACGTCGTCGGCACGTCCAGCGGAAGATGACAGCGAGGCCAAGACACATATGAGATTGCACATCATGGATGCCCATATCAACACCATTTTTTAGTTCTCCGCCATCACCGATGTAGATTGTTGATGCTCATGTTCCATGGGCATCATAATCACTGGTCACGAACATGTCTCCTAGGGATAATCGCGACGAGCGCGGTCGTGCGGCGCTGGAGGCTGGCGGGATCATGCATGGTGCGGGTTGCAGCTACTCTGCTGCAGTGTGGATTCTACGTCTCTCTCTCTCTCTCTCTCTCTCTCTCTCTCTCTCTCTCTACTTTCCCTCTGGTCGTGCATGCGACAATGTGTGCCAGTTATGGATTTTTATAGCGTGTGTGTATGGAAGTGTCAGTAATGAGAGGGAAGGATAGGGTCATGGATAGGTTAGAGATGGAATAGTCAATCGTGAAGTCAATGATTACTTCTTTGTCGGCAAAACGGTAGGGGGTAAAAGCACGCTAGTGATTTTCTTAGCCGGTCTTCTTTTCTAATGCATCAGGAAACTGGTCGAGATAGATGACATCAACATTTTTTATCCTCTTCCTTACCTGGAAGGCACACTTCTCTTCTTCCTTTGGACTTCACCTCATGTCCGGTTCAAAATAGAACCCATCCTTTTTTATGATCTATTCATTTTGGCAAGGAGGAGTGACACATAGCTTATCCCCCCTCCTATTCGAAGCGAGATGTGGTCTTGACCTTTATCTCTTCCTTCGGTTTGGCTCCACGAAGGCAGCGTCTAGACTAGGAGCCACACGCATCTTCTAGTCATGTGGTAGTGGCAGGTAGAGGTATGATCACTGCATGAATGTCACTTTAGGATGCTTCTTCCTGCACACATGGCAGGTTTCCTACGTGGAAAGTAATCAGTAGAATCTGGTGAGTGGTGACACTATAGGGAGTGAGTGGTACGACTGGTAGTTACTAATCTTCTAATTAGAGGCCAACCACAACCATAGAGTGTGTGAAAAGATGAGACACAATTAATTTAATCTATGCTTTTGTATTGTGCTTTGCTTTATTCCGGAGAAGAAACTTTGGTGCCAACATGTTTCCTAATATAAAGTGAATCTTTGAAAGGTGTGGCCAGTCTAGCTGAATTTGCACGTAAACTTGATTAAATTACCAAAGTTGGATATTTCTTTACTCTTTTAAAAGTTACCGATACATGAAACAAATCATCAAAAGAATAAGAGATAGATGAAATTTTGACAAGAAAAGGCGGCGTGGAAGCAAAGATGTCCCACTGACAGGTAGGACTGGGCCCATGTGGCAGTGGTAGGCGCTGGTGCGGTTCATTCCACTTTGTGATACTTTACTCGCACTTGTGACAAGTTAACTACGCTTTTTTAGTTAGTATTGCTCCGCGTGGAGAAGTACATGCTATAGTCAAGATAGTCATCAGAAATGAGAAAGAAAAGAAAGGCATAAGGTAAGTCAAGTGGCAGCTAAAACGAGTGCATGTGTAAAAAATTATAGAGGGGCACACTTTTTATTTACCTTTTATATGTACTTTTTAAAATAAAAATTGAAGTGCCAAAGAGGTACCTAGCCCATCGTTTCACCACCAAGTTAAAGACTACGGCCACGATGAAAATGCTCAAAGTGTTGAGCATATATCATTATGATATATATGATCAATTCCATCGGCAGTTAGTGTAGCTCACACTACCTATCTACAAAGCATTACATTTTTCTTAGTGCACGGGGATATTATATATTTAACCATCACCATATTATCTTATTTCATAGTTAGGGAAAGAGATAATATCTTAATGAGTGAAAACACTTGTTAGTTTTGCACAATTAGTTTCTTCCTCTTGCACAAAGAAAGCGTATTAGTTTTGCCCAATTGCTTTGAGAGGCATGCATGTATAGGTTGTCTATTCTGTTCCAAAGCAGGATAACTAGTTTGTGCATATATAGTTAGGAGGTATTGTATCCAGGACAGCTCCCTAAAGTGATCCACAGTGTCAAGTATGACGAGCTTCTTAAGTAGACATATAAATACTTAACTTAATCTCAATGCCAATCGATCGACTGCTTTTTTTATTCATCTTTTCCGGCGTCGGTTGCCATTTTCGGCGTTGGCCACATTTTCAGCGTTGGCTGCTATGATCGAAGCAGATGGAGTCACAAGCTAGACCTTTTGACTCAACTGGTCATCCTTTTGATCTGTTCATCATGTAATTAAATACTCCCTCCGTTCATAAATATAAGTCTTTTTAGAGATTTCAATACGAACTACATACGGATGTATATAGACATATTTTAGAATGCAAATTCACTCATTTTGCTCCGTATGTAGTCCGCATTGGAATCTCTAAAAAGACTTATATTTAGTAACGGAGGGAGTACTATTTACTAAGTGTTTTCTCGATGGATCATGGGATACATGATTGGTGTGTGATTAACTTAACAAAGCATATCGTGTCATGGAAAGAAGTGACTATATATCTATGGTGGGTGATGGATATAATGCATACGATCCATCCCCTGTTATCGGTTAGGTTGCCTTTCCGTACGTGGTTCATTATTTAGTCAACTATAATTGAGCCAATCATGCCACTCTCCCCGGCCGGCTACCCACACTATATACTGTTATCGATTGTGCATCCATTTTCATTTAGCTAGTGCGGTTGCATGTGATCACACATGAATGCATGTCGTACATATATATGGTGTGCACCAGAACAACTACTCACTCTTGACGTCACTTAAAAAATTTAATTCGAAATATTATTGGGATGTGTGCATTGAAAATCTTAAGTTTCGAGTTAATATGTTGAGAAAATATAAGTTGAAATGGAGTCCATATGCAGGAGGATAACAGAAATTGCAAAAAAAAAATAAAAAAAATAGGGACATAAGGACTAGGTGCGCCTAGTTTTCAACTCTTCAAATTTGAGGATTTAAGGTTTGAGAGGAAGTTTGGAGCATTAAGTTTTAGGAGATGGGTTAGAGATGCTCTAAGGCCTCTAATAGTGGGTAATGTGATGGACTAATATATGGATGATATCACTTCAGTTACTACTGAAATTATAGTCCAGTATTATGGTGCTATCATATTTATCTAAATGTAAAATTGTATATATGATATATTTGTCACTAAATTTCTTCCTATCGTTAAGATATTGTATCGTAGTATGATATCAGTAGCATCTCTCTCATCTTTAATAATAGTGCCACATCATCTTAATACTTGATGTGTGCTTATGACTCTACAGTGGGGAGGCCTGATTAACATGGTATATTCATCCATTTAGTGTCAAAATCCTGATGATCACAAAACCAGGTGCTGATAAATCAGACGAACGCCGCACGTTTGTCCCTTGAAGCCGGTCATACCTTGTCATCCCATTTCATTCTTTGACCATGACCCCCCCCCCCCCCCCCCCCCCCCCCCTCTCTCTCTCTCTTATTATTGGTTTTCTGCACATGCACCACACAATACATGCATGCTCTAGTCCCCAACACCCAACCAGCCATGATCATTTCAATCACCACATGATTAATCTTTGGCTGGAGAAAGGGAGAATCTTCGAGACACGATACTACACTACACATAAAGGTCTCATGAAAGCCGGCCAAGTGGAAAGATATTTGGATAGGAGCAGATGTATATGCATCTTCTTATCCCCAACGTTAGTTGGCCAACCACCTTTGCCAAAAGGTTTATGTTTTCACGGTTTTCCACATATATGCCCATGACTGCACTGTTCATCTACTATGGTATTATGCAGGTGTATCAGTCTTCCAGGCATCTGGTCTTTTGTTCTAGCCCACGGGATATTCACTTAGTTTGAACATATTCATTCTATGCCAAAAAATACATGTTCAGACCAAACAGAAATGAAATAGTGGCCGGCCACCAACATGTATAGTCTTTTGTGAGTATTCCTTTGGTACCCCTCGTGTCGAGTAACCTTCTTCGCATCGAGAGGTGGAAAACTCTAAATCAACGTTTACATGTTTAGAGGTCAGTTTTTCTCTCCAGCAATGCCCTTTTTATAGTTTTGGTTGAAATTCTTGAGATATCAGTTTGGTGTGTGCATGGGTGCGTAACTGTGTCTTGGCGTCGAGAAAGTGTCGTAGAGAATAAATGGCATATAGACCCATCACCGTCCTACTGTGCGGTCATCTGGTCAACACCGTACCTGTGCTATTCAACTCTTAGGGACTGACGACTCCAGGTCTGGCGGATCATTATCGGGCGTAGATTTTTTTTTCTTCCCAAAGTATATGTAAGGCTGCCACGTAGATAGAGATGACATCCACATTGCTGGCTAGGACATGAAATTTGACAAGGAACAAAGACTATTCTTTCAGGAACAACAGCAAAAGAAATGGATATGAGGAGTTGTTGTTACACTTTGCACCTTGATCTCCATCAGTCGAGCTGGTATTGTGCCTGTTTGCTTCAATCAATGGGGGAATTGATTCTGATGGAGACTAAAAGCTTAATTGGCTGCATGCGGTCAGGGACCAGATTAAAACAAAAGAATTGACAACAAACAATACTCCCTCTGTACCACAATACTTGTCGCCGGGGGAACGACAAGTATTGTGGTACAGAGGGAGTAGATTCCTTTCCGCTCCTAACCACACAGACCAATGTAAAGGTCGATATATGCACACTGATTTGTTCAATATGACAAAGAAGAGATGGATGTCGCACAAAAGAAAAATTTATATATACACGCTTTAGTTTTTTATAAGAACATATACACGCTCTGGTTCGTCGCATTGGTATCAAAGAACAAAAGTTTACACACCTTACAGCAAAGCTACAAAATTGAGCTATTCCAATGCATTGGATCGGCGAACAAGCTACCTAGCTACCAAAAACAGCAGCAGAAGTAGAACAAAATGAAGCACAAGAACATGACTCCCTCAGTTCCTTTTTACACCACGTATAAGTTTTGTCCTAAGTCAAACATAAACATTTACAATAGTAAAGATATACAATATGAAACCAGTTAAGGCAAGAACGTGGTGCTATCCCCACCACCAGCCGGCGGCGCCACCACGCCGCACCTCCCGCACCTGTTGTTTGCCGACACTACAACCACCACCGTGGGTGTCGCCGGCGGCTGCGTGGGCGCGGCAACGATGATGGGGGCACGGCAGGAGGGGCATGTGGCGCAGGTCCGGAGCCAGGCGTCGACGCATGCAACATGGAAGCGGTGGCCGCACCGCGGGAGCACCCGCAGGCCCTCCCCTTCCGTGAACTCCGCCAGGCAGATCGCGCACTCAGAGGACGAGCACGCCTCTGGTGTCGGAGAAGCGGTGGCGGCGAAGGAGACAGTAGGAAGCGCGTCAATGGCCTTCTTCTTGAGGCCCTTGGGCGGAGGAGGAGAGTGGTCGGAGGATGAGGCGGAGCGGCGTCGCCGGCATGCGCATCGGGAGACGAGGGCGAGGCCAAGGACGCAGACTAGCGCACACAGGATGGATGCCAGGATGACCACCATGTCCGAGTTCACCGCCATCACCGGCGCCGTCTGCTCCTGCTGCTGAGGCGAAGACGAGGACGATGTCTGGCCGGTGCCGGCTGCCGCGAGGGCAGCCCGGTGCAGGAGGCTCGCCGGAGCGCGCATGGTGTCGCTTCTGCTGCTGCTATGGTGCGCCGTAAACTCTGGACTGTGGACTCTGTATCTTAGCTTAGCTTTGACTCTGGTCTCTGGCCGTGCAGGTGTGCGGTGCTCTGCTTGGGGTTTTATAGCGTGGAGGGGCCATGGAAGTGACCGTGGTGGTGGAAGGGGAGGGTCGGCCGGGACCCACGGGGTAGTGGCGAGCGCCGGTACGGCGCGTGCATGCCACTTTGGGAGGTTTCTTCCTGCACGCGTGGCAACTTTGCTTGGCTCCTTTTAGCTTAGTACCAGTACTACGCGGATTCGTGGAAATTAAGCAAGTCATTTGTTGTGACACTGTGGTGATCAGTGGTGGAGTTAGTAGCTAAATGTCTGGTTTCCAAGAGACCAACCATGTATATTTGTCTGTGTGAAAAGACGAGACACGCTTTACTTCTTTTGACTCGTGCTTTGCTCCCAAATAAGAAGAAGATTTGTTGTGCCAACTCATTTCGTATTGTAAAGTGGATCGGCGAAAGAGATTTGAGGCACCCCTTTTGACTAAAATTCGTATGCACAACATAACTACTATTGTAAGTAAGTTTATAATTTTTGGGACATAAAGGCATCTTCAACGCTAACTCTAAACCGGACACCACATCCATCCGCGGACTAGTGGGGACCAGTCCTTGGACACTGATGCTGGAGCTGGCCATCCAAAGCTAGCCGCAAACATCCGCCTCGTATTTTTCAAGCCCGCAAGCTCAAAATAACCGCATATCAGCTCATAATTTCTCTAAAAATGTTCAAATGTGGCAGCAGTTCTAATTTAAATATTACAATCGAACATAGTTTTCAAATCAAAGTAGTTCAAACTTGAATTCAACTGCCACATATGTACTATTTGTCCCCTTTAACCGTCCAAAAATGCTCAACTAAATCTTCCTTCAGTTGCTCATGAGTTACTCGATGCCGAATTTGTTGATGCATTTGAACAAACTCATCAAACGTGGGCGGATTCTGCTCTGGAAGTTTGATAGGATCACTCATCTTCTCAAATTCAAGAGCTGAGGCAGCATCCTTACCCTCATCCTCCACGATCATGTTGTGCATGACACAAAACATGTCATCACCTTCCCAAAAGGTCTCCGGATCCATTGTTTAGCAGGTCCAAGAACAACTGTAAAACAGGCCTGGAGAACTCCAAATGTCATCTCAACATTCTTTCTAGGTGCTTCTTGTATTTTGGCAAAGTGAGACCTTTTCTGACCAAGTGGCTCAGAGATGGTCTTGACAAAGGTAGCCCAAGGAGAATAGATACCGTCAACCAGATAGTAGCACATGTTGTATTCATGGCCATTGATAGTATAGTTGCAAAGAAGAGCTTTCCCTTTAGTCAGTTTAGCAAACAATGGAGATCGCTGCGCACATTGATGTCATTGTGAGACCAGGGCATACCAAAGAAAGCATGTCAAATCCAAAGATCCTGTGACTTAACTGCTTCAAGAATGATGGTGGGCTTCTTAACATGACCCTCATATTGCTCTTGTAGAGCTTTTGGGCAGTTCTTCCATCTCCAATGCATGCAGTCAAGAGAACCGAGCAAACCTGGCCACCCTCTTGCTTCGGGCATTGCCAAGCTCCTCTCGATGTCTATGGCAGTTGGTTCTCTCAAGTACTGAGGTCCAAACACCAACCACTGTAGTAGCAAATCGGACCATGGCGCCTTCGAATGTGCTCTCTAACATCTGTAGGTATTCATCCCGTGGTCGTGCCATATGCAGGCATCCGCAGTGCGGCCGTGCACTTATGGTAACCAAAGAATCAATCCTTCCAACGACATTCTTCTTGAAGATGAAGTAGTAATCAAAGGACCAGACGCCATGGTAGAGACGATCAAAGATATTTTTTTGCAACCGAAAACACCAGCGAAATAGAGCATCAGGGACAAAGTAGTCGCCCATGAGCATCAAATGGCCGCGTGCCCTCCTCCGATTGAGCACTCGATGACCCTTGATCGATCCCTTGAGATTGAGAACATGCCCTTCCACATGCTCCGCGACTAAAAGGACTGCCTGCATCATCGTCATTTCATCTGTGTAGTCCTCCTCATCGGACGACTCAATGTAGTGCTCGTTTATGTACTCCATATTCAAATCCATTACTTCAAAGAAGAAGGGACAAAAAATTAGCACGGGCATTTCACCAAAGACTTGTTGGGCCTGGTGAGTACAGTAGGGGCGGATGGTACCTGTGCGGCGGACGGATGAGAGGTGTGGACCGGCGGCGGAGGAAAAGTGGCATGGGAGCCGGTGTGTAGCGGTGGAGGTCACGGAGCTTCGGGAAGGGTTTCGCAGGAGGCCTGGGAGGTATTGCGGCGGCGCTAGCGAGAAAGAAAACAGATGTAGAGAAAGAGGAAAGGATGGAGACGCGGGGTCCAGGAGGGATTTTGGGTGCGCCGGTCATGTCGGAGCCCTACGTGGCTGTTCTCTGGACACCCGCAAACCCGAAAAAAACGACGTCTATAGAGGCCAGTGGACGAATAGAGACCTGCGTTGAATGGCAAAACATGTTCGGACCACGTGGTTTGGACGGTTGCGGGGAGTTTTAGGGTCCGCTGTGGAGATGCCCTAAGTAGTGTACTGAATTTTCAGAAGGAAAAAAACTCGTGTGTTTTCAGAATGGTGTGTGGCTACTAGCTAGGAAGAAAGTGCGGTAGAATCTAGCTACAGCTATCTATGACTGCAGATCTAAGTGGCATTGCGCTAGTGACTAAAACAAGTGCATGCATGTATGCATGACGAGCGACACTGGTGTGCGTTAAATCCTCTTTTCAAATATGCTTCTGTCAAAAGTGAAAGTGCAACGCGAAAGAGCAATCAGCTCGTTTCATCACCATAGAGCAAGACCATGGGGAAAACGATGAAAGTGTGGTACTACCTATCTATCGCCTATATATTGGAGATCTTATTATGCGTGTTGAGGTGATCTAATTAAGATATACATGATCCCTTCATAGTTAGTGCGACAACTCACCATCAGGGATTGTATACGTTAGTTAGCTTGTGGGAAAAAAAAGGAAAGAAAAGGTGGGATTGTTTAATCCCCTTTACTTTATTTTTCATAGGAGGTATAGTATCTTAAGTAAAACACTTTGACTCTCGCACAAGAAAAACATGCTAAATAAAATTGGTGAATTGCTTATTTCCATCTCAGAGAGCGTGTTTGTGTATATTGTTGTAGAGCGAAAACAAAAGAGATAAAGAAAGAGTCCAAATGATTCGATCATATCATTGCAACGTGGGAGACCCACTTATATACATGATGAAGGGGTGTGTTGGGGAGACACCTCTTCCCCAACAGACACCTCCTGGGAGGCATCCCTCCCATACAATTGATCACATATTTTATTTCTCAACACTCCCCCTTGATCAATTCGTCATCTGTATATTGTAAACTGAAAACTCCTTCGAAAACCCTGTGGGAAAAATTGAGGAGAAACATTACAATAATATGCCATCGAAAACTCCTTTAAAACCCAGTGGGAAAAATATAAGGAGAAACCAATATGGCATATATCCGCACTTATATTTATATTGTCTCGTTAAAAACCTTATATGAGAAACCATCATGGAAAACTCATAAAGGCAAAAAGAGTACAATATGAGTGATCTGATGATCACCGACGGGTTATAAATTGAGATTTTACTCCCCCTAAACTTTGCAAACCTCAAGGTTGTCTCATACCAATTCCACGAACCTAATTCTGGAATATAAACGTTGATAGAGACATTGTGAATATCACAATAATTTGTTTGCATATTATCCTCTTACATTTCTGTAATTCACAAGGATAAATATAACCCATAAGCAATACAAGTGACATTATCTTGTTAGATAATGATAGCTGATTCCAATGAATCTCCACATGATCTCGCATGTGGTCAGTCATTCTGCGAAGCCATGTATATCTTGTCATGCTTCAAATAAAATAATTACGGCAGAATGATCACTGGAATGACCCATTTAGAGTCTATCCTGAAGGCTTCCCTCAGAATACTCTTCCAGTAAATCCAGTCTTCGATATGGCACTATTGGGATCAAATTATTAGCCACTATCAGGATATCACACCATGGTCCCATCTTGATTTTCCCGATGGAATTAATCAAGACCTTTGTGTCTTGGACATACCTGAGGATATTCCTTACATCAACCATTATACCTTTTGTTGGGGATTGCACTCTCAATATATTGCCAACAAATATAATGTCAGGCCTGACGTATTTTGCAAGATATATGAGTGCTCCGATGGTATTCAAATATGGAACTTCGGGTCCACTATCACTTCACCATCTCCCCTCAGTCAAAATGGGCTTTTATCAATGTCAGGTATAATATGACCATAGGTGTCTTTGATATATCCATATTGAAATTTTCCAATATTTTAGATATATGAAGACTGATATACATTTATTCCCGAGGGGAATATGCTCAAGCTATAAACTTAGCATCATTTGGTTTGACCCAAATATCCATCTTAAAATGATTGTGTGTATCTCATATGTCTTGTATAGACATTGATGATAAGAATATCCACATCACTAAGATGATGTAAATCCAATTCAGGATATCTTCATTAATACACATCAACAATCATTAGTATTAGAGTAATCCTTATCAAGAATTAACTCACATAGTCGGTTGTACCACACAACTCTCCGACCTCTTCCGAGTCATCGAATGACTTCTGAAGCTTCACACAAACATGTTGCGATTTATCATTGGATTCGGAATATTAAGCCCTTTCGATGACTTCAATATATATATCCGAACTAAATGATCCATGTGAGTATGTAGCCAATACATACATCAATCGCATCGATTTATACTGCCAATTGAGTATTGAAACATAATTCCACTCATACAGAGAAGGTATGCTACATCGTAACCGATGTCAGGTCTCTGCGGAAACCCTTGTGCTACAAGCCTCGCTTTCTCACCACCTCATCTATTTTCGTTTCTGAACGAAAGATCACTTCTCTTCTCTACGGAAGATACTTATGAGGAGCAGGTTTTACTATGGTAAACACCTCTCTTTTGATGAGCGAGTGCTAATCTTCCTAAATTGCTTCCTTTCATTGAACCAATATAAGTGCAAACAACACTCTCCATGGATTTAGGTTCAGGGCCCAAAAGGATTTCAGCAATTCTCAAGAAGAAATTTATGTCGACATATGTAGACTTTTCATATACGATTCTCATGAATCAATATCATTTGTGGAATTCTCGTTACGCCTCTTAACTCCTTGTGATTTCCCATAACAACGGAGTCAAGGTGTTTCGATGTCCTCAACACTTAAAAATGTGTGCACATCTGTGTTGGGCTCTGGATGACGCGCATCCACCAGGTGTCATTCAACCCGAAGTTGAATCACATTTACTGATTGAGGAGACCATTTCCTCTATTTCCGCGGAAACATATGAGAACTTAATCTCATGTGACCAGAATTCTGCCCCTCTTGCTCTCATCTGGGGATACAAGTGGTTATTAGGTACCTCCACTCGTTCTGGTACTAGACTTTAGTGACACCTTTGTCATCAGTAAATGTATATGGCAGATTATTTGCAATATATTGCAAATTTTTCATAACCTGAAACTCCAGTTCAGATTCTTAAGTACGTGGACAAAATGTCTTCGACATTTCTTATGCATTTCCTGGCATTCTATGTGGTACATTTCTCCCCCTAATGCCAGATAATGTCCTTATTGCAAAAGCAACAGCGCATGGGCTGCAAATAACTCCCTTGCTAGGGTTAAGGTATTTGACTGATTAACAATCGTACCACAGTTATTCCTCACATAAATCCCAAATATATGTGAAGGCCCTTGATGTACGCCGGGGTGGTGATATCGGTAAGCAACCGAATTACCGCAGATGGGAAATACTTCACTAATTTCCACGTACAAACTGCAAGGGTACACAGTATTATATGCATTTGATCTCATCTAGATCAAATATGCGGTTTGTGAGACCGCATGTTACAACCAACAAATGTTTGGCTCATCACAATTCTGCAATAGTGGCCATGCAATTTTGACTCTCTTTGAGAAGAGATCTAGTCAGACCATTTTGATTATGTGCAGAATGTACTGAATATGACCATTGAAAGCTCGTGAATCAAATTCAATGTCATCTCCATTCCAATGGAATTATCCCATGTTTAGGATAATCTGCTCTAAATTCGTCAATTTGAGCAATTAATTCAGCAAACACATGGTTTTGTGTGGATGATACACACCTAAGACCATCTTCTAGACGTGTCTATAAATACCATGAAGTGCCAACATAACCTAGACAATGGTTGAGCAATCCACATATATTCTTGAATGTGAAACCGGCTCATTTCAAATTTTAAGGTGAGAGTGCCTTAAAATTAATTCCCCTATGGCACGTGCAGTGAACATAAAATCTGACGATTGTCGGGAATATTGCAACTTTGTTGTGGCCAACAGAATTATCAATAAATTTTCTAATCGTCCTCATACCAGCCTGATATAGGAGGAAAAATTATTGTGTACGCAATAATATTGAGTATGAATTGATTCATACACTCAATTTCTCACAACTATCATGTCCCATGAACAAGATGTTGCAAATTATACTACATGTAGTAGTACAATTATAGGCTAATTTTATTTCGGGATAATTAGGAAACTACATGAGATCTCCAAAATATCTTGGGAATATCATTCCTCAAGCATATCATCAATGTAGAGGAGTTCATTCTCCTTCTACGTGCTAGAATATTTTCTGGTTGTCCATTTGAAGTAGAACTTCAAACTTATCCCGTTCAACTCATTCGCCTTCTCCAATGAGTTGGTAGTTTGATTCAACCCAATACTTGACAGATTAGTAGTCGTTGGTACGATATTTCGTACAACCACCTATTTGACAAACTTGATAGTTGTCCTTGTGATCATTTATCTTAAATGATACATTCTTTTGCGAGATATACACTAGATTCTGCTTGTCTTTTTTCTTTGACTTTACGTTCAACTCCTCGTGGTTTTCTAACCACAAAATTGCTTAGTACTGTAAGCACTAGCACACATTTCAGGTAATGGTATAGCACCCCTTGGGTGTACCCGATGATTCTTCACAAGAAGTTTATCATATTTTTCACCCTGAAATAAAGATGGTATTTCTTTTACCATCATAGGAGAATGTAAAGTGCAGTAAGGACATACAATCAGATCAAGATCTGAGACTGCCTTATCACATAATCTCAACTTGGCGTTGATTTATAGACAACAGAATTATAAGCATCAATGGACTTCAAGTCCTGAACACAAATGAATAGTTATTCATGTGATGCTTATGACAACATATCTCTCCCTAAGGTGGTCCCAAAGGGAAATGGATATTCATCATCCATTAAATACTCAGTTTGAGAACTGAGACATTGCGATATCATATAAATGCAAATATGCACATTTTAGCTATTTATAAATAGCCATGACATTTCTTTAGGTGGAGTTAATATGGAGACAAGGTCACGGGTCGACATAATAATTAATGTCTACGACCCACTATGTCAAATAATTACTCCCACCTAATGTCATCTCATCGCATTTCCTTTCCAAAAAGGTCAGCCATATGTTGCATGAAATTTTCATGCATTAATTTACCTTTAGTAAATTATGTAGGATGAAAATGCTATGGCTAAACATAATCATGGCCATGGTGATTCTTAGTGACCCATAGGGTAAGCCTTCCAAAATAAGATAATCACCACTATGTGGTGTAGATCTTCAAATTAAATTTAGTTACCTTAGAAAAGATAAACCTTTAATTCCCATAAAACACATAGAGGAAATCAATCACCAAGTGGTGCCTCACTCTTATGGACTGTAACACCCCCAGATCTTAACACTGTCATTAAGCTAATTAATTAGCCATGTCATCATGATCATACTAAATAAATTGCATTTAGAGAATAATCCAACTTCAAATTCAAATTTAAAATAAAGTCAAAATTAAAAGTTATCCAAACAGTAAAACAAAAATGTTCATAATATTGCAAATAATCCCAAAGCAATAATAAAAATATAGTCAACATCATTTGAGTTCCCAAATTGACCCTAGCAACCATTTTAGAGGACCAGCAGCACCTTTTTAGCCCAATTGCATTTAACCAAAATTCAAATGAACTTCAAAAATTCCCAAACCTTGTGGGCAGCTCCTAAATAATGCATTGTATTTATGTGGCCAAGTCTCATATTTTACAAAAGTCTTTTGGTGCAAAAATAAAATGCAAAACAGTAGCTAGTTAATTTCCAGAAAAGAAATGGGGAAAATCTCCTGTGCACCTGGCCCATCACTTCGACTGTACCAAGCCCAGTCCACCTGGCTGGCCTTTCCCCTAACCTCCCGCCAGAGCCAGCCATGGCGCTGGCCGATGCGCGCGCGCAACCGTCCACGCACGGATGCAGCCGCTGTCGACCATCCGATGGTGCCCCGTGGGGATAAGGACTGCCCCGAGCCCCCCAGGCAACCCTAGCCCCTCTCCCCCTCGCTCTCTTGCTCGCCCTCCTCCGCACAGCGCGCACCCGCCGCTGCCGTCGCCGCGTTGCCTCGCCACCGCGGCCACCGGCCCCCTCTCGCCGTCCAGAGCTGCCCAGCGGAAGCGCCGTCGTCGACTACTTCGTCTTGGAGGAGCAGATCGAGCCGGAGATCCCCGCAGTGCCAGATTCGTCCTCTTCTTCCCCGTCGGCCGCCACCGCCATCATAGTCGACTCGCCGCACTCCGACCACCCCCGACTCCCTCGACCGTGTCCCCGAGCTCATTGTGAGCTCCCGTTCCTTTCCCCTCTTACTCCCGCATAAATCCATCATCGCAGCTCCCTCCTAGCCGTACACCAAGCTCGCCACCGCCATCCATGGCGCCACCGTGCCTAGTGCACCTGCAGCTCGCGCCTGGTCACGCGGTCCTACTCCTGGAGCTTCCAGGATGCCGTGGAGCCCTTCTCCTCGCATTTCCGGGCCCTGCAGCCCTCGCGCCCTTCGTAGCCGTAGCTCCGGCCGCCGCCGCGAGCTCGCTTCCGGCGAGCTCGGGCCTCCCCGCGTCCGGCCGCTAGCGCCATTGGATGCGGCGTGCTTCGCCCATTCTCCTGGTGCCCGCGGCGTGCTGACTGTGCAGTTGACTGGGCCCCACATGTCAGTCTCTATTGCACATTTTTGGGTAAACTTCTGTGTACCCATAGCAATTAATATTTAATTGATTTTTGAATTAAATTAATTCCAGAAAATCCAGAAAATGATTAAAACTTTGAAAAAATCATAGAAAATAAACCGTAACTCGGATGAAAATAATTTATATATGAAAAATGATCAGAAAAATCCAACGAATCCGAATATGTCATTTGTATTCGTGTTAGAGTCCTCTAAGTAGATGAACATTGAAATTTTAGCATGTTTTCGATTAATGAATAGTGCATGACTTCGATAAAATAAATTCAAACAAATTCTTAAAACATCTAAAATATTCAGAGGTGCAGTATACCATCCCTGCATATCATTTAGGCATGCCATGCACTGTGTTGCATTTGATTTCTTTTATTTATTGTTTCTTCCCCCCCCCCTCTTCTTCTCCGGTAGACTCCGAGACCGCTGACGAACCGGGGATCGACTACACCGTTGAGGATTCCTTTTCGCCTGCAGAGCAACCAGGCAAGCAAACCCCCTTGAGCATGTATCACCTATTCTTTCTCACTCATGCTTGCATTAGGATTTGCTACTGCTTTTGATTGATCCTATTCTGATGCATAGCCTGTTTTTGTAAACTACTAGTGATACCTTACCTGCTATCCTAAATACTTAGTATAGGTTGGTTAGTAAACCATCTATGGCCCCTCTTCCTTGTCCTAGTTGCCCCGCTTAGTTACCAGTGCCCCGATCGAGGTGATCGACGGGCTGAGACCAGCACATCACCGCACACCCCCTAAGTTGTATGACTCTGCAGAGCTACCATCGAGGGCCGAGGGTGATACCTCTTATCTCACTCCTGATGTTGCCTCTGCAGTATAGTTAATCGGTTGTGGGTTAACAAGGGTGATTCCTCTTTTACCACCTCCGACAAAGCTTCCGTCGTGCAACTCCTCAAGAGTGAATCCAACGAGGGTGATTCCTCCGGGTTCACCTTGACGGATACATCGAGAGGGAAATCCAATGAGGGTGATTCCTCGGATTCCTTCTTGATGTTATGAACACACAGTTACCTGGATTTTACTACAGATACTGTATAAAGACGGGTCGACCCTGAGGGGTACCCGCGAGAGATGTGGAGTCGAGTTGACCATGAGGGTACCCGCGAGATAACTACGTGGCACGGCCGGACATTCCTAGCCCTTGCCGTAAGTCCACGAGACGGGGCGACGGGGTCACATGATCGTGGATCTCTGCTCGTTTCCGCGAGCTCCTAATAATTCACTAACGGATTTGGGTATTTGATCTGAGTTGGCCACTGGCCTATACGCACTACCACCACGCGGGATAATGGTTTAATGGGGCCCTCGGCGCCGTATGTATCAGCCGAAAGCTCTGTCAGATGTCTAGTTCAGCATTGTGGCATGGTCGGATCGTGCCACCCAGGAGAGGGCTGGCGCTGGTATCCACCGTCCTCACAACGAGCCGGAGTGCAAAGGGCGATAGGCCCAAGACCCCTGAGCACTTCGGATGTAGACCGGCGGGGACCTCTCTGCTGAGCGTAGGTAGGACTACGTCGTGTCGATCAGCCGAGGCCGGGCATGACCGAGGAAAGTGTGTCCGGCCGGAGTTAATCGAGCGTGTTGGGTAACAGTAGTGCATCCCTGTAGGGAAGATTATCTATTCGAATAGCCGTGTCCACGGTAACAGGACGCTCAGTGTAGTATCCTGATCCACTACAACTAGAACTGGTTACATGTTACTTAAATTGGAAGCTCCGGGATCGCTTTCTCGCAGGGAGTCGAGGAAGGATCTCTAGGCTGTGTTACTACATATTTAATTCCATATGTTATGCTACTAATCTGCACTCTTCTAATGTTGCAAGACGCTGAAGATGCTAGTCTTCGATAGGCTAGACCTTTCTCTCTATTTTGGCATTCTGCAGTCTAGTCCACAGATACAGCCTTTCCTTAATACCGATGCATATGTAGATTAGTTCTGATGTAAGTCTTGCGAGTACTTTGGATGAGTACTCACGGTTGCTTTGCTTCCCCTTTTCCCCTACCCGATTGCTGCGACCAGATGACGGAGCCCCGGAGCCAGCCGCCCCAGCCGACGTCTACTGCTACCCCTCTGGAGGAGCCTACTACTACGTGGAGACCGCCGACGACCAGGAGTAGATAGGAGGCTCCCAGGAAGGAGGCCTGCGCCTTTCGATCCAGTGTTGTTGTTTTGCCCCGCCTTCTTAAGTCTTATCTGTTTAACTTTTATGTCTGTACTCAGATATCTGATGCTTCCGTTGATGCTTGTATGACTCAAGCTTATGTATTCGAGCCCTCGAGGCCCCTGTCTTGTAATATAAAGCTTGTATGACTTTTATTTGAGTTTAGAGTTGTGTTGTGATATCTTCAAGTGAGTCCTTAGGCTTGATCGGGTGCATTTGCGTGTATGATTAGCGCACGGTCGGGCCGGGAGCGTCACATGGATAGTTTGAATCAATCATAACCTCCACAACCTTATGTTATTGAAAACACATGAAGGTAATTACCACAAAGTGGCATAAACCTCTCAGTTGTGCACGAAATTTAATTCGTTATTATGATTACATCTCATAAGTTGTGTACCCATTGGAAGGTAATCACCAAAATATGCAATCGTTTTTGCCTAATTTTCTTCATAACACAATATGCGACATAGTCGCCACGAATGCCTTGGATTCTTCTCCCGATGGAGTATGTGACACTATAGTCACAACCAATGACAAATGCTATGAAATTGACAAGTATTTGGAAAAACATCATGAAGGTAGGCACCAATGGTGTAGGCCTCATAATGGCTATGTCATAAGTTTGTGCCTTTATTTTTTTCGCTTTGAACGCATGGAGATAATCACTACTAAGTAGTGTAGACCTCACTCTTATGGAGCTTCTCACAACCTTGTGTTAATTAAAAACACATTGAAGGTAATCACCACATGGTGGTGTAGACCTCGCAGTTGTGAACGAAATTAATTCGTTGTCATTATGCAATCCATAAGTTGTGTGCAAATTGAAGGTGGTCATTATGTCGGAATGACATAATATAGGCCTCACAATAACATTGGATAATCTACAATTAAGCAGTAGGTACCATTTGTCGATTCCTTGTGACAAATGTAAATTTGACATAGTCAGACAGATGTCATACACTTCACTACCTTATGTTTCCCAAATTTGCAAGCAAATTCCACATTCTATGTGAATAATGGAATCAACATATTGCTTTGCAACAGTATTACTCATGTAATACAAATAAATGCAGAAGTATAAACATACTTGTGCAACACATATGAGGACTTGGGGGCCTCAAACGGTCATTTTACATGATGTAAAATGATGCATAATCACCATTATGCAATTCAGCAAGACCTGATGGTCTATCATGTATATTTGCTTTGAAGCCCGGGGCATAAAGCGCAAATAACAATAACCTTGTGGTTAAATTACTGAAAGCAGCCAGCCCATGGCTAAACTGCAAAGTCCAACGAGCATCATATGGCTCTATTGTAAGTTTCGGTCAATATTTTGGTTACCGAGGAGGTCTTTTTTCTCGTGGGTCACTGGGAAATGCGGTTACCGCGGTTACCGTGAAATACCGAGCAAATTTCGGACGAAAATTTATTTCAAAGTTTGAATTCAAATTTTTCAGACAAAAAACTAAAAAATTTGAATTTTCGACAGCATGGCTACTGTATTTATATCATATCAGCAGTTTACACAGCATATATAGCAACACAGACTATACTTAAGAGACGAACAACCAGATTACACTTGAAATTAAAAGTTCACATAAAAAGACACATATCAGCATATTACAGATTAAAAGAACACAACATATAGATGCAGCGAACAACACACATATCAATATAATGACCAACAGAAAAATAGTTCGGATTTTTTAGACTAGACTTCAGATTTAAAGTTCACATAAGAAGACACATAGCAGTCCAACAACAAAATAAATCCAGTCTGCGGTACATATTACAGTCCCACAACAAAATAAGTTCAGTCCACTCCCACAAACATCAATTCGGTCCATAGCAACAAGCAATAAACAGACCAGTCGATTCTTTTTAGACTCGCAAGTCTCCTTCCTCAACTCTTAGAGCGAATCAAGCTGCAAGTGAGCAAATTCATTGCCAAGTTGTTAGCAAACAGATTTGTCTATTGTATTTGTTCACAAAATAGAATATATGGATGCATGTCATTAGAAGGCAGCAAGCAAACAATTAAAGTAACACTTGATCATTACCGTCCTCTTCCTCCTCTTCCTAGTAGACTTCCACAATGGTTCATTGTTGCTGGGAAGCATCGCATCATTATTAGCTACAAAAATCACTAGTTAGCACATGAACCACATAAATAAATTCATATAGTGTTGATATAAACTAAAGGGCAATCACCTTCCTCCTCCTCCTCCTCCTCCTCCTCCTCCTCCTCCTCTTCCTCCTCTTCCTCACCAGCATCCAGCCTACTTCCTCTAGATCTATTTTCTGGTCCCAATCCCACCTCTAAGACAACCGGATTGAAGGCATCACCATCGTAGTCATTGTTCTCATCCATTGAAGGCACGGAGTCGTCCACTGGCCCCAACCAACCCATGATTTCATTATCATGGTCATAGAGTGAGGTATTCATCAACAACGTACAAGGATCAACCTCTTTCTCTTTTGTCTCCCCAAGAATTAAGCGGATTCGCAGCCCAAGGTTGTAGTGGCAATAAACCAACTTGTGCAGCTTTTCAAAACCAAGACGGTTCCTCACTAGTGTATGCACCAAAGCAAATGTGCTCCAATTTCTCTCACAACCGCTTGAAGAGGTGCATTGAGAGACAATCCGAATAGCATACTTCTGAAGCAATGGTGTACTATCTCCAAATGTTTCCCACCACTGAATTGGGGTCACTTGGCTGGCTGCACTACGAGGGAGCATGCCTTCGAAAGCCCCTCTTGTATTGGTATACATGTCAATTTCAGGAATCATTTTAATGAACTCTGAAGGACTAGCCAACTTCCTAAGTGCTGCATTGAGTGCCTTCTTGTGTGATAGACTTGTTCCCAAGTTATGCTTGTAGTGCCCTTCCGGGTCAAGAACACCGGCTGTAGAATGGATAGATAGCAGGGCAACAAGAATTAGATGGCAACAAGAATAACAATACTATTGCAGGAAGGAACTTCATGGCAGCGACAATACTATGGCTGCATGAATAACAATACTATGACAGCAAGAACCATTACCTGCAACCATCAATGTATTTTGGTATAAATTCTCAACTCTTTTGTCAACCACCTTTAGGTACTTGTATTGGTCTAGAGATTCTTCAGGAAAAGCAGAACTCAAGTGATGCCTAGCATGCATCATCCTTGTCATGAATCCAGAAAGTGATCCAACCTTCTGTGAATCAGCATATCGAAGTATTGTATATATTGGGCCGATTACATCTAATACCATCTTCACGCCATCCCACCATTTCCTACTTATCAAACAATCATATGTGTAGTCATAATCAACCTCCGAACTCCATGAGCTATTTTTCCACTCGGGAGATGTCATCCACACCTTGAATTTCTCTTGCTTATCCCAAAAGCTTTCCAGGAACATGAAGTTAGTTCCAAACCTTGTGGCATTCGGTCGCACCAACTCTCCACCTATGTGCTTCTGCATTTCAGCATGCAAAGTTGAATGGTTGTACATGAATCTACAGATTCTCTTACAACTGTTAACCACTGTATTAATCTCAGGAAAACATCCCATCTCCTTTAACATGAGGTTAATCGTGTGAGCCGCACATGGCTGCCATGTGATGTGTGGGACATCAGCAACAAGATCAAGACATGCTTTCTTGAAGTTAGAGCCATTGTCGGTCACAAGCTGGACAACATTTTCCTGTCCTATCTCTTCGATCACTTCTTTGATGTGCTCATACACAAACTTAGAATTTTGCATGTGTCCAGTGGCATTGACAGATTTGTGGAAATACATACGCCCGTTGGAGAACACCATAAAGTTTATAATGCTCATCCGAGAAGGACCAGTCCATGAATCTGACATGATAGTAACACCATATGTGGGCCAATCTTCTTTGAAATTAGCCACATACTGCTGCAACTCTTCATAGTTGGAATTCAAATAAAGTCCATCAATATCTATGCCTTTAGGGGCAGGCACCCCTTTGCCAAGGTCTTGAGTCAATTTCACGGCTCCTAGAAAGTATGGACAATTGGCTTTGTGTCCAGGGATGTCATTGGCATGAAACCATTTCGCCCAAGCCTTCCCAATCCTTGATTCATATTCCACCTTATTAATACACACCTCCATTGTCTGCTGCGTCCTAGTCTTGCTATATGCCAAATCAACATCAAAGTAGTCTTTGACACCACTTGAGCTGCCTACAGTTCCTTTACCACCACTGGTTCTCCGCTGATCTTCACGTAATGAACTTTGTAGGGTCTGCCATAGTATCTCACTGTCCTCATCTTCACAATCAATATGTATTGATGCACCTAGATTGTTCAGATGGTTGACCTCATTTACTACTCTTTTCCTTCCTTCTTTGGACTTCCTCCTCCTATCAATTCCCTCTGGAATGTCTTTCCGAAAAACAGCAACTACATGATGAGGCGCACTCAGGCAAGAGTTACAGTCAGGCCCCAATCCAGCTAGATGCTGCTTGAATCGGGTTGCACCCCCACCAAGTTTAACAGTCCCACAATATGAACAAGACCATGCATTTCCTTCCAATGATTTCCCATGACACCATATATTTGTTACATCATTTGCATTACCTTAAATAAAAATACAGAAGCATATGTAATGATTTCGCATGTTATTAGGATAACATCTGATTCAAAGCAAAATGAATGCACACTGCACAGGAAATTAGTTTTATATGCCTGCATTATTATTACTTCTATTTTTAGGGGACTTCTATTTTTATTTAACCTGCAATAGTTTACTCTATAAAAATCCCCATATTTGATTGCTGAAGTAGCAACATGGCTGTTGACGCAGATCTAAACAAATCACAATTCATATGTGAATGGTAAAAGGTTTTGTAATCTACAATCTGAAGGATTAGAGAGAACCATACATACTCCCATACTGAGCAGGCACATTTAAGCTCTATAAGACTACCTAAAAGAGCTCAAGCAACATGTAATTTAGCAAGCAGGGTAACAACTATAACTAAGCATGGATCCACTGTTTTGCAAACTAAAGAAATATACCAAATAGTTAGAACTGGTGAACTGAAACACATCTTAAAAACTGAAGAAATAATCTTTCTTTGGTTTTGGAATCGGCAATGGAACCTCCGGGCCTCTGTATATGCCACCATGACGAGCCGCGCCGGTGGCATATCCACTCCGATTGATGTCGTCCACGAATTCCGAGGCTTGTCCTCCTCCTGATGAACGGATGGTCGCACTGCCACTTCCGTGACCTCTGCCTCCGGATCTGCTTGGTAGGCCATGAACGAACACATCCCCTCTACCCTGACCAACGGTGATTGATGCACGACCTGCGCCATGGACGCCGGCGACGACAGCCATCCCAACAGTTCGCTGCTGGGCAGATCCATCGCCATCACCCCGCCCCATCCCCCTTGCAACACCGGCCATGACGGAGAGCACGGCCGTGCTGCAGTTGGACAGGAGCCAAGGGGTGGATTGGGCGCCGCAGTCGCCGCCGCCGCCGCCGCCGCCAAGTTTTGGGTTCGGGGAGAGAAGGCGAGAGAGACTGGTATTTGGGTTCTAGGGTTTGTGCGTGGCTGTGTGAGTACGGATAGGCAGCGACTAGTAGCGACTAGCGAGGCACAGCGTGGCCTCTCGTTCTCTCGCTGGGTCGGACAATTTTTCAAAAAAGGCCGAATTTATTTGCTCGAGAGGCTCATCTTCCGGAGGGTAGCGAGAAGCTCGGTTACCGCTCGGTAACCGTTTTTCTCGGGCGGTAACCAAAACGCTGGTTTCGGTAAGCCTGAGGACTAACCAGAAATTACAAGGACTTTTCAGGATTATCAAAGAATCCTTTGGCTGATTTGCAAAATCACCAAATGATAGGATTTTTCATCCTTCTCCCGTTGGTTCCATCCCACGAGGGGATTTTCCCCCTAACCGCCGCAGGTGGCCTGGAGATCAAGGCCACTTCTGGCCGGAGGGTGCCTCCCGGTGAGGTACCGGGCGTTCGCCACCGTCGGGAGGCCACAGGCACGAGCGCCCGCTTCTGCGCCGGAGCGCGCTGATTTGCACAACTAACCTCGCTTGGTCGCTTGCCTTGGCGCAGTCGCGTCGGGATGCAGACGCCGTTGCGCTGCGACAGAACCGAGGGTTGTGGCCGGAGGACGCCGTTGCGAATCCATCGTTGTTGCCGTGTACGAGTACCAAGTTGTTCGCTGCTCTTGATTGCTCCGTACCAGGCCGCTACTTCGGTGAAGATCTTCCGGTTCTTTCTTGGAGTAGCACACGCTCGATCCGAGCGATTCGTACATGCATATATGAATGGAAATTTCACAATATTGATTAGTAGATCTTAATTGCATGAGCAACTTTCTCCTAATCAATTTATTGTACGGATGCATGCGAGCGGATGAATCCTTGTCTTTGCCGTGGATGGTACAGTGTGTCGCCGTCTTCAGTGTCTAACCGCGGCCGCGCTGCCGTGCTTGCCGCCGGCCTCTTCGTGATTGATTCGATGAAGCAATTCTCGTAGAAAAACACAACGGATCAGAGAGTCTTCTTATATCTTAATCACAAGAAGACAACACTCCTGATTAATTTATGTACAGATGTACGCATGCGCCATCGCGCTGCCACCGCAGCCCCGTTGTTGACGCCGTGTCAGCCCCAGCCTGTAGTCGCCGTGCTGCTATATGTCTCTGCACAGCCAGCCGCGCCACCGCACGCTGTTACCGATGCCTCATGCCGCTCAATGTCTTCATACACTGGCGTCGTGCCGCCGCCCCAGGAGGAGCCGCGTCGTGGCCGAGCGCCTCCGCGCGTACTGGGCCGATGATCAAAAGGACGGCCACGCGACGTTTTCTTCTTCTCGTGTCGCCAATTGCTTTTGGTAGAGTCTACGTGCTGACAACGTGTTGTAGAGCGAAAACAAAAGAGATAAAGAAAGAGTCCAAATGATTCGATCATATCATTGCAATGCAATGTGGGAGACCCATTTATATACATGATGAAGGGGTGTGTTGGGAAGACACCTCTTCCCCAACAAACACCTCCTAGGAGACATCCCTCTCATACAATTGATCACATGTTTTATTTCTCAACATATATAAAGTCGATCATGTATACGTAGCTCAGAGGTAGGGACATAGTCTTGTGTTCTAAGCCAGCCGGGTTCGATCCCCCCACCACAAGGAGCAGAGATATTTCAACCGTGTTTCTCACTCCTTCTATAAAAATATGCCGGGTTTTTTTTATGTTTCGGCCGTGAGCGTAAAGTTGCCGCTTTAAATTCAAACTTCTTCCTCTCGCTGGTCGCCATTTTCGGCGCTAAACGACAATAAGGGGCACATGCAAGTTGCAAGACGCTTTTGACCTAATTGGCCATCATTTTAGCTTGCAAGAATAATACTAGCAGCTAGTCTTAATTATCCTGTCTAATAACTTAACAACGTATATGGTGCAGGTCCCCGAAAGCAGCATCTATCTATCTATGGGGAGTTATCGTTTTATAAGTGATCGATCGCCTGTTATCTGTTAGGTTGTCTCCCCGTAAGTGCTTCATTGATTAATTAGTCAACTAATTGAGTACATTCCGCTGCTCTAGCCGGCCGGCCTGCATGCCACTCCCACCATGAGTACTTCTCATACATCAACTTTTTTTTCAGCTAGTGCGGCTGCATATATGGACATGCATGCATGTATGCCGCACGTACGTGTGTGTGTGTGTGTGTGTGTGTGCAGTACTAGAAATGGGATTATTTTGAGTCAAACAAGTGTGAAACACCTACACAATCCATGCACCCCATTTAGGGTTTGTTCAGTTTCGCAGGTGTTAGCGAGATTGACAGGGAATTTAGCTCAATCAAACATGCCCGTAATTCCAAACCCCAATCCCAGCAGATTCTTACCAAACCGAACATGTCCTTAGTTAATTTCAACATTTCAATGATCATAAGATTGTTTATTTGACAATGATCTGCTGCACTTGCAGGCACCAAACAAACATACGTACATGCTCCGGTCCCCAAAACCCAAAACCACGGGCATTCCAATCGCCAGCTAGCCGATAAATCTTTGGCCGTAGAAAAGGTGAATCTTTGAGACTAGACGGTACACATAAAGGCCATCTATCCATCATGAAAGCCGGCCAAAATGCAGAGATATTTAGACAGGGGATGCAAAGCATATATACCATCTTCTTCTTATGAACTTATCCCGTCAGAGACCTTTGCCAAAAGGTTCACGTTTCCATGATTCCCTCACATATATGCCCATCATGCCACTGTACAGTTCCTATGGGGACATGCCAATCCTACTGCAAGCACCTGGTTTTAGAAAGACGATTCCTTGTTTCGTCTGTTCTCCTCGTCGACGGCTTTTTTGACACCGAGAGGTGGAAAACCATGGGTCAGCAAGTTTCATTGTGTCAACATCTTGATGGTCTTGCGGAAAATAAAGTCACATTGACTCCCCAAGATCCAACGGCTGACAAAATCAACCGGTCGCCTGAATTGTAATGCAAGTATTATAGGTGAACCCACTAGTTATCGGCTAGAGAAATGTTTTGTGTGTTTCATATCCCTCCACAGAAATGGTTTTTTTTTTGTTTTTTTGAAAAAAGGGGTAGACTTTGACCTCTGCATCATCATGATGCACAGAACCATCTTTGTTAAAAGAAAAGGACAAAATTCAACAAGTACGCAATAGCAATTAAAATGAAGAAAAAAACTGACCGCAACATGTCGTATTAAGTTTACAAGACTTAACCACATAATCTATTAGTAACATCCAGCCAAACCGGTTGAATAACGATTGTGAAACCATCTCCATACGGTTGCACCCAAAGGCCATGAGCTCCCCAGTGTCCCCGTGCTGAAGTGATGATGACATACGGATCGTTGTGATGGCCTTGCAGATAAGCTGCACAAAGTTAATAGAGAAAGACCCATTAAAAACATAGTCATTCCAGCAATTCCAAATTGCCCAAAGTAAGGCACAAACCCCTACACGGATATGACCCTTAAAATTTTGTTGATACCAACCAACCAGTTTCCAAATAAATTTGGGATTTTGTTGGGGGTGACATATTACATGCAACATGAATCGCGCGCCAAATCAAAGCTGCGAAAGGGCAGGAAATAGAGAGATGTTAAATTGTTTCATCTTGAACACAAAACAACACTTTTTACATCTATTCCGGTTTCTTTTAGCCAAATTATCTTTAGTGAGGATCACTTCCTCTGTAAAAATCATATAAACTATTTATCTCTAAAGGAACTTTAATTTTCCAAATATTCTTTCTGCGGAACATCGGCCCCATATTTATAAGATATGCATAGATAGATTTAACAGCAAACACGTTGTTGGTCTTAGCTCTCCATCAAAACATTCGGCACATGAGATAAGTTGACCAAAATCATCATACAAACTAAATGGAGCCATGTGTCCATTTATCGCCAATTAAGGCCCTCCTGAATTGGATGTTCAGAGGTGTTGATCCAAAAACAGATTGAATTATACCATCTTCTTTCAGACTATATTGTAAAGTGATGGGTACATAATCGCAAGCGGGTTGTCACCTAGCCAGGTATCTTCCTAAAAACTCATGGATTGGCCATCACCAACTTCATCAAGCCCTTCCAAAACAGAGAATCAGTTGGTTTGGCATCCACTTGAGATAAAGTCTTGGAATATAAGTATTTATTATGGAGGAGCTCTTGCGAGACACCTTTCTCATTTTGTAGCTCGAATAGCTATTTGCTACGCAAGCACTTACTTTAAATTTTGATGTTTTTGATGTTTCCGATGCATATCCATCCTTGGTCCTTCAGCCTACACAAGATATATGATTTAGCCAATTGATACTTCCGTTTGTGTTCATCACATTTCAAGAAGAAGAAAAATATCATGTCTGTAATCGCTACTAATAGTTGATAAGATCCTAAGTTTCTGTAATTATCGTGGCACTTGCTGGCTCTTGATCAGCTGAATGAACCTTATCAGCCTGACATCACATCCACACCAACGGTAATTAATTTGATTGGCTACAAGTTACCCTGCTGATGAATTGTCTTCTCACGTAAACTTCACCTCTGTAAATCGAGCTGCTATCATGTTGTGCTCTAATCAATGGCGAATTGATTTTGCTAGAGACTAAAATCTTTAGTGGATGGGTCCGAGAGGAGCACCCTACTCAAATGGAGGACGGCAATAGATTCCTTCCAATTTATGTTCGTGAAGACCAAATTAATCAAAACTATTATTACTCCATCGATGCTCAATGATTTGCTCAAGGATGATCACGAAGAATGAACTTCCATTTGTCAAGTGTAAGGTAGCATTTATTTGCAGAAAGGAGAGAAAATGATAACACTGACAGAGCAAATCATTTTACTTCTTCTGTAGTGAATGCATTAGAGTCTAAGTAAAATCTAAAACATCACAAGTCTTAGTTACAATAATGACGTGACTGAATACATTGGATCGACGGTGCCTTTTTCCTTGAAGAACAAGAATAGTATAACCATTTTTCCTTATAGAAAAAATTTAACTTGATTAATTAATTGATTACAAGCTGACAAAATGCAATCCCAGCCACTGGAGGGCCACGCCACCTCGACGCACCTGTTGTTTTGTCGCCACCACCATTGTTGCCATGGACAATTGCGCCGGTGTGGCGATGATGGTGGCGCGCGTACGGTGCTAGGTATCAATACAGGCGGCATGGAAGTCATGGAAGCACCATAGGGGCTCCCGCATGCCCTACCCCTTCCATGAATTTCACTAGGCATATTTTGCACGCTAACAACGATGAGCATGGTAATGATGATTGCGGTGAGATGTCGTCCGTGGCAAGGGAGATGGTGGGGAGTGTGTTGGTTGCCTTCTTATTCTTGAGGCCCTTGGGGAGGAAGAGAGTTGTCGGAAGAAGCGGAGCTTGAGCTGAATTATTTGCACGTGTAGAAGACAACACGGGCGAGGTCTAGATGCATATGAGCACTCAAATCAAGGACACTAGGATCACCACCGCACCTGATTTCATCGGAATCACTAACATCGTCTACTAATCTCATGTTCCAGGGCCTTCATACTCACTAGTAACGAAGGAGTCTCCCGAGGGCTAGCAGCAGCAGCGTGGTCGTGTGATCTATTGGAGGCTTGCCGAAGTACGCATGGTGGGGGATTGCTACTGCTCTATTGGAGTGTAGTATTTGAGTCTATCTATCTATCTCTGTTTGACTCTAGTCGTGTGTGCGACAGTGTGTGCCATTGGTGGCTTTTAATTATAACGTGTGTGGATGGAAGTGTTACTGGAGGAAGGGTAGGGTCAGGCTACGAACAGGTTAGGGATGGAACAATCAATTGTCAAGTCAAGGATGACTTATTTGTCCATGAAGCGATGGGTGAGACAAAGCACGCTAGTGATTCTCTAAGTCGGTCTTTAATTCCAACACCTTGGGAAACATGTCAATATTGATGACATCATCATTTTTATCCTCTTTGTTACCTGGAAAGCGCGCTTCTCTTCTTTTTCTGGCCTTCACCTCCCACTCGGTCAGGAATTATAACCCAACCCCATTTTTGGTCCATTCATTTCTGCAAGCATGCAGGATCCAGAGTTTTCTGTTCCTTTGTATTTTTACCGTCTTCCTTATTGACAAGTCGGATGTGGCCCCGTCCTTTTGCTCTTCCTTTCATTTTGCTCCACAAAGGCCCCGTCTATACTCGGAGTCCCACTCATATTCTAAAGACCGTCGGGCCCATGTGGTAGTGGCAGGCTCTTAATGCATGCATGCCACTATAGGATGCTTCCTCCTGCACGTGTGTCAGGTTTTCCTGCGTGGAAAGCAATAGTACAATCACAGTAGGGAGTGAGTGGTACAACTGGTGGTTACTAAACTTCTAATTAGAGACCAACCACAGTCATAGTCTTTTTGAAAAGATGAGACACGCTTAACTTAATCTATGATTTTGATTTGTGATTTGCTTTACTCCTGGAAAAGAAACTTTGGTGCCAACTTGTTTCTTACTGTAAAGTGAATCTATGAAAGGGGTGGCCAGTCGGCTAGCTGAATTTGCAGGTAATCTTGATTAAATTGCGCAAGTTGCACATTTCTATATTGTTTCTAGAAGTTACCGATTCACAAAACAAATCATCGGAAAATAAGGGATGGACGAAAGTTTGATAAGAAAAGGTAGCGTGGAAGCAAGGACGTGCTCACTAACAGGTAGGACTGGGCCCACGTGGCAGTGGCATGCGTTGTTGCCTTGCACTCATGACAAGTTAACTACGCTTCTTAATTAGTATTGCTCCACGTGGAAAAGTAAACGGTATATTCAAGATTTTCATCACAAAAATAAAAATAAAAGCATACTATAGTGGGTGACGATACTATAGGAGGAGTAAGTCAAGTAGTAGACAAAACCAGTGCATGTGTCGAAGATTAGAGAGGGACACACTTGTATCTCCCTTTAATTTGTGCTTTTCTCAAAAGTGAATGTGAATTGCCAAGAGCTGCCTAGCTCGACGTTTCACCACCAGATTGAAGACCACAGCCAAGGGAGGAAATGCTCAAAGTGTGTGTACCTACCACCTAACGCTCAGTTATGTGCGTTGAGTTGTGGTAATCTTCTTATCACTAATATATATAATAAGATACTATATATGATCCAGTCCATCCGGGATTAGTGCGGCTCACACTACCTACTTAGTAAGGATTACATATATCTTACTGCATTTGGGGTTGAAGAAAATGAGTTCACTAGAAAGTAAATGTAGTGTGATTACATATTTTACCATCCCCAACTTTTTTTATTCCATAAGTAAGGAAAGATATAAACATCTTAATGAATGAAAACACTTTGACTTATCATCTTATCACACAAATTAATTAATTAATTTCTTGCACAAAGAAAGCACTTAATTTTGCCCAATTGCATGCTTTGTGATGGATGTATGGGTGTCTCTATTCCATCTCAAAGCTAGGTGGCTAGTGTGTGTGCATGTACTTAGTAGGTAAATTATACAGGAGTGCTCCCTAAAGTTGAGCAACAGAGTTAAGTATGTAAAGCTACTTTTTGGCGTCTTTGCCGATCAATCGACTACTTTTCATTCAATCTTTCCGGCGCCGGTTGCCATTTTCGGCGCAAGCCGCAAAGAACCAAGAAGATGGAGGAACGAGCTAGACCTTTTGACTCAACTGGTTATACTTTTAATCTGTGGATCATGTAATTAAAATAATATTTACGAAGTGTTTTTTATGGATCGTGGGATACATGATTGGTGCGTGATTAACTTAACAAATCATATCGGGTTGTGGAAAGTAGCAGCTATATATCTATGGTGAGTGATGGATATAATGCAGATGATCCATCCCGTGTTATTGGTTAGGTTGTCTTTCTATACATGGTTGATTAATTAGTCAACTAATTGAGTCTATCTCTTATGCATCGAATTTCATTTAGCAAGTGCGGTTGCATGTGATCAGACATGGATGCTTGCCGCACATGCATGTGATGTGCTCCAAAACTACTAGTCACATCACTTGGAAGTTTAATTCAAAATATTTTTGGGACGTGTGAAGTTTTGAATTACTATGTTGTGTAAATATAAGTTGAAATGGAGTTCGTAGGAAAGAGGTTAAAGGAAATAGGAAAAGAAAATTTTTAGGGACTTAAGTTTTAGTAGAAAGCCTAGGTGTGCAAGTTTTTAACTCCCCAAATTTGAGAAGTTAAGGTTTGAGAGGAAGTTTGGAACATTAAGTTTTGGGCGATGGGCTAGAGATGCTCTAAGGTCTCTGACTATCTGTAATATGATAAACAAATATATGCATGATATCACTTTAGTTACTTTTGAAATTATAGATTATAGTGATATCCTATTCATCAAAAATTGTGTATATGATTTATTTGTCACTAAGTTTCCTTTTCAATTGTTAAGATATTGTATCATAGTATGATATTATTAGCATCTCTCTCATCTTTAATTATAGTGTCAAATCATCTTAATACTTTATATGTCCTTATGAGTTATGACACTGCAGCGGGGAGGGCCTAAGTAACACGGTGTATTCATTCATTTAGTTTCATAACCCTCATGATCACAGACCTAGGTGATAATAATTTACCCCAGGAATCCACTATCTATAAATGAAACGAATGTGACACGTTCATAGCTCAAAGTCGCACTTAACTTTTTGTTCCATTTGATTGTTAGACCATGACCCTGCACTAGTAGAAAAAGGGCCTTTAGTCCCTGTTCCAGAGGGCCTTTAGTCCCGGTTCTGGAACCGGGACAAAATGATCGGGACTAATGCCTAAAACCTTTAGTCCCGGTTGGCCTACGAACCGGGACCAAAGGTGCTCCACGTGGACGCTGTGGGGCGCCCAGGCAGGAGGACCTTTAGTCCCGGTTGGTAACACCAACCAGGACTAAAGGGTCTCCACGTGGCCGCTGCGCAGCACTCAGGCAGGAGGACCTTTAGTCCCGGTTGGTAACACCAACCGGGACCAAAAGGCAGCCACGCGTCAGCAGCTCGCAGCCGCTGGGTTTTTTTTTTTTGAAAGGGGGGGGGGGTTAGGGGTTTTGGAAGGTTTAGGGGTTTCATATGGTGTTAGCTAGCTAATAGAGAGAAGTGACCTCTCTTTCTCCGTGCTTGGTCGACGCTAGCTACTACATATAGAGAGAACTCGACGCTAGCTAGTAAGCAAATGAAGGAAACCATTAATTACACAAGATCATCATGAACATATACAGAGAGAAGTGACCTCTCTTTCTCCGTGCTTGGTCGAACAACAAGTTTTCGTATATCTATCCGACGCTACTACATATATACAATATAACATCCCTGACATCATCAAGCGCCAAACTCCCATTGAATTTCCGTATGGTATTCTCCCTTTTCATGTATGACGTGGTCAAGAAAGAATCCCGCCAATTCCTCTTGAATTGCTCGTATGCGATCATGTGGTAGGAGTTCATCCCGCATCTGCCAGATCTAATTTAAAGAAGGGGGTCAATACATATATATGAATGAAACTCAACACAATTGATGGTAATAAAATAAAATTGTGAATATTGTTTACATACTTCAAATTGTTCTTCAGATCTGCCCCGCTCAGAGGTCCTGTGGCGAATGTACTCGCAAACGTAGTATCCACATAAATTATTCCCGGGTTCCTGCCACAAGAACTTTATGAGAATAGAGTTCAATCAAACTGATAATCAAGCACGATAATGGTATTGATGAAACTAGAATCAATGAGAGATGCGCGGAACTAGCTAGTACTACTTACTTTGGGGTGTGTAAATCGCAGCTCGTTCTTCAGACCCGGAACCTGTCCAGTGAACTGTTTCCAAACCCTGCCAGGCAAAGAAAATGATTACTTGATATCAGGAAATGAACGAAAGTTGCCGATATGGTCCCGGTATTGATTGAACTTACTTCTGGAGCATTGCAGTCATGTCCGCATAATCCTTGGGATCTTTACGTCTCGAGTCTAAGACAGTTATTACTCCCCCGTCAAGCTTAATGGATAGCAGAATATAGTGGAACCTGTGCACGCATAACTCATCAATTACAGTACTTAACCTCGAGTAAGCGAAACCGAATATGCAGAAGACAGTAACACTCACTTGAAGTTGTAAGGAAAGAGTATTTCCCTTTTGTTTTGATGTCGAAGGAACGCTTTTAGCATGTTTTCCTCGGTTTCTTTAACATTGTTTTGTACTGTCCATTCATTTACGGTATTTGGGCTAATGAACCCAATGTCATAGATTTGTCTTTTGGGGCATTCGACGATCTTCAATCTGCATAATATAGTGAGGATAATTATATATACATGCAATGAACGAGCTGAGCTAGAGACTTAATTACAGAGGTAATTCTTACAGACAGTAGCAAGTCATGATTTGTTTGTCGAGGGCCTCTTGATTTAATAACTGAAATAACTCCACAAATTCAACAGGCATCAGGTCGACTCCAATGAGGTCGTGCTCATCTTTAATTCTCACCATCAAACTATCGGACCCATTCTTCCTGCAGCTTTCCAAGTACCACTCATGCAATCTTCGCATCATCGTTGTTAGAGGAGGATGATCAGGTTTGACGAGAGGCTTCCCGTGCTCGTATCTAAAGATCTTTACTACCTCAGCCGTTTCAAACTGTACATCATCGCCCACGTAATCACCAAGAGTGGTACCGGGCAGTAGCCCCGGATGATTAGCGATATCGCTAGACACCTTGAGCGGGGGGCACGATTGCTTCTCCTGTTCGCCGAGCTGGGGAATTGTTTTCCCACTTCTTCGTCTTGAAGCACTGGCAGTACTTCCCGACCGCCGCGCTTCATCATATGTCTTTTCAATACAGAGGTCATAGTTGGATTGCGGCGGAGGCGGTGGTGGTCGCTTAAGGGCATCCAGAGTGCGCTTCGCTTTCACCGGATCTATTGTTTCCTTCGGAGGTGGACGTTTCCGTTCAAAATGGGCCTGCACTTCGGCAGCACTGATGTCCTTGTTTTCCTCGTCAGTCCTCTCATATGGTAACTTTGGAGGAACCCTGAGGCTTGGACCATATTTGAATTTCTTCCCGCCTTTTGTACTGCTAGCCGCCGGAGCGGCGGCGGCTCTCTTCCGTTGTTGCTGACGCGCCGGAGCCCGCTGAGGCGGCGGAGACCGCTGACGCGCCGGAGACAGCTGCGGCGGCGGAGACGGCTGACGCGCCGGAGATAGCTGAGGCGGAGGAGGATTCTGCTGAGGGGCCTCCCCCGTTAGAGTTCGCTGAGGCGGCGGAGACGGATGACGCGTCGGAGACGACTCAGGCAGCGGAGATAGCACAACTGGACTGTGAGGAGGAGTCTGCTGAGGATCCGGCTGCGTCTGCTGAGGCGGCGTCAAGTTTGGAAGCTTGATGTACTCCTTTCTCCATAGGCAGGTACTCCTTAAGGCATTTTCCAGAAGATCCTCCCCTTCACCTGTAGGGTAGTCAAGCTCCAGCCCCTCAAATCCCGCCATTATCTCATCCACCGTGAGAATAGCATAGCCATGTGGAATCGGACGGCAATGGAAAGTTCCCTCAGTTCGAGGAGGTAAAACAGAGCCGACCGCCGCCTTCAAGGTCAGGTTCTGGCATTTCCCCATTAGCACACAATGTTCAGCCTGCGTGATACTATCCACGGGGTAGCGAGGAGCCGTGATATCAGGCTGAAGGAGCTCCGTGGAAGCCACGCTGCTTCTCCGCTGAGATGGTGGGGTAGCTTCTGGGGCAGTGTCGAAGGAAGGATCTTCGTGCCACTGAGATGGTTGGCCGGTAGCTCGCTGGCTCTCAAGTTCCTCTAGTTTCGCTAATCTTGCATTGATCTTCTGCATTTCGCTTGCTTCCGCTTTCTTCTTTCTCTCTCGGCTTCTTTAACCAGCGCTATCGGGAAACCCATACACCCACGGAACGGAGCCTGACGTGCCTCGTGTTCGTCCAGGGTGTTCAGGATTCCCAAGGGCCTGTGTCAGCTCGTCATTCTCTCTGTCGAGATGTAACCTCCCTTCCTGCGCTGCCTGGATTGCTTCCTCAAGCTTCTTGACGGGTATTGCAAGTTGAGCTTTCGTCCAAACACACTCCCCTGTGTCTGGGTCCAAAGTTCCCCCAACCCCGAAGAACCAAGTCCTTGACCGATCTGGCCAGTGCAATGTCGCTGGTTGGACCCCTTTAGCAAGCAGGTCTTGCTCAGCTTTGTCCCACGTAGGCCGGGCTTTGCTGTAGCCACCTGACCCCGTAACATGGTGATACTTCTTCTTTGCAGCATTTAGCTTATTTGTCGCTGACCTTTGCTTGCCCTTGTCCGATTTCTTGTAGGCCACAAATGCGGGCTAGTGATCTTTTATCTTCTCATATGCACCGGTGAATTCTGGAGTCTTGTCTTTCTTGACAAACTTTTTGTTCAAATCTTTCTTCCAGTTCTTGAATAGTTCTGCCATCTTCTTAAGAGCAAACGCCTTGACCTTATTCAGATCCGCCTCTGGTGGTAGGCTGAAATTTGTCATCAGCAAGGTCCAAAGATCATCTTTCTGTCTATCCTGGACATAAGAAACTTCAGGGTCCTTCTTCTTATTCCATTCTTGGATGCTGATCGGGACGATGTCCCTAACAACCACTCCGCACTGATGTATAAATGTGTCCCTGCTCCGCTTGGGAGCAATCGGTTGGCCATCTCGACCGACTTCTTCGATCGTGAACCTTTCATCCTGGCGCAACCTTTTCTTCGGGCCTCGTCTCCTTACGGAAGTTTGGCTCGATCCGGAGGGCTAATTAAAAGAAGAAAGAAGCGTTAATATATGTACATACAAAACAATTAATGCATCAAGTCAGCAGAGGCTTAATTAATATATGTATATATACCTCGCCGGACTTTGCAACAGTTAAGGCTCCCTCCTCCGTTCGGTCACCGGAGCCATCATGATCTCCTTCCTCCTCCATTGTTGGATCACCGGAGCCGTCATGATCTCCTTCCTCCTCCATTGTTGGATCACCGGAGCCGTCATGATCTCCTTCCTCACCATCGGTGTCGTTGAGAAACGTCAAGGTGATATCACCTCCTTGAAGGATTATATCCCCCAACAACTCTTCTTTTTCTAAGTCTCTATCCATAGTTTCTGCAAATACAACACTTGACATGGCAAAAAAAGACTTGCTTCACATTCGAGAGAAAATCAAAGTTATCGGGGTTATGTTTTAACGACCCCTCTCTCATGTTTTAACGACAAGATGAATACAAGCTTTATACACAAGATGAATACAAGATTTATACACAAGATGAATACACAACTCAACAAATGAACCAACCATCATGCTATGAACAAAACTCAACATATATACAACAAATGGACACCTTTTGTTGAACAGCGGAGGGACGATAAGTGACCAACTCCACGGAGATGCAACACCACAACCTGTAATTCCACCGAGAGTGAAAATTAGCATGGCCACAAATGGCATGACATGAATGTAACACCACAACCTGATAAAAAAAATTGTAGCTAGCTAGATACCAATTTGAAAGCAAGTTTCAAACTTAGAGAAAAATAGCATGGCATGGCATCCACAATACAAAATATTGACCAAGTTTTCATACATCAAAATGAACTCTAAATAAACTCTAAAGACAAAATATTGACCAAGTTTTCATACATCACAATGAACATCAAAATGAACTCTAAATCAACTCTAAAGACAAAATATTGACCAAGTATATTTGTCACCAATCCTTTTAATGTGGCTTTTAAAATTTTCTCCCAATCCTTTTAATTATATTATAAACATCAGTAGTAATTATTTTCATAATGATTTGGCCTCAAAAAAATTCTTTTATTAGTATTTTCAAACTCTAGAATGACCCTGTTGCACTAGAACTATTTCAAATAATTCTTTTCAAATGCCACAAATTTTTTGAGAAGTCCTCTGATGCCTATAGATCATTTTTATGCAAAAAGCCACTTTGGTCATTTGAAAATTTTGAGCATAACTTCCATTTTTCAATTTTGGTCCAATCTTGGCATTGAACTACAACCCTATTTTTCCTTGCTCAAATAATTCTGAATTTTTTGCATCTTATAGTCCTTCCAACTAAACCCTTAAGTCCAGAAGGGCAGCCCCAATTTCATCTTGCAAGTCCACCAAAAAATTCCCTGTAGTTTCTGTCCAGAACTAAATTCTAATAAAACTTGCACTAACAAGTTTTTCCTTTTATCAAACCAACTTGACCATCATCTCTAACATCCAAGGAGACATCATCCTGCCAAGTTTCACATACAACAAAGTTCCCTAGCTAGCCCTAGCATTTCAACAAACACCTTGTGGACATGGCAAACACATTTCAACAAACTCTATCAAATCTTGCAACTCTCTGAACAGGGGCAACTTTATACATACAAGGAGGAAGGAGGGAGGAGAGGGGTGGGAGGGAGGAGGGAGTACCTGGCCGGCCGGCTAGCTGTGGAGCGGCGGCGTCGGGGGCAGGGCAGGGGCGCGGCGGCGTTGAGGGCAGGGCAGGGGCACGGCGGCGTCGGGGCAGGGCAGGGCGTCAACGGCGAGGTCCGGCAGCCTGGCGGCGTTGAGGTGGTCGTCGGCGCCGTCGGGGGAGACGAGGATCGAAGTGAATTGTGTTTGAAAATTTTCTAAGTGCGCGGTTATATACAAAGACCTTTAGTCCTGGTTGGTGGCTCCAACCGGGACTAAAGGCCCCCCTTTAGTCCCGGTTGCAGCCACCAACCGGGACTAAAGGTCATTTTCAGCAGCGCAAAGGGCGGGAAGCAGAGCCCTTTAGTCCCGGTTGGTGGCTCGGACCGGGACTAAAGGGGGGCCTTTAGTCCCGGTTGGTGCCACCAACCGAGACTAAAGGGTTGCGGCTGGCACGGCGTCGGGCGGGTGGATGTTTAGTCCCACCTCGCTAGCTGAGAGGCGTCGAGAGTGATTTATAAGCGCGGCTGCGCCAACCCTCTCGAGCTCCTCTCTTATTCAGGCCTACGGGCCTAAACGCACTCTCTCTGCCTGTGGGCCTTCTGGGCCTGCTGCGGGCCTGCATCTTGGCCCAACTAGCGGATTGGGTTTCTAGTCGTATGCAGTCCGTGGAGGCCCAGTAGGCGGCATTTTTTTAAAAAAATTTACTTTTTAGTCCCGGTTTGTGGTAGCAACCGGGACTAAAGGTCTTTTCCAGTATTTTTGTTTTGTTTTTTGCTTTATTTATTTTCTTTTGTTTCTACTTACAGCTAAATACTTAGAGTTTTTGAGTGATTCTTTTTGCTTTAGGTCACAAAAATTATAAACTTTCTGTTAGTGCCAGTAGTTTTCAAATTTGAATAGTTTAAATTTGAACTCTTTGAAATTTGTGTGAATCACTAGTTTGTGAATAACTTTACTTTAAAAATAGATTTTTGAGTGATTCTTTTTCCTGCTGTTTAATATTAGTGTTTTTATCATTATATTCAATTTGGTAATTTTTAGGTTATTTTAAATGGGTGTTTTAATCAAAAACAGATTTTGTTATTTTAGTTTGCTATTAAAGTTTCTAACAAAAAATACTTTATGAAAATTCTTTTTGCTATTAAAGTTTTGAACAAAAAATACTTGGCATGGTATCATCATTTCACCCACATAGCATGTGCTAAAAAGTTGAGAGGGGTACGGGAAAAACTGGATGCACTTCGTGTACAAACTGGACAATCTCTTTCGAAGTATCAGGGTTTCGGACGAAAACTCATGTGTTACGAAGGCATTTCATATTTTTTAAACTTATTTGAACTCCAGACTTTTTGTGCGTTCAATATGCACCATTCAAAGCCACATCATCAATTTTCAACCCTTTCTGACTTCATTTGCTATTTTTCATGCATTTAATCTTTTTTTTGAGCTAAATGACCCTGAAATTGAAAAGCACTACAAATGAACTCTGAAAAGGTTGAAAGTTGGCATGGTATCATCATTTCACGCACATAGCATGTGCTAAAAAGTTGAGAGGGTTACGGCAAAAACTGGATGCACTTCGTGTACAAAATGGACAATCTCTTTCGAAGCATCACGGTTTCGGACGAAAACTCATATGTTACAAAGGCATTTCATTTTTTTAAACTTATTTCAACTCCAGACTTTTTGTGCATTCAACATGCACCATTCAAAGCCACATCATCAATTTTCAACCCTTTCTGACTTCATTTGCTATTTTTCATGCATTTACTGATTTTTTTTGAGCTAAATGACCCGGAAATTGAAAAGCAGTATAAATGAACTCTAAAAAGGTTGAAAGTTGGCATGGTATCATCATTTCACCCACATAGCATGTGCTAAAAAGTTGAGAGGGTTACGGCAAAAACTGGATGCACTTCGTGTACAAAATGGACAATCTCTTTCGAAGTATCATGGTTTCGGACGAAAACTCATATGTTACAAAAGGCATTTCATTTCTTGACATATAACTGCAGTGATATTCTAGATCAAAGTCATCATCAGAATAGTTGTGGAGAGAAAGTCTTCACTTTTTCTTCGCGTGTGTCCCTTGCTTATTGCGACGTAACCATGGATAATCTTCATCGTTTAACAAGGTGCTTGGGTCAGCCTTCACTTTGAAGGGAGGACTTTCATGAAACTTTTCATAATCTTCAGACATGTCTGTCTTGCCCTCCACTCCCACGATGTCTCTTTTCCCTGAAAGAACTATGTGGCGCTTTGGCTCATCGTATGATGTATTCGCTTCCTTATCTTTTCTTTTTCTCGGTTTGGTAGACATGTCCTTCACATAGAAAACCTGCGCCACATCATTGGCTAGGACGAATGGTTCGTCTGTGTACCCAAGATTGTTGAGATCCACTGTTGTCATTCCGTACTGCGGGTCTACCTGTACCCCGCCTCCTAACAGATTGACCCATTTGCACCGAAACAAAGGAACCTTAAAATCATGTCCATAGTCAAGTTCCCATATGTCCACTATGTAACCATAATATGTGTCCTTTCCCCTGTTGGTTGCTGCATCAAAGCGGACACCACTGTTTTGGTTGGTGCTCTTTTGATCTTGGGCGATCGTGTAAAATGTATTCCCATTTATCTCGTACCCTTGGTAAGTCAATACAGTCGAAGATGGTCCCTTGGCCAACAAGTACAGCTCATCTCCAACAATGTTGTTACCCATGAGATGTGTTTGCAACCAATTGCCGAAAGTCCTGATGTGTTCACATGTAATCCAGTCGTCAGACTGCTCCGGGTGTTTGGAGCGCAGAAAATTCTTGTGTTCATTGACATACGGGGTCACCAAGGTACAATTTTGTAGAACTGTGTAGTGTGCTTGAGCCTAAGAATGCCCGTCCCTACATATTATTGCATCCGCTCCTACCGTGCCTTTTCCAGTCAGTATCCCCTCATACCGCGATTGAGGGAGACCAGTCGGCTTAAGGTCAGGAATAAAGTCAACACAAAACCCAATGACCTCCTCTGTTTGATGGCCCATGGAGATGCTTCCTTCTGGCCTAGCACGGTTACGAACATATTTCCTTAAGACTCCCATGAACCTCTCAAAGGGGAACATATTGTGTAGAAATACAGGACCCAGAATGGCAATCTCGTCGACTAGATGAACTAGGACGTGCGTCATGATATTGAAGAAGGATGGTGGGAACACCAGCTCGAAACTGACAAGACATTGCACCAAATCATTCTTTAACCTTGGTAGGATATCTGGATCGATTACCTTCTGAGAGATTGCATTGAGGAATGCACATAGCTTCACAATGGCTAATCGAACGTTTTCCGGTAGAAGCCCCCTCAATGCAACCGGAAGCAGTTGCGTCATAATCACGTGGCAGTCATAGGACTTTAGGTTCTGGAACTTTTTCTCTGCCATATTTATTATTCCCTTTATATTCGACGAGAAGCCAGACGGGACCTTCCTACTGAGCAGGCATTCAAAGAAGATTTCCTTCTCTTCTTTGGTAAGAGCGTAGCTGGCAGGACCTTCATACTGCTTTGGATGCATGTCGTCTTTTTCGTGCACACGTTGCAGGTCCTCCTGTGCCTCCGGTGTATCTTTTGTCTTCCCATACACGCCCAAGAAGCCTAGCAGGTTCACGCAAAGATTCTTCGTCACATGCATCACGTCGATTGCAGACCGGACCTCTAGGTCTTTCCAATAGGGTAGGTCCCAAAATATAGATTTCTTCTTCCACATGGGTGCGCGTCCCTCAGCGTCATTCGGAACAGATTGTCCGCCAGGACCCTTTCCATAGATTACTTGTAAGTCCTTGACCATATCAAGTATGGCATCACCAGTACGGAGGGCGGGCTTCTTCCGGTGATCTGCCTCACCTTTGAAATGCTTGCCTTTCTTTCTTAAGAGATGGTTGGTCGAAAGAAATCGACGATGTCCCAGGTACACATTCTTCTTGCATTTGTCCAAATATATACTTTCGGTATCATCTAAACAGTGCGTGCATGCGTGGTATCCCTTGTTTGTCTGTCCTAAAAGGTTACTAAGAGCAGGCCAATCATTGATGGTTACAAACAGCAACGCATGTAGGTCAAATTCCTCATGTTTGTGCTCATCCCACACACGTACACCTTCTCCATTCCACAGCTGTAAAAGTTCTTCAACTAATGGCCTTAGGTACACATCAATGTCGTTGCCGGGTTGCTTAGGGCCTTGGATGAGCACTGGCATCATAATGAACTTCCGCTTCATGCACAACCAAGGAGAAAGGTTATAGATACATAGAGTCACGGGCCAGGTGCTATGATTGCTGCTCTGCTCCCCAAAAGGATTAATACCATCTGCACTTAAACCAAACCATACTTTCCTTGCGTCACCTGCAAAGTCCCCCCACCTTCTCTCGATTTTTATCCACTGCGACCCGTCAGCGGGTGCTCTCAACTTCCCGTCTTTCTTATGGTCTTCTTTGTCCCATCGCATCAACTTGGCATGCTCTTTCTTTCTGAACAGACGTTTCAGCCGTGGTATTATAGGAGCATACCACATCACCTTGGCAGGAACCCTCTTCCTGGGGCTCTTGCCCTCAACATAACCAGGGTCATCTCGTCTGATCTTATACCGCAATGCACCGCATACCGGGCATGCGTTCAAATCCTCGTACTCACCGCGGTAGAGGATGCAGTCATTAGGGCATGCATGTATCTTCTGCACCTCTCCAATCCTAGAGGGCATAGAACCTTCTTTGCTTCGTACGTACTGTCGGGCAATTCGTTATCCTTTGGAAGCTTCTTCTTCATTATTTTCAGTAGCTTCCCAAATCCGTTGTTAGATACACCATTGTCTGCCTTCCATTGCAGCAATTCCAGTGTGGTACCGAGCTTTGTGTTGTCATCTTCGCAATTTGGGTACAACCCTTTTTTGTGATCCTCTAACATGCGATCGAACTTCAACTTCTCCCTTTCACTTTGGCATTGTCTCTTTGCATCAACAATGACCCGGCGAAGATCATCATCGGGCACATCGTCTGGTTCCTCTTGATCTTCAGCTTCCCCCGTTGCAGTATCACCGTATTCAGGGGGATAGTTGTCATAATCCTCTTCTTCTTCGTTGTCTTCCATCATAACCCCTCTTTCTCTGTGCTTGGTCCAAACATTATAGTGTGGCATGAAACCCTTCTCAAGCAGGTGGACGTGAAGGGTTTTCAAGTTAGAGTAATCCTTCGTATTCTCACAGACAAGGCATGGACAATACATAAAACCATTCTGCTTGTTTGCCTCAGCCACTTCGAGAAATTTATGCAGGCCCTCAAGATACTCGGAGGTGCGTCGGTCACCGTACATCCATTGCCGGCTCATCTGCGTGCATTATATAATTAAGTGTATCAAAAACCATTACAGAACATCATGAATATAGAGAAGTGACTAAATTAATACAAGTTCATCATCACATTAAAACCAAAGTACAGTAGTGATCAAATGTTATTACTGAAAAAATAAATACATAAAGTTCATACATATATAGTTCTCATAGAACAACATATAGCTCTCTAGAGCATCTAATTAAAACATACATTGAAACTATGAAAAACAACAACAAATGCGATCATAATCGCAACTAAGGTAACAATTGATCCAACGGCATAATGATACCAAGCCTCATTATGAATGGCATATTTTCTAATCTTTCTAATCTTCAAGCGCATTGCATCCATCTTGATCTTGTGATCATCGACGACATCGGCAACATGCAACTCCAATTCCATCTTCTCCTCCTCAATTCTTTTCAATTTTTTCTTCAAGTAATTGTTTTCTTTTTCAACTAAATTTAACCTCTCGACAAGAGGGTCGGTTGGAATTTCCGGTTCACATACCTCCTAGATAAAAACATCTATGTCACGTTGGTCGGCATAATTGTCATAAACACTAAATGAAACAAATCATAATAAAAGATAATATACCACATCCGAATCATAGACAGGACGAGGGCCGACGGGGGCGGATACCAAAGTCATGGCACTATATAATAACAAACAATAATAAAAGTAAGAAAATTATACAAGTATCTATCTAAATCATACAAGTAAGAATTTTTTTTCTTTTAAAAAGAAGATAAGAACAAGAGGCTCACCACGGTGGTGCCGGCGACGAGATCGGCGCGGGCGATCGACGGCGGTGAGGACGGGGACGGGGACGGCACCCTACACATGTGCAGACTCTAAGAAGTTAATTTCAGCTCAAATTGTGCATCTAAATCAAAAGAACTCCCACATACACTCCTCCACTAAAACCCACAAACCACTCTGCTTCTACAGCATTTGAAATGAGCTAAACTAGCAGTGAGAGATGAAACGATGAAGTTGCTAACCTTTTAGAACACTTGTGTAGTTGGTGCACCGCCAAACCTAGACAAATCTTGGGAAAAATGGAGCTGGGAGGTCGAGCTTGGAGAGGAGAAAGCTTAAGTGTGACTCGGGCATTTCATCGAACACCTCATGTGCATAGGAGGTGAGAGCAGAGCAGCACACACCTCCCACACCGGCCGGCCAAAAAACAGAGGAGTGAGCGGGCAGGGGAGAGCATATATATAGGCATCTCTTTAGTCCCGGTTCATGGCTAGAACCGGGACTGAAGACTGACCTTTAGTCCCGGTTCCAGACACCAACCGGGACTAAAGGGGTTGCGCCAGGCGCGAGGCCCTTTAGTCCCGGTTGGTGGCTGGAACCGGGACTACAGGTCCCAGCCGAACCGGGACTGGTGCCTGCCGAGGCCTGGCCGGCGTCCTGGCCGCTCGAACCGGGACTGATGCACGCATTAGTCCCGGTTCGTAACAGAACTGGGACTGTTGCTCTGATCTGGCCTGTACCAATGCCCTGTTTTGTATTAGTGCTGTTAGGTGTTCGCTTGCTGCACATGCACCACACTATACATGAAGACTCTAGTTCCCAACACCCAACCAGCCATGGATATTTCAATCACCAGATGATTAATCTTTAGCAGGAGAAAAGGTGAATCTGCGAGACATGATATTACACTAGACATAAATGCCTCATGAAGGCCGGCAAAGTGGAGAAATATTTGGATAGAAGCAGATGTATACGCATCTTCTTATCCCCAACTTTAGTTGGCCACCCACCTTTGGCAAAAAGTACATGTTTCCACGGTTTTCCACATACATGCCCATCATTGCATAGATGTCATCTACTATGGTATTGTGTAGATGTATTGGTCGTGTAGGCACCTGGTTTTTCTTCTTCTGGCCCACATGATTGATATATAGACAATACTCATTTTATGCCCAAACAAATATTCACACTGAATAGAATCAAAATCCTGGCTACCAACATATATAGTCTTTCATGAGTGTTTCTCGGTACCCCTCGCCTCCATGAGCCCTCCTAGCATCGAGATGCGGAACACTATGGATAAACATTTGCTTTGTCCTTGTTTAGAGCTTAGTTTTTTTTTTTTTTGCAACAACGCGTTGTTTAGAGTTTACGTTACTTTTTTGATACTCATTATGTGTGTATGTCTTGATGTCGAGACTGTGTCATAAAGAATAAAAGACCTACGGATCCATCACAGTCCTAGTATGTAGTCTTCTGGTCAATACCGAGCCTGTTATGAGTGAATCTACACTCTAAAGTATGTCTATATACATCCGTATATAGTTCATACTAGAATCTCTAAAAGGTCTTATATTTAGGAACGGAGGGAGTATATTTTTACACTTTACATGAAAGCTACAAAACTAGCCTATCAGAATACATCGGGTCGAGATACAGCGACCCAATTACAAACAAAAGTAGAGGGAGTTGAACAAAATGAAGCACCAAGAACAATAGTGCTACTACTCTACTTAACTAAGTACAACTCAAGTAATTAATTACTAGCTGATGATAAATACTCGACTAACTAAGAAAACTTTAATTAATTACATAGCCTAACTAGCAAACCGGAGGAAAAGAGAACAGACGAAGAATAAGAAAAACTGATTAAGGCAAGAACGTGCTGTCCCCACCACCAGCCGGCGCCGCCACCTCGCCGCACCTCCCGCACCTGTTGTTCCCCGCCACTACGACCACCACCGTGTGTGCAGGGACTGGAGCAGCAACGATGGAGGCGCGGCAAGAGGGGCAGGTAGCGCATGTCCGGAGCCAAGCGTCGATGCAGAGCACGTGGAAAGCATGGCCGCACAGTGGGAGAATGCGCACGCCCTCCCCCTCTGCGAACTCGGCCAGGCATATCGCGCACTCCGTTGCTGCCAGCTGCGGTGAAGCGGCGGCGGCGAAGGAGACGGTGGGGAGCGCGTCGATTGCCTTCTTCTTGAGGCCCTTCGGGGGTGGGTTGGAGGAGGAAGTGGGGCTGGAACGTCGGCGTCGGCATGCGCATCGGGAGACGAGAGCGAGGCCCAGGACAGAGACGAGCGCGCACAGCAGCGACGCCAGGATAACTACCATGTCTGAGTCAACCGCCATGGGCGCCGCCTGCTCCGGCGGTGGCTGTGTTGAGGCAGGCGACGACGACGACGCCTCTCCGGTGCCGGCAGCGGCGAGGGCGGCCGCGCGGTGCAGGACTCTCGCCGGAGCGCGCATGGTGTAGCTGTAGTAAGAGCTAGCTTTGACTGGAGCAGATGTGTTCGTCTGAATTCTGGCCGTGGACTGTGAGCGGGTGGGTTTTTTATAGCGTCAGTGGGGTGGTGGAGGAAGGACCGGTGGGCCCCTGGACCGGTAACCCCGGGCCCACGTGGTAGTGGCGGTACGGGTGCATGCATGCCACTCCAGGATATTTGTCCATGCACGCGTGGCAATTGGGCTATAGTAGTACGTGAAAGCAAGGAAGTAGAAGAAGAATCTAGGGACACTGTTACTGAGTGGTAGCAGTGATCAGTGGTGAAAATAGTAACTAAAAGTCTAATTGTAGACCAACCACTGAACCACAGTATGTGTGAAAAGATGAGACACGCTTTAGCACTGTTAGATCGTGCTATGCTCCAAAAGAAGAACAAAATTGTGGTGCTAAGAGCATCTCCAACCGGGGACATTAAATCATTTCCATATGTCCGGATGGACAACCCCAATAGTGCCGGGTCACAAGAGAAGGAAAAGCTATCCAACCAGACTCCCAAATCATCTTCACATGTTCGGGATGTCCGCTCATATGTGAGGAGGAAATGAGGGCGTTCGGCCAAGTTCAGACAGCTCACCATGTCGAATTCAGACCAACATGGACCGCTTTATCTCTTCTTCTTTTTTTCTCTCATTTTTGTTTCTCCATCCCCGCCAATTATATGTACTAGTCGTCAACCCGTGCATTCGCACGGGCTAGTCAGTTAACATTGTTTAGTTCTTCCTTTCTCAAATATATTTTTCTTACTCAAAGGGCCAACGTCGGAATCACTATAATATGTTGTGTTGAACTTATTTCGTGAGTTGTTATGGTAAAGTAGTTTCCAAACGTTGATGCCATGTATGTTGGGAAAAACAGATTGAAATCAAGTTGTCATACCAACTACATAAATTTGTACTCGTCAATGTTAGCTCATAGGTGAATTTTCCTATATTCCATCAAATCGAATCCAATAATTGTACATATTATATGTGAAATGAAGATAAGAAACAGATCTTAACAAAAAGAGGAAGGCATGGGAAAATCAAGCCTCTGAATAGCTCGAGACGTACAGATGTCATATTGAGAGGTAGGACAAAGATGTAATTAGCAACCTCAAACTGAACAAAAATGTATATTTATATTATATATACTTGGTTTCAGAGGATTTGCATTTAGTCAACATTGTAATGAGCAAAACTCCCTTGTAAAGAACAAAGAAAATAAATAAGATTAAACCTACAAAATTGACAAATATATATAATACTTCTAGTTTTAAGAATATATTACACAGTTGAACACCTAGTAGGTGTTGAAATTTTACCATACTTCCAAACACCATGTATCTCTATCTCTATCAAATACTTGGATTCCAGCATGTTGGTGAATTAAGTAAAATGAAAACATAGGACAAACAGGACCCTAACGAACATTGACCATCAGCCAGACAATTATTTGGAGGCAGAAACTATGAAACATTAAAGTTCTTGCAATAACAAAGAACAGCTGATCATTAGCAACCATGAGGGCATCACGGTCCCGATCAGACGCACTAATGACTAATCATCTTACAACACTTGGCTAACTGCCAGGATATCAAGAGAGAGTGGGGTCAAACTGAAATATAATTTAAAAAATAAACAATTGCATGCATTGCTTCGGAATTTCTTAGGAACACTTTCCTTGAAGACGCATGCGAGCATGCATGTGAAATTGAAAACATGCAATTTGGACAAATTATTTCTAAGGAATAATTTGAACATTGCTTGAGCTTACAAAATCTACAAAGCTGCATATTTATATAATATGTCATTTCAGAGCATTTCACTTTTGCCAATTTAATCATGAGCAAAATTCCCTTGTGAAGAACAAAAGCTGGGAGTGTAGCCTAGAAAAATAGACAAAAAAATAAGACTTCTGAGAATATTTATCGTACACAGATAAACTATAATAGTAGTCATAGAAAATCACACTCATGGCGTTGACCCTAGACATCTTACCTTTCTATTCACCCAAAGGAGCCAACAAAAATAGACACCACAAAAATAATTCATAATATCGTACACAGTTAAACACTTCTAGTAGTATAAATTGCAATCCTGTTGATGACCTTTTAGAAAGCTTATAATTGTTCTCTCACTGTCGGATGTCCCCCTATATATTTCCAATACTCCGGATCTGTACAACAATTTTTGAGGAAAACCACTGAAACTTAAAGGGTCCGTTAAATAACAAATTAAGAAGAATACTTCGAGAGCATTACAGCAAAATGGCACAGATTAAACATAACAAATACCATCATAGAGCACATGACTATCTGTCAAGAGGTCAATTGAACGTGGAGTCCATTGAATATATGAATGTAAGAAAACATGCGTTGCTCCAGAAATTCCTAGCGCCACACAGTTTTACACAGTATGCAAGCCCACATGTAAAGTCCAAAACATGCTATTTTGATAGAATAAAGATGACGATTGTAGTATTATGTTATATGGTGCAAACATAAGTATAATTACCTACAATGGTACATAAGCGAATTATGTATGCATGCAGCTCCATGTAGACATCTTCGCGTTCACGTCCTTCCCACTATAAGATCGTTAGACCATGAACCCCACGGCCACATTTCACCATTCCCATATAGCTTCAGCTTCAGTCAGGGCGCTATGAGAAAGAAGAGTACGTAGATGCTCAGTTCAATCATTCTTCATATTGTACAACTACGTTATACACATACATTAACATCCAAGCACTGTCGGATTGATTTGTACACATCCTTTAGTTCAAGTGTAGTGAGTAGTGACTGCACAAAGTAGCTGCAAAGTTTATAGAGATAGACAAAACTCGCCATCGGATTGATGAATAAAGGCCTTTAATTCAAGTGCAGTGATAGAGCAGCAGAGTTGATAGAAACAACTTCAACTGGACTTTCATCAAAACATAATAAATCCATCGATGGCAGTCAGGTTCGTGAAAAGCTAACAGATTTGATCTGTGCGAGACTGCAGCCAACATTCCTCAGTTATTAATTGTTAAAATAACTGTAGTCAAATACCTAGTTTGCAACAAAAGCGACCTGTGAGTTGAGTGTCGTCGATATTGGAGCCTCAGATGCAATGGAGACACATATTGAAGAACAAAACGATGGAGAGAGCCACAAAATTTCACTCCTATTTAGATATTAAATTAACTGGAATCAAATACCAAGCTTTACAGCAAAAGCAATTGGGATCTATGCCTGGTAGAGATTGGAGCCTTGGATGCAATGGAGTCATTGAGACACGTACAGAAGAACAAATAATAGCAAGAGCCATGGTGAGACGAAGCTATGGGTGAGAGGATCAGACCCAGGGTAGTGCACTCCTGCATAGAGCAGTCCGCTGAGCGTCGCTATGGTGAGATCATGGAAAGTCTAGGTTGTGAGTACCTTGAACAGGAGGATTGCCAATGCTTGATAGGCGAACCTAGCATACATGCACTAGTAGAAAACAGGCCTTTCGTCCGGAGCATTAGTCCCGGTCGGGTTTTGGACCGGGACTAATGTGACCACTAGTCCCGGTTCCAATGGCTAGGCTTTAGTCCCGGTTCATTTGTGACCTCTAGTCCCGGTTGGTGTTACCAACCGGGACTAAAGGGGTGGTGGCAGACTGGCGTCAAGCTGGGGCCCCTGCGAGCCCCTTTAGTCCCGGTTGGTATCACCAACCGGGACTAGAGATGGACCTTTAGTCCCGGTTGGTATCACCAACCAGGACTAAAGATATCACTATATATAGTGCTTCGTCCAGCTCGAGCCCAAGCTCTCCTTTCTCTGTTTTCTCTTTTCTCTCCTCTGTTCTCTTCCCCTTACTCGAGCTCATCCTCCATTTTTGCCAAGATTTGTCAAGATTTGAGGCACCCCATCTATCCAAGTGTTCACAAAGGTTAGCAACTTTGTCCTTTCATCTCTCATTGCAAGATTAGCTCGTGCAATGCTCTATAAGTATAGTGATTTGTGGGTTTTAGTTTGGGAGTAATTATGTGGGAGTTTATTTGATTTATATGCAATTTGAGCTCAAATTAACTTCTTAGTTTGCATATGTGTAGGTGTGGTTTACTTAGTGCCTTCCCGTCTTCGTCCTAACCACCGTCGATCGCCCGCACCGTCCCGTCGCTGGTACCACCTTGGTGAGCCTCTTGTTCTTATCCTTTTTATAATAAAAAAATCTTATTTGTATGATTTAGATAGTTACTTGTATAATTTTCTTACTTGTATGATTGTTTGTTATACATAGTGCCATGGTTTTGATATCCGTCCCCGTTGGCCCTCGTCCGGTTTATGATTCGGATGTGGTATATTCTCTTTTATAACTATTTGTTGCATTTCGTGTTTATGACAATTATGCCCATCAAGTTAACATAGATATTTTTATCTAGGAGGTATGTGAACCGGAAATTGCAACCGACCCTCTTGTCGAAAGTTAAATTTAGTTGAAAAAGAAAACGAGTATTTGAAAGAAAAATTGAAAAGAATTGAAGAAGAGAAGATGAAATTGGAGTTGTATGTTGCCGATGTCGTCGATGATCACAAGATCAAGATGGATGCAATGCGCTTGAAGATTAGAAAGATTAGAAAATATGCCGTTAATAAAGAGGCTTGGTATCATTATGTTGTTGGATCAATTATTACCTTAGTTGCGATTTTGATCGCATTTGTTGTTGCATTTAAATGCTTTAGCTAGATAGTTTTATGTTGTTTTATGAGAATAAGTGTGTATGAACTTGTATTAATTTGGTATTTTCGGTGTTGTGTAATGAAGATGAGTCGGCAATGGATGTACGATGACCGACGCTCTCCTCAGTTCATTAATGGCGTGCATAGTTTTCTGCGTGCGGCTGAGGCAAACAAGCGGAATGGTTTTATGTGTTGTCCATGTGGTCTCTGTAAGAATGATAGGAATTACTCTAGCTCAAAAGTCATTCACGTCCACCTGTTTACGTCCGGTTTCATGTCCGGGTATAACTGTTGGACCAAGCACGAAGAAAGAGGGGTTCTAATGGAAGAGAATGAAGAAGAAGAGGATGATGACAACTATCCTGGGTTCCCTGAATACGATGGTACTACAATGGGGGAAGAGAATGAAGAATAAGAAGCTGAAGAAGAGGCATCAGATGAACCCGCTGATGATCTTGATCGGGCCATTGCTGATGCAAAGAGAAACTGCGAAAGTGAAAAGGAGAAGTTGAAGTTGCAGCGCATGTTAGAGGATCACAAAAAATTGTTGTACCCAAATTACGAAGATGACAAGAAAAAGCTGGGTACCACACTGGAATTGCTGCAATGGAAGGCAGAGAATGGTGTATCTGACAAGGGATTTGAAAAGTTGCTGAAAATGTTAAAGAAGATGCTTCCAAAGGACAACGAATTGCCCGACAGTACGTATGAAACAAAGTAGGTTGTCTGCCCTATAGGATTAGAGGTGCAGAAGATACATGCATGCCCTAATGACTGCATCCTCTACCGCGGTGAGGAGTACGAGAATTTGAATGCAAGCCCGGTATGCGGTGCATTGCGCTATAAGATCAGCCGCGATGACCCTGGTGATGATGTTGAGGGCGAGCGCCCCAGGAAGAGGATTCCTGCCAAGGTGATGTGGCATGCTCCTATAATACCATGGTTGAAACGTTTGTTCCAAAACAAAGAGCATGCCAAGTTGTTGCGATGGCACAAAGAAGACCGTAAGAAAGACGGGAAGTTGAGAGTACCCGCTGATGGGTCGCAGTGGAGAAAAATCAAGAGAAAGTGGCCGGAGTTTGCAGGTGACGCAAGGAACTTATGGTTTGGTATAAGTGCAGATGGCATTAATCCTTTTGGGGAGCAGAGCAGCAATCATAGCACCTGGCCTGTGACTCTATGTATCTATAACCTTCCTCCTTGGTTGTGCATGAAGCGGAAGTTCATTATGATGCCAGTGCTCATCCAAGGCCCTAAGCAACCCGACAACGACATTGATGTGTACCTAAGGCCATTAGTTGAAGAACTTTTACAGCTGTGGGACATAAAAGGTGTACGTGTGTGGGATGAGCACAAACAACAGGAATTTGACCTACGAGCGTTGCTGTTTGTAACCATCAATGATTGGCCTGCTCTTAGTAACCTTTCAGGACAGACAAACAAGGGATACCACGCATGCACGCACTGTTTAGATGAGACCAAAAGTATATATTTGGATAAATGTAAGAAGAATGTGTACCTGTGACATCGTCGATTTCTTCCGATCAAGCATCTCTTAAGAAAGAAAGGCAAGCATTTCAAAGGTGAGGCAGATCACCGGAAGAAGCCTGACCACCATACTGGTGATCATATACTTGATATGGTCAAGGATTTAAAAGTAATCTTTGGAAAGGGTCCTAGCGGACAATCTGTTCCGAATGACGCTGACGGACACGCACCCATGTGGAAGAAGAAATCTATATTTTGGGACCTACCCTATTGGAAAGTCCTAGAGGTCCGCTCTGCAATCGACGTGATGCACGTGACGAAGAATCTTTGTGTGAACCTGCTAGGCTTCTTGGGCGTGTATGGGAAGACAAAAGATACACCGGAGGCACGGGAGGACCAGCAACGTATGCACGAAAAAGACGGCATGCATCCAAAGCAGTATCAAGGTCCTGCCAGCTACGCTCTTACCAAAGAAGAGAAGGAAATCTTCTTTGAATGCCTGCTCAGTATGAAGGTCCCGTCTGGCTTCTCGTCGAATATAAAGGGAATAATAAATATGGCAGAGAAAAAATTCCAAAACCTAATGTCTCATGACTGCCACGTGATTATGACGCAATTACTTCCGGTTGCATTGAGGGGGCTTCTACCGGAAAATGTTCGATTAGCCATTGTGAAGCTATGTGCATTCCTCAATGCAATTTCCCATAAGGTAATCGATCCAAAAATCCTACCAAGGTTACAGAATGATTTGGTGCAATGTCTTGTCAGTTTTGAGTTGGTGTTCCCACCATCCTTCTTCAATATCATGACGCACGTCCTAGTTCACCTAGTCGAAGAGATTGCCATTCTGGGTCCTGTATTTCTACACAATATGTTCCCCTTTGAGAGGTTCATGGGAGTCTTAAAGAAATATGTTCATAACCGTGCTAGGCCAGAAGGAAGCATCTCCAAGGGCCATGAAACAGAGGAGGTTATTGAGTTTTGTGTTGACTTTATTCCTGACCTTAAGCCGATTGGTGTTCCTGAATCGTGGCATGAGGGGAGACTGAGTGGAAAAGGCACGCTAGGAAAGGATTCAGTAATATGTAGGGACGGGCATTCTTGGGCCCAAGCACACTACACAGTTCTACAAAATTCCACCTTGGTGGCTCCGTATATCGAGGAACACATGGATATTGTACGCTCCAAGAACCCGGAGCAGTCTGACCCCTGGATTAAACGTACACACATGGCGACTTTCGGCGGTTGGTTGCAAACACATCTCATGAATGACGACAGTGTTGGAGATGAGCTGTACTTGTTGGCCAAGTCACCATCTTCGACTATATTGAATTTCAAAGGGTACGAGATTAATGGGAATACATTTTACACGATCGCCCAAGATAAAAAGAGCACCAACCAAAGCAGTGGTGTCCGCTTTGATGCAACAAACACCAATAGGGAAAAGGACACATATTATGGTTACATAGAGGAGATATGGGAACTTGACTATGGATGTGAGTTTAAGGTCCCTTTGTTTCGGTGCAAATGGGTCAATCTGACAGGAGGCGGGGTAAAGATAGACCCGCAGTACGGAATGACAACAGTGGATCTCAACAATCTTGGGTACACAAAGGAACCATTCGTCCTAGCCAATGATGTGGCGCAGGTTTTCTATGTGAAGGACATGTCTACCTAACCGAGAAAAAGGAAAGATAAGGAAGCGAATACATCATACGGTGAGCCAAAGCGCCACATAGTTCTTTCAGGGAAAAGAAACATCGTGGGAGTGGAGGACAAGACAGACATGTCAGAAGATTATGAAAAGTTTTATGAAATTCCTGCCTTCACAGTGAAGACTGACCCAAGCATCCTGTTAAATGATGAAGATTGTCCATGGTTACGGCGCAAAGGGACACACGCGAAGAAAAAGTTTTATACCCCAAGATCCCACTCTGGGATGTGATCGGCTTCACCGTCATCACTTTCTTCTCTAGTGAGTAGCTGAGATAGGCCAGTTTGTACACGAAGTGCATCCAGTTTTTGCCGTAACACTCTCAACTATTGAGCACATGCTATGTCGGTGAAATGATGATACCATGCCAAGTTTCAACCTTTTCAGAGTTCATTTGTAGTGCTTTTCAATTTCAGGGTCATTTAGCTCAAAAAAATAATTAAATGCATGAAAAATAGCAAATGAAGTTAGAAAGGGTTGAAATTTGAGGATGTGGCTTTGAATGGTGCATATTGAATGCACAAAAAGTCTGGAGTTGAAATAAGTTTAACAAAATGAAATGCCTTTGTAACAGATGAGTTTTCGTCTGAAACCTTGATACTTCGAAGGAGATGGTCCAGTTTGTACACGAAGTGCATCCAGTTTTTGCCGTAACCCTCTCAACTTTTTAGCACATGCTATGTGGGTGAAATGATGATTCCATGCCAAGTTTCAACCTTTTCAGAGTTCATTTGTAGTGCTTTTCAATTTCAGGGTCATTTAGCTCAAAAAATCATTAAATGCATGAAAAATAGCAAATGAAGTTAGAAAGGGTTGAAATTTGAGGATGTGGCTTTGAATGGTGCATATTGAATGCACAAAAAGTCTGGAGTTGAAATAAGTTTAAAAAAATTAAATGCCTTTGTAACAGATGAGTTTTCGTCCGAAACCTTGATACTTCGAAGGAGATAGTCCAGTTTGTACACGAAGTGCATCCAGTTTTTGCCGTAACCCTCTCAACTTTTTAGCACATGCTATGTGGGTGAAATGATGATACCATGCCAAGTTTCAAGCTTTTCAGAGTTCATTTGTAGTGCTTTTCAATTTCAGATTCATTTAGCTCAAAAAAATCATTAAATGCATGAAAAATAGCAAATGAAGTTGAAAGGGTTGAAATTTGAGGATGTAGCTTTCAATGGTGCATATTGAATGCACAAAAAGTCTGGAGTTGAAATAAGTTTAAAAAAATGAAATCCTTTGTAACAGATGAGTTTTCGTGCGAAATCTTGATACTTCGAAGGAGATGGTCCAGTTTGTACACGAAGTGCATCCAGTTTTTGCCGTAACCCTCTCAACTTTTTAGCACATGCTATGTGGGTGAAATGATGATACCATGCCAAGTTTCAACCTTTTCAGAGTTCATTTGTAGTGCTTTTCAATTTCAGGGTCATTTAGCTCAAAAAAATCATTAAATGCATGAAAAATAGCAAATGAAGTTAGGAAGGGTTGAAATTTGAGTATGTGGATTTGAATGGTGCATATTGAATGCACAAAAAGTCTGGAGTTGAAATAAGTTTAAAAAAAGGAAATGCCTTTGTAACAGATGAGTTTTCGTCCGAAACATTGATACTTCGAACGAGATGGTCCATTTTGTACACGAAGTGCATCCAATTTTTGCCGTAACCCTCTCAACTTTTTAGCACATGCTATGTGGGTAAAATGATGATACCATGCCAAGTTTCAACCTTTTTAGAGTTCATTTGTAGTGCTTTTCAATTTCAGGGTCATTTAGCTCAAAATAATCATTAAATGCATGAAAAATAGCAAATGAAGTTAGAAAGGGTTGAAATTTGAGGATGTGGCTTTGAATGGTGCATATTGAATGCACAAAAAGTCTGGAGTTGAAATAAGTTTAAAAAAAATGCCTTTGTAACAGATGAGTTTTCGTCCGAAACATTGATACTTCGAAGGAGATGGTCCAGTTTGTACACGAAGTGCATGCAGTTTTTGCCGTCACCCACTCAACTTTTTAGCACATGCTATGTGGGTGAAATGATGATACCATGACAAGTTTCAACCTTTTCAGAGTTCATTTGTAATGCTTTTCAATTTCAGGGTCATTTAGCTCAAAAAAATCATTAAATGCATGAAAAATAGCAAATGAAGTTAGGAAGGGTTGAAATTTGAGGATGTGGATTTGAATGGTGCATATTGAATGCACAAAAAGTCTGGAGTTGAAATAAGTTAAAAAAAAAATGCCTTTGTAACAGATGAGTTTTCGTCTGAAACCTTGATACTTCGAAGGAGATGGTCCAGTTTGTACACGAAGTGCATGCAGTTTTTGCCGTCACCCTCTCAACTTTTTAGCACATGCTATGTGGGTGAAATGATTATACCATGACAAGTTTCAACCTTTTCAGAGTTCATTTGTAATGCTTTTCAATTTCAGGGTCATTTAGCTCAAAAAAATCATTAAATGCATGAAAAATAGCAAATGAAGTTAGGAAGGGTTGAAATTTGAGGATGTGGATTTGAATGGTGCATATTGAATGCACAAAAAGTCTGGAGTTGAAATAAGTTTAAAAAAAGGAAATGCCTTTGTAACAGATGAGTTTTCGTCCGAAACATTGATACTTCGAACGAGATGGTCCATTTTGTACACGAAGTGCATCCAGTTTTTGCCGTAACCCTCTCAACTTTTTAGCACATGCTATGTGGTTGAAATTATGATACCATGCCAAGTTTCAACCTTTTCAGAGTTCATTTGTTGTGCTTTTCAATTTCAGGGTCATTTAGCTCAAAAAATCATTAAATGCATGAAAAATAGCAAATGAAGTTAGAAAGGGTTGAAATTTGAGGATGTGGCTTTGAATGGTGCATATTGAATGCACAAAAAGTCTGGAGTTGAAATAAGTTTAAAAAAAATGAAATGCCTTTGCAACAGATGAGTTTTCGTCTGAAACCTTGATACTTCGAAGGAGATGGTCCAGTTTATACACGAAGTGCATCCAGTTTTTGCCGTAACCCTCTCAACTTTTTAGCACATGCTATGTGGGTGAAATGATGATATCATGCCAAGTTTCAACCTTTTCAGAGTTCATTTGTAGTGCTTTTCAATTTCAGGGTCATTTAGCTCAAAAAATCATTAAATGCATGAAAAATAGCAAATGAAGTTAGAAAGGGTTGAAATTTGAGGATGTGGCTTTGAATGGTGCATATTGAATGCACAAAAAGTCTGGAGTTGAAATAAGTTTAACAAAATGAAATGCCTTTGTAACAGATGAGTTTTCGTCCGAAACCTTGATACTTCGAAGGAGATGGTCCAGTTTGTACACGAAGTGCATCCAGTTTTTGCCGTAACCCTCTCAACTTTTTAGCACATGCTATGTGGGTGAAATGATGATACCATGCCAAGTTTCAACCTTTTCAGAGTTCATTTGTAGTGCTTTTCAATTTCAGAGTCATTTAGCTCAAAAATATCATTAAATGCATGAAAAATAGCAAATGAAGTTAGAAAGGGTTGAAATTTGAGGATGTGGCTTTGAATGGTGCATATTGAATGCAAAAAAAGCGTGGAGTTGAAATAAGTTTAAAAAAATGAAATGCCTTTGTAACAGATGAGATTTCGTCCGAAACCTTGATACTTCGAAGGAGATGGTCCAGTTTGTACACGAAGTGCATCCAGTTTTTGCCGTAACCCTCTCAAATTTTTAGCACATGCTATGTGGGTGAAATGATGATACCATGCCAAGTTTCAACCTTTTCAGAGTTCATTTGTAGTGCTTTTCAATTTCAGGGTCATTTAGCTCAAAAAATCATTAAATGCATGAAAAATAGCAAATGAAGTTAGAAAGGGTTGAAATTTGAGGATGTGGCTTTGAATGGTGCATATTGATTGCACAAAAAGTCTGGAGTTGAAATAAGTTTAACAAGATGAAATGCCTTTGTAACAGATGAGTTTTCGTCCGAAACCTTGATACTTCGAAGGAGATGGTCCAGTTTGTACACGAAGTGCATCCAGTTTTTGCCGTAACCCTCTCAACTTTTTAGCACATGCTATGTGGGTGAAATGATGATACTATGTGGTGGCATCCGGGACTAAAGGGTAGGCCTTTAGTCCCGGTGCGTGGCACCAACCGGGACTAAAGACCCTTTAGTCCCGGTTGGTGCCACGCACCGGGACTAAAGGCCTCTGGGTATTTAAACTGCCCCCTTCTCCCCCAAATCTTCCTCTCCCTCGCCCGATCGACCAGCTGCTCCTCGACGCGTCCGCTCCCGCCGCCGTCCTCCACGCGATGCCGTTAGGCTGCCCGACCGCGCCCTCGACGTCAGCTCCCGCCGCCGGCCTCCACGCGCCGCCCGAGCCCGCCGGCGCCGCTCTCCTCCTTGCGCCGCGCGCTCTCCTCCACGCGCCCTGGCCGGCCTCACCTCACCTACGCGCGCCTCCGCTCCCTCTGCCGCCTCTGCCCGACGCCGAAGCGCGCCTCTCACGGCAGGCCGCCCCCTCTGCCCGACGTCGCCGCTCCTCCACGCGTCGCCGCGGCCCGAGCCCGCGCCGGTGCCACTCCTCCACGCGCCTCCCTCTGTCTCCGGCGTCCTCCCCGCCTCCCTCCGCCCCGACGATCCCGCTTGGTGAGCCTCTCCTCCTCCTTTTGTTCATCTTTTTTTTTTCATTTTTTTAATTTGTTCAAATTTTTTTGTGTGTAGATGAATGTTAATTAGATGGATTTATTATGTATTTTTTGTGTGTAGATGAATGTTAGATGGATATGTAGATGGATAGATGTTATATTGATGTATGTTAGAATGATGGATGAATAGAAATGTTAGATAGATGGATGTTAAATGGATGAATAGAAATGTTGTTCAAGTGTGGGTTCTCTATAAAAAGAATGGTTGGATCAATGCTATAAAATGTTGTTCAAATTTGCCCATCTACTATAGTTGTAAAAGTTTATTAAATATGAGTAGCATAATAAAATGATAATTATTGCATAGGAATTTGTTTTCATAAGAATTTGTTCTCGACGTCGACGATGCCCGGCCCGCATCCTCGTCGTCGACTCGGCGGCGACAACCTGCTTGAGAGGCGCCATGTCCGGGACTGGGCTCCGCCAGGCTGGCACTGGGAGGTGCTACCTTCCGGGGCGCGCAGCTTGGTGAGGAATCGGGCTCCCGTCGTCGACCCGGAGCTTCTTTGGTGGCGATCGCGTGGGCCACTATCGGTGTGGAGGCAGCCGGCCCCCGAGGAGGTGGTACGTCGCCATGTCAGGGAGGAGGACGAGCACGTCCGTCGCTACATGGTTGCGTTGCACGTCAGGTTCTCCAATACCTGACAGGTTCTTCAGGGATCTCACTCGAGCTATGATCCTGTGATGGTTCCTTCTCTTTGGGTGTCCACCGCCCGCGCCTCAGGAACCGCGAGTCAACTGGACTATTCGATAATATTCGAGCTGTATTAGTGATGTTATATGATAATATTCGAGATGTATTAGTGATAATATTCGATGATGCATTAACTGGATTATTCGAGATGTATTAGTTTTTGCTTATTGAATGCATTCTAATTTGAATACTAAATTGTTTTATCTTTCTTCTGGATTAGTTAAGCTATGGACTATAGCGGCAGAGACGACCATGATCAAGAGGATATCATGTTCGACATGATACGCTCCCAAAACCCAGAGATTGAACCAGATGACGGCTCACAATATCTGAACGAGTCCGGTGAGGCAATTGAGGAAGAACCAATAGACGAAGGGCACACAAACAATGATGGCGAAGGAAATGTTCTTCAATTAACAAAATCCGGCGAGGTATATATATATATATATATATATATATATATATATGAGGGTCGTGCTATTCGTCACCCTGGGCGAGGAATAGTTATTCCTCACCCCAGCCAAACGACACGGTACAACTATGAAGAAATGAAAGCATGCGGTGCGATGTAAATTTACCTCACATTGAAAAAAAAGAGGCAAGGTAATATTACCTCGCGTATGTCTACCAGAAAAACAATTATATTGGATCGTGGGTCCACATCCCACCATCTCCCCTCTCCACCACAACTTCCCTATTCCTTAAAAAAAATCCGCCACAACCTCCCACTGCCTATTCCGCGTGCAGCCATGGCGGTTCCCTTCTCCGGAGGCGAGCAGAGCAGGTCACTCTATCCCTACAGCCGTGAGGTGGCTGGGTAGGAGAGGAAGAGGTCGTTCCCGCCGACGGGATCCAGTTCTATGGAAGCGGCGGCGCCAGATGCCCAGATCTGACCGCAACCTCCTCGCTAGGGCGGTGCTCGACCACGTCGAAGCACTACGCGCTGCGGCCAACCCTTCCCACTCCTCGCCTCCGTCGACCTCGTCGGGTACTCCTGCTACAACAGCAAGGTCGATCAAGAGGTCAGTGAGGCCGTTATAGGAGAGGCGTTGCCGTGTTGGTCTTCTGTCTCTCTCCTCTAGTCCTCTCGCATTCTTGCCTCTCCGATTGAATCTGGTTCCGAAGATTTGATCGGCTGCTGATGAGTCTCCATAGTTTAACTGTCATTGGTTTCATCTGTAAGTTTGGTCACTGCCTCATACTTCATGCGCCCATGAGCTCGAGCTCCGTCCTGCCTCTGTCGAACATGACTGCCTCCATCCCCACTCGCGACAACCTATTTTTGATAGACTGAAATTTGTTTGTGTTTCAGAATGCATCAGAATATTTCTTGTGCTATGAGCTTGACATCTAAACGGGTATGGTAAGTTGTGGTAAGGCAATTACTTGTCAAGTAATCACTTGTGCCTGTTGTAATGAGAGCAGAAGGAAACGACCATGTTATTTGAAATTAAAATGCTTTTGTTAAGGCCCTATAATATTAGAACACTCAATGTATGTATCTTTCTGAAAGTATTGAGCAAAGTATCAGTAGCTCAATTTGCCGAGGGAACAGTTGAACATTCAATTAGTTTTGTTTTTTTGTTGTTGTTTAGAAATTGTAATATCATGTCTGAAGGTTAAAGTGCTTCTCAATTAATACAATGACCATGTTTTTGTTTTCTTGCAATTTTGTCTGCATTTTTTTACAGCTTTGGGAAGGGTGCTCTCAGGTGATGTTGTTCCTTATGCTGGTAATTCCAATATTCCAGCACACTGGTTGATATTACTTGTGTATGCTTACTTTAGAAGTTCAGATTTGTTGGTATAACACCTTCTCCATTCTCATTTTGTTGTCATTATCAGCTCTATGCATCTTCTGCCTCTACATATTTGCAGAAAGCTCCGACCTGTTTGATACAGGAAGAGACTATCATCTTGTCTAGTCAATCGGGCCTAGGAAGTTGTGGAAATCGTTGGCGTGTCCACCTCATCATTATGCGTGCATCCATGTGCTGATAGAGACAATTGAATCTCCTCTAAGCTGCAATGGAAGAGTCAATCGGGCGTAGGAAGTTGTGGAAATCGTAGGCGTGTCCACCTCATCATTGTGCGTGTCCATGTGCTGATAGAGGCAATTGAATCCAGTAATTCAGTATGAACTTCTTGAGTGCAGGGGGAGGTGCAGCAACATCAAGGATTGGGTCGCGAGGAAGCAGGTGGAGCGGCCATGGAAACGCAGTGATGCTTATTGTTACCGACGAGGACAACCACAACCACACACAGCCGCTCGATTTGTTGGTACTCGCCGCAAATTCGGAAGCTTGACTGAAGCTGCCAATTGCAGAAGAAGATAGTAGAACTTTGAATTTTTATGCCATTGATGGAACATGTCATTTAGCTGCTCTTTGGTTATTCAATCTTACAAAAGATCAGCATGCAAGTAATTTGTAACACGAAGGCAAAGATTTGATCGACATCTTTTTCACGATGTATACTTGATACTTGACTAGGGTGCAGTACATTTACCTTCTGATGAAATATTCTATTGATAAAATCGCTCCATGTGATTGTCAAATTTCCTCCTATAAATACCTTTGGAAGTTTTTTGTTCTCATTTGTGTGTTTTTCAGCAAATTGTGATATAAGCAAGTGTCTTTGTTGAGTGTATCCGATAAAAATCATGTTGATTTCTTGGTCTGGGATATTCTTCCTGTTCGTATCTTCCTCCAATATTTTGCCTGACGGTTGTCTACCGGATCATCTTGTTAGTTACACAAACAAAATGTTGATATGCCAATTCTGAAAGCACTATTTCTCTGAATACTACCAATGCCAAGAAAGCTGTTAGTAACTACAATATGATAGTATGTGTCTTTTCTTCTCTGACAGTAAAACTCACTTATACAAGATTCAGAAGCTCTGATTAGAAGGACAATATGTTATATTAGATTAGGGATGTAGGAAGTCTTGTTTTTAGTGTCAAAAAAGAAAAAGATGAAGGATGTAAGAAGTTGCAAGGCAATGGTGTAGTGATCAAATTGTAGATGCTGGCATATTTTATATAGAGAGGATCTAGTGTCACAGGATTGGGGTACAATGTAACTTTTTTCTATATGAAGTACACCTGGATGTTTTGAAACGAGGTATTTGTACTTGTGTCATTATTATAAGGAATTAAAATATGTGATTGTTTCTCCGATTCCTTTCAAAAATAAATTACCGATTGTACTATGAAATCTTGAAAGTCAAACTCGAATGTGACGTGGAGCCTAATAAACAATTGAAGTGTGCAATCTTGAAACAAATAAGAGAAATAACTCTGAAATTATCTGATTCCAATTGAAATTCAGGGAAGCACAGTGCAAGCCAAAATAAGATCCAGTACAGTATATTAAGAAGTACAGTTCATGCATACACCAAAATCCATAAAAAAAAGAAATTATCTGAATATTTAGTATACCACATACACCACAAATAACTTTACTAATTCGTTTGAGCTGCAAAATAACTCAACTAATCAACTAATCAGGATCTCCTCCAGCTCAGAAACCTCCCATCTAACAAAAGAATCGTCGCCAACCCCAATATCAATCGCCTCTTCTGTCTCAGTGGGATCATCTTCAAAATTCTTCTCTCCTGCAGCAGAGGGGTCATCTTCAGTTTTTTCACATATACACACAAGAAGGTTGGAATAGAATTCGCCTCTTTCCGGAATGACTTTCATGGAATCTTGCTCACATAGATACTTTCTCGACTACTCACACCTGTGATGAGAATTCGTCCCATGACATATCTCCCCAGTTTATAAATAAGGTTTAGAGTTGTTTAACATTTTCTTGTGGCCAATATATCTCATGCGAAAAGCAGTGTCATAAATTTAAATGAACTAAGATGAACATGAATACATATAGCCAACAGGGATGTGCAACAAAAGAACAGAAGCATCAGGGCATCACCTTGCCCAGCAATAGCAAGTATTGTGGCCATGTTGCCATTATTGTCACAATCATTTCCATCGAAGAAAATGAAATAAATTCAATTCATGAGAGATGAGTGTGTAAAAAATGGAGTGAACTCATTTTTGCTTGGTAATGATCCTTTTGTATGGAAATACAGAAGGAGCGCTTTAAGGGCTGCTAAAGTATTTTCTCCACCTCGCTGCAAGCAACATACTCCCTCCGTAAAGAAATATAAGAGCGTTTAGATCACTAGTATTAAATATGGACATTGTTTCCATGGCCTAATGCCCCCAACAACAGCCCTACCTAGTGGGCACCTACCTTGCCTTCTTCCTTTCTTTTAGTTATTTGTCTCATCCAAAAACAGTGGAGCTCAAAAAAAATGAGGGAACAGTTAATCTAAAACAGAAAACAGACAGAGCTATTACCTTCGGCTGGATCAAAGAAGATAACCTTGTGTTGTTCCTCCTCTCTCAGGAGCCTTGTGCTACTCTCTTCTTCTTCCTCCTCCTCCTCCTCCTCTTCTTCTTGTTCTTCTTTGATCAAAAGCACATTGCCGTCCAACCTCTTCTTAATCTCCCTCGTCAGCAGCTCCTTAGCAGCATCCCGTTGTGCATATAATGTACCCAAGCTAATCAAATTTCTATCAATTTCAGAGCTTAGAAAGCATAGGGCCTGAAGAAAGAGACTGGGGAGGAAATTTTACAATCCAATTTGTAAGCATCAATCTCGTAGAAGGAAGAAATCATGGGGGGAACCAGACCAATGAGAAAAACAAATATGTACTAGGTTAGAGAGAGCAGACCTTACGGAGGAGGGCAATCGCCGCCGTCTTCTTGTTGCTGACGGCTTATCCGACGGAGCAGCGGGCTGGATTTGGAGTGGCCGACTCTGCCACAGCAGCAAAAATCGCCGTACTCTCCGCCTGCTCCACCGCGGTCGCTGCTGCCACTGTCGCCTCTAAATTGTCGAGTGTACGGGGGAGAGGAGGACAGGGGGCGACCAAAATCTCCGCCGAGCACCACGCCACCGAACCCCACCGCTCACCGCGTGCTGCTCGTTGTCCAAAGTCGAAACCGCAGAACATCTAATTAGCGAAGGCACCGGCGAGTGGGCTGGCTCCTACCCACGACCAGTCAACCGTTCCCACCATCAACGTAATCTTTTTTTTGAGGGAAGCGCCATCAACGTAATATTACATCGATCACAATTTTTTTTTACGATGGTAAAGGAGTTTTGAAACTTGACTCGTACCATGGCTGGGTCGATCGACCGGGTGAAGAATAACCTATTCTTCACCCTGGATCGACTATTCGTCACCCCGGGTGAAGAATTGTTATTCTTCACCCCAGCCAACCATGCACTCAGCCGAACCAGCATGCTGCAACCGTGCGAAAAAGTGCTTGTGAGGTAAGATTACATTCTGTAGAATTGATGTTGAGCTTGTAACACTACGTGGCGAAGGGACGTGAGGTAATATTTAGTTGCATGTGAAGTAAGTTTACGGCCTAAAGAATTCCTCACCCCACCCACAATCAGGCCGTGAGAAAGGAGGGTCTTGGGAGGTAAAATTACGGTGGAGAAAAATGAATCAGTCCTCATGCACCGAAACCATCTTACGAAACAAAGATGCGAGGTAATTTTACAACCTGCGTGGGGTAAGTTACGTCGTCGAGGTGGAAGAAAAAAGTGTTCCTGTTGTAAAAATACCCGATGCTCAGCTGGGACACGAATGTAGTGGAGTAAATTTCTACCATGCAAAATGTGTGACACACCCTATCAAATCACTTCTTTTTTGGAACATCTCTTTCAAAATACGTCTACCTGCACAAGCTTTAGCTGCTCTACCACATATTTCTTTCTATCTTATGTTTAATTTCTTCTTTGAGAAAAAAGAGCTTCCGATTAACTCCCGGAAAAAAAGATAGAGAGTGGAGAGCGGCTGAGACGCATCTCTACTTGGCATCATATCTGACCCCGTCCCTCGACCGACCGATTCATTGCGAGGGAGCGTTGTCATGTAAGAACTCGACACGGCGAGGACGCGTCACCATTCTGGCTTAGAGGTGCCTCTGCGTGAGCATCCTGTCTCATTGCGAGACAGCCGTGGTGGAAGTCTGGCAAGAAGGCATCATGCTCCATGTTCATGTTGATTTTTGTTTCTTTTTATCCCTCCGTTTTTATGGACATTTCACAATGTGCACGATGACTCGCTTATCGGCAATGTCCTGCTTCAGCGCGACCAGGGACATCGTCCATGGCCGACTGGGCATGGCTCGTGCTTCTCCTCGCAGCCCCCCTCGACAATAAGGATGACTTATTGGTCAGTAGCGCCGAGTGCAATTACTGCAATACATGGTGAGATTAGTGTTCTCTTTAGGTAAAAAATGCATGTGAGGTGTCTGTTCATCTTCTTTGTGTTTGCTGCACATTTTTATCAACAAATGAGATGTACTTTGTGATCAGTTCAAAATTTTGTCAATGGAATATTTGACAATGTGATGTGTTTAATTTGAGCTTCAACATCTTTAGTAGTCTCTTTCATATTTCTTTTGACAGTAGACTTATTTTTGATAGCAGAGCAATGAGTTGGTCCTTGAGATTCATTTAGAGGTCGTGTATTTGTCCAAATAAATTTGAAATGATTATGCATGCAAATTCATTTTATCAAATTATAATTTTGAACTGAAATTGGACATGGATGCTCCAGTTGAGAGATGCATTTATTACAGACATAGCTACTTCAAGAAATTCAACCACAAGAGACATTGGCAGAGACATGTATAACATAGATGTGTAAACTCCGGTCTCTTTTGAAAACAGAAAAAGGACACTGGAAACTAAGTAGCAGAGCAATAAAGTTTATGACATTAGCATGTGGATAAATCTCATGACAATTAATCAACAGCCAAAACTAAATTTTCTTCTTCAACTTAATCCTCTAGTAGGAGTAGTGGCAATGACTTCTTCTATATCTTTTTGCTAGGTTGTAGAACACCGGCTCTTCAATTAGTGCTCCTAAGATTGATGTTTGTTACAGATGAAGAAGCTTGTGAGAATTGGACCTAGGCAAGTTGATAGAAGCATGGCCATAGTTGTGTTGGCATTTTTGGCGCCAGCTAATGCCCTGTTTCTGTTCTGAGGATGATTTAAATGCGTGACTGCATAAATGAGTTTTCAAGTAAGAGAAAGGTGTGATAGCTCCCGGGTGCCTAGGCACCCTCTATGAACAGTAAAATCAAAAAAATAGAACAAAAAATCAAAAAATTCTGAAACTTTGCAGCATCAAAGATGAACAAATTTTGTAGGTTCTTGCAAGTTTTCATGCCAAAATATCATGTAGAGAAAGATGTACAAACGATTTTCAAATTTCAGTGCTAAAAGTGCTCAAAACTTCAAGCACTGGAATCTTTTTCGTGATCATATTTGATGCTGCAAAGTTTCAGATTTTTTTGATTTTTTTACTGTTCATAGAGGGTGCCTAGGCACCCGGGAGCTGAAAATCCACTCTCTTTCAAGTAATCATACAATTAGTAAATGAGATGTGATATGTCGAGTAGAGTAGCATTTATCTAATTGACCTTTAACTTGCCTTTTGATCTGTCCAAACAATTGGTATGCCGTGGTACTGGCCTTACACTACGGAATACTACGATAGTACAAGTGTACAACCGATAGAGGCAGAGGATATTTTCCTCCAAACCCAATAAAAGGTGCAGGTTTCAATCAAATAGAGAAAAGAACCTTCTCTCTTGGACAGAAAAAAGAGCAGAGCTCATCTTCCTCCTCTCCTTTCCATGGTTAGATAATTAGACCTATATGACCTTCATAGCCCTTACACACTCATCCTTACCATCACAAGAACTTCAATATTTAATGTGAGTGTATGTCAACACTAGAAATGAGTTAAAACCAGTTTTTTTATTGAATCAAGAACAATATTCTCAACGTACTTTATATCAGTCTCTCATAACATAGCTATTTCAAAACAAGCGATTGTATACATTGTAAAATAGTACAAAAAATGAATATCAACGCACCTGCTCAGTAAAATGGCAAAGATTACATCTCACTGGGTGTGTTATTTTCTGGCTCCAGAATACATATACACACTTGCAGGGTGGAAAGCTTCTCCTAATCCGAAATCTGGGTAAATTTAGATCTGGTCAGCTCTTAAGAGTCCATGACTCTCACTCGACTGCACTCACAAAATAAGTTTAAATTGACACGTACCCATGTAAATTGACGAAGAGGATGCAATATTGAAGTACTCCAGCGGCAAGGACCTCGTTGCCGATCGTCATGGTAGGAAGAGATGGAGATGCATACCACATAACAAGCATGCAACAGCGAACAACCAACATAGCCTGATGCTGAGGAACACTGATGACGCCATGGACCTGATCCGCCTGATGTAAATCAACGGGCACACACCACAGTGCTAACATCAAAGAGTGTCCCTAAATATTATTTTTGCAGAATCTTACATGACCGAATGCTAACACAAGCAACAGTACATGGTAAAATCTAAATAACCTATTGGGGCAGAGGATGTCTGATCTCACCAATCTGAAGCCTCCATAGCAAGCGAACACCAAATTAGCAATTTGGGAACAACAAAAAGAAGTGAAACGCAACTAGAGTTGATTAGAAATATGGAACCGAAAGCATTAGGACTGGGGTACTCATCTCCTCCCCATAGCAACAACCTGCACACACCAAACGGAATCAAATTCATACTACAGGCAATACCTGACACGAAGCATCCTTGCCACAACTACCAACCACAGGGCCGCAGGCGAGCCGCCGCACACCACGCGGCCTCGCCTGCCCGGCGACCACCACGCAGTCGAGCCACCAGCGGGCAGCGGCCAAGCACCACGTCGCCACACCGCCGAGCAACACAGCGCCCCGCCAGCCAGGCCGCTCCAAATCGCTGAGCACCAAACCGCCTGAAATCGCTGAGCAGGCCGCCGTCTCCCGTGTTGTTCGCCGTCGATACCCTCGAACCGTTCGCAGTATTTTTTTTACTGAAGAAAACGAAAAGGACGCAGAAGTGGGGTAGGTTTGAGCCTACCATAAACGTAAATTAAATACAAAAGGATGTAAATTTACAGCGTGGATGCCTTTTTTTCTTACGCTGGATGCATGCAGGTGCGACTCTGCGTGGCTTGGTTGGGTACAATATCCGGCTCCGTCGATTGACTAGTGTGAGGAATTACTTATTCCTCACCCTGGGTGTCTAATAGACTTTCTATATATATATATATATATATATATATATATATATATATATATATATATATATATATATATATATATATATATATATATATAAGGCCTCTGGTGATCATTACATGTATTAATTGATTTGTATATATATATATATATATTAATGAATCTTTTTTCTTTTAGCCCTCCGGATCGAGCAAATCTTCTACAAGGGTAGTACGAGGCCCGGCCAAAAAGTTGCCCGATTGCATAAAGTACAACATCGATGAAATCAAAGAACATGGCGAACCGATTGCTCCTAAAAAGAATGCGGATAAATTTATACGTCAATGCGGAGTTATTGTTAGGGACCAAATCTCGATCACCGTTCAAGAATGGAATAAGCCAAAGGAAGATCGAGGAGTTAGTTTTGTCGACGAAAGAGCAAAAAATCTGCTTTGGAATACGCTCATGTCACATTTCACCCTATCAGAGGGTTTCACAGATCTCCAACGGGAGAAAGTCAAGAAGTGTGCTCTTAAGAAGATGGCCACACAATTCCAGACTTGGAAGAAAAGATTATGGGCCAACTACGTCAACGCAGAAAAGAAGACTCCAGAATTCACTGGACCAATAGAGAAGATAAAAGATCACTGGGACTTATTTGTGGAGTTCAAGGAATCGGAAGCAGCTAAGGAACGGTCGAGGAAAAACAAGATAAATGCTAAGAAAAAAAGTTTCACCATGTTCTGGGGCCAGGTGGCTACAAGACTGGGTTGCCTAAGTGGGATGAATCTGAGAAAAAGATGATTGCTGCAGGGGTCACTCCAAAAATAGTGGGTTGGCCCGACAGGTGCAGAACTTGGTTTTATGCGCATGGGGGAAAGTTGGACCCAAAGACAGGGGAGATTATTAAACAGGCAAGTCTTAAAGAAGCCTCGGACGCTTTACTTGAAGCAATAAAAGAGGCTCGAACGGGGGCGTACCAGCCCGAGAGAGAGAACGACGAGCTTACACGCGCCGTGCGAGAAAGCCTCAAGAATCCTGAACACCCGGGACGAACACGAGGCAAAGGCGTTGTTCCGTGGGTTGAGGGGTTTGCGGAGTGGAACGACACTTACAGAAGCCGTGCGAGAAAGAAGAAGCAGGATGCAGATAAAAAGAAGCAGGATGCAGACCGGCTTCAAAAGGTAGAATCAAAGAACGTGGAGTTGGAACGCGCTTTCATGCGGCAGCAGGAGCAGATCGACACAATTAGCCAGCAAAGGGCGTCTCAGCGGCAGGAGCAACCAGATCCAGCATTGGATAGTACCATCCCATCTATGCCGAAAAGCAGCGTGGGTTCCACGGGGGTCCCGGCCGATGATGCACTGCTGGCTCGCTACCCCGTGGATGATATCCAATAGACGACAAATTGTGAGGTACACATGAAAATGAAGAACATATCCATGAAGGTGGCGAATGGCTTTGCTTTACCGAATGCACCTGAAGCAACCATCCACGGCAATCCGATTCCACCTGGCTATGCTCGTGTCGGGGTGGATGAAGTTCTGTCGGGATATGACTCACTAGAGCTTGACTTTCCTGGAGGTCAAGGGGAGCAGACACTGGGAGAAGCCATACGTGGTCTCATTGTATGGAGAAAGGAATGCATCGTGTTTCCAAACTCGGTGCCAAGGCCACCGACTCCTCCTCCAAGTCCGCCGCGTCAGCCGACTCCAACCCACCTCGAGACGGAGCGCAGTGCGAGTCCGCCATATCGATCTCCGCCGCGTCAGCCGAATCCACCCCACCTCGAGACGGAGCCCAGCGCGAGTATGCGATATCGATCTCCGCCGCGTGAGCCGACTCCAAAGCGGAAGAGAGCACCAAAGAAGAAACCCGAGCCTCCTGCCAAAAAAAAGTTAGCTTACGAGATGACTGAGGAGGAAAACAAACGGGTCGTGGATGCCCAAGTGAAGGCCCATTTTGCAGCGAAACCGCCCCCGCCGCCGAAGGAGAAAATACCTGAGAAAGTCGTACAACACTTTGTGGATCTTGCTAAACCGGCTGTGGAGAAAAGGCGATCAGACTATGAACGCTCTATTAGCAAGTCATATTATCAACAAAAAAATCAGTAGTCGAGCCTTACAGTTAGTAATAAAAGCGGGAGAACTGTTCCCCAGCTCGGAGAACAGGCAGTGCAATCGACCCCCCCCCCCCCCCCCGCTCAAGGTGAGTACCGATAAGGCGGTAACCGACGCTGATAGAGAGATGGCTAGAGAGATGGGTATCACTATTGAACAACTATTAGGCATCGAGGAAGTCCCCATGATGAATCTGAAGGAACTAGCATGGAAATATGTCCCCGGGAACCCTCTGGTCAGGCCTGACGAGGAGAAGCTTCTATCAACGCAAATGCGCAGATTGCATGACTGGTACCTGAGAGAAATAAAGGCCGGGTGAGAGAGCCTCATGGTGAAAGTCAAGCCAGAGCATTACTTCCATGGAAATGATGTGTGGATTGAATTTCCGGAAATTTTTCAGTTATTCAATCAAGACACACTCGACAAATCTCTCATCAGTTGCTATTGTCTGTAAGTGATTTCTTTCTGTAATTTAAGTCTCTAGCTCAGCTCATTCATTGTCTGTAATTATCCTCACTATATTCTTTTGTGTGGTATTATGCAGAATGAAGATTTTCGAATTGAAAAGAGATGGAGTCTATGGCATTGGGTTCATTGACCCAAATACCGTTAATGAAAATGTGTTAAATAACCACAAACAAGACACAGAGAATAGCTTGCTAATGTTTTTGAAGGAACTAAATACCAGGCAAGAAATACTTTTTCCTTACAACTTCAGGTGAGTGTTACTGTCTTGTACTACAAATTCTATTTTTGCTTACTCGATGTTAAGTGTAGTTGATAAGTTATGCATGCCCGCTTATACAAACGTGTGCGCAGATTCCACTGGATCCTGCTAATCATTAGAGTTGACGAGGGAACTGTTGAAGTACTGGACTCACTAGGTAAAGACTCTGAAGAATACATCAGCCTGTTTTTGATGCTCGACAGGTAATTTCAATCATTATCGCACTATGTCGGCCTCTTTAGTTCATTTCCTGATATCAAGTAATTAATAACTCTTTTATTCATTTTCTTTGCCGGGCAGGGTTTGGAAAAAATTCATCAAAGAGGCTGTCGGTGAATGGAAACCACAGCTGAAATGGCGACGGTCCAAGGTAATTAAGTAGTACTAGCTACGTCCGCGCATCTCTTTAATTCTAGTTTCAATACTATTATCATGCTTGATTATTATCTGATTGAATTCTATTCTCGTAAAGTGTATGAGGCAGGAAAAGGGGACTAATTTATGTGCATACTATGTTTGCGAGAACATTCACTTTATGACCGAAAGGAGCGGAGATGCAAGACATCTTTGGGTACGTAAACACAATTCATAATTTTTTTTATCATGATCTAATATATATACACACAACTAATATATTCATATTGATCTCCTTCTTTAAAGATGGTGGAGATGCGGGATAGACTCCTACCAAAGGACCGCATACGAGCACTTCAAGAGGAAATGGCGGGATTTTTGCTTGAGCAGGTCATATCTCCCGACGGAGAATACCATTTCACCTAATGCCTGCATGTAATGATCTGCAAATTGTAGGAGAAATTGTATATACCAAATTGTATATATATATATGTGTGTGTATGCATGGTCGTACGAGAAATTCTATGATATATGATTGGTTCTACGAGAAATTCTATTATATATGCATAACGTGTACAGTATGTAGTAGCGTAAAATATGTTTAAAATGAAAAAGAATTAAATGGAAAACACAAAATGAAAAGGAAAAATAAACAATAAACCCTAAACCCCTAAACCCCTAAACCTTTAGTCCCGATTGGTGTCACCAACCAGGAGTAAAGGTCCCCAGCCCCCGGCGCGCGCTGTCGGCCACGTGGTAGGGATTTAGTCCCGGGTCGTGGCCAACCAGGACTAAAGGGTGAGGGTCTTTAGTCCCGATTTATTAGTCCCGGTTGGTGAACCGGGACTAAAGGCCCTTCCCAACCGGGACTAAAACCGTTTCTCCACTAGTGATGGTCAAACCATCGCACCGAGGGGATATGCGGTGGAGCAGCACAGCGCATGATAGAGGAAAGGAAGCGTTTAGAGAGGGGGCTGATTCCTGCAAGGAAACGGGAGATCAGGGGCGAGGTGGTGTGCTACAGGGGATCTAGGTACGATTAGATTGGAAGGACCTGAAGCTGACAATATAATTTTATTTTCTTGGGGATTGAACGTGGAGCTTCAAACCAAAGAGATTGGACACGGATCCTAAAAAAAAAAGAGAGATTGGACACGGACAATCTTCAACCCAAAGAGATTGGACACGGACAATATGGTTTTATTTTCTTGGGGATTAAACGTGGAGCTTCCTGCTGGCCCAAAATAGCAGCTGCTTCTATATAGTTTTTTCTTTAGATTAAAGATTAGATCGTTTTGGGATTAAACGTGAAGCCTTGTCCGAGCCCAGAAAATCAGTAACAGTTATAATTTGGACCCACATAATAAACAGCTTCTATTTCATTGGCTTTTCTCTAATTAATATGGGAATTTCTTAGGAGTCTCTTAATTCTAATTAAAGGGTAGATCTCCACCGTAATAATTTGGTCCCACCAAAGATGTACGACTCTTAATATCTAATTAACGTGGTAATTTCTCAAGAGTGTCTAATTAGTATAGGTATAGATGTGTTTAGACAATTTGAGGGACGCAACTGCACGAACAGACAAATGAGGGTTCAACGTGTATCCATGCCAAACATTGTCATGTTCTCTCCGTAAACATGTCCGATTGGAGAGCTCTGTGCACTTTCCTTATTGGGAAGTGAAGCGGAAAAAATAGGTAGATTCCATGCTCCTTTTCGACAAAAATCATGTTTTGATCATTTTCAATTAATTATTTTCTCCTTTTCTTTTTTACAGTGGTGAAGGGTGCCAGTACACGCCTACATGCATGGAACTTCAAGGATTTGTTCGATTTAGTTTGGATTATGTGTGGATTGAGGGGGGGTTGGCAGGGAACTTAGCAAGATGCTCTGCTAATCCCCTTTTTCAGTAGGCAAGGGCATATATTAAAATTGTCCTGATCTTATTAAACCATCCATACAAAAATAGAAAATAACACATATGTCTTTGGTTGTATCGGCGTTGTCTTCTTTCTGCTCTCACTGGTGGCGAGTCGTGAGAAAAGCTTCGGAACACTCCGGAAGCCAGTATAACATTGTTGATGCAGGCGCACCGAGGATTTGATCGAAGTGGGGAGGGTTGGACAACCATCGTGGATATGTCCAGACAGAACCAGGGAGGCCTAACCTCACTAGCTCCCGACAAAACCGAAGTTGGTTGTGCTTGAAGAAGATGCCAGAAGTCAGAAGGCCTAAGTTGGTTTGGTATACTCTACCAAGTGATGGTACTTGTCCGAGAGGAATGAGTGGCATGGGTCTAGTAGGTAAACAAGTGCATGCATGCATCCAAGATAAGTGACACGCATTAACTGACGCTACTGCACGAGGAGGAAGAAGCCAAGTGGCAGATAGTGCTAGATATCCAGTAACTAAACCAGGCGCATGTACGTGGAAGATTAGAGGGAGAGGCATGCTTTTTAGATCGTGCTTTTATCAAAAGTGAAAGTAAGATACGAAAGAGCCGTGGAGCTCGATGGTTTCATCAACTTGAGCAAGACAACGCACGGGGAAAACGATACAAAGTGTGTGCACACACCTAGCTATCGCCTACCGGCCAGCGATCCATATATATCTCCCCGTTGAGGTAATCTTAATAGTTTATCACTAATTAAGATATACATGCCTGATCCACCCATCCATTCATAGTTAGTGCAATGACTCACTGTCAAGGACTATATATCGTCGATTTAGCTTACATGGCAAAGAAAAGGGAAAAAATAAAGGGATAGAAAGTACAGTCTTCCAACACTAACACCTTGCTTCATAGGATAGGAGAAATATGATATCTTAACGAGAACACTTGACTAGTTGTTCCCAGCTCCCACAAGGAAAACAAGCTTAACTAATTTGCAGAATACCTTTGTCGTACACATATGCATACTTGACCACCAGGATTGGTGAGTAAAGCTACCCCTGATTGGCCGACCGCTTTTAATTTGAACTTTTCCGCTCCCCATTTCCGACGCTAGACGGCGATAAAGAGCTAATGGAGGGGAACATGCATGCGAGTTGCAAAGTCCTTTTGACTCATGCTAGTTTATGGAGTATATAGCAAAAAACTATCACATTACGTCCACTTTTCTTAATTTCTCAAAAAGCTACCACTATTTTGGTTGGCTGTTCCAAAAAACACTAATTGCTGAAGTGTTAACCTTTAACCATGATTATGACAACGTTGGTCCACCCGTCAGGTCTGATGTGGCATAAATGTCAACACCGTTAGCTTTGACCGTTAGGTTGACCGTTAGGTTGACCGTTATGACAGGTGGAGCCCACATGTCGGTCCCTTAATAAAAATATAAAAGCAATCAGGTCCCTGTAACTTTTTTTAAAAAGGAATCGGGTCCCTATAACTTCTGAAAATATCCCTGCAAAAAAAGTAAAAGCAACTGGATCCCTACAAAAAGGGAAAAAAAAGCAATTGGGTCCCTGGCCACCGGCGAGCTCATCCCCGCCTCAACGCTGCGCTGGAGCAGTAGCGGTGCCGTCCCTTGCTGCCATGCTCTGCTCTGGCGGCGGAGCTCAAGGGTGTGCTCCCTGCTGCCGGCTGCCAGGGGCGGCGAGGAGGCCGGAGGAGCTCGAGCGGCCACAGCCCGCCCGCTGACGAGGACCACAGGCGGCCACCACAGGCCGCATGACGGCGCGCCAGCGAGGCTGCATGGAGCCGGCCGTCTCGAGAGAACCCGCTCGCACCTGCAGCACGCCCGCTGCTGTAGCACGCAGCTGCTGCTGCTCCTTGCCAGCGCGAGCACAAATGCAGCACAGCCGCTGCTGCTGCTCCTTTTGCTGGCCCTTGCTGTTGCTGCTGCTCGGAGGCAGAGTTTGCACGCCATGGATGCCGGGAAGCGCGGAGGCGAGGCTGCACGCCAGCATCCGACGAGATGGTGCTGTGGCTCATCTCCATGGTGGCGCCGACCGTTGCTGCATGCCAGCGGGGATGGCAGCAGCGGCGGCGTTGCTCGTCCGTGGAGCAGGGGGAGGGGGAGAGAAGAGGGCTGGAGGTGTGGGGCGCCTCTCGGGATGGCGGCGGCATTCGCCGGCGAGCACGCGATAGCGAGGCGGAGGTCAACCCCGCTCTATCGGATGATCTCTTCCCCCTGGTGGCTGGAGGTGAGAGGAGAGGGTTGACCCTGACATGTGGGCTCCACATTAAACTTAACGGTCAACGAACGGTCAAATGATTTTTCTCCTGACACGTGGACCCTCCCTGTCATAAACCTGATCAAAACTTAACCACTCGGTCACTAGTGTTTTTTGGAACAGCCAACCAAAATAGTGGTAGCATTTTGGAAAATTAAGAAAAGTGGTAGTTTTCTGTAACCCTATCCCGTAATGTGGTAGTTTTTTGCTATATACTCTAGTTTATGCATATATGATACTACTAGCTACTAGTCTTAATTAATAAGTCGATTAGCTTAACAACTTACATATGGTGAATGCATGTCAAGGAAAGCGGCTACCTATCTATGTATGGTGAGTGATCATTTTATTACTATCTGGATCAAGTCTTTGTTATATGTTAGGATACGTATTACAAAATTGTTACAAAATTAGTTGCAATTAGATCCATCTTTGAGATGATGGCCATGTATGCATATGATCTATTCTATGTTTATTTTCATGATGAACCATAGTTTTTTTTTTTTTTTGTATTGGCAGTGAGCTTGCTTTCATGCATATGAACAAAATTATCAAAAAAAATCATTGATTTGTGTCTCATATATAGATTCAAAAAAGGGAAAAGATGAACTCACACTGGGATAGTATGGGCCTTAAATTTTTCCTTGATAATTTTGTGGAAGAAGTGAATGCAAATAACGATGGCAAAGATGGATGTTTCACCAACCTTGGGTATGAGAAATTGATAAGGAATTTTTTTGGCGCACCAAGAGAAATTACAAGTGCAAGCAATTAAAGAATAAGTGGGATGGACTAAAAAATATTACATTTGTTGAAAAACTTTAAACCAAGAGGCATGCCCCATTGGATTAGATCCTATTACCAAGACCATTGCGGCTAGCGATGAATGGTGCGCAGGTGAGTGCACATGAAAATAAATGACTAACAACTTAGTAGTGCATGAGATTTACAAATAAGTGTGCTTTTCAAAAGGGGAACTTCTATACAACGAAGTGTGGTCGGGTCTTTGTATGACACGTAACATCAGCCATCTATCATGTTTTTTTAGTTCGGAAATGACAAATCCCGGACGATCAGATTTTTTCCATTGCAAATCCAACGTTTTTATGGCAACTATAGTTAACACGAGGATGACAAGTTTAATTGGCAAGTATGGCAATTTCCTGGCAAAAAACTAAATGAGGACGGAATTACCATGCTTACCAACTAAACTTGCCATCCTCACGTCAACTAAAGTTGCCATAAAAATAATTCGATTTACCATTGGCAAAATCTGAACGTTCAGGACTTATCGGGGACCTTTTAGAGGGAAACCTTTTCCTTTAGGGGCAACGATAGGCGCCGACGGACCGGCCAAATTTCGGCCGGTCGGCGCGCACACGTTAGATCAACACGCCCTGGGTCGTTAGATTTCCTCGTCTCCCCGTCCTGAACCTCTGATCTGAACGCACGCAAACAAGAAAAAAGACCCCCCCCCCCCGCACAGCTCGCCGGTGATAACCCACAAGTATAGGGGATCGTAACAGTTTTCGAGGGTAGAGTATTCAACCCAAATTTATTGATTCAACACAAGGGGAGCCAAAGAATATTCACAAGTATTAGCAGTTGAGTTGTCAATTCAACCACACCTGGAGACTAAATATCTGCAGCAGAGTGATCAGTAGCACAGTAGTATGATAGTTTGATAGTAGTAGCAATAATAGTAACAGTAGCAGTAACGGTAACAGCAGTAGCAGTAGTAATTGTAATAGCAGCAGCAACAGTAGTAACTTAGCAAGATTCAATATATGAAAAGCTCGTAGGCATTGGATCGGTGATATTCGTTGGATAACATTCATCATGTAACAGTTATAACCTAGGGCGACACAGAACTAGTTCCAATTCATCAATGTAATGTAGGCATGTATTCTGTATATAGTCATACGTGCTTGCGATAAGAACTTGCATGACATCTTTTGTCCTACCCTCCCGTGGCAGCGGGGTCCATAAGGAAACTAAGGGATATTAAGGCCTCCTTTTAATAGAGAACCGGAACAAAGCATTAACACTTAGTGAATACATGAACTCCTCAAACTACGGCAATCACCGGAAAGAATCCCAATTAGTGTCACCTTGGGGTATGCGGATCATAACACATAGCAGGTGCATACAACTTGCAAGATCGGATCAAGAACACAAATATATTGATGAAAACATAAAGGGTTCAGATCTGGAATCATGGCACTCGGGCCCTAGTGACAAGCATTAAGCATAGCAAAGTCATAGCAACATCAATCTCAGAACATAGTGGGTACTAGGGATCAAGCCCTAACAAAACTAACTCGATTACATGATAAATCTCATCCAACTCATCACCGTCCAGCAAGCCTACGAAGGAATTACTCACTCCCGGCGGTGAGCATCATGAAATTGGTGATGAAGGATGGTTGATGATGACGATGTCGGAAGATCCCCCTCTCCGGAGCCCTGAACGGACTCCAGATCTGGCCTCCCGATGAAGAACAGGAGGTGGCGGCGGCTCCGTATCGTGAAACGCAATAAAACTTCCTCTCTTCTTTTTTTCTCTGGAAAGCTGAATTTATAGCGTTGGAAATAGGTCAAACGGAGCCACGTGGGCCCCACGAGGTACCAGGGCGCGCCTGGGGGGGGGGGGTGGCGCGCCCTGGTGCCTCGTGGGCACTGGGTGGCCCCCCTCCAGTAGTTCTTGATGCCAATATTTTTTATATATTCAATAAAAAATCTCCAGAAAGTTTCATCCAATTCCAAGAACTTTGATTTTCTGCACAAAAACAACATCATGGCAATTCTGCTGAAAACAGCGTCAGTCCGGGTTAGTTCCATTCGAATCATGCAAATTAGGGGCCAAAACAAGAGCAAAAGTGTTTGGAAAAGTAGATACGACGGAGACGTATCAACTCCCCCAAGCTTAACTCATTGCTTGTCCTCAAGCAATTCAGTTGACAAACTGAAAGTGATAAAGAAAAACTTTTACAAACTCTTTTGTTCTTGTGTCTATATATATGCTTAAGTAGTGTCCAAGTTTTCAGCAAATATCGATGGCATAATCAACTAGCGAGCAATAATAAAATATCTCAAATGCCAACACTTTGTCAAAACAATCATGATATAATATGATAACATGGTATCTCGCTAGCCCTTTCTGAGACCGTAAAACATAAATGCAGAGCAACTCCGAAGTTCAAGCATCGACTAAACATTGTAATTCATGGTAGAAGAGATCCAGTCATGATGCACACAACATTAACTATACACAATGCATGAGAATGACAATAGTGCTCTCAGGTCTGGTGCTTATTTGAGAAGGTGATGACTCAACAATAAAAGTAAATAGATAGGCCCTTCGCAGAGGGAAGCATGGATTTGCAGAGGTGCCAGAGCTCGAAGCTAAAATCAGAGGTAATTAAATTTTGGGAGGTATGCCTTTCCTGTCAACGTCACGACCAAGAGTTTTCAATATCTTTCATGCTAAACACATTAGCGGCGGTTCCCAAGCGGTAAAGTAAAGTTTACTCCCCCTCCACCATCAATCACAAGCCATGGCTAGCCGAATCCTCGGGTGCCCTCCATACTAACAACTTTCCGGGGGAGTTTGTTTTATTATTTTGCTTTTTTAATGATGGGACTGGGCATCCTGATTACCAACCCCTCTCGTGCAAGGACAAGTGAGTAAACACTCATCATGAGAATAACCCGCATAGCATAGAAGATACTGACCGCCCCCTGTCGCTCCATGAGCGGTACGGGCACACAAAACAGATGTTCGTTTGAATAATAGAGTTGGCACATGCAAATTTACTTAGGACGGCAAGATAATACCGCAAATAGGTAGATATAGTGGACTCATCTGGAATAACTTGGGTTTAAAGGTTTTGATGCACAAACAGCATTCCCGCTTAGTACAGGCGGAGGCTAGCAAATAGGTTGAGAAGCGACCAGCTAGAGAGCGAAAACGGTCATAACCATGCATTATGAATAATCATCATTGAATACTAGCATGAGTAGGATATAAACACCATGAACATAAATATCGTGGAGGCTATGTTGGTTTTGATTCAACTACATGCGTGAACATGTGCCAAGTCAAGCCACTTGAAACATTCAGAGGAGGATACCGTATCATCATACTACATCATGAACATTTTAATGCATGTTGACACTCAAGATAAATCATTATCCACACCTAGCTACTTAAGCATGGTATGAGCAACTATAATCTCTAATTGTCATCACAAACATGTTTAATCATAATATGCTGAATCATGGATACTGAGTTAAACATATTTACAAAAACAAAGAACAAATTGAGTTCATACCCGCTTTTCCTTGCCACAGTCAATTCATCAAATCATCGTCATTATTGCCTTTCACTTGCACGACCGAATGATATAAAAATAATAATAATGCAAGTGTGCCGTGGACTAAGCTGGAATCTGCAAGCATTTTATTCAAAGGAGAAGACAAGGTAATATGGGCTCTTTGTTAAATCAACAATAATGCATATGAGAGCCACTCATCATTTTCATCGTGGTCTTCTCCTTGCAATGACTTAATCAAAAGAAAAAAAGTAATTCAGAGAAACAAACTGAAATATTTTTGGAGTTTTTAGTTTTCTGAAGAAAGCAAATTAAAGAAGAAAACAAAAAACGAGAGAAGAAAACTATTTACACGGGAAAACTCCCAACAAGCAAAAGAAGAAACGGGAAATCTTTTTGGGTTTTCTTTTACTATCACGAAACTACAGCTAAATAAACTAGAAAGATAAACTGAAAGGAGATGAGGAATGTTTTTGGGTTTTCTCAAAGTTTTTCAAACACACAAAAAGAAGGCGAGAAAATAAAACTAACATGGATTATACAATGAAAAAGTATGAACATGGACAACTGGAATAAAAATGTGTGAACATGAATGTAATGTCGGTGAGAAATACGTACTCCCCCAAGCTTAGGCTTTTGCCTAGCTTGGTCTACGGCCATCCGTAGTAGCCATCCGGTCCCATGTGAAACTCCTGAGAAGGCGGCACCCGAGCGTCCCAGTCTTGGGGCTCCTCCTCCGCCGCCGCTAAGGCGCTCCGATAATCGGCGATGTCCAGTGGCATCACGGTGTATCCGTTCCTGGCATAAAAATCAAACAAAGCAGGTGCAGGCAATGGAATAATATCACGAGTATTCTCGCTAAAAACTAGTTATAACGAATGTTGTGAGGGGGCCTCTGTGGGGCCCACAAGGTAGCAGGGCGCGCCAGGGGGGGTGGCGCGCCCTGGTGCCTCGTGGGCACCTGGGGCACCCCCTTGGTAAGATTTTTATTCCAAAAATTCTTAAATATTCAATAAAAAATCATGTTAAAATTTTATTGCATTCTGAGCACTTTTATTTTTGGGCATTTTTTTATTGCACGGGTAATTCAGAAAACAGAGTAATCATGGCATTTTATTATATTTGAATAAAAATAACAGCAAACTAAGAGTGGGTACAGAAGGTTGTGCCTACTAAATTCATCGACCACATGCCTCTCAAAAAGAATCCATTAATAAGGTTGATCAGGTCTTATTAACAAACCATTTTCGAGTGACATGAAACCGAAGAACTTTCGTATAACACTAAGTTACCACAACGGGGATATGCATCTCCCCAACAATAAAAGTTTCATATCTCTTTTTAACAGTAGGAAGAGGAATTTGGAAACTCCCAATAGTAATTGTCGGAGTCTTTTCAATAATATGAATACCATTCACTTGAAATTGTTTCTTTGGAAAGTGCACCGTATGTTCATTACCATTGATATGAAAAGTGACATTGCTTTTGTTGCAATCAATAACAGCCCCTGCAGTATTCAGAAAGGGTCTACCAAGGATAATTGACATGTTGTCATCCTCGGGCATATCAAGTATAACAAAGTCTGTTAGAATAGTAACATTTGCAACTATGACAGGCACATCCTCACAAACACCGATAGGTATGGCAGTTGATTTGTCAGCCATTTGCAATGATATTTCGGTGGGAATGAGTTTATTCAAATCAAGTCTTTTATATAAGGAGAAAGGCATGACACTAACACCAGCTCCTAAATCACACAAAGCAGTTTTGACATAATTTTTCTTAATGGAGCATGGTATAGTTGGTATTCCTGGATCTCCTAGTTTCTTAGGTACTCCATCTTTAAAAGAATAATTTGCAAGCATGGTGGAAATTTCAGCTTCAGGTATCTTTCTTTTATTTGTGACAATGTCTTTCATATATTTAGCATAAGAAGGCATGTTTATAATATCAGTTAAACGAGTACGCAAAAAGACTGGCCTAAGCATTTCAGCAAAGCGTTCAAATTCTTCCTCATCTTTTTTCTTAGATGGTTTAGGAGGAAAGGGCATGGGTTTTTGGACCCATGGTTCTCTTTCTTTACCATGTTTTCTAGCAACGAAATCTTTTTTATCATAACGTTTATTTTTAGTAGGTGGGTTATCAAGATCAACTTCAGGTTCAATTTCAACACCATTATCAAGTTCTTTATCATTATCTGGTTGGGTGTCCATATGAACTTCATCATTATTATTATCATCAAGTGGTTGTTCATTACCGGATTGTGTTTCAGCATCAGAGATAGAAACATCATTACTATCCTCCAAGGGTTTTTCTACCTCGGGTTCATTAGAAGTATACCAAGTCCTATCATTTTTCTTTTTCTTTTTGTTTTTGGAAGGACTAGGTGCATCAGCATTAATTCTTTGAGAGTCTTGTTCAATTCTTTTTGGGTGACCTTCAGGATATAGTGGCTCCTGAGTCATTCTTCCCCCTCTAGTCATTACTCTAACAACATGATCATTCATATTGTTGTTCATTTCATTAAGCAATTTACTTTGAGATTTGGCAACTTGTTCTAATTGAGTTTGAACCATAGATGCATGTTTACTAACACCTTTAACATCATTAGCAATTCTAAATAACAAGTCACTCAGGCGATCAATCGTATAAGAGTTTCATTTCAATTGTTTCATAACGTTTGCATTAAAATGATCTTGCTTCATAATATAATTGTCGAATTCATACAAGCATTGACTAGGCGGTTTGTTATAAGGAATATCACTTTTATTAAATTTTATAAGAGAATTTACCTCTACTACCTGTGTCGGTTTGTCAAGACCATGTATCTCTTCAATAGGTGGTAAATTCATAACATCCTCAGCTTTAATACCTTTCTCTTTCTGACATTTCTTTGCTTCTTGCATATCTTCTGGACTGAGATATAAGATACCCCTCTTCTTCGGAGTGGGTTTAGGCGGTGGTTCAGGAAGTGTCCAATCATTATCATTCTTCAATATATTATTCAATAATTCCTCGGCTTGTTCAATAGTCCTTTCCCTGAAAACACAACTCGCACAACTATCAAGGTAATCCCTAGAAGCATCAGTTAGTCCATTATAGAAGATATCAAGTATTTCATTTTTCTTGAGAGGATGATCAGGCAAAGCGTTAAGTAATTGGAGAAGCCTCCCCCAAGCTTGTGGGAGACTCTCTTCTTCAATTTGCACAAAATTAAATATTTCCTGTAAGGCGGCTTGTTTCTTATGAGCAGGAAAATATTTTTCAGAGAAGTAGTAAATCATATCCTGGGGACTGCGCACACATCCAGGAGCAAGAGTATTATACCAATCTTTATCATCACCCTTTAATTAGAAAGGAAACAACTTAAGAATATAATAGTGGCGGATTTTTTCCTCATGAGTAAACAGGGTGGCTATATCATTTAATTTAGTAAGATGTGCCACAACGGTTTCAGTTTCATAATCGTGAAAAGGATCAGATTCTACCAACTTAATCAATTCCGGATCAATAGAGAATTCATAATACTTATCAGTAACAAATATGGGAGAGGTTGCAAATTTAGGATCATATTTCATTTTCTCTCTCATAGATTTTTCTTTCATATCAGCAATTAATTTTATAACTTCATATCTATCATTGCAAGCAAGAATGGCTCTAGCGGTTTCCCTATCAAAACATTGTTCATCGGGTGTTTCAACTCTAGTAGGAGAGTTAGGTATAACAGGTGAATCATCATTCTCAGGAGTTTTAGCATTTTCAATTTATTTGGCTTTAGCAATTTGTTCAGTAAGAAATTCACCAAGTGGCACAGCATTCTCAAGCATAGTACTAGCATCATCATGAGTATCATTCATAGCAGAAGTGGTGTCATCAATAACTTGCGACATATCAGAATTAATAGCATGTTGTGGTGTTGCAAGTTTATTCAAAACAGAAGGTGAATCAAGTGCAGAGCTAGATGGCAGTTTCTTACCTCCCCTCGTCTTAGAGGGAACAATCTTGGTTCTAGTATCCTTTAGATTCTTCATAGTGATCAACAGATATAAATCCCAAGTGACTTAGCAAATAAAGCTATGCTCCCCGGCAACGGCGCCAGAAAAAGGTCTTGATAACCCACAAGTATAGGGGATCGCAACAGTTTTCGAGGGTAGAGTATTCAACCCAAATTTATTGATTCGACACAAGGGGAGCCAAAGAATATTCGCAAGTATTAGCAGTTGAGTTGTCAATTCAACCACACCTGGAGACTAAATATCTGCAGCAGAGTGATCAGTAGCACAGTAGTATGATAGTTTGATAGTAGTAGCAATAATAGTAATAGTAGCAGTAACGGTAACAGCAGTAGCAGTAGTAATTGTAATAGCAGCAGCAACAGTAGTAACTTAGCAAGATTCAATATATGAAAAGCTCGTAGGCATTGGATCGGTGATATTCGTTGGATAACATTCATCATGTAACAGTTATAACCTAGGGCGACACAGAACTAGTTCCAATTCATCAATGTAATGTAGGCATGTATTCCGTATATAGTCATACGTGCTTGCGATAAGAACTTGGATGACATATTTTGTCCTACCCTCCCGTGGCAGTGGGGTCCATAAGGAAACTAAGGGATATTAAGGCCTCCTTTTAATAGAGAACCGGAACAAAGCATTAACACTTAGTGAATACATGAACTCCTCAAACTACGGCAATCACCGAAAAGAATCCCAATTATTGTCACCTTGGGGTATGCGGATCATAACACATAGCAGGTGCATACAACTTGCAAGATCGGATCAAGAACACAAATATATTGATGAAAACATAAAGGGTTCAGATCTGGAATCATGGCACTCGGGCCCTAGTGACAAGCATTAAGCATAGCAAAGTCATAGCAACATCAATCTCAGAACATAGTGGGTACTAGGGATCAAGCCCTAACAAAACTAACTCGATTACATGATAAATCTCATCCAACTCATCACCGTCCAGCAAGCCTACGAAGGAATTACTCACTCCCGGCGGTGAGCATCATGAAATTGGTGATGAAGGATGGTTGATGATGACGATGTCGGAAGATCCCCCCTCCGGAGCCCTGAACGGACTCCAGATCTGGCCTCCCGATGAAGAACAGGAGGTGACGGCGGCTCCGTATCGTGAAACGTAATAAAACTTCCTCTCTTCTTTTTTTCTCTGAAAAATTGAATATATAGCGTTGGAAATAGGTCAAACGGAGCCACGTGGGCCCCACGAGGTACCAGGGCGCGCCTGGGGGTGGGGGGGTGGCGCGCCCTGGTGCCTCGTGGGCACTGGGTGGCCCCCCCTCCAGTAGTTCTTGATGCCAATATTTTTTATATATTCAATAAAAAATCTTCAGAAAGTTTCATCCAATTCCAAGAACTTTGATTTTCTGCACAAAAACAACATCATGGCAATTCTGCTGAAAACAACGTCAGTCCGGGTTAGTTCCATTCGAATCATGCAAATTAGGGGCCAAAGCAAGAGCAAAAGTGTTTGGAAAAGTAGATACGACGGAGACGTATCAGCCGGTCCAACGCGCCGCCCGCTCTTACCGGCCACCGACGCCCGCCGGCGCTCGTCCTCGACTAGCCGCGCCGCCCGCACTCGCCCGACACCATGCTCCATGTTGGATTTAGAACGTAGATCAAATCGTTGAAGGGTAGGTCCTACGTGCAAAGCTAACTTGCAGAATTTTTGAAAAAAATATTATGATTATTTTAACAAATTTGGAAAATGTGTGCCCTAATTCAAAAAATCTAAAAGTATGATCCCGTCGGCCTCACTAAAGCCGAAAAGCCACACTTCGGTCTCGCTTAGGCCAAAGAGTAGTCTTTGGTCTCGCTTAGGCTGAAAAGGTACTCTTTGGTCTTGCTTAGGCCGAAGAGTGGCAGAACTGGGCCGAAGAGCACCTCAGTTTCGCTAGGCCGAAGTTGCATTGCCGTCGGTCAAAACCAGGCCGAAGTGCACTCTTCGGCTTTCCCGTGACCGAAGAGTCCTTTTTCTTTTCTTTTCTTCGTCCACCTGGTTGTCTTTCCACCCTTAACCAATTTAGCGTTCCCGCTCTTTTTTCTAAATTTTTCTTATTTTTAAATATTTAGTTTGCTCATTCGTAGTAATATTATTCTCATGTCACATCGCGTTGTTTCTTCTCCCTCCATTTGAATGATATTATTTTAATATACGATTACATTTTTTAATATGGCTTGAACATTTTCTTCATAAACTATGAATATTTTTTAGTAAATGACGCATATTTGGATTACACGATTAAACATTTTCTGAAATACACAATGAATGTATTTTTTCAATAAACGATAATGTTTTCTGAATACAGGTTGAACATTTTCTTAACACGATCAACATTTTCAGGTTACAAGATTAATTATCAAATACAAGATGACCATTCATATTTATTTTATCTTCTTCTTTTATCCTTGCTACTTATATGGTTTTCGGCCCCGTTTTCCTCATAAACATCATCAACTTGTACAGATTTTCGGCCCCGTCTTCTTTTATCCAGTCCACTCCAACGCTGGCCAAACATCCGTCCATCGTCACCTGCTGCTGCCTGGCGCTACTGTGCATCGCCTCCCTTTGCCCGAGCTGACGTCTCCGCCGCCCTCGGCAATACCTCTATCTTAGCCATGATCTCCATCACTATCAAGCTTCTGGCTCACTTTTGTCTGCAACGCCACAGCCAATTATGGCATTCCCGTTTCAGACTCGATCGGGGCTACACACATGCAAGGATCGACACAAAAAAGTTGTCTTTGAAAAATTTACAACGGGTACACGACCAATCTTGTGAAAAACGATAAAACTGACCCTTTTCGCAAAGTTCAGCACAAGATGAACACATTTTAATAATATTTCATAAAATGGTCCTTTTGCATGATGTTTATGAGGAAAACAGGGACGAAAACCATATAAGTAGCAAGAATAAAAGAAGCAAATAAAATGAATATGAATGGTCATCTTGTATTTGATAATTAATCTTGTAACCTGAAAATGTTGATCGTGTTAAGGAAAATGTTCAACCTGTATTCAGAAAACATTATCATTTATTAAAAATATATTCATCGTGTATTTCAGAAATGTTTAATCGTGTAATCCAAATATGCGTCATTTACTAAACAATATTCATAGTTTGTGAAGAAAATGTTCAACCCATATTAAAAAATGTCATCATACATTAAAATAACATCATTCAAATGGAGGGAGAAGAAACAACGCGATGTGACATGAGAATAATATTACTACGAACATCAAACTAAATATTTAAAAATAAGAAAAGTATTAGAAAAAAGAGCGGGAACGCTAAATTGGTTAAGGGTGGAAAGACAACCGGGTGGACGAAGTAAAGAAAAGAAAAAGGACTCTTTGGTTACGGGAAAGCCGAAGAGTGCACTTCGGCCTGGTTTCGACCGACGGCCATGCAACTTCGGCCTAGCGAAAACCGAGGAGCTCTTCGGCCTAGTTCTGCCACTCTTCAGCCTAAGCGAGACCAAAGAGTACCTTTTCGGCCTAAGCGAGACCAAAGACTACTCTTTGGCCTAAGCGAGACCGAAGTGTGATTTTTCGGCTTTAGTGAGGCCGACGGGGTCATACTTTTAAATTTTTCAAATTAGGGCACACAATTTCCGAATTTGTTAAAATAATCATAATATTTATAAAAAAATTCTAGCTTGCAAGCAAGGAGGCAAGCAGCTTAATTGATCTATGGTACCACATGCACGATGAGCTAGCTTCAACTGGATTCGAGTCGATCGTTGGAAACTCTAGGCGGAAGCTCTCGTAAACAGACCTGGGCTAGCTACAACAAAATCACTCGACGGTTGCAGCTTTTTTGCACGCCGGTCGTACCTTCTGGCTCGTCGGTGGTAGCTTCTTTGTCGCCAGTTGCAGCTTCCGTGCTCGACGGTTGTAGCTTTTTTCATCGCCGGTCGCAGCTTCCGTGCTCGCTGGTCACAACTTTTTTCATGCCGAGTTGTAGCTATGAATGCACGGTTGCAGCTTCGCCATCGCTGGCCGAAGCATCATCGTCGGTTGTAGCATTGGTCTTCGTCAGTTCTAGCACCCGCCAACGCCGGTTGCAGCTTCCGTGGAAACGCGAGCCTCTATGGAGCTTTTTTCCATTGCCGGTCATCGGTTGAAGCTTTTTTCATCTACGGTTGAAGCTTTTCCTATCAATGGTTGCAACTTTTTCTGTTGCACACTGTCTGGTTGAAGCTTTTTCATCTAGGATTGAAGCTAATCTGTCAACGGTTGCAACTTTTTCCGTTGCATAGTGCCTAATTGAAGCTTTTTTCATATACGGTTGAACCTTTTTCTGTCAACGGTTGCAACACTGGCCGCCTCCCAGCTTCCGCCATATCCGGTTGAAGCTTTTTCGTGGACGGTTTTAGCTTTCTCAGGTGCCGGTTGCAGCTTTGCGGTTGCACAGAGCTGGTTGGAGCACACACGTAGCAAAAAAAGCAACGCTAATTCCAGCAAAAATTGCCACCAGTTCCAACAAAAGATCTCTCTGGTTGTAGCATCAGCGGGGGAGCAGTATGAGTTGCGTGGGGAAGGAGATGCTTGCAGCGTTGGGGGGGGGGGGGGGGGTGCTCACAGAAGTTGCAGGAGGTCGTGTCGTCGGTACGGGCGAGCTCACTGTGCGTAACAAGAGAGGAGAGAAGCAACAAGGCAAGAGGAAGAAGAAAAGCAGAGGAAAAGAAAAAGAAAAAAGAAGTTACACGGAAGAGATAAGAAAAGGGACATCGCTTGAAGGCCCATCGAACTCACGTGGCCCAGTCCGCTTCCGCGTAGAAAAGCGAGCGAGCGAGGGGCGACCGGCCGAGCGCTCGGCTGGTCGTCCGGAGGGAAATGTTTCCCTTTAGTTTAAGCTAGATGGTCCGATGGCACATTGTATCAGCATCGGACTCAAATTCATTGTACTGCAGTACTTCCGTTTACAAAAATGAGATGTGGATAAGAACGGCGGGGCCACACGGCAGTGACAGATTAGGCCGCTTTAAATTGTTTGGTATACTAGTTCAATGTGGAAAGTATGGTAGAATCTAGCGGAAATGCCTAATGGAGCTTGAGCTCCATGGAGCTCTTTATTTGAAAACTTCAAATTTTAAAATTTTAAATTCCAAAAAATTCTGAAAAAAATACACGCATACATATGGAAGTATACTATTTGTCTGCGAAGTTTCATGACGAAATACTTTTGTATGCGAGCTACACAAAAATTACCAAATCACGTATTTCTAGCACATAGACCATCACTATAAAATTTGATGATTTTTCTGTACAGGCCACATTAAAACATATTTCATGATGAAGTTTCACACACATCTAGTATACATCTATAAGTACTTGTGTATTTCTTTCAGTTTTTTTAACTTAAAACGTTGATTTTTGAATGTAATATTACGGTCAGTCACTTTTTTGCCTTTACACAGCCGCCGCGAGCTGATGCATGCAAAGACGACTCTACTGCATGCTGTTGCCCCGTCCATGCCTAAGCAACTCGTACATTAGCTTCGTTGCCGTCTACAGGCGCATGCAAACGCGGAAGGCTGCTCCGTATAAAACTGCATATATATACACTCCATCCACGTTTGTATGTCTGTCTGTATGTATGTACGCATATGTGGAGGCAAAATGCAACACATCCCCATAGATGTAGCTCATATAAAAGAGAGATAAAGAGCACATCACACGCAGTGAAAATATTAACCAACTACTCACCAGTTTTCTTACAACTATTATTTTAACACTGGTCGTAGTGTGCAATGACAAAAGTCGTAAGCATCAACAATTAATCAAAAAAAAAACATAAGCATCAGTATGGAATTAGTGGCGGGATTACCATTAAAGAAGAAAGAAAATGAAAAACTAAAACAAATCGTACTACCCTTTAAGAAAAAAAATGGAATAAACACCAAAACAAAATCAAAATATGATGTTTTACGACGAAGAATGAATTAGTGGCATTTATATTACCCTTTATGAAGAAAATAATAATCTAAAATAAACAATGTATAAATTTGCACACAATTTACACAAAAATCGCGCATTTTTATAATATGCAAGAATAAGCATATAATAGTGGAATTTACACAAAAAAGAAGTTTCCAAAGAAGGGGTTAATTAGTGGAATTGGTATTATCCTTGAAAAAGAAAATAAAATGAAATATAAACTAAAACAAAATCAAAAAAAGAATGTTTTCTAAGGAAGAATGAATTACTGGCATTTGTATTACCCTTTACGAATAAAGAAATGAAAGAAGAACAAAAAATGAAATATAAATTAAAGCAAAATAAAATAAAATGTTTTCTACGGAATAATGAATTAGTGGAATTTGTATTACCCATTAAGAAGAAAGAAATGAAAGAAGAACAAAAAATGAAATATAGACTCAAACAAAATCAAAATATGAAGTTTTCTAACAAAGAATGAATTAATGACATTTTTATTACCCTTTACGAAGAAAGAGAATGAAAAAATAATCTAAAACAGACAATGTCAAAAATTGCACATAGTTTACACTAAAATTACATTTTTTTATAATATACAGGAATAAGCACATAATAGTGAGTTTTTTTGCAGAAAAAAGAAATTTCCTAAGAAAGAATGAATTAGTGGCATTTGTATTACTCTTTAAGATGAAATAAATAAAACTAAAACTAAAACTAAATCAAAATAATGAATTTAAGAAAAAAATGAATTAGTGGCTTTGGTATTACCCTTTAAGAAAAAAGAAAAATAAATTAAAACTAAAAGAAAATCAAAATAATGAAGTTCTCAAAGGAAGAATTAATTAGTGACATTGATATTTCTATTTAAGAAAAAAAATCTAAAACAAACAATGATAAAATTTGCACATAATAGACACAAAAAATTGTGCTTCTTTTAAATATGTATGAATAAGCATATAATAATGGCATTGGTATTACTATTAAAGAAGAAAGAAAGTGAAATAATAACTAAAATAAATGAAAATAATGAAGTTTTATGAGGAGTATTGAAGTATTTGCATTTGCATTGCCTCTTAAGAAAAAAAAATGAAATAAAAAATTTGAGAATTTGCACACAACTTTGCACTAAAATTGTACTTTTTTGTTCTAAGCAAAGAATAATCTTATAATCATGGAATTTCGCACATATTGTATAGTATTGTGTGAATACATTCATACTCACCCAACATCCAAAAATACTCACAAAAGAGAAAAAACTGACTAATAAAGAAAAGGAAAAACAAATGAAAAAATGCATAAAAACAGAAAAACAAAGAAATAACAAAGGTAGAAAGGGGAGGACTGGGTCGCACATGTAATGGATCTCAGCCCATTAAGGAATTGACTGGCCCAAATTAGAGGTCGGTCAATTATTCCCATTACAAAACAAGACACAAAACACACAGGAAAAAAACACAGCACTAATCTCAGAAGAAAAATCAATGGTCAAGAAATTGACTGACCCAAATTTTAAAAATCAGCTGACTGACATATAGCTAAAGTGTTGAAATTTGGGGCTCCATGGAGCCCCAGAGCAAAAAATCCACTCTCAGAATCTAGCTGTTAATTGTTAGCTAGCGGCACCGTAGGAGTAAGTGGCATGTCACTAGTGACTAAACAAGTGCATGCATGTATGCACGATGAGACGCGCACGCTTTTAGTTGTGCTTTTTGACACTGTGTTAAGGCTAAGTAGCCGCGCTAGTAGAAACTAATTAGGGACGTGCTTTAAATCTCATTTTCTAGGTGTGCTTTTATCCAAAGTGGAAGTGAAATGCAAAAGAGCCATCGAGCTCGTTTCACCTCCAAGAGCAACACAACGCACGGGGAAAACGATACAAAGATCTTATTATGCGTGTTGAGGTAATCTAAATATTTTTCACTGAGATATACATGATCTATCTAGAATTAGTGCGACTGACTCACTATCAAGGATTACATATCTAACTATATAGAGAATTGTTTAATCCTCGTTGTTAACTTTTTTTCAGCGGGTCACCATTTTCGGCGTTAGACGACAAAGAGAAGAAGATGGAGGGAGAGGAACATATGCAAATTGCAATAAAAACCTTTTTGACTCAACTAGCTATTGATGATACTAGTAGCTAGTCTTAGTTAATCAGTCGATCAACTTAACAATGTAGATATAGTGCGGCAAGTGGTCGTTTTATATATGATTGATCCCCTGGTATCGGTTAGGTTGTCTCTCCATGAGTGCTTGATTAGTTAGTCAACAAATTGAGGCCATTCCGCTGCTCTAGCCGGCCGGCCTGCATGCTACTCCAACTATGAGTACCTCTCATGCATCAACTTTGATTCACTACTAGTGCGGCTGCATGCGATCAGACATGCATGTACCTCACATGGGATTATTTTGGTTCGAACAAGACTGCACACACCTAATCCATGGACACAATTTGGTGTCAAAAATCCCAATGATCACAAGATTGTTAATTTGACCATGACCCGTTGCACCTGCACCACACTAGCATGCGTACATGCTCTAGTCCCCAAAACCCAAAACCATGGACATTTCAATCACCAGGTAGTTGATGAACCTTTGGCCACAGAAAAGGTGAATCTTTGAGACTAGACGGTACACATAAAGAGCATCCACCCACCATGAAAGCCGGCGGAAGTGCGGAGATATTTAGATCGACATGCATAATATCTTCTTCTCATATGATCTTATCCCAGACGTTAGCTAGCCTGCCACACCTTTGCCAAAAAGTTAACGTTTCCATGTTTCTCTCGCATATATGCACATCATCCCACTCTACACCAAGAGGATTTACAGTTTCGTCGGTTCTCCTCGCCTCCGACAGTTTTTCTAGCACCAAGAGACGCTAAGGCCGAACACCATGGATCAATGAGTGTTTTGGCTCCAACGTCTCGGTGGTCTTGTGGGGAATAAAAGTCACGCGGATCCATCAAGGTCACACGGCTCACAAAATAAACTACGATCTTGTAAACCAGTCACCCCTAAATTGTAGTGAAAGTATTACAGACGGACCCATAAGTCCTCAACTAGACCAATAGCGCCTCAAGAGAAATGCAAATAAGCATATGAAGAGAATCATCACTTTTTGTCATAACTAAAAACAGTTCGCGTACATCTTCCGCGTCGTGTGGCAAAACTAGATGATCAGCTCTTAAGTTTCAACAAGTGTCGTGATAGTTGGCTCTTGATCGACAAACCCAATCATATCGGCTACACATCACATTGTGGTTCACAAAAAAAAAAGCTAGACATCACATTCACAAAAGCGATCAAATAAACATGAATGGCGACCAAGGTACCCTGATGATAAATTGTCTTTCCACCCGCGCTCCATCTCCATCACTTGAGCTCCTATCATATTGTGCTTCAATCAATGGCGAATTGATTCCATTTGAGACTAAAAGCTTCATTAGATGCGGTCTGAGAGTATACTGGAGCACACAAAACAAATCAAAAACGACAATAGATTCCTCGCTGATGTTCATATAAGCAAAATTAATCGAAGCTATTCTTATTCTACCAACCCTCAATGATTTGTGAGTGGATGATCACGAAGAAGAAGCTGCCATTTGTTAAGTACAGGGGAACCATCTGCAGAGCTTGCATCAGAGCCTAAGCAAAATCTTAAACACTGCAAGTCTTATTTTATAGAGGGGCCTCAAAAATTAACGTGACCAAATACATTGGATTGACAATGACCTAGTAGATAAAAATGAAAGGTGGAAGAGTACTGAAGGTACAATAGCAGTGCGGACTTTTTTCCCTATAAAATGAACGGACTTTTTCTCTTTTGCGGGAAAAACATTTCAAGCCTGATTAATCAATTGATTACGAGCTGACAAACTGCACAGGGCATATACAATGGTTGATAAGACAATTTTATCTTAAGCCTTGCATGTAATTTAAAGATGACAAAAAAAGCATGTATACATTGGGTTATCTCTTAGCCTTATCTTCAATAACTAGCTATTCCTAAAAACATGGTGAGACATATTGTGCTAACGCTGCGTTTGGATGTCTGTATTGGGCTCTCTGTATTGGATTTGGTATTGGGCTGCCCCAATTCAGGTGTTTGGATGTACTCTGAAACAGCAGACCGAAACGGTAACGAATACGCGACAGTTTTCGCTCGCACGCGCCCACTCCTCGCGGCAATTCGGAGGGCTGCACCTCCGTTTTCGGCCGAATTGGCTCAAGCCCGCAAAAGAAAACGGTTCGGGTATCTCTTTCGTCCCTTCGTCCCTCCACCACGAGACAGAGGACGGCGGCACCCAGGAAGATCGAAGACGGCGGCGCCCAGGCAAATCGAAGACGGCAGCGCCCCGCAGATCGACGCCCTCCCGTTCCCTTTTTCCTCCGCTGCCGATCCTTCCTCTCCTCCAGCGCCCCTTCCCGTTGTCTCCGGCCATGCTCGCCGTGGCCAGATCCCATCTGACCTCTGATGGCTGCGGCTGCAGTCCCCTCCGGCGCCGGCCCTTCCCTTCGTCCCCTGCACTGCGGTGACCCACTGTCGGAGCCCATCTCCACTCCCTCGGGCCTCCTCAGCCGAGACACGGCTCCCCTTCTTCCTGGTCCTCCTCTACCCAGAATCGTCGGATACCAAGACGGCTCCCCTTCTTCCTGCATCAATACAGCTCCTCTTCTTCCTCCAGCATTCTAGAATATTTGATAGTTTTTTTGTTGTTATATAATCATCCAATTGTAGTCACACATTATACAACTTCTGTTTTATTGCATATACTAATGTTGCTATGCAATTCCATAGTTTGACATCCAAACATGATTTCGTATTGAAACCTAAGTAGGATTCCATGAGCCAATTCAGTTAACATCCAAAAAATTGAATTCGTATTCATGTTCATTACAGTTTCCTGGCTGAAATGGAATTGAAACCAATACAATACAGAGGTCTCTAATACAGACATCCAAACACAACGTAAGAGATGATCTCTTAAATAAGAGAAGACAAGCTTTTTCTTATAGTTTCTCTCTCCTACACCTCACCATTTATCCTACCTGACACTCCTAAGATAACACCATTGTACATGCGCATTAATACTACTACCTAACAGAAACACCAGAAAATGAGTAAGATAAAAGCTAAGGCAAGAACGTGCTATCCCCGCCACCAGCCGGCGCTTCCAGCTCGCCGCACCTCCTGCACCTGTTGTTCGCCGCAGCCACCACCACGACCACCGTTGGCGCCACCAGCAGCTGAGCCGGGGTGGCGACGATGGGGGCGCGGCAGGAGGGGCAGGTGGCGCACGTTCGGAGCCAGGCGTCGACGCAGGCCACGTGGAAGTTGTGGCCGCAGCGCGGGAGCACACGCACGCTCTCTCCGTCGGTGAACTCTGCCAGGCATATCGCGCACTCCAACGGCGACGAGCATGCCGCCGCTGATGATGATGACTGCGGTGAGGCGCCGGCCGCGGCGAAGGAGATGGTGGGCAGGGCGTCGATGGCCTTCTTCTTGAGGCCCTTCGGGGGTGGGTTGGAGGAGGAAGTGGAGCTGGAGCGTCGGCGTCGGCATGCGCATCGGGAGACAAGGGCGAGGCCGAGGACGCAGACGAGAGCGCAGAGCAGGGACGCTAAGATGACCGCCATGTCCGAGTGCACCGCCATCACCGGCGCCGTCTGCTGCTGCTCCGGATGAGGCGGCGGCAGTGAGGAAGGCGACGGAGACGGCTCGCCGGGGCCAGCTGCGATGGCCGTGCTGCGGTGCAGGAGGCTCGTCGGAGAGCGCATGGTGTTGCTGTGGTCTGGAATACTCTGGCGGGCTGGCGGCTAGGAGCTGTGCGTCTGAGTTCTGACCGTGCGTGCGATGCGCTGCGCGCGCGTGAGGTTTGCCGCTGGTGGAAGGAGGGGTGGCCCCTGGACAGGTAGCACCGGGCCCACCTGGTGGTGGCGGGCGCTAGTACGGGTCCATGCATGCCACTCTAGGATATTTGTCCCTACACGCGTGGAAAGCAAGCACTAGAGATGAATTTTATTTTTATTTTGTGAGAAAACATTTTATCTATTCATCATCAATCATGATAGTACAACGAATATCCGAAATAATAAAAATTACATCCAGATCCGCAGACCACCTAGCGACGACTACAAGCACTTAAGCGAGCCGAAGGCGCGCCACCGTCATCGCCCCTCCCTCCATGGAGCCGGGCAAAACTTGTTATAGTAGACAGTCGAGAAGTCGTCGTGGTAAGGCCTATAGGACCAGCGAACCAGAACAGCAACCGCCGTCGTTGAAGAGAAGTTTAGATCGGAAGGATTCAATATGTAGACACACGAACACACACGAACAAAGACCGGATCCACGTGGATCCACCGAAAACAAACGCCGACTGAATCTCACGAGATCCGCCGGAGACAAACCTCCACGCGCCCTCCGATGACGCTAGAAGCACCACCGGGACAGGGGTTAGGCGGGGAGAATCTTATTCCATCTTCAGAGAGCCGCCGCCACCTCATCTCTCTAAGTAGGACACAAACCCTAATAAAGCTCAGAAAAGCATCCAAAAACGAAGCCCTCCCGCCGGCAAGGGCTGACATCCACCACGCCTCCATGACCCAAAGGCCACAGAAGACGAGGTAGACCGGTGCCGGCGCCGACGGGAGGCAGGAGGAACCCTAGCCGCGGCTGGGTACGAGGGTTCTTTCCCTGGCGGCTGGGAGCCCTTGGCACTGTTGTGCTGAGTGGTAGTCAGTGGTAAAAAAAAATAGTAGTAGTAACGTCTAATTAGAGACCAACCACAGTATGTGTAGAAGGATGAGACATGCTTTAGCTCTTCTGGCTGTGTGCTTTGCTCCCAAAGGAAAAAAAGTTGTGGTGCCAAGCACTTTTCTAATTGTAAAGTGAAGCATGAAAGAGGTAGATTCGAGGGCCCTTTTGACTAAAATCGCCTGGTGATCTTTTTCTTACATTCTTCTTTCCTTATTCACCGTTAGTTATCGTACCTAGAGCATAAGGGAAAGAAATGGATGAAATTTTTGTTTTATTACGGGGCTGTGTAAAAATGGCTTGCATATCTATTCGTGGTCTGAAATGGTGGATCCTACGCACGCAATTCTTTGTTCGATGAACAAAAATGTGGAGAAAATAGCATTTACAAAGGTATACAATTCACGGTCCAAAATGGTGAAGAAATGACACATGTGATTTTGTTTCATGAAACTTTGCCAAAAACAATACAGACGAAAAATGATGGGAAACAATTGACTAAGGAGTAAGTAATGCATGGAATATGTAGTAGTATTTGTTTCCCTAGTACCGTGTGGATAGAGAGGACGGGCCCACATGACAGTGAAAGGCACTAGCACGCCTGCATGCTTAAGTGCTTGTTCGGCTTAGTATGGATAGGAGGGATTGGTAGGGAACTTAGAACAATTTCCTGCTAATCCCCTTCAATCCCTGCTGATCCATTCTAAACCAGACATGTCCTAAATCGGCTTGGTATACTGTACTACTAGGTGGAAGGGTACATGGTAGCACTAGTACACAACCCCTCACCAGCTGCGTTCTGAAGAGACTACTAGCAGCGTCCAGCCGGCAAGCTGCTAGTTACGACGCCGCTGAAGACTACTAGCAGCGTTTCGGCCAAACGTTGCTAATATATATCTACATAGCAATGCATCGAGAACGCTGCTAGTTCATTACAAAGCAGCCGCGTGTGATACTGTTGAACGCGACTACCTTGTGAAATAAGCTTGTAGCGTGTGCTTTATCCTAAACGCTGCTGGTAGCATTTGTCAGAATAAAAAGATCATATCACGCAATTAATAGCATATTGCATCATAATTTACCTAGGTAGCATCTGTATTTGGTGGAAAGGTACATGGTAGAATCTAGCTAGTGATGGTACTGTTGTAGGAGAGTGAGTGGCATGGCTGCAGTAACTGAAACATGTGCACACATGTATGCAAGACGAGAGACACATACTTTTAATCGTCCTTTTTGACGCTACTGTACAAGGAGGAGGAGGCCCAGTGGCAGTCTGGCAGATAGCGCTAGGTAACGAGTAACTAAATCAGGCGCTTGCATGTGTGTGGAAGATTAGAGATAAAGAGGCGCGCCTTTAGATCGTGCTTTGTCAAAAGTGGAAGTGAGACACAAAAGAGCTGTGGAGCTCGATGGTTTCACCCACATGAGCAAGACAACGCACGGGGAAAACAATGCAAAGTGTGTGCAGTGCACACACCTAGCTATCGCCTAGCAGCCCAAGATCCATATATATCATGCACATTAAGATATACATGCATGATCCATCCATCCATCCAGATTTAGTGCGAGGATTCACTGTCAAGGATTATATATCGTGTTACCTGTCCTTACATGGAGAAGAAAAGTGGAAAGAAAAAGGGGGGTAAAAGTGCAATATTTTAACTCCTTCCTCTTGTTCTTACTTATGTTATCTTCACAAGAACTCTTTGATACTTATGATAATATGGAGAACAGGGTATCACCCTCTTGGCTAGGCTCCCAGGCTTGAGTCGTGAGTGGCCCGTGGTGCCTAGAGATTTTTCCTATAAAACAATGCCATGTGCTAATCACACTTTGAGTTATCCCACGATTAGCTCCCAGCTCGGCCAATGAACACAAGCTTAATTAGTTTGTGCATATAGAAGTGCCCACCCAAGACTTGGTGCGTACAGCTACCCCAGCTGATTGATCGATCGATCTGCCGCTTTTGATTCAAACTTTTTTCAAGGCAGGCCGGTCGCCATTTCCGGCGCAAGCTAGACCGCGATAAAGAGCTAAACAAAATACAGAGGAACATGAATGCAAGTTGCAAGACCTTTTGACTCGATTCGTATGTTGCAACTACATACACATATAATACTACTAGCTACTAGGCTTAATTAATCAGCCCTTTAACTTAACAACGTACATATATCGTGCAAAGCAGCTATCTATGAATCTATCCATGCACGGCGAGTGATCGTTTATACTATCTGAATCGAGCTCGTGCTATCAGTTAGGCTGTCTCTGCCTACCTGCTTTAGCCAGGGAAGACTAGTATACGATTCGCCCTTTAGGTGAGATCGTAGGATCAACCCTAAAATTTTATATTTAGGGAATCTGAAAAATTCTAATTTTTTTTTTACAACATACCTGTAGGGTATGTCTTTTTTTTTTTTGCGGGGGAAAGAGAATTTATAAATCAAGCAGCGGCCAAGTCAGCATTACAAAGAGCAGGTACCTCATCAGGTCCTGAGCGGAGCCACACCGCAGTGCGCTTATTTATTCGACCAAAGTTCGCTAAGAAATGGCTAACATAGTTTTGTTCCCGCCTAACATGCTGGACTAAAAATTCTCTATCTCCTTTGAGGATCTCCTTGATCTCTTGCACCATCATCAAGTTTGCCGACCGGTTCTCCACTGAACTTGTGATGAGTTTAATAGCCTCCACACAGTCTGTTTGGACAACAATTGGCAGATCAGACCATTGCATCGCTATGTTTAATCCTTCAAGACATGCAGCTAATTCGGACTCCAGCGGTGATGAGCACTACCTTAGCTCCCGGCAAGAGGAATAAATAATTGCGCCGGCTGCATCACGCAATATCATCCCGGCTCCAGCCGTTCCATCCTTCTCAACATAAGAACCATCAATGTTCAGGGCTGCCCAACCTGCTGGAGGTGGATCCCATTTGGCCGGCTGCTTTCGCTCTGAATAAGCATGTGGTAACACCTTCCTACATGGCTGTGGTGACATAGTCATCTTGCCTTTAACGTGGTCTCCGTTGGGGTTGTTCTGGAGTGCCACCAGCGAGTTGATGTAGCTGGACAGGAATCGAGTGGACGCCTCGACCGGTGGCGGACGCTTATTGTGGACAATTTCGTTCCTCACATGACAGCATCGCCACAGGGTCATAAGCAAGTATAATCGCTCCTCCTCCGTCCTGTCATCTAGCACGTGAAGTAGCCACTCGGGGCCAGTATTCACCATCCGCCGTACATCCGGGAGACTCCATTGCTGCGCCATTGCCTGCCATAGCGCCACGGCACGGGGGCATCTGCAGAGAGCATGGAATGTGTCCTCCGGCTCAGTAGCACATACAGGACACAAGTTAGTTACCTCGAGACTTCGATGATGTTTATTAGTCCAAGTGGGAAGGCAATCAGTGGCGACACGCCAAGCAAAAACGCGCACCTTAGGAGGAGCAGGGCACCTCCATAATAAAGCCCAGACGGCTCGTCGCCCGTCCGGTGCCCTGCTCGCCGCGACTGAAGAAGGACGAAGGCGATCCTCAAGCGCCAGCCGGTACGCACTCCGGACCGTAAAAACACCACTTTTCTCCGGTGCCCAGGCAAGTACATCATCACCCACACGAGGGGAAGCACGGATTTTGATAATTTTTTCCACATCCACCGGAAGAAAATATCGTTGGAGGAGCTCCATACGCCATCCACCATGATCATCCAGCAGCTCCGAGACTCTCCTTAGACGGCACCTTCCCTGCTGAGTAATAGGCTTACCCGAGCCACCATTAGGAATCCAACTATCACGCCATATGCGAATAGATCGTCCATTGCCCACCCGCCAAATGAGTCCCTTCTTCAACAATTCTAGTCCATGAACAATGGCCTACCATGTAGGGGAAGCGCCACTAGAAAAGACCGTATCCTCCAAGTCTCCGTTCGGGTAATATTTGGCCTTCAAGACACGTGCACACAAGCTGTTCGGGTAAACAAGGATCTGCCATGCCTGGCGCGCCAACAAAGCTTGGTTAAATAGACGGAATTCCTTGAAGCCCATCCCACCATGTGATTTGGGTCGAATAAGTTTTTCCCAAGCTCGCCAATGCGTTTTGCGGCGGCCCTTCTCGGCACCCCACTAATAGTTCCTAACCATCCGTGTTAGATCATCACATGTCGATGCCGGTAAACGGAACACGCTCATCAAATAGGTTGGCAGCGCCTGTGCAATGGATTTGATGAGTACCTCCCTGCCACTTTGGGCCATTTGATCACACCACTCCACGAACCTTTTGGTGAACTTCTCTTGTATATTCTGGAACCGACCCTTTGACATTCTCCCATTTGGTGTTGGTAGCCCAAGATATTTTTCCTCAAAGTTTACATTCTGAACCTCAAGAACTCGCACCACGTCCTCCCTGTCAGTCGGCCGGCAGTGATCACCAAACATGATTGAGCACTTCTGCGGATTAATAAACTGTCCCGTGGCCCGAGCAAATTCATCCAGCACGCCCCTGATCCGCGTAGCCTCGCCTTCAGTGGCTCGGAAGAACAACAAGGTGTCGTCTGCAAACATTAAGTGTGATATCCCCGGGGCTCTCATGCAGATCCTTAGAGTGGTAATATGGGCCTCCCTCGCATCCTGTTTTAACAACCTCGCAAGACCGTCAGCAACAAACAAAAATAGAAAAGGTGAGAGAGGATCTCCCTGCCATAGCCCTCGCGACGGTGCAAATGAATCTGAGCCGGCTCCATTTAATTTAACTGAATATCTCACCGAGGTGACACATGACATAATCCACCTCACCCACCGGTGATCGAAGCCTAACTTTTGCATCACTCGCTCCAGGAAGATCCAATCCACACGATCATACGCCTTCGACAGGTCCAACTTATACGCACAGAAGCTTCTATCCGGGTTCTTTTCATGCCTGATGTAGTGGGTGCACTCAAAGGCCAAGAAAGCATTATCTGTAATCAACCTCCCGGGTACAAACGCGCTTTGTTCCGGGGAAATAAGCTCACCCAAAAGAGGCCTCAATCTGTTAACAAGGCATTTGGATATGACCTTGTATATCACATTACAAAGACTTATAGGTCGGAACTCGGAAAGCTTCGTTGGGTCATCAACCTTTGGAATTAGCACAATGGTTGTCATATTGATACCTTCCGGCATGTGGCCTGATTCAAAAAACAGTTTGACTGCAGCAACAATATCATCTTTGACAATGGCCCAATGCTTCTGAAAAAATCTGGCGGGAAAACCGTCTGGGCCGGGTGCCTTGAGGGGGCCAATCTGAAACATAGCATCACTAATTTCCTTTTCAGAGAAAGGGGAGCAAAGCTTTTCATTCATCTCGTCCGTGATGATGTGCTCAAACAAGGACACCACATTGTCTGCATTAAGAGAAGCATCAGCCATAAACAAGTTCTTAAAATAATCCATGGCCATACCTTCCATAACATTCTGGTTAGTTTGTAGCACTCCAGGGTTGTCCACAAGACCCTTGATTTTATTCTTTCTAGCTCCCCACACCGCTTTTTGCTGAAAAAATTTGGTGTTGCGGTCTCCTTCCTTCAGCCACGCAATACGTGAACGTTGTCGCCAAAGCATCTCCTCTCTATATAGGAGTTCCTCCAAGTGGTCCGATGCCTTACGAATAACGCTGCGATCCGCATTCATATTCATGAGTTCTTCTAGTCTGGATCTTGATTTCTCAATTTCCTTTGTCACATTGCCAACCTTCTTCCTGCTCCATTCATGTAATTTCCTCATAACTGACTCTAGTGACACTTTGATGTCATGCAGCCCATGCTTCGGACCACCTTCCTTCCAAGCTGCAGACACCACCTCCTCTAGTGCCGCTTCCCTCTCCCAGAACACTTCATAGCGCCGGGTACAAGGCACTCTACCACCTGATTCCGGAGTGCATTTTAGCAGCAGCGGCAGATGGTCAGAACAAGAAGAAATTAAGTGTTTAACCGAGGACTCTGGGTATTTATTTCTCCATGCATTATCTGCTACAACCCTGTCCAAACGGACCTGAACATTGGCCCTTCCACTGCGTTTGTTATCATAAGTGAATGGGTAGCCGGAGAAGCCCAGGTCCGAGAGATCACATGCCTCAAGAACATCTCGGAATGCTATCATTTGACCAGCTGAGCGAGGTGTCTCTGATAAGTGTTCATAGTCCCACATGACTTCATTAAAATCACCAGCTAAGAGCCACGGAATATCATCTTGAGCCCTTAATCTTTTCAGACCCTCCCACATTAAATGTCTGTTTTCAACTCTCGGCTCGCCATACACAAAGGTGATACGCCACTGTTGGTTATCCGCAGGCAGCCGGATATACACATCAATCCATCTTTTGTTGCAATCACGGACATCAACTAATACAGACTCATGCCAAAACAAAGCTAGACCTCCACTATTACCTTCACTACTGACTCCTTCAAAACTTCTTAAACCCAGCCTATTACGAAGACGATACATTTTATCTTTATTTTGCCTAGTTTCACAAAGGAAAATCATACTAGGGGAATGGGCTCGAGAGAGAGCCTGAATATCTCGAACTGTCGACGCGTTCCCTGCACCTCGACAGTTCCAAACGATGCAATTCATGGCTCCTGACGGGGCGACGCTCGCGACCCCGTCAGTTGACCGGCGGCCCCTGGGCCGGTTGCCTCCTTTACCACCTCACACACCCTGCTGTCTGCACCATCCTCCCTCTGCCAAAGCATACCTTCCATGAGGTCCACTGCACATACAAAGCATATCTTCCATGTTTTCCTGGCCGGAGCCAAGGCTATCTTCTTCCTTGTTCTAGACTGATTGCCAACAGTTTTGCCATGATCACTAGCCAGAAACTGATCACCCATTTGCTGCATGTCCTTGTACACAGGACACATATTTGCGAGGTGCAAATCATACAGTTCAGGTATCATGTCATCATCCTGCATAGCAGCACACACCTCGACCGGCCCCTGCGTAGCGGCGACGACGACGACAAGTCCATACGGGATCATCACCATGGGTACCACAGATTCCCGTTCAGCCGGCTTCGGGCGAGCAGCGTCCACAGAGGGAGCCCCGTTTGCGCCCCCACCGGCTTCCAGGTAGGCCGCATAAACCCCCGGTGTGATCTTCATAGGCGGCACATGCGTTGCCCTCGCCTCCGCCCTCCTCATCTGCAAAAGTGGCCGATCTGATGCGGGGTCCCGGTCAGGCGGATCACAAGGTTTAGGCCGGAGAATAGCCATCGATCTAGGGATCCACAAGTGTGCGCCTCCCATCCCAGCACAGTCCTTTGCGCAGGGGCTGGGGTTCATGTCGCTGACGGACTCCTTCCTCCGTCTGTAGGCTGAACTTACTTCTTCCTCCATCTAGATCGGGACTACTGCAGGGCCACCCATGGCACAAGGCTTGGGCGGCAGAGGCGCGGACGAAGCCGCAACTGGGCCATAGTACACCTGAGTGGTGCACATGGCAACATCGCCAGCGGCCACAAGGCCAGGGCCATGCAGCGGCAGCGGCGGCGGGGGCGTCAGCGATGGCGTCGGTGTCGCCACTGAGTCGCCTAACCCTAGCATGATTGGTTTTCAGAAAACGTTTTCTTCCTGTAGGGTATGTCTACAACTTCAAAAAAAATCCACTCAAACCTCGATCTACAGTTAGAGATTCAAAAAAGACAAATTTGACTATGAATAGTTTCAGCTTTGGTGAATGGTATTTGACACTATTCACATCCAATTTTCTCTTTTTTGGTTCCTCTAAGTGTACACCGAATTAGGAGCTCAAACTTTTTGAGGTTATACATAAAACATCGATGTGTGTCTGCAAATATTTTCAGAATTTTAAACATGGTTGTATCTTCAAAAAATTTGATCTCATTGATCTCACCTAAGGGCATATCCTATACTAGTCTCCCTCGCTTTAGCCAATTAGTCCAGTGCATGAACGACTTTTACTAGTGCATGCAAGTATATGCAACTGCACACCGATCAGTCACGCCGGAACATTGGTTCATACAAGACTGTCAGACACCTCAGACTCTGACCATGAACCCGGTTAGCTGCACAGCAAATGCACCACACGACACGTACACGCATGCTCTGGTCCCCAACATCCAAGCAGCCACGGACACATTTCAATCACCAGACGAGATGATGAATCTTGGAAAAAAAATTAAGGTGAATCTTTGAGACAAGACGCTACACATAAAGCACATCCATCATGCAAAAGTGCACACATACTCAGATAGGAGATTCAGAGTATAGATACACATCTTTTTCATGATCTTATCTCCACAATTAGCTGGCCAGCCACCTTTGCTAAAAAGGGCTCCCCGTGCCCATGCTCTTCCACATATATGCCCATCGGTACACAGGTTCTCTCGAATATATGTGGGTGAATCAGTGGTGCAAGCACATGGTTTTCTTGTTCGGATCGTAACAGTTTTCCCATCGCGTCATTCTGATTCATCCTGATCGAATTGAAACCTTACTTGGTTGCCGAGAGAGTTTTTCGCGGGTGTTTCATTGTTTTTCCCTTCATGGCTGACAACCTTTCTGGTACCGAGAGGTGAGGGAACCATGGATGAACGTTTCGATTTCAAATTGTTTATGTGTTCTGGACACGCTTCCCTTGATTTCTCTGCGAAACTCAAGGAAGCACCACACGGGAGGGGAATAGTATATGTGACTGGAATTCACGTGAGGAGAGATAGTCACGTCAGAGCCCCAGAGCATAGTGTGTATCGCTGTTTAAACCAGGGCCTCCGTACGGCCGTGTGACGAATGGTTAAACATTTGTTAACAAATTGTTGGTGCCAAATTCAAGCAATCCAACAGGGTTCTCCATCCGCTTCCGTTTCATTTATTTTTTTCGAGAGAAAGCCGCTTCCGTTCAACGATTCCTCCGCGGGAGTAAAGGAGAGAAAAGAAGCTAGGAGTTCTTTTGTTTTTAGGAAGCTAGGAGGTGTTGAGTATAGAAATCCCTTTTTCTTAGAATCGAGTACAGAAATCCCTATTCACCGCATTCTGTGGCAGATCGCATAAGGTCAGAGCGAGCAATGCCATAATGGGCCAGCCCCTTTTTGCGGTAACAGCGTACACACGGTGCCGGTTTGGGTATCCTCCTAGAAGGTTCCTGAACATAGTTTCATTTTTCTATTTGTTTCACAACTTAATTTTCTTCTGGTTTTTTATTTTACATTTCTCTGTTTTATTTTTATTTTTTTCTTTCTTGAAAATTCATAAATTTCAAAAAAAAATCATTATTTTATAAAAGTTATTCATATTTCAAATTTTGTTCATGTTTTCCAAAAAAATGGAAAATTGAATAAATGTTCATGTTTCAATAAAATGATCATGTTTTTGAAAATAAATCAGAATTTTCAAAAATTGTTCACAAATTCAAAAGATATTCTAGTTTTAAAAACACTTTTTCAAAAAAAAATGGGAATATAAAAAATTCCTTTGTTCAAAACTTGTTCACAAATTCTAAAAAAAATCATGTTTTGCAAAACTAATAGGGAATTTCAAACAGTAATTGTGTTTTTCAAAATTGCTCCTTTTTAAAAAAAGTGTTCATAATTCAAAAAAAGTTCCTGATATATTCTAAAAATGTCAAATATGAATGAGAAAAGTAGTCATCAAACATAATTTTTTTAAATGTTAATCATGTATTTGAACAATGTTAAACAAGTATAAAAAATGTTCTTGATGCATACGTAAAATGTACTAATGTGTATGAAAAATGTAAACATGTGTTGAAGAAAAAAAGACAAAGAAAAAGCAGTGAAACACGAAGAAACGGAAGAAAGAAAGAAAAAGAAACTCCTCTGAAACAAAGAAAAATAGAAAACCTAAAGAAAACCGTGAAAACCAATGAGGAAATGAAGAAAAAACAAAAAAGGAAACAAACGGTAAGAAAGAAAGAAGGAAGGAAAGGAAAAAAGAAACAGTGAAAACCGAGAAAAGAAACAAAGAAATCATTGAAAAAGAGAAAAAAAACCTAGTGAAAACTGAGAAAAGAAATGAAGAAACCCAACGAAAAAGGAAAGAAAAGCAGAAAAACCAAAGAAAACCCGTCAGAAAACAAAGAAAACCGAAAGAAAAAATAAAATAAAACTAAAAATGTAAAAAAAAACTAGTGAGAAAACACGTTAAATGGGTCGGCTCTATTGTGGACTCTTCGGGCGAGACGAGAGCTATATGTTCCTGGGCCCGATTCGATCGTCTGTCGTGGATTCGTTTCGTTTCAACTTTAAGAATGGGCTTCTCTATTTCCCTAAACAAAAGAATGGGCTGCGCCATAGCATGATGTGCCATACTCCCTCGGGAAAAAAAACAGACGGTCACGCCACAGGGGGCTCCTGTTCGGCGCCATAAGCACCCAAACAGGTCCTTGGCGCTCACGCGACCCCGCACGTGTGTCGGCCCAAGAAGAAGGCAAGCACTCGACTGGTTCCCTGGTCGCTCGATTGCGTTTGACTGGTCGCAGTTGACCCATTGACCGGTCAACCACTGACTTTTGGAAAAATACAAAATAATAATAAGAAAAGGCAGAAAATTAGAAAAAATTGTGAATTTGAAAATTTTCATGGATTTTGAAAAAAGTTCACAAACTTCAAAAAGTTCAAGAATTTGAAAAAATGTTCATCAATTTTGAAAAAGTTCATAGAATTTGAAAAAAAAAGTTTCACAAATTTTAAAAGTTCATCAACTTTCAAAAAATCATCGATTTTGAAAACAAGTACACCTAATTTTAAAAAAAAGTTCATCGATTTTGAAAAAAAAAACTCATTGATTTGAAAATAAAGTTCACAAAAGAAAATTTAATAAAAAGGAAAAAAAGAAAGAAGAAAAGAGGAGCAGAAAAAGAGAAAAAACGAAAAAAATGGGCCAGCGTGGCCCGCGGCGTGGGGGGAGGTTTGTGTGCCAGTTTGCCAGAAGCGAAGTAATGAGCACTTAAGGCGCCGTATAGGAAATGCCCACGCGACAGTGGTGCGTAGCTCAGTCGTGCTCGCATCCTAAGAATTTGAATCACACACTCGTGCGTTGCGTTACGATTTCCGTTAAGAAGAATCAGCCCGGACTGGACACGTATGGTACGGTGCAGATCATGAACTGACACAAACCCTCTAACTTTGCAGGCCAGAGAGATTGAACGGCCTTGTAGGGATCCATGCTGACCATGCATGCACATGTGGATGTATCCTTCCCGCCTAACCGACCAACTTAGACTACTAGTAGAACGCCCGTGCGTTGCTACGGGCAGCATGTAGTTGCAATTAGCACATAGTATTCATAAAAGCATAATATGAGCTAGACAACACAATTTTAAGGGAGCGCCTATCGCCTATGCATCAATTAACTTTATAGAGATGGTGGGGAGTGTGTTGGTTGCCTTCTTATTCTTGAGGCCCTTGGGGAGGAAGAGAGTTGTCGGAAGAAGCGGAGCTTGAGCTGAATTATTTGCACGTGTAGAAGACAACACGGGCGAGGTCTAGATGCATATGAGCACTCAAATCAAGGACACTAGGATCACCACCGGACCTGATTTCATCGGAATCACTAACATCGTCTACTAATCTCATGTTCCAGGGCCTTCATACTCACTAGTAACGAAGGAGTCTCCCGAGGGCTAGCAGCAGCAGCGTGGTCGTGTGATCTATTGGAGGCTTGCCGAAGTACGCATGGTGGGGGATTGCTACTGCTCTATTGGAGTGTAGTATTTGAGTCTATCTATCTATCTCTGTTTGACTCTAGTCGTGTGTGCGACAGTGTGTGCCATTGGTGGCTTTTAATTATAACGTGTGTGGATGGAAGTGTTACTGGAGGAAGGGTAGGGTCAGGCTACGAACAGGTTAGGGATGGAACAATCAATTGTCAAGTCAAGGATGACTTATTTGTCCATGAAGCGATGGTTGAGACAAAGCACGCTAGTGATTCTCTAAGTCGGTCTTTAATTCCAACACCTTGGGAAACATGTCAATATTGATGACATCATCATTTTTATCCTCTTTGTTACCTGGAAAGCGCGCTTCTCTTCTTTTTCTGGCCTTCACCTCCCACTCGGTCAGGAATTATAACCCAACCCCATTTTTGGTCCATTCATTTCTGCAAGCATGCAGGATCCAGAGTTTTCTGTTCCTTTGTATTTTTACCGTCTTCCTTATTGACAAGTCGGATGTGGCCCCGTCCTTTTGCTCTTCCTTTCATTTTGCTCCACAAAGGCCCCGTCTATACTCGGAGTCCCACTCATATTCTAAAGACCGTCGGGCCCATGTGGTAGTGGCAGGCTCTTAATGCATGCATGCCACTATAGGATGCTTCCTCCTGCACGTGTGTCAGGTTTTCCTGCGTGGAAAGCAATAGTACAATCACAGTAGGGAGTGAGTGGTACAACTGGTGGTTACTAAACTTCTAATTAGAGACCAACCACAGTCATAGTCTGTTTGAAAAGATGAGACACGCTTAACTTAATCTATGATTTTGATTTGTGATTTGCTTTACTCCTGGAAAAGAAACTTTGGTGCCAACTTGTTTCTTACTGTAAAGTGAATCTATGAAAGGGGTGGCCAGTCGGCTAGCTGAATTTGCAGGTAATCTTGATTAAATTGCGCAAGTTGCACATTTCTATATTGTTTCTAGAAGTTACCGATGCACAAAACAAATCATCGGAAAATAAGGGATGGACGAAAGTTTGATAAGAAAAGGTAGCGTGGAGCAAGGACGTGCTCACTAACAGGTAGGACTGGGCCCACGTGGCAGTGGCATGCGTTGTTGCCTTGCACTCGTGACAAGTTAACTACGCTTCTTAATTCGTATTGCTCCACGTGGAAAAGTACACGGTATATTCAAGATTTTCATCACAAAAATAAAAATAAAAGCATACTATAGTGACGATACTATAATAAACATCTTAATGAATGAAAACACTTTGACTTATCATCTTATCACACAAATTAATTAATTAATTTCTTGCACAAACAAAGCACTTAATTTTGCCCAATTGCATGCTTTGTGATGGATGTATGGGTGTCTCTATTCCATCTCAAAGCTAGGTGGCTAGTGTGTGTGCATGTACTTAGTAGGTAAATTATACAGGAGTGCTCCCTAAAGATGAGCAACAGAGTTAAGTATGTAAAGCTACTTTTTGGCGTCCTTGCCGATCAATCGACTACTTTTCATTCAATCTTTCCGGCGCCGGTTGCCATTTTCGGCGCAAGCCGCAAAGTACCAAGAAGATGGAGGAACGAGCTAGACCTTTTGACTCAATTGGTTATACTTTTAATCTGTGGATCATGTAATTAAAATAATATTTACGAAGTGTTTTTTATGGATCGTGGGATATATGATTGGTGCGTGATTAACTTAACAAATCATATCGGGTTGTGGAAAGTAGCAGCTATATATCTATGGTGAGTGATGGATATAATGCAGATGATCCATCCCGTGTTATCGGTTAGGTTGTCTTTCTATACATGGTTGATTAATTAGTCAACTAATTGAGTCTATCTCTTATGCATCGAATTTCATTTAGCTAGTGCGGTTGCATGTGATCAGACATGGATGCTTGCCGCACATGTGATGTGCACCAAAACTACTATTCACATCACTTGGAAGTTTAATTCAAAATATTGTTGGGACGTGTGAAGTTTTGAATTACTATGTTGTGTAAATATAAGTTGAAATGGAGTTCGTAGGAAAGAGGTTAACGGAAATAGGAAAAGAAAATTTTTAGGGACTTAAGTTTTAGTAGAAAGCCTAGGTGTGCTAGTTTTTAACTCCCCAAATTTGAGAAGTTAAGGTTTGAGAGGAAGTTTGGAACATTAAGTTTTGGGCGATGGGTTAGAGATGCTCTAAGGTCTCTGACTATCTGTAATATGATAAACAAATATATGCATGATATCACTTTAGTTACTTCTGAAATTATAGATTATAGTGATATCTTATTTATCAAAAATTGTGTATATGATTTATTTGTCACTAAGTTTCCTTTTCAATTGTTAAGATATTGTATCATAGTATGATATTATTAGCATCTCTCTCATCTTTAATTATAGTGCCAAATCATCTTAATACTTTATATGTCCTTATGAGTTATGACACTGCAGCGGGGAGGGCCTAAGTAACACGGTGTATTCATTCATTTAGTTTCATAACCCTCATGATCACAGACCTAGGTGATAATAATTTACCCCAGGAATCCACTATCTCTAAATGAAACGAATGTGACACGTTCATAGCTCAAAGTCGCACTTAACTTTTTGTTCCATTTGATGGTTTGACCATGACCCTGTTAGTTGTTCGCTTGCTGCACATGCACCACACTATACATGAAGACTCTAGTTCCCAACACCCAACCAGCCATGGATATTTCAATCACCAGATGATTAATCTTTAGCAGGAGAAAAGGTGAATCTGCGAGACATGATATTACACTGGACATAAATGCCTCATGAAGGCCGGCAAAGTGGAGAAATATTTGGATAGAAGCAGATGTATACGCATCTTCTTATCCCCAACTTTAGTTGGCCACCCACCTTTGGCAAAAAGTACATGTTTCCACGGTTTTCCACATACATGCCCATCATTGCATAGATGTCATCTACTATGGTATTGTGTAGATGTATCGGTCGTGTAGGCACCTGGTTTTTCTTCTTCTGGCCCACATGATTGATATATAGACAATACTCATTTTATGCCCAAACAAATATTCACACTGAATAGAATCAAAATCCTGGCTACCAACATATATAGTCTTTCGTGAGCGTTTCTCGGCACCCCTCGCCTCCATGAGCCCTCCTAGCATCGAGATGCGGAACACTATATGGATAAACATTTGCTTTGTCCTTGTTTAGAGTTTAGTTTTTTTTGCAACAACGCGTTGTTTAGAGTTTACGTTACTTTTTTGATACTCATTATGTGTGTATGTCTTGATGTCGAGCCTGTGTCATAGAGAATAAAAGACCTACGGATCCATCACAGTCCTAGTATGTAGTCTTCTGGTCAATACCGAGCCTGTTATGTTCCACTCCTGCGGATTCATGGCTTCTGATCCAGTGGATTGTTGTCCTACGGAAAACGTTCTCCCCAATTATATATCTGGTGACCGGGCAGCTAAAGTTGGCATCCACATTGCCGATCAAAATTTGAAAAACTTCTACCAACAAAGATTGTTCGTTCAACAGCAAAGAAAAAAAGCAACTATGAGTTGTCCTTACACTTTGTCGTTCGATCTCCACCGGTGGAGCTAGTATCTAGTCTGTTTGCTTCAATCAATGGGGAATCGATTCCGATGGAGACTAAAAGCTTAGTTGATTGCATGTTGTCGAAGACCAGATTAAAACAATACAAATTGATAAACGACAATAGATTGCTGCCACTCACACAGAACATATTAAGAGCTATTGTCGCACTCTATTTATGCCCAATAATTTGTTCAAGCATAATTACAAAGAAGAGATTTGATGTTGCAGAAAGGAAAAATATATGTACACACTTTAGTTCACCGTAGGTGATTGTATCATACTCCCTCCGTTCCTAAATATAAGACCTTTTAGGGATTCCACTACAAACTACATACGGAGTAAAATGAGTGAATCTACACTCTAAAGTATGTCTATATACATCCGTATATAGTTCATAGTAGAATCTCTAAAAGATCTTATATTTAGGAACGGAGGGAGTATATTTTTACACTTTACATCAAAGCTACAAAACTAGCCTATCAGAATACATCGGGTCGAGATACAGCGACCCAATTACAAACAAAAGTAGAGGGAGTTGTACAAAATGAAGCACCAAGAACAATAGTGCTACTACTCTACTTAACTAAGTACAACTCAAGTAATTAATTACTAGCTGATGATAAATACTCGACTAACTAAGAAAACTTTAATTAATTACATATAGCCTAACTAACAAACCGGAGGAAAAGAGAACAGACGAAGAATAAGAAAAACTGATTAAGGCAAGAACGTGCTGTCCCCACCACCAGCCGGCGCCGCCGCCTCGCCGCACCTCCCGCACCTGTTGTTCCCCGCCACTACGACCACCACCGTGGGTGCAGGGGCTGGAGCAGCAACGATGGAGGCGCGGCAAGAGGGGCAGGTGGCGCAGGTCAGGAGCCAAGCGTCGATGCAGACAACGTGGAAGGCGTGGCCGCACCGTGGGAGAACGCGCACGCCCTCCCCCTCCGCGAACTCGGCCAGGCATATCGCGCACTCCGTTGCTGCCGGCTCCGGTGAAGCGGCTGCGGCGAAGGAGACGGTGGGGAGCGCGTCAATTGCCTTCTTCTTGAGGCCCTTTGGGGGTGGGTTGGAGGAGGAAGTGGAGCTGGAGCGTCGGCGTCGGCATGCGCACCGGGAGGCGAGAGCGAGTCCGAGGACGCAGACGAGCGCGCACAGCAGCGATGCCAGGATGACCATCATGTCCGAGTCCACCGCCATCGGCGCCGCCTGCTCCGGCGGTTGCTGTGGTGAGCCAGGCGACGACGACGACGTCCCTCCCGTGCCGGAGGGGGCAAGGGCGGCCGCGCGGTGCGGGACTCTCGCCGGAGCGCGCATGGTGTCGTTGTCGTCCGGAAGGCTCTGGTGGCTAAGAGCTAGTTTTGACTGGAGCAGATGTGTTGGTCTGAGTTCTGACCGTGGACTGCTAGCGCTTGGTTTTTTTTATAGTGTCAGTGGGGTGGTGGCGGAAGGACCAGTGGGCCCATGGACAGGTAACGCCGGGCCCACGTGGCAGTGGCGGTACGGGTCCATGAATGCCACTCCAGGATATTTGTCCATGCACGCGTGGCAACTTCGTTTGTATTATTATTATCCGTTTGATTTGGTAAAACTAGTAGTACGTGTAAAGCAAGGAAGTAGAAGAAGAATCTAGGGACACTGTTGTACTGAGTGGTAGTGATCAGGCGCATGCATGTGTGTGGATAATTAGAGATAAAGTGGCGCGCTTTTAGATCGTGCTTTTGTCAAAAGTGAAAGTGAGATACGAAAGAGCTGTGGAGCTCGATGGTTTCATCCCCTTGAGCATGACAACGCACGGGGAAAACGATACAAAGTGTGTGCACACACCTAGCTATCGCCTACGCCGGAGATCCATATATATCTCCGCGTTGAGGTAATCTTAATAGTTTATCACTAATTAAGATATACATGCCTGATCCACCCATACATTCATAGTTAGTGCAATGACTCACTGTCAAAGGACTATATATCGTCGACTTAGCTTACATGGCAAAGAAAAGTGAAAAGATAAAGGGATAGAAAGTTCATCTTTCAACACGAACCCCTTGCTTCATAGGACGGGAGAGAGATGATATCTTAACGAAAACATTCAGCTTATTCCTCGATCACACACGGGAAACACTTGGTAATCTATATAGTAGTATATCACTAATAATTAATTAAGATCTAAATGATCTGTCCATCCATGGTTAGTGCGACGACTCATTGTCAAGGATTGTATATTGTGGACTTAATTAGGTTACATGGCAAAGAAAAGTGAAAAAGATAAAGGGATAGAAAGTGCCATTTTTTAACACAACCCCCTTGCTTCATCGGATATGAGAGATATGATATCTTAATGTGAGAATACTTGACTAGTTGTTCCCAACACCCACAAAGGAAACAAGCTTAACTAAAATGTGGAACTGCTTTGTGATACACATATGCATAGTTGACCACCAAGACTGGTGAGTAAAGCTACCCGTGTTGATCGATCGGTCGGTCGGCCATTTTCAATTTAAAATTTTCCGGCCTCAATTTCTGGTGCTAGACCGCGATAAAGAGCTAAAGAAGATGGAGAGAAACATGCATGCGAGTTGCAAACACCTTTTGACTCATGCTAGTTTATGCATATATGATACTACTAGCTACTAGTCTTAATTTATTAGTCAATTAACTTAACAACTTATATATGGTGTGTGCATGTCATTGAAAGCAACTATCTATCTATCTATCTATCTATATATATGGTGAGTGATCATTTTATTACTATCTGAATCAAGCCCGTGTTATCTGAGTTAGGTTGCCCCCCATACGCATTACAAAATTATTAAAAACTAGTTGCAATTAGAGCCATCTATGAGATGATGGTCACATATGATTGCATATGATATATTCTATGTGTATTGTCATGATGAAACATAGTTTATTTTGTATTGTCAGTGAGATTGCTTTCATGCATATGAACAAATTCTCTGTTTTCCATCGATTTCTGTCTCATATATAGATTGAAGAAGGGGAAAAGATGAAATCACAGTGGGGATAGTATGGGCCTTAGAATTTTCCTTGATATTGTGTGGAAGAAGTGAATGCAAATAACCATGACAAAGATGGATGTTTCACCAATCTTGGGTACTTGAATTTCATAAGGAATTTTTTGAGCTTTTTAACCGCACCAAGAGAAATTATGAGCTCAATCAAATCCATTATAACTGAGATGTACTACAAATAGATTACATTTGTTGGAAGACTTTGAACCAGAAAGCATCCTGTATTGGATTAAATCATGTTACCAAGACCATTGCGGCTCGCGATGAATGGTGGGCAAGCGGGTGCACATGAAAATCAATGACTAACAAATTAGTAGTGCACAATATTTACAAATAAGTGTGCTTTTCAAAAAGGGAATTCCTATATGACGAACTGTGGTCAGGTCTTTGTACGACACCTAACATCAGCCTTCTATCATGTTTTTTTTAGTTTATTAAGCCTGATGGTCCGATTGCACATCGTATCAGCATCGGACTCAAATTCATCGTATCTGCAGTACTTCCATTTAAAAATGGGATGTGGATAAGAACGGCGTGGCCACATGACAGTGACAGATTAGGAGGCTTAAAATGGAAAGTATGGTAGAATCTAGCTGTTAATTAATACTCCCTCCGTCTCAAAATAAGTGACTCAACTTTACACTAACTTTAGTAGGAGTAGTTAGCTGGTGACACTGTAGGAGTAAGTGGCATGGCGCTAGTAACTAAACAAGTGCATGCATGTACTCCCTCCGTCACAGTTTACTGGGCGTGGTTTCATTTTCATGCATTTCCACCACCGGATGGAGATTAGGCGTATTTGGATTAATGCCCAATTAATTAGGGCGTTGTACTCCGCAGTGCTTAATTGCTTCGCAGGTGTGTACGCGGGTGGAAAGTTGCATGCACCACTGCATGGGCTAGGACTGCTCGTTTCCTGGCTGTGGGGCACACTGTGCGTTAATTTCTCTGCTAATTAGGCGCCGTTGTTAACAACCGATGCTATTTTTCATTACGTGGTACAGCCAATCACTAATCACCTTGGTCCCAGAGATTTTTCCAGCGCGCTGTGTAAACAGTGAAGGAGGGAGTATGCATGATGAGACGCGCACGCTTTTATTTGTGCTTTTTGACACTGTGTTAAGGCTAAGTGGCCGCGCTAGTAGGAACTAATTAGAGACATGCTTTAAATCACATTTTCTAGATGCGCTTTTATCCAAAGTGGAAGTGAAATGCAAAAAAGCCATCGAGCTCGTTTCACCTAGTACGACAACCCACGGGGACAACGATACAAAGTGCATGTACCCGCCTAGCGGAGATCTTATTATGCGTGTTGAGGTAATCTAAATAATTTTCACTGAGATATACATGATCTATCCAGAGTTAGTGCGACTGACTCACTATCAAGGATTACATATCTAACTATCTAGAGAATTGTTTAATCCTCATTGTTAACTTTTTTTCGTCTGGTCACCATTTTCGGCGTTAGACGACAAAGAGAAGAAAATGGAGGGAAAGGAACATATGCAAGTTGCAATAAAGACCTTTTTGCCTCAATTGGCCATTGATGATAATACTAGTAGTAGTTAGTCTTAATTAATCAATCGATCAACTTAACAATGTATATATAGTGCAGGTTATGGAAAGCTTCTATCTCTCTATCTATCTATGGTGCGGCAAGTGGTCGTTTTATATATGATTGATCCCCTGTTATCGGTTAGGTTGTCTCTAAATGCGTGCTTGATTAGTTAGTCAACTAATTGAGTCCATTCCGCTGCTCTGGCAGGCCGGCCTGCATGCTACTCCAAGTCTCCAACTATCTATTACAACAAGTTGTGCCCGGCTCCGACGAGGGAAGGGCGATGACGGCAGCGCGCCTTTGGCTCGCTCCAATGCTTGTAGTCATAACTAGGTGGTCTACAAATCAGGATGTATTTTTTATTATTTCTTGTGTTCGCTGTACTGGCATGATTGAAAATGAATAGATCGAAAGTTTCAGGCAAAAAAATACTATGAGTACCTCTCATGCATCAACTTTGATTCACTACTAGTGCGGCTGCATGCGATCAGACATGCATGTACCTCACATGGGATTATTTTGGTTGGAACAAGACTGCACACACCTAATCCATGGACACAATTTGGTGTCAAAAATCCAAATGATCACAAGATTGTTAATTTGACCATGTCCCGTTGCACCTGCACCACACTAACATGGCTACATGCTCTGGTCCCCAAAACTCAAAACCATGGACATTTCAATCACCAGGTAGCTGATGAACCTTTGGCCACAGAAAAGGTGAATCTTTGAGACTAGACGGTACACATAAAGGGCATCCACCCACCATGAAAGCCGGCGGAAGTGCGGAGATATTTAGATCGAGATGCATAATATCTTCTTCTCATATGATCTTATCCCAGACGTTAGCTAGCCTGCCACCTTTGCCAAAAAGTTAACGTTTCCATGTTTCTCTCGCATATATGCACATCATCCCACTCTACACCAAGAGGATTTACTGTTTTATCGGTTCTCCTCACGTCCGACGGCTTTTCTAGCACCAAGAAACGCTGAGGCGGAACACCATGGATCAATGAGTGTTTCGGCTCCAACGTCTCGGTGGTCTTGTGGGGAATAAAAGTCACGTGGATCCATCAAGGTCACATGGCTCACAAAATAAACTATGATCAAGTAAAACAGTCACCCCTAAATTGTAGTGCAAGTATTACAGACGAACCCATAAGTCCTCTACTAGACCAATAGCGCCTCAAGAGAAATGCAAATAAGCATATGAAGAGAATCAAAAAAAAAATCATCACTAAAAACAGCCCGCATACATCTTCGGTGTCGTGTGGCAAAAGTAGATGATCAGCTGTTAAGTTTCAACAAGTGTCCTGATGGTTGGCTCTTGATCAACAAACCCAACCATATCGGCTACACATGAAATTGTGGTTCAAAAAAAAGCTAGACATCACATTCACACCAGCGATCAAATGAACTTGAGTGGTGACCAAGGTACCCTGATGATGAATTGTCTTTCCACCCGCGCTCCATCTCCATCACTTGAGCTCCTATCATTTTGTCCTTCAATCAATGGCGAATTGATTCCATTTGAGACTAAAAGCTTCATTAGATGTGATCTGAGAGTATATTGGAGCACACAAAACAAATCAAAAACGACAATTGATTCCCCGCTGATGTTCATATAAGCAACATTAATCGAAGCTATTCTTATTCTACCAACCCTCAATGATTTGTTAGAGGATGATCACGAAGAAGGAGCAGCCATTTTTTAAGTACAGGGGTACCATCTGCAGAGCTTGCATCAGAGCCTAAGTAAAATCTTAAACGCTGCAAGTCTTATTTTATAGAGGGGACACAAAAATTAACGCGACCAAATACATTGGATTGACAATGGCCTCGATAAAAATGAAAGGTGGAAGAGTACTGAAGGTGCAATAACAGTACGGATTTTTTTCTCTATTGCGAGAAAAACATTTCAAGCCTGATTAATCAATTGATTACGAGCTGACAAACTGCTTTTTTTTACACAAAGCTGACAAACTGCTAAGTAAATTTTTTAGGCTTAAACTGCTAAGTAATTAATACTAGTACTACTACCTAACAGAAACACCAGAAAATGAGTAAGATAAAAGCTAAGGCAAGAACGTGCTATCCCCGCCACCAGCCGGCGCTTCCAGCTCGCCGCACCTCCCGCACCTGTTGTTCGCCGCTGCCACCACCACGACCACCGTTGGCGCCACCAGCAGCTGAGCCGGGGTGGCGACGATGGGGGCGCGGCAGGAGGGGCAGGTGGCGCACGTTCGGAGCCAGGCGTCGACGCAGGCCACGTGGAAGTTGTGGCCGCAGCGCGGGAGCACGCGCACGCTCTCTCCGTCGGTGAACTCTGCCAGGCATATCGCGCACTCCAACGGCGACGAGCATGCCGCCGCTGATGATGATGATGACTGCGGTGAGGCGCCGGCCGCGGCGAAGGAGACGGTGGGCAGCGCGTCGATGGCCTTCTTCTTGAGGCCCTTCGGGGGTGGGTTGGAGGAGGAAGTGGAGCTGGAGCGTCGGCGTCGGCATGCGCATCGGGAGACAAGGGCGAGGCCGAGGACGCAGACGAGAGCGCAGAACAGGGACGCTAAGATGACCGCCATGTCCGAGTCCACCGCCATCACCGGCGCCGTCTGCTGCTGCTCTGGATTAGGGGGCGGCAGCGAGGAAGGCGACGGAGACGGTTCGCCGGGGCCGACTGTGACGGCCGTACTGCGGTGCAGGAGGCTCGCTGGAGAGCGCATGGTGTTGATGTGGTCTGGAATACTCCGGCGGGCTGGCAGCTAGGAGCTTTGACTAGAGCGGATGTGTGCGTCTGAGCGTGAGGTTTTATAGCGTGGAAGGCCGCCGCTGGTGGAAGGAGCGGTGGCCCCTGGACAGGTAGCACCGGGCCCACGTGGTGGTGGCGGGCGCCAGTACGGGTCCATGCATGCCACTCTAGGATATTTGCGGTAACTTTGTTTGTACAATTATTATCCTTCTGGTTTGGTAGTGACACTACTACGTTGAAAGCAAGCATAGGAGAAGAAGCTAGTGACACTGTTGTGCTGAGTGGTAGTGATCAGTGGTAAAAAAAAAATCCCTCCCTTTATTATTATAAGTGAACAAGCACATTAAAACGCGTCTATATACATCCGATTCGAAAATGTTAAAACATCTTATAATAGTAGTGAACGGTGGGAGTAGTGGTAATAACTAAACGTCTAATTAGAGACCAACCACAGTATGTGTAAAAGGATGAGATATGATTTAGCTCTTTTGGCTTGTGCTTTGCTCCCAAAGGAAAAAGGTTGTGGTGCCAAGCACTTTTCTTATTGTAAAGTGAAGGAGGAAAAGAAGTATATTCGAGGCCCCTTTTGACTAAAATCGTGTGGTAATCTTTTTCTTATGTTCTTCTTTTCTTATTCACCGTTGGTTATCGTACCTCAAGCATAAGGGAAAGAAATGGATGAAACTTTTGCTTTATTATGGTGCTGTATAAAATGGCTTGCATGTCTATTCATGGTCCGGAATGGTGGATCCTATGCACGTATTCTTTGTTCGAAGAACAAAAAATGTGGAGAAATGGCCTTTACAGAGGTATATAATATTGATGGTCCAAAATGGTGAAGAAATGACACATGTGATTTTGTTTCATGAAACTTTGCCAAAAAATAGAATAATGATCGGAAACACAAAAATAGTCATTTAAGAAAAATCAGCGAAACAATTGACTATGGAGTAAGTAATGCATGTAATATTTGGTCGTATTTGTTTTCCTAGTACCAAACGTGTGGATAGAGAGGGCGGGCCCATATGACAGTGAAAGGCACTAGCACGCCTGCATGCTTAAGTGCTTGTTCGTCTTAGTATGGATATAGGAGGGATTGGTAGGGACCTTCGAACAATTTCCTGCTACTCCCCTTCAATCCCTGTTGATCCACTGTAAATTGAACATGTCCTAAATCAGCTTGGTATACTGTATTAGGTAGGAAGGTACATGGTAGAATCTAGCTAGTGATGGTACTGTTGTAGGAGGAGTGAGTGGCATGGCTCCAGTAACTGAAACATGTGCACATGTATGCAAGACAAGAGACACATACTTTTAATCGTGCTTTTGACGCTACTGTACGAGGAGAAGGAGGAGGAGGAGGAGGAGGGGGAGAAGGAGGCCCAGTGGCAGATTAGAGATAAAGAGGCGCGCCTTTAGATCGTGCTTCTGTCAAAAGTGAAAGTGAGATACGAAAGAGCTGTGGAGCTCGATGATTTCATCCACATGAGCAAGACAACGCACGGGGAAAACAATGTAAAGTTTGTGCAGTGCACACACGTAGCTATCGCCTAGCAGCCCGAGATCCATATATATCATGCGCATTGAGGTGATCTATATAGTTTATCACTAATTAAGATATACATGCATGATCCATCCAGAGTCAGTGCGAGGACTCATTGTCAAGGATTATACTCCCTTCGTCCTGAATTACTTGTTTTAGATTTGTCTTGATACAGATATATCTAGACATATTTTAGTGTTAGATACATCTGTATCTAGACAACTTTAAGACAATATATCGTGTTACCTGTCCTTACATGGCGAAAAACATTGCAAAGGAAAAGGGGATAAAAGTACAATACTATAACTTCTTCCTCTTGCTCTTACTTATGATATCTTTAACGAGAACACCATGAGTTATCCCACGATTAGTTCCCAGCTCGGCCAGTGAACACAATCTTAATTAGTTTGCGGAACAAAATGCTTTGTGGTACATATATGTACATATAGAAGTGCTCACCCAAGACTTGGTGCGTAAAGCTACCCCAGCTGATTGATCGATCGATCTGCCGCTTTTGATTAAAACTTTTTTTCCAGGCAGGCCGGTCGCCGTTTCCGGCGCAAGCTAGACCGCGATAAAGAGCTAAACAAAATACAGAGGAACATGAATGCAAGTTGCAAGACCTTTTGACTCGATTCGTATGTTGCTAACTACATACACATATAATACTACTAGCTACTAGGCTTAATTAATCAGCCCTTTAACTTAACAACGTACATATTGTGCAAAGCAGCAGATTTTTTTTTTGAAACTATGATGATTTTTATAGCAAATTCGGAAACTATACACCCTAAAGCAGAAAAATCAAAACTATGGCCCCGTCGGCTGCGTGTTGGCCGAAGAGGGCCTTTTCGGCCAACCATTGGCCGAAGAGTCCCCAGCTGGGCCGAAAATAGTAACTTCAGCCAATCGTTGGCCGAAGAGTGGTCTTTGGTCAACCGTTGGCCGAAGATGCATGCTCTTTGGTCAACCGTTGGCCGAAGAGTAGTCTTTGGTCAACCGTTGGCTGAAGAGTAGTCTTTGGTCCCGCCATTTTATTTCCCGCCATTCTCTCCCGCCATTTTCTCCCGCCATTCTCTCCCGTCATTTTCTTTCCCGCCCTTCTCTCCCGACATTCTCTCCCGCCAACTTATTTCCCGCCCTTCTCTCCCGACATTCTCTCCCGCCATTTTATTTCCCGCCATTCTCCCCCGCCATTTTCTCCCGCCATTCTCTCCCGCCATTTTCTCCGGCCATTCTCTCCCGCCATTTTCTTTCCCGCCCTTCTCTCCCGACATTCTCTCCCGCCATCTTCTCTTCTCAACCTATAAAACCCCCTCCACACTAAGGAGGGTAAGCAGTCCAGTGTAGTCTCGTCAAGATGTCCGGTTATCCTTTCGATCGTAGTTTTCACCCTAGTATGTCGAAATGTCTTCTGAGGTTAGCCGTCAATTTCGAGATAGACAATAGGATAGTTCTATGGAACGAACTCCTCAGTAGTGACACCTTACTGAATGAGTTGGCTCACGCATTAAGTAGGTGCGTGTGGCCTGCAAGGACCTTTGAGGAGATACGAAAAGAACTTCTCAGGTTGCATGGAAGGTGGAAAAAACAACAACATAAGGGTGAAGCATTCCTAAAGGCTGCAGCAGAACATACTTATTTATGGATCCAAGACAGCGAGGACGAAGATGATCTTTTCATGCCGAGCACGAAGGGCAAGAGTACCGCATCGTCGAAGGGCAAGAGTGCTGCATCGACGGAGGATGTCGCACTCTTGCTCTTCGACGATGCGGTACTCTTGCCCTTATGTTGTTGTTTCTTCCACCTTCCATGCAACCTGAGAAGTTCTTTTAGTATCTCCTCAAAGGTCCTTGCAGGCCACCCGCACCTACTTAATGCGTGAGCCAACTCATTCAGTAAGGTGTCACTACTGAGGAGTTCGTCCCATAGAACTATCCTATTGTCTATCTCGAAATTGGCGGCTAACCTCAGAAGACATTTCGACATACTAGGGTGAAAACTACGATCGAAAGGATAACCGGACATCTTGACGAGACTACATTGGCCTGCTTACCCTCCTTAGTGTGGAGGGGGTTTTATAGGTTGAGAAGAGAAGATGGCGGGAAAGAAGATGGCGGGAGAGAATGTCGGGAGAGAAGGGCGGGAAAGAAAATGGCGGGAGAAAATGGCGGGAGAGAATGGCTGGAGAAAATGACGGGAGAGAATGGCGGGAGAAAATGGCGGGGGAGAATGGCGGGAAATAAAATGGCGGGAGAGAATGTCGGGAGAGAAGGGCGGGAAATAAGTTGGCGGGAGAGAATGTCGGGAGAAAATGGCGGGAAAGAAAATGGCGGGAGAGAATGGCGGGAGAAAATGGCGGGGGAGAATGGCGGGAAATAAAATGGCGGGACCAAAGACTACTCTTCGGCCAACGGTTGACCAAAGACTACTCTTCGGCCAACGGTTGACCAAAGAGCATGCATCTTCGGTCAACGGTTGACCAAAGACCACTCTTCGGCCAACGGTTGGCTGAAGTTACTATTTTCGGCCCAGCTGGGGACTCTTCGGCCAACGGTTGACCAAAGAGCACTCTTCGGCCAATGGTTGGCCGAAAAGGCCCTCTTCGGCCAACACGCGACCGACGGGGTCATAGTTTTGATTTTTCTGCTTTAGGGTGTATAGTTTCCGAATTTGCTATAAAAATCATCATAGTTTCAAAAAAAAATCCAAAGCAGCTATCTATGAATCTATCCATGCACGGCGAGTGATCGTTTATACTATCTGAATCGAGCTCGTGCTATCAGTTAGGCTGTCTCTGCTACCTGCTTTAGCCGGGGAAGACTAGTATAGGATCTGCCCTTTAGGTGAGATGGTAGGATCAACCTCAAAATTTTATATTTAGACAATCCGAAAAATTCTGAATTTCTTTACAACATACCTGCGGGGTATGTCTACAACTTCAAAAAAAAAATCAGCTCAAACATCAATCTACAGTTAGAGATTCAAAAAGACAAATTCGACTATGAATAGTTCAGCTTTGGGTGAATAGTATTTGACACTATTCACATCCAATTTTCTGTTTTTTGGTTCTCTAAGTGTACTTCGAATTGGGAGCTCAAACGTTTTGAGGTTGTACATCAAACGTTGATGTGTGTCTGAAAATATTTTTGAACATGTTTTGTATCTTCAAACAATTTGATCTCATTGATCTCACCTAAGGGCAGATCCTATACTAGTCTCCCTCGCTTTAGCATATTAGGCCAGTGCATGAACGACTTTTAGTAGTGCATGCAAGTATATGCAACTGCATGTCGATCAGTTACGCCGGACCATTGGTTCATACAAGACTGTCACACACCCCGACTCTGACCATCAGTGGCGGATCTAGGATTTAAAGACAGGGTGGTCCTTTTCAAAAATAATAATTTTGACAACAAATATGACATGTAAACGTTTTAACTAATTACCACATAAAAATAGATCAATATGGTCTTACAAACATACTAAAGTTCTTATCAAGTGTCAGTTTTGCATAAAAGAACCCTACGTAGTACATACCTTGAGAAGTTCAAAGAAGACTATGTTTCTGGCCTACGCAAGTATCATTTATATTATCTTCATTCACCTTGGAGGAAATATCCTGCTCAATGTATGTGAATAGACAATCATCCAAAAGACTATCACCCATCCAAAAGACTTTCACTAAAAAATATACCTCAAGTTTTCTCTACGGTCACATTCAACATAGACATTGCCGGTTCCTGAGTTTGCTCTTCACCACAACCGCCATATGCACAAGTTCTCCATCTTGCACTTCGGACACATCCACATAGTCTTTTTCCCTGTCTTCATAGCATGTCTCTTAAAAAGAGAAGCAATGTTTCCGGCCCTCTTCATCCTTAAATATTTCTGCAATACTCCCTCCATCACGACAAGTATTTTGGAATGGAGGGAGTAATTATTTGCTTTCTATCAATTATAACGACATTGGACTGGGCATAACTATGTGTATGTGTTCATCAGTTCATCTACATATGTACTATACTGGATAGCAATTAGCTAACCCTAAATTAAAAATTGGGGAATGGGCAGTGGATGAGATGTATACCTTAGATCGAAAATAAGAAGAGTGCCATAGTGCAAACTGGGGGGGCGGTACCGGCTTGTAGGGCACCAGGCAGTGGGCACTGCCGTCTGCCGGTTGCCGCACTGGGCACGGCAAGTAGCCCCGGACGCGCGATGGCGTCGAGCGCCGGGCGGGCGGTGCGGAGAGAAAGGAGACTATGGGGGACGGTGAGGCACGCGGGGACGGCGAGCGGGCGATTCTAGGGGAGCGACTCAGGGCCTGTTCTGAAGTCCTCCAGCTCCAAACTTCACAAACTTCACAGATGAATTTGTCCCGAACAGTTTTGCTACGAGAAGCTGGCTTCTCGAAGTTATGCCCGATGGCAGTGCAAAATCCTGGAGGAGCTCGGCCCAGCTCCACCGATGCGAAAAGCTGGAGTTGGCCAGTATTACCACCGAAGTGCCACCGCCAAGTCCAAGCCAGCGAACCGGTACGCTCGCAGGAAACATAACGCTCCTCTCGCTCTCCATCGAATCGGTACAGGGGCGGCTTCCCTCGATGTCTAGCCCATACTGGGCTGCCTCCAACCGGCCCAGCAGGCTTTTTGCCTCCAAACTGGGCTGCAGCGAGTGGAGAAGCGACCACAGCTGCCGAACGGTGTTTTGATCGCTGCGTGGAGTGAGAAGCTCGCCAGAGAAGTAGAAGCTGCAGATTCGGTGGAGTTGAGAGGGTTTCAGAACAGGCCCTCAGTCCCCGGATGCTGGAGCGACTAGCGAACGAGCCAACGAGGCAGTGGCTCGATGCGTTTTTCTCAGGGCTAGCCAGAGATGGGCTGGGACGGTAAATTCATTTTTTAGGGGAGATATTGGGCTTTCATTTTTTTTCTTGCCCAACTCTAAATACCTAGATATATAAGCCGGTCAAAAATCTCAGGGTGGGCCGCGGCCCACCCTGTCCACCCTGTGGCTCCGCCAAGTGACCATGAACCCGGTTAGCTGCACTACAAATGCACCACACGACACGTACATGCATGCTGGTCCCCAACATCCAACTAGCCACGGTCACATTTCAATCACCAGATGAGATGATGAATCTTGGAAAAAAAAATAAGGTGAATCTTTGAGACAAGACGCTACACATAAAGCACATCCATCATGCAAAAGTGCACACATACTCAGATAGGAGATTCAGAGTATATATACACATCTTTTTCATGATCTTATCTCCACAATTAGCTGGCCAGCCACCTTTGCTAAAAGGGCTCCCCGTGCCCATGCTCTTCCACATATATGCCCATCGGTACACCGTACACAGGTTCTCTCGAATATATGTGGGCGAATCAGTGGTGCAAGTACTTGGTTTTCTTGTTCGGATCATAACAGTTTTCCATCGCGTCATTCTGATTCAGCCCGAATCGAATTGAAACCTTACCTAGGTTGCCGAGAGTGTTTTTCGCGGGTATTTCATTGGTTTTCCCTTCATGGCTGACAACCTTTCTGGTACCGAGAGGTGAGGGGACCATGGATGAACGTTCGATTTCAAATCGTTTATGTGTTCTCAACATGCTTCCCTTGATTTCTCTGCGAAACTCAAGAAAGCACCACACGGGAGGGAAATAGTGTATGTGACTAGAATTAACGAGAGGAGAGATGGTCACGTCAGAGCCCTAGAGCATAGCGTGTACCTTTGTTTAAACCAGGGCCTCCGTACGACTGTGTGATGAATGGTTAAACATTTGTTAACAAACTATTGGCGCCAAATTCGAGCAATCCAACGGGGTTCTCCATCCGCTTCCGTTTGATTTATTTTTTCGAGAGAAATCCACTTCCGTTCGATGATTCCTCTGTGGGAGTTTTATTTTTGAAAGATCCAGCAAATTGCTGGCTTCAATTAGATTTAGCAGAAAGCAGCAGAAGAACAATATGGGGAGGATCCGAAGATCAAAGAAAAAAGAGAAAAACGGCAACCCTATTGGATGCACAACAACACTACACTTACACGGTGGATCGCCCTCCGCCCACAATAGGACAACGCAGTTCCGACTCCGGCAGAGAACTACGGAGAACTAGACAAGGTTGGCGTCACGGAAAATCGCCAAACAGACTACCTGTCGTCCGTCATCGTACGCCACCGGGGCCCCGCACCGCAGCTTCGACTTCACAACAACAAGCAGCCGACGTAATCTCACGGACACGCCGGAGAAGAGCCGACTACCACGACCAATGCCACGCCTCCCACAATGCTCACCACCGTCATCATTGCCACAGAAGCCCGACCGCCCTCATTGCCAGGCGGACATGACCAAGCAGCACGAATGACCTCCCCCACCTATCATTGGTCCCTCTGGCCGGCAAGAAGCTCCTGGAACAATGCCCCAAGAGGTGCGACGCACGTCGCCATCATCGCCCGATCCCAGGGGATCAAGGGTTTCCCCGAGCTTCCTTTCATAGTGGAGCGAGTAGAAACGCCTCAGCGACGCCTTCAAAAAGGAAGCAGCGCCCGCAGGCGTCACCAATCGCCTGCCACGGCCCAAAGACCGGCAGCAAGGTCTTCACCCGGCGCTGCACCGCCAACCACCAACCTAGGCCAGACCACTTCCGTGGGAGTAAACAAGGAGAGAAAAGAAGCTAGCAGGGATTTTTTTTTTCCAGGGAAGCTAGGAGGAGTTGAGTACGGAAATCCCTATTCACTGCATTCTGCGGCAGATCGCATAAGCTACAAGCGAGGAATGCCAAAACGGGCCGGCCCCTTTTTGCCGTAACAGTGTACACACGGTCCCTGTTTTGGTAACCTCCCAGAAGGTTCCTGGACCAGTTTCCTTTCTCCATTTGTTTCATAACTTATTTTTCTAATTTTATTTCGGTTTTTTATTTTGTATTTTCCTTTTTTCCTTTTTTTCCTTTTTTCTCTTTTTATTTTGTTCTTTTTTGAAATTCATAAATTTCAAAAAAGGTTAGTGATTTTATAAAAAATGTTCAAAATTTCAAATTGTGTTCATGTTTTCCAAAAATATTCGGAAATTGAAATAATGTTGGTGTTTTAATAAAATGATCATGTTTTTAAAAATATTCAGAATTTTTAAAAAATTCACAAATTCAAAGGATGTTCCTGTTTTAAAAAACACGTTTTTCAAAAATGTTTGAGAATTTCAAAAAAGTTCCTATTTTCAAAACTTGTTCACAAAATTCTAAAAAAATTATGTTTTTAAAAACTAATAGAGGATTTTAAAAAACATGTTTTTCATAATTGCTGCTGTTTTTTAAAAAATGTTCTTTATATATTCTGAAAATATACAATGTGAATGATAAAAGTAGCGATCAAACATAATTTTTTTAAACGTTAATCATTTATTTTAACAATGTTAAACAGGTATAAAAAAAGTTCTTGATGCATACGTAAAATGTACAAATGTGTATGAAAAAAATGTAAACATGTGTTGAAGGAAAAAGATAAAAAAAAACAAAGAAAAAGTGGTGAAAACCAAGAAAACAGAATAAAGAAACACCTCATAAATGAAGAAAAATGAAAAACCCAAAGAAAACCGTGAAAGCAATGAGGAAACAAAGAAAAAACAAGAAAAACAAAACAAAACACAAAGAAAGAAAGAAGGAAAAAAAACTGAGAAAAAACATAAAGAAACCAAAAAGAAATCATAGAGAAAGAGAAAGAAAAAACCCATTGAAAACACAGAAAAGAAACAAAGAAAACCGATGAAAAAAACCCAGAAAAACAGAAAAACGAAGAAAATCCGTCAGAAAACAAAGAAAAGCGAAAGAAAAAACAAAATAAAACTAAAAACAAATGAAAAAACTACGTCTTCTCATCGAGACTGCCGGGTTGTGCCGGTCTGTCTGCAGACGCCGTCCGGCCATGATCGAGTTCATCGCCGGATGATTGTGGACACGCCGCCGCTTCTGATGAGCTGCCAATAAATTAATCGTGTTCCAGTAATGTGACTAGTGTACGCACTGGCGGAGCTAGGCCAGATGTTTTGGGGAGCCAGACACAAGATATGCGCAAGATATGGATGTTTGGGGGGCCAAAACACTATATTTTCCTAATCTAATCTCTTTCAAAAGAAAATCTTCATGTATTTGTACGAAGGCTGGGGGGCATGGCCCCTGCAGGAGTCAACAAAGCTCCGCCACTCAGTGTACGTAGAGATCATACCTTGGGTACTCACGGTTTCTCGTGGTCAACTCTGCGCGTGTAGGATTACCTTCAGAAAAAGTCTATCCTACCAAAATTTTGATCATGGTCATGATATTAGTTCTTCTTTGGATGAGTTGGCAACTTTTTGCCAACTCTGGTTCATTTTGGGCTTTTGGCACCATGCGGTCAACAGTAGTTCTCTACCAACAATACTTCATTTTTTTAAGCAATGTTAGCCAGATCATGAGCAACCCGCTCCCGAGCTTCATCGTGTTGTGGGCTCCCGAGCGATTCGTTCAGTATGTCCTCGTCATAGGGACCGAACTCGTTCATCGACTGTGGGCTGTGGCTCTCCATACGCGGCGTGTGGTTCCGCACAGGGAGGGATTTCAGGTCGTTGTCGTCGGCGTCGTGATTGTTGTTGCCATCGCCGTTGTTGTTGTCGTCGCCGTCATCGTCACCACCGCTACTACTGGTGTTTGGTGTGTCCAACATGTAGATGTCGTAGGTCGAGGTCGCCTTCCACCTGCCCTACGACGCCATAGCCAGCGGCCGGCTGCCCGCGGACTCGCCGACCTCCTCTTCCGTGTCTGTCGCCCCGTCAGTGGTTCCTTTAAGGACGTCGATAAGATCTTCGACGTTGGCAACGAGATGGGTGGTGAGTGGCTTGAAAAAATTGGCTTCTTCCGGCAGCTCCGGGATCTAATTTGACATCGAGATCGGGAGATCCGATGTCTGCTGCTCCTGGATCTGGCGAGATGCCAAACCCGAGAAGATCAGTTCCTCGTAGCAGTTCACGGTGCACCCCATGTTGCCGAATCTTACGATCCAGCATAGAGTGAAGGGATCAACCTGGCCGACGTGGCCAATCGAGTATGCAACAACGGTGACTCCGCTGAAGATGAACATTTGCCCCCGCATGAATGTCATGCCAGAACCGATCTGAGCGTTGATTCGCACTCCCATCGCACCACCACGTTCACCCAGCAGGACCTGCATGAGCCACCATTCTTTTGTTAATGGTTTTTCTTTTAGTTTTTTAATAATATATATATTTTCCTTTCTTGTTTGGTTTTTCCTGTTACTTCTTCTTCTTCTTTTGATTTCTTTTTATTATCGTTTTTCTTTTTTCCTTTTTGAGTATATTTTTTCTAAAAAATATTTATAAACTTCAAAATTTGTTTATATGTTTTAAAAAATTAAAATTGTTCGGTTTCAAAAAATGTTCGTTGTTTTCATAATTTTGTTCAGGATTTCAAAAAATGTTCACGTTTTTCAAAATTTGTTCACAATTTCAAAGATGTTTGTAGTTTCAAAAACAATCTGAACATTCAAAAATATTTCTTTATTCAAAAAATTCCATAAATTCAAAAATGTTTGAGAATTTCAAAAGATGTTCCTGCTTTTCAAAAATTTCTCAACAAATTAAAAAACGATCGCCTTTCAGAAATTTTTTAGGAATTCAAAAATTAATCATGGTTTTAAAATTTGGTTCGGAATTTCAGAAAATATTTGCATTTTTCAAACAAATACACAAATGAATATATTTTTTGAGAATTTCAAAAATGTTCATGCTTTCTAAATTTGTCTCAGAAATTCAAAAAATGTTCCTGTTTTTTCTAAATTTGTTCACAAAATCAAAAAATATTTGTGCTTTTTTCAAAATTTCTTTGTGCTTCCAAAAAAGTTAGAATTTTCGAAATTTGTTTGTCTTTTTCAAAATATATTACTCCCTCTGATCCATATTACTAGTCGCTCAAACTGATGTATCTCAGTGCTAGATACATCCGTTTGAGTGACAAATAATAAGGATCGAAGGGAGTAATAAAATTCAACATAAAATTGTTTATCAATTTTGTTCATGCTTTTCAAAAAGTTCCAATGTTTTTTAAAGGATTCAGAAATTCAAAAAGAAATGGCCGCAGTACTCGGTCTAGTTCGCTACAGTAACCTGGTTTGGTCGCTACAGTATGTGATTCGGTTGTTTTACTTTTTTTAGGTGAACCTGGTTCTTCTGCTAGAGTATCCGGTTCGGTCGCTATGACCCCAGCCCAGTTCGTTGCAGCAGCCAGTGGGCCGGCCCAGTCGGACGACCGTCTCTGCGAAGCTCTGGTGTTATGCCGTAGTTAACGACGGCATTTCCTAAACGGCGCCTTAAGCGCCGGTTTTTTGATACCTGCAAACGGGCGCACACCCCCGCCGACGCTTGGGCCGGCCCATCTTACACTTTTTTCCTTTTCTGTAAGAACCTTCAGAGCGCCTATGGAGATTCGAGGAAGTGAAGTCGGCTCTTTTTCAGATGGCGCCTACTAAGGCACCAGGGTCAGATGGGTACCCCGCTCACTTTTTTCAGAGGCATTGGGGCGTTTGTGGAGATGAGATCACCTTGATCATATTAAAAATTCTAAGAGGGGAAGAAGAGGTGAATGACTTGAATGATACTATTTTGGTACTGATACCCAAGGTAACGAGTCCCACGCTTCTCACTCAGTTCCGTCCTATAAGCCTTTGTAATGTCATATATAAGATTGCTTCCAAAGTTTTGGCAAACAGATTGAAAACTTTCCTTCCGGAGATTATATCAGAGGAGCAATCGGCATTTGTTGGGGGAAGGCTTATTACTGATAATATTATCTCGGCTTATGAATGCCTTCACTTCATGAAGCGTAACAGGTCAAAAAAGAATGGTTTTTGTGCCTTGAAACTGGATATGATGAAAGCATATGATCGCCTTGAGTGGGATTACTTGCGAGCTATAATGACCAAATTGGGTTTTGCACCAGTTTGGGTGGATACAGTAATGAGGATGGTGAACTCCGTTAAATTCTCAGTCTTATTCAATGGGAAGAAACTTGAGCAATTCACACCTACAAGAGGGATTCGGCAGGGAGATCCGATATCTCCTTACCTATTCTTGTTGGCAGCAGAGGGCCTTTCGTGCCTCCTAAAATGTCAGAATGAGTCATCGCCCATCAACGGAATCAAAGTGGCAGAAACGGCTCCGCCGGTTAGCCACTTACTTTTCGCCGATGACAGCCTGCTGTTCTTCAAGGCTCGTAGTGAGGGAGCTGTTAGAAATATGCCCTAGAGGCAATAATAAATTAGTTATTATTATATTTCCTTGTTCATGATAATCGTTTATTATCCATGCTATAATTGTATTGATTGGAAACTCAAATACATGTGTGGGTACATAGACAACACGTGTCCCTAGTAAGCCTCTAGTTGACTAGTTCGTTGATCAAAAGATGGTGAAGGTTTCCTAGCCATGGACATAAGATGTCATTTGATAACGGGATCACATCTTAGGAGAATGATGTGATGGACAAGACCCAAATTATAAACATAGCATATGATCGTGTCAGTTTATTGCTATTGTTTTCTGCATGTCAAGTATCTGTTCCTATGACCATGAGATCATGCAACTCCCTGACATCGGAGGAGTACCTTGTGTGTATCAAACGTCGCAACGTAACTGAGTGACTATAAAGATGCTCTACAGGTATCTCCGAGGGTGTCTGTTGGGTTGGCATGGATCAAGACTGGGATTTGTTACTCCGTATGACGGAGAGGTATCTCAGGGTACACTCGGTAATACAACATCACAATGAGCCTTGCAAGCAATGTGACTAAAGTGTTAGCCACGAGATCTTGTATTACGGAACGAGTAAAGAGACTTGCCGATAACGAGATTGAACTAGGTATAGAGATACCGACGATCGAATCTCGGGCAAGTAACATACCGAAGAACAAAGGGAACATCATACGGGATTAACTGAATCCTTGACATAGAGGTTCCACCGATATAGATCTTCGTAGAATATGTAGGAACCAATATGGGCATCCAGGTCCCGCTATTGGTTATTGGCCGTAGAGGTGTCTCGGTCATGTCTACATAGTTCTCGAACCCGCAGGGTCTACACACTTAACGTTTGGTGACGATTAGTATAGTTGAGTTATTGTGTTGGTGACCGAAGGTTGTTCGGAGTCCCGGATAAGATCCCGGACATGACGAGGATCTCCGGAAGAGTCCGGAGGTAAAGATTGATATATGTGATAATAGTGTTTTGATCTCCGGAAGGGTTCCGGAATTCACCGAAAGGGGTTCCGGATGTTTACCGAAGTGTTCGGGTACAACAACACTTTATATGGGCCAAAGGGGTAAAGCCCACGAGGTATTGGAAAGTGCAAAAGGAAGTTTTGCTGCTGCCTTAAGCGGTACTACCGCTTGTAAGGCAGTACTACCGCGTAAGCGGTACTACCGCTCGTGAGCGGTACTACCGCTTGTACGCGATACTGCTGGAATCCGAGTTAGACTCTTTCTGTGCGGGCCAAACCGACCTTGTGCGGGCAAAACCGACCTTGTGGAGGCTTTCTCTCCAAGTTTAGACCCCAGGGCTCAACATATAAATAGAGGGGCAGGGCTAACACACGGGACACATCAAGATTTCCCAAGCCGTGTGCCGGCAACCCTAACCCTCTAGTTCCTCCCGTCATAATCTCCGTAGTGCTTGGCGAAGCCCTGCAGAGATTGTTCCTCACCACCATCACCATGCCGTCGTGCTGCCGGAACTCATCCACTACTTCACCATCGCTCGCTGGATCGAGGAGGTGAAGGCGTCATCAAGCCGTATGTGTGTTGAACGCGGAGGTGCCGTCCGTTCGGCACTAGTTCGTGATCGGATCGAGGGACGACTTGCGATTTGGATCGTGGAGACGTTTGACTACATCAACCGCGTTTCTTAACGCTTCCGCTTAGCGATCTACAAGGGTATGTAGATTCACTCTCCCTCTCGTAGATGCTCACCACCATGGATAAATCTTTGTGTGGAAGAAGTGAATGCAAATAACCATGACAAAGATGGATGTTTCACCAATCTTGGGTACTTGAATTTCATAAGGAATTTTTTGAGCTTTTTAACCGCACCAAGAGAAATTATGAGCTCAAGCAAATCCATTATAACGGAGATGTACTACAAATAGATTACATTTGTTGGAAGACTTTGAACCAGAAAGCATCCTGTATTGGATTAAATCATGTTACCAAGACCATTGCGGCTCGCGATGAATGGTGGGCAAGCGGGTGCACATGAAAATCAATGACTAACAAATTAGTAGTGCACGATATTTACAAATAAGTGAGCTTTTCAAAAAGGGAATTCCTATATGACGAACTGTGGTCAGGTCTTTGTACGACACCTAACATCAGCCTTCTATCATGTTTTTTTTAGTTTATTAAGCCTGATGGTCCGATTGCACATCGTATCAGCATCGGACTCAAATTCATCGTATCTGCAGTACTTCCATTTAAAAATGGGATGTGGATAAGAACGGCGTGGCCACATGGCAGTGACAGATTAGGAGGCTTAAAATGGAAAGTATGGTAGAATCTAGCGGTTAATTAATACTCCCTCCATCTCAAAATAAGTGACTCAACTTTACACTAACTTTAGTAGGAGCAGTTAGCTGGTGACACTGTAGGAGTAAGTGGCATGGCGCTAGTAACTAAACAAGTGCATGCATGTACTCCCTCCGTCACAGTTTACTGGGCGTGGTTTCATTTTCATGCATTTCCACCACCGGATGGAGATTAGGCGTATTTGGATTAATGCCCAATTAATTAGGGCGTTGTACTCCGCAGTGCTTAATTGCTTCGCAGGTGTGTACGCGGGTGGAAAGTTGCATGCACCACTGCATGGGCTAGGACTGCTCGTTTCCTGGCTGTGGGGCACACTGTGCGTTAATTTCTCTGCTAATTAGGCGCCGTTGTTAACAACCGATGCTATTTTTCATTACGTGGTACAGCCAATCACTAATCACCTTGGTCCCAGAGATTTTTCCAGCGCGCTGTGTAAACAGTGAAGGAGGGAGTATGCATGATGAGACGCGCACGCTTTTATTTGTGCTTTTTGACACTGTGTTAAGGCTAAGTGGCCGCGCTAGTAGGAACTAATTAGAGACATGCTTTAAATCACATTTTCTAGATGCGCTTTTATCCAAAGTGGAAGTGAAATGCAAAAAAGCCATCGAGCTCGTTTCACCTAGTACGACAACCCACGGGGACAACGATACAAAGTGCATGTACCCGCCTAGCGGAGATCTTATTATGCGTGTTGAGGTAATCTAAATAATTTTCACTGAGATATACATGATCTATCCAGAGTTAGTGCGACTGACTCACTATCAAGGATTACATATCTAACTATCTAGAGAATTGTTTAATCCTCATTGTTAACTTTTTTTCGTCTGGTCACCATTTTCGGCGTTAGACGACAAAGAGAAGAAAATGGAGGGAGAGGAACATATGCAAGTTGCAATAAAGACCTTTTTGCCTCAATTGGCCATTGATGATAATACTAGTAGTAGTTAGTCTTAATTAATCAATCGATCAACTTAACAATGTATATATAGTGCAGGTTATGGAAAGCTTCTATCTCTCTATCTATCTATGGTGCGGCAAGTGGTCGTTTTATATATGATTGATCCCCTGTTATCGGTTAGGTTGTCTCTCCATGCGTGCTTGATTAGTTAGTCAACTAATTGAGTCCATTCCGCTGCTCTAGCAGGCCGGCCTGCATGCTACTCCAAGTCTCCAACTATCTATTACAACAAGTTGTGCCCGGCTCCGGCGAGGGAAGGGCGATGACGGCAGCGCGCCTTTGGCTCGCTTCAATGCTTGTAGTCATAACTAGGTGGTCTACAAATCAGGATGTATTTTTTATTATTTCTTGTGTTCGCTGTACTGGCATGATTGAAAATGAATAGATCGAAAGTTTCAGGCAAAAAAATACTATGAGTACCTCTCATGCATCAACTTTGATTCACTACTAGTGCGGCTGCATGCGATCAGACATGCATGTACCTCACATGGGATTATTTTGGTTGGAACAAGACTGCACACACCTAATCCATGGACACAATTTGGTGTCAAAAATCCAAATGATCACAAGATTGTTAATTTGACCATGTCCCGTTGCACCTGCACCACACTAACATGGCTACATGCTCTGGTCCCCAAAACTCAAAACCATGGACATTTCAATCACCAGGTAGCTGATGAACCTTTGGCCACAGAAAAGGTGAATCTTTGAGACTATACGGTACACATAAAGGGCATCCACCCACCATGAAAGCCGGCGGAAGTGCGGAGATATTTAGATCGAGATGCATAATATCTTCTTCTCATATGATCTTATCCCAGACGTTAGCTAGCCTGCCACCTTTGCCAAAAAGTTAACGTTTCCATGTTTCTCTCGCATATATGCACATCATCCCACTCTACACCAAGAGGATTTACTGTTTTATCGGTTCTCCTCACGTCCGACGGCTTTTCTAGCACCAAGAAACGCTGAGGCGGAACACCATGGATCAATTAGTGTTTCGGCTCCAACGTCTCGGTGGTCTTGTGGGGAATAAAAGTCACGCGGATCCATCAAGGTCACATGGCTCACAAAATAAACTATGATCAAGTAAAACAGTCACCCCTAAATTGTAGTGCAAGTATTACAGACGGACCCATAAGTCCTCTACTAGACCAATAGCGCCTCAAGAGAAATGCAAATAAGCATATGAAGAGAATCAAAAAAAAAATCATCACTAAAAACAGCCCGCGTACATCTTCGGTGTCGTGTGGCAAAAGTAGATGATCAGCTGTTAAGTTTCAACAAGTGTCCTGATGGTTGGCTCTTGATCAACAAACCCAACCATATCGGCTACACATGAAATTGTGGTTCAAAAAAAAGCTAGACATCACATTCACACCAGCGATCAAATGAACTTGAGTGGTGACCAAGGTACCCTGATGATGAATTGTCTTTCCACCCGCGCTCCATCTCCATCACTTGAGCTCCTATCATTTTGTCCTTCAATCAATGGCGAATTGATTCCATTTGAGACTAAAAGCTTCATTAGATGTGATCTGAGAGTATATTGGAGCACACAAAACAAATCAAAAACGACAATTGATTCCCCGCTGATGTTCATATAAGCAACATTAATCGAAGCTATTCTTATTCTACCAACCCTCAATGATTTGTTAGAGGATGATCACGAAGAAGGAGCAGCCATTTTTTAAGTACAGGGGTACCATCTGCAGAGCTTGCATCAGAGCCTAAGTAAAATCTTAAACGCTGCAAGTCTTATTTTATAGAGGGGACACAAAAATTAACGCGACCAAATACATTGGATTGACAATGGCCTCGATAAAAATGAAAGGTGGAAGAGTACTGAAGGTGCAATAACAGTACGGATTTTTTTCTCTATTGCGAGAAAAACATTTCAAGCCTGATTAATCAATTGATTACGAGCTGACAAACTGCTTTTTTTTACACAAAGCTGACAAACTGCTAAGTAAATTTTTTAGGCTTAAACTGCTAAGTAATTAATACTAGTACTACTACCTAACAGAAACACCAGAAAATGAGTAAGATAAAAGCTAAGGCAAGAACGTGCTATCCCCGCCACCAGCCGGCGCTTCCAGCTCGCCGCACCTCCCGCACCTGTTGTTCGCCGCTGCCACCACCACGACCACCGTTGGCGCCACCAGCAGCTGAGCCGGGGTGGCGACGATGGGGGCGCGGCAGGAGGGGCAGGTGGCGCACGTTCGGAGCCAGGCGTCGACGCAGGCCACGTGGAAGTTGTGGCCGCAGCGCGGGAGCACGCGCACGCTCTCTCCGTCGGTGAACTCTGCCAGGCATATCGCGCACTCCAACGGCGACGAGCATGCCGCCGCTGATGATGATGATGACTGCGGTGAGGCGCCGGCCGCGGCGAAGGAGACGGTGGGCAGCGCGTCGATGGCCTTCTTCTTGAGGCCCTTCGGGGGTGGGTTGGAGGAGGAAGTGGAGCTGGAGCGTCGGCGTCGGCATGCGCATCGGGAGACAAGGGCGAGGCCGAGGACGCAGACGAGAGCGCAGAACAGGGACGCTAAGATGACCGCCATGTCCGAGTCCACCGCCATCACCGGCGCCGTCTGCTGCTGCTCTGGATTAGGGGGCGGCAGCGAGGAAGGCGACGGAGACGGTTCGCCGGGGCCGACTGTGACGGCCGTACTGCGGTGCAGGAGGCTCGCTGGAGAGCGCATGGTGTTGATGTGGTCTGGAATACTCCGGCGGGCTGGCAGCTAGGAGCTTTGACTAGAGCGGATGTGTGCGTCTGAGCGTGAGGTTTTATAGCGTGGAAGGCCGCCGCTGGTGGAAGGAGCGGTGGCCCCTGGACAGGTAGCACCGGGCCCACGTGGTGGTGGCGGGCGCCAGTACGGGTCCATGCATGCCACTCTAGGATATTTGCGGTAACTTTGTTTGTACAATTATTATCCTTCTGGTTTGGTAGTGACACTACTACGTTGAAAGCAAGCATAGGAGAAGAAGCTAGTGACACTGTTGTGCTGAGTGGTAGTGATCAGTGGTAAAAAAAAAATCCCTCCCTTTATTATTATAAGTGAACAAGCACATTAAAACGCGTCTATATACATCCGAATCGAAAATGTTAAAACATCTTATAATAGTAGTGAACGGTGGGAGTAGTGGTAATAACTAAACGTCTAATTAGAGACCAACCACAGTATGTGTAAAAGGATGAGATATGCTTTAGCTCTTTTGGCTTGTGCTTTGCTCCCAAAGGAAAAAGGTTGTGGTGCCAAGCACTTTTCTTATTGTAAAGTGAAGGAGGAAAAGAAGTATATTCGAGGCCCCTTTTGACTAAAATCGTGTGGTAATCTTTTTCTTATGTTCTTCTTTTCTTATTCACCGTTGGTTATCGTACCTCAAGCATAAGGGAAAGAAATGGATGAAACTTTTGCTTTATTATGGTGTTGTATAAAATGGCTTGCATGTCTATTCATGGTCCGGAATGGTGGATCCTATGCACGTATTCTTTGTTCGAAGAACAAAAAATGTGGAGAAATGGCCTTTACAGAGGTATATACAATTGATGGTCCAAAATGGTGAAGAAATGACACATGTGATTTTGTTTCATGAAACTTTGCCAAAAAATAGAATAATGATCGGAAACACAAAAATAGTCATTTAAGAAAAATCAGCGAAACAATTGACTATGGAGTAAGTAATGCATGTAATATTTGGTCGTATTTGTTTTCCTAGTACCAAACGTGTGGATAGAGAGGGCGGGCCCATATGACAGTGAAAGGCACTAGCACGCCTGCATGCTTAAGTGCTTGTTCGTCTTAGTATGGATATAGGAGGGATTGGTAGGGACCTTCGAACAATTTCCTGCTACTCCCCTTCAATCCCTGTTGATCCACTGTAAATTGAACATGTCCTAAATCGGCTTGGTATACTGTATTAGGTGGGAAGGTACATGGTAGAATCTAGCTAGTGATGGTACTGTTGTAGGAGGAGTGAGTGGCATGGCTCCAGTAACTGAAACATGTGCACATGTATGCAATACAAGAGACACATACTTTTAATCGTGCTTTTGACGCTACTGTACGAGGAGAAGGAGGAGGAGGAGGAGGAGGGGGAGAAGGAGGCCCAGTGGCAGATTAGAGATAAAGAGGCGCGCCTTTAGATCGTGCTTCTGTCAAAAGTGAAAGTGAGATACGAAAGAGCTGTGGAGCTCGATGATTTCATCCACATGAGCAAGACAACGCACGGGCAAAACAATGTAAAGTTTGTGCAGTGCACACACGTAGCTATCGCCTAGCAGCCCGAGATCCATATATATCATGCGCATTGAGGTGATCTATATAGTTTATCACTAATTAAGATATACATGCATGATCCATCCAGAGTCAGTGCGAGGACTCATTGTCAAGGATTATACTCCCTTCGTCCTGAATTACTTGTTTTAGATTTGTCTTGATACAGATATATCTAGACATATTTTAGTGTTAGATACATCTGTATCTAGACAACTTTAAGACAATATATCGTGTTACCTGTCCTTACATGGCGAAAAACATTGCAAAGGAAAAGGGGATAAAAGTACAATACTATAACTTCTTCCTCTTGCTCTTACTTATGATATCTTTAACGAGAACACCATGAGTTATCCCACGATTAGTTCCCAGCTCGGCCAGTGAACACAATCTTAATTAGTTTGCGGAACAAAATGCTTTGTGGTACATATATGTACATATAGAAGTGCTCACCCAAGACTTGGTGCGTAAAGCTACCCCAGCTGATTGATCGATCGATCTGCCGCTTTTGATTAAAACTTTTTTTCCAGGCAGGCCGGTCGCCGTTTCCGGCGCAAGCTAGACCGCGATAAAGAGATAAACAAAATACAGAGGAACATGAATGCAAGTTGCAAGACCTTTTGACTCGATTCGTATGTTGCTAACTACATACACATATAATACTACTAGCTACTAGGCTTAATTAATCAGCCCTTTAACTTAACAACGTACATATCGTGCAAAGCAGCAGATTTTTTTTTGAAACTATGATGATTTTTATAGCAAATTCGGAAACTATACACCCTAAAGCAGAAAAATCAAAACTATGGCCCCGTCGGCCGCGTGTTGGCCGAAGAGGGCCTTTTCGGCCAACCATTGGCCGAAGAGTCCCCAGCTTGGCCGAAAATAGTAACTTCAGCCAACCGTTGGCCGAAGAGTGGTCTTTGGTCAACCGTTGGCCGAAGATGCATGCTCTTTGGTCAACCGTTGGCCGAAGAGTAGTCTTTGGTCAACCGTTGGCTGAAGAGTAGTCTTTGGTCCCGCCATTTTATTTCCCGCCATTCTCTCCCGCCATTCTCTCCCGCCATTTTCTTTCCCGCCCTTCTCTCCCGACATTCTCTCCCGCCAACTTATTTCCCGCCCTTCTCTCCCGACATTCTCTCCCGCCATTTTATTTCCCGCCATTCTCCCCCGCCATTTTCTCCCGCCATTCTCTCCCGCCATTTTCTCCGGCCATTCTCTCCCGCCATTTTCTTTCCCGCCCTTCTCTCCCGACATTCTCTCCCGCCATCTTCTCTTCTCAACCTATAAAACCCCCTCCACACTAAGGAGGGTAAGCAGGCCAGTGTAGTCTCGTCAAGATGTCCGGTTATCCTTTCGATCGTAGTTTTCACCCTAGTATGTCGAAATGTCTTCTGAGGTTAGCCGCCAATTTCGAGATAGACAATAGGATAGTTCTATGGGACGAACTCCTCAGTAGTGACACCTTACTGAATGAGTTGGCTCACGCATTAAGTAGGTGCGTGTGGCCTGCAAGGACCTTTGAGGAGATACGAAAAGAACTTCTCAGGTTGCATGGAAGGTGGAAGAAACAACAACATAAGGGTGAAGCATTCCTAAAGGCTGCAGCAGAACATACTTATTTATGGATCCAAGACAGCGAGGACGAAGATGATCTTTTCATGCCGAGCACGAAGGGCAAGAGTACCGCATCGTCGAAGGGCAAGAGTACCGCATCGTCGAAGGGCAAGAGTGCTGCATCGACGGAGGATGCCGCACTCTTGCTCTTCGACGATGCGGTACTCTTGCCCTTATGTTGTTGTTTCTTCCACCTTCCACGCAACCTGAGAAGTTCTTTTAGTATCTCCTCAAAGGTCCTTGCATGCAGGCCACCCGCACCTACTTAATGCGTGAGCCAACTCATTCAGTAAGGTGTCACTACTGAGGAGTTCGTCCCATAGAATTATCCTATTGTCTATCTCGAAATTGGCGGCTAACCTCAGAAGACATTTCGACATACTAGGGTGAAAACTACGATCGAAAGGATAACCGGACATCTTGACGAGACTACATTGGCCTGCTTACCCTCCTTAGTGTGGAGGGGGTTTTATAGGTTGAGAAGAGAAGATGGAGGGAAAGAAGATGGCGGGAGAGAATGTCGGGAGAGAAGGGCGGGAAAGAAAATGGCGGGAGAAAATGGCGGGAGAGAATGGCTGGAGAAAATGGCGGGAGAGAATGGCGGGAGAAAATGGCGGGGGAGAATGGCGGGAAATAAAATGGCGGGAGAGAATGTCGGGAGAGAAGGGCGGGAAATAAGTTTGCGGGAGAGAATGTCGGGAGAGAAGGGCGGGAAAGAAAATGGCGGGAGAGAATGGCGGGAGAAAATGGCGGGGGAGAATGACGGGAAATAAAATGGCGGGACCAAAGACTACTCTTCGGCCAACGGTTGACCAAAGACTACTCTTCGGCCAACGGTTGACCAAAGAGCATGCATCTTCGGTCAACGGTTGACCAAAGACCACTCTTCGGCCAACGGTTGGCTGAAGTTACTATTTTCGGCCCAGCTGGGGACTCTTCGGCCAACGGTTGACCAAAGAGCACTCTTCGGCCAATGGTTGGCCGAAAAGGCCCTCTTCGGCCAACACGCGGCCGACGGGGTCATAGTTTTGATTTTTCTGCTTTAGGGTGTATAGTTTCCGAATTTGCTATAAAAATCATCATAGTTTTAAAAAAAAAATCCAAAGCAGCTATCTATGAATCTATCCATGCATGGCGAGTGATCGTTTATACTATCTGAATCGAGCTCGTGCTATCAGTTAGGCTGTCTCTGCTACCTGCTTTAGCCGGGGAAGACTAGTATGGGATCTGCCCTTTAGGTGAGATGGTAGGATCAACCTCAAAATTTTATATTTAGACAATCCGAAAAATTCTGAATTTCTTTACAACATACCTGCGGGGTATGTCTACAACTTCAAAAAAAAAAATCAGCTCAAACATCAATCTACAGTTAGAGATTCAAAAAGACAAATTCGACTATGAATAGTTCAGCTTTGGGTGAATAGTATTTGACACTATTCACATCCAATTTTCTGTTTTTTGGTTCTCTAAGTGTACTTCGAATTGGGAGCTCAAACGTTTTGAGGTTGTACATCAAACGTTGATGTGTGTCTGAAAATATTTTTGAACATGTTTTGTATCTTCAAACAATTTGATCTCATTGATCTCACCTAAGGGCAGATCCTATACTAGTCTCCCTCGCTTTAGCATATTAGGCCAGTGCATGAACGACTTTTAGTAGTGCATGCAAGTATATGCAACTGCATGTCGATCAGTTACGCCGGACCATTGGTTCATACAAGACTGTCAGACACCCCGACTCTGACCATCAGTGGCGGATCTAGGATTTAAAGACAGGGTGGTCCTTTTCAAAAATAATAATTTTGACAACAAATATGACATGTAAACGTTTTAACTAATTACCACATAAAAATAGATCAATATGGTCTTACAAACATACTAAAGTTCTTATCAAGTGTCAGTTTTGCATAAAAGAACCCTACGTAGTACATACCTTGAGAAGTTCAAAGAAGACTATGTTTCTGGCCTACGCTTTTGCATGGCCATGAAAAGTATCATTTATATTATCTTCATTCACCTTGGAGGAAATATCCTGCTCAATGTATGTGAATAGACAATCATCCAAAAGACTATCACCCATCCAAAAGACTTTCACTAAAAAATATACCTCAAGTTTGCTCTACGGTCACATTCAACATAGACATTGCCGGTTCCTGAGTTTGCTCTTCACCACAACCGCCATATGCACAAATTCTCCATCTTGCACTTCGGACACATCCACATAGTCTTTTTCCCTGTCTTCATAGCATGTCTCTTAAAAAGAGAAGCAATGTTTCCGGCCCTCTTCATCCTTAAATATTTCTGCAATACTCCCTCCATCACGACAAGTATTTTGGAATGGAGGGAGTAATTATTTGCTTTCTATCAATTATAACGACATTGGACTGGGCATAACTATGTGTATGTGTTCATCAGTTCATCTACATATGTACTATACTGGATAGCAATTAGCTAACCCTAAATTAAAAATTGGGGAATGGGCAGTGGATGAGATGTATACCTTAGATCGAAAATAAGAAGAGTGCCATAGTGCAAACTGGGGGGGCGGTACCGGCTTGTAGGGCACCAGGCAGTGGGCACTGCCGTCTGCCGGTTGCCGCACTGGGCACGGCAAGTAGCCCCGGACGCGCGATGGCGTCGAGCGCCGGGCGGGCGGTGCGGAGAGAAAGGAGACTATGGGGGACGGTGAGGCACGCGGGGACGGCGAGCGGGCGATTCTAGGGGAGCGACTCAGGGCCTGTTCTGAAGTCCTCCAGCTCCAAACTTCACAAACTTCACAGATGAATTTGTCCCGAACAGTTTTGCTACGAGAAGCTGGCTTCTCGAAGTTATGCCCGATGGCAGTGCAAAATCCTGGAGGAGCGTCGGCCCAGCTCCACCGATGCGAAAAGCTGGAGTTGGCCAGTATTACCACCGAAGTGCCAGCGCCAAGTCCAAGCCAGCGAACCGGTACGCTCGCAGGAAACATAACGCTCCTCTCGCTCTCCATCGAATCGGTACAGGGGCGGCTTCCCTCGATGTCTAGCCCATACTGGGCTGCCTCCAACCGGCCCAGCAGGCTTTTTGCCTCCAAACTGGGCTGCAGCGAGTGGAGAAGCGACCACAGCTGCCGAACGGTTTTTTGATCGCTGCGTGGAGTGAGAAGCTCGCCAGAGAAGTAGAAGCTGCAGATTCGGTGGAGTTGAGAGGGTTTCAGAACAGGCCCTCAGTCCCCGGATGCTGGAGCGACTAGCGAACGAGCCAACGAGGCAGTGGCTCGATGCGTTTTTCTCAGGGCTAGCCAGAGATGGGCTGGGACGGTAAATTCATTTTTTAGGGGAGATATTGGGCTTTCATTTTTTTTCTTGCCCAACTCTAAATACCTAGATATATAAGCCGGTCAAAAATCTCAGGGTGGGCCGCGGCCCACCCTGTCCACCCTGTGGCTCCGCCAAGTGACCATGAACCCGGTTAGCTGCACTACAAATGCACCACACGACACGTACATGCATGCTGGTCCCCAACATCCAACTAGCCACGGACACATTTCAATCACCAGATGAGATGATGAATCTTGGAAAAAAATTAAGGTGAATCTTTGAGACAAGACGCTACACATAAAGCACATCCATCATGCAAAAGTGCACACATACTCAGATAGGAGATTCAGAGTATATATACACATCTTTTTCATGATCTTATCTCCACAATTAGCTGGCCAGCCACCTTTGCTAAAAGGGCTCCCCGTGCCCATGCTCTTCCACATATATGCCCATCGGTACACCGTACACAGGTTCTCTCGAATATATGTGGGCGAATCAGTGGTGCAAGTACTTGGTTTTCTTGTTCGGATCATAACAGTTTTCCATCGCGTCATTCTGATTCAGCCCGAATTGAATTGAAACCTTACCTAGGTTGCCGAGAGTGTTTTTCGCGGGTATTTCATTGGTTTTCCCTTCATGGCTGACAACCTTTCTGGTACCGAGAGGTGAGGGGACCATGGATGAACGTTCGATTTCAAATCGTTTATGTGTTCTCAACATGCTTCCCTTGATTTCTCTGCGAAACTCAAGAAAGCACCACACGGGAGGGAAATAGTGTATGTGACTAGAATTAACGAGAGGAGAGATGGTCACGTCAGAGCCCCAGAGCATAGCGTGTACCTTTGTTTAAACCAGGGCCTCCGTACGACTGTGTGACGAATGGTTAAACATTTGTTAACAAATTATTGGCGCCAAATTCGAGCAATCCAATGGGGTTCTCCATCCGCTTCCGTTTGATTTATTTTTTCGAGAGAAATCCACTTCCGTTCGATGATTCCTCTGTGGGAGTTTTATTTTTGAAAGATCCAGCAAATTGCTGGCTTCAATTAGATTTAGCAGAAAGCAGCAGAAGAACAATATGGGGAGGATCCGAAGATCAAAGAAAAAAGAGAAAAACGGCAACCCTATTGGATGCACAACAACACTACACTTACACGGTGGATCGCCCTCCGCCCACAATAGGACAACGCAGTTCCGACTCCGGCAGAGAACTACGGAGAACTAGACAAGGTTGGCGTCACGGAAAATCGCCGAACAGACTACCTGTCGTCCGTCATCGTACGCCACCGGGGCCCCGCACCGCAGCTTCGACTTCACAACAACAAGCAGCCGACGTAATCTCACGGACACGCCGGAGAAGAGCCGACTACCACGACCAATGCCACGCCTCCCACAATGCTCACCACCGTCATCATTGCCACAGAAGCCCGACCGCCCTCATTGCCAGGCGGACATGACCAAGCAGCACGAATGACCTCCCCCACCTATCATTGGTCCCTCTGGCCGGCAAGAAGCTCCTGGAATAATGCCCCAAGAGGTGCGACGCACGTCGCCATCATCGCCCGATCCCAGGGGATCAAGGGTTTCCCCGAGCTTCCTTTCATAGTGGAGCGAGTAGAAACGCCTCAGCGACGCCTTCAAAAAGGAAGCAGCGCCCGCAGGCGTCACCAATCGCCTGCCACGGCCCAAAGACCGGCAGCAAGGTCTTCACCCGGCGCTGCACCGCCAACCACCAACCGAGGCCAGACCACTTCCGTGGGAGTAAACAAGGAGAGAAAAGAAGCTAGCAGGGATTTTTTTTTCCAGGGAAGCTAGGAGGAGTTGAGTAGGGAAATCCCTATTCACTGCATTCTGCGGCAGATCGCATAAGCTACAAGCGAGCAATGCCAAAACGGGCCGGCCCCTTTTTGCCGTAACAGTGTACACACGGTCCCTGTTTTGGTAACCTCCCAGAAGGTTCCTGGACTAGTTTCCTTTCTCCATTTGTTTCATAACTTATTTTTCTAATTTTATTTCGGTTTTTTATTTTGTATTTTCCTTTTTTTCCTTTTTTCTCTTTTTATTTTGTTCTTTTTTGAAATTCATAAATTTCAAAAAAGGTTAGTGATTTTATAAAAAATGTTCAAAATTTCAAATTGTGTTCATGTTTTCCAAAAATATTCGGAAATTGAAATAATGTTGGTGTTTTAATAAAATGATCATGTTTTTAAAAATATTCAGAATTTTTAAAAAATTCACAAATTCAAAGGATGTTCCTGTTTTAAAAAACACGTTTTTCAAAAATGTTTGAGAATTTCAAAAAAGTTCCTATTTTCAAAACTTGTTCACAAAATTCTAAAAAAATTATGTTTTTAAAAACTAATAGAGGATTTTAAAAAACATGTTTTTCATAATTGCTGCTGTTTTTTAAAAAATGTTCTTTATATATTCTGAAAATATACAATGTGAATGATAAAAGTAGCGATCAAACATAATATTTTTTAAACGTTAATCATTTATTTTAACAATGTTAAACAGGTATAAAAAAAGTTCTTGATGCATACGTAAAATGTACAAATGTGTATGAAAAAAATGTAAACATGTGTTGAAGGAAAAAGATAAAAAAAACAAAGAAAAAGTGGTGAAAACCAAGAAAACAGAATAAAGAAACACCTCATAAATGAAGAAAAATGAAAAACCCAAAGAAAACCGTGAAAGCAATGAGGAAACAAAGAAAAACCAAGAAAAACAAAACAAAACACAAAGAAAGAAAGAAGGGAAAAAAACTGAGAAAAAACATAAAGAAACCAGAAAGAAATCATAGAGAAAGAGAAAGAAAAAACCCATTGAAAACACAGAAAAGAAACAAAGAAAACCGATGAAAAAAACCCAGAAAAACAGAAAAACGAAGAAAATCCGTCAGAAAACAAAGAAAAGCGAAAGAAAAAACAAAATAAAACTAAAAACAAATGAAAAAACTACGTCTTCTCATCGAGACTGCCGGGTTGTGCCGGTCTGTCTGCAGACGCCGTCCGGCCATGATCGAGTTCATCGCCGGATGATTGTGGACACGCCGCCGCTTCTGATGAGCTGCCAATAAATTAATCGTGTTCCAGTAATGTGACTAGTGTACGCACTGGCGGAGCTAGGCCAGATGTTTTGGGGAGCCAGACACAAGATATGCGCAAGATATGGATGTTTGGGGGGCCAAAACACTATATTTTCCTAATCTAATCTCTTTCAAAAGAAAATCTTCATGTATTTGTACGAAGGCTGGGGGGCATGGCCCCTGCAGGAGTCAACAAAGCTCCGCCACTCAGTGTACGTAGAGATCATACCTTGGGTACTCACGGTTTCTCGTGGTCAACTCTGCGCGTGTAGGATTACCTTCAGAAAAAGTCTATCCTACCAAAATTTTGATCATGGTCACGATATTAGTTCTTGTTTGGATGAGTTGGCAACTTTTTGCCAACTCTGGTTCATTTTGGGCTTTTGGCACCATGCGGTCAACAGTAGTTCTCTACCAACAATACTTCATTTTTTTAAGCAATGTTAGCCAGATCATGAGCAACCCGCTCCCGAGCTTCATCGTGTTGTGGGCTCCCGAGCGATTCGTTCAGTATGTCCTCATCATAGGGACCGAACTCGCTCATCGACTGTGGGCTGTGGCTCTCCATACGCGGCGTGTGGTTCCGCACAGGGAGGGATTTCAGGTCGTTGTCGTCGGCGTCGTGATTGTTGTTGCCATCGCCGTTGTTGTTGTCGTCGCCGTCATCGTCACCACCGCTACTACTGGTGTTTGGTGTGTCCAACATGTAGATGTCGTAGGTCGAGGTCGCCTTCCACCTGCCCTACGACGCCATAGCCAGCGGCCGGCTGCCCGCGGACTCGCCGACCTCCTCTTCCGTGTCTGTCGCCCCGTCAGTGGTTCCTTTAAGGACGTCGATAAGATCTTCGACGTTGGCAACGAGATGGGTGGTGGGTGGCTTGAAAAAATTGGCTTCTTCCGGCAGCTCCGGGATCTAATTTGACATCGAGATCGGGAGATCCGATGTCTGCTGCTCCTGGATCTGGCGAGATGCCAAACCCGAGAAGATCAGTTCCTCGTAGCAGTTCACGTTGCACCCCATGTTGCCGAATCTTACGATCCAGCATAGAGTGAAGGGATCAACCTGGCCGACGTGGCCAATCGAGTAGGCAACAACGGTGACTCCCCTGAAGATGAACATTTGCCCCCGCATGAATGTCGTGCCAGAACCGATCTGAGCGTTGATTCGCACTCCCATCGCACCACCACGTTCACCCAGCAGGACCTGCATGAGCCACCATTCTTTTTTTAATGGTTTTTCTTTTAGTTTTTTAATAATATATATATTTTCCTTTCTTGTTTGGTTTTTCCTGTTACTTCTTCTTCTTCTTTTGATTTCTTTTTATTATCGTTTTTCTTTTTTCCTTTTTGAGTATATTTTTTCTAAAAAATATTTATAAACTTCAAAATTTGTTTATATGTTTTAAAAAATTAAAATTGTTCGGTTTCAAAAAATGTTCGTTGTTTTCATAATTTTGTTCAGGATTTCAAAAAATGTTCACGTTTTTCAAAATTTGTTCACAATTTCAAAGATGTTTGTAGTTTCAAAAACAATCTGAACATTCAAAAATATTTCTTTATTCAAAAAATTCCATAAATTCAAAAATGTTTGAGAATTTCAAAAGATGTTCCTGCTTTTCAAAAATTTCTCAACTAATTAAAAAACGATCGCCTTTCAGAAATTTTTTAGGAATTCAAAAATTAATCATGGTTTTAAAATTTGGTTCGGAATTTCAGAAAATATTTGCATTTTTCAAACAAATACACAAATGAATATATTTTTTGAGAATTTCAAAAATGTTCATGCTTTCTAAATTTGTGTCAGAAATTCAAAAAATGTTCCTGTTTTTTCTAAATTTGTTCACAAAATCAAAAAATATTTGTGCTTTTTTCAAAATTTCTTTGTGCTTCCAAAAAAGTTAGAATTTTCGAAATTTGTTTGTCTTTTTCAAAATATATTACTCCCTCTGATCCATATTACTAGTCGCTCAAACTGATGTATCTCAGTGCTAGATACATCCGTTTGAGTGACAAATAATAAGGATCGAAGGGAGTAATAAAATTCAACATAAAATTGTTTATCAATTTTGTTCATGCTTTTCAAAAAGTTCCAATGTTTTTTAAAGGATTCAGAATTTCAAAAAGAAATGGCCGCAGTACTCGGTCTAGTTCGCTACAGTAACCTGGTTCGGTCGCTACAGTACGTGATTCGGTTGTTTTACTTTTTTTAGGTGAACCTGGTTCTTCTGCTAGAGTATCCGGTTCGGTCGCTATGACCCCAGCCCAGTTCGTTGCAGCAGCCAGTGGGCCGGCCCAGTCGGACGACCGTCTCTGCGAAGCTCTGGTGGTATGCCGTAGTTAACGACGGCATTTCCTAAACGGCGCCTTAAGCGCCGGTTTTTTGATACCTGCAAACGGGCGCACACCCCCGCCTACGCTTGGGCCGGCCCATCTTACACTTTTTTTCCTTTTCTGTAAGAACCTTCAGAGCGCCTATGGAGATTCGAGGAAGTGAAGTCGGCTCTTTTTCAGATGGCGCCTACTAAGGCACCAGGGTCAGATGGGTACCCCGCTCACTTTTTTCAGAGGCATTGGGGCGTTTGTGGAGATGAGATCACCTTGATCATATTAAAAATTCTAAGAGGGGAAGAAGAGGTGAATGACTTGAATGATACTATTTTGGTACTGATACCCAAGGTAACGAGTCCCACGCTTCTCACTCGGTTCCGTCCTATAAGCCTTTGTAATGTCATATATAAGATTGCTTCCAAAGTTTTGGCAAACAGATTGAAAACTTTCCTTCCGGAGATTATATCAGAGGAGCAATCGGCATTTGTTGGGGGAAGGCTTATTACTGATAATATTATCTCGGCTTATGAATGCCTTCACTTCATGAAGCGTAACAGGTCAAAGAAGAATGGTTTTTGTGCCTTGAAACTGGATATGATGAAAGCATATGATCGCCTTGAGTGGGATTACTTGCGAGCTATAATGACCAAATTGGGTTTTGCACCAGTTTGGGTGGATACAGTAATGAGGATGGTGAACTCCGTTAAATTCTCAGTCTTATTCAATGGGAAGAAACTTGAGCAATTCACACCTACAAGAGGGATTCGGCAGGGAGATCCGATATCTCCTTACCTGTTCTTGTTGGCAGCAGAGGGCCTTTCGTGCCTCCTAAAATGTCAGAATGAGTCATCGCCCATCAACGGAATCAAAGTGGCAGAAACGGCTCCGCCGGTTAGCCACTTACTTTTCGCCGATGACAGCCTGCTGTTCTTCAAGGCTGGTAGTGAGGGAGCTGTTAGAAATATGCCCTAGAGGCAATAATAAATTAGTTATTATTATATTTCCTTGTTCATGATAATCGTTTATTATCCATGCTATAATTGTATTGATTGGAAACTCAAATACATGTGTGGGTACATAGACAACACTGTGTCCCTAGTAAGCCTCTAGTTGACTAGTTCGTTGATCAAAAGATGGTGAAGGTTTCCTAGCCATGGACATAAGATGTCATTTGATAACGGGATCACATCATTAGGAGAATGATGTGATGGACAAGACCCAAATTATAAACATAGCATATGATCGTGTCAGTTTATTGCTATTGTTTTCTGCATCAAGTATCTGTTCCTATGACCATGAGATCATGCAACTCCCTGACATCGGAGGAGTACCTTGTGTGTATCAAACGTCGCAACGTAACTGGGTGACTATAAAGATGCTCTACAGGTATCTCCGAGGGTGTCTGTTGGGTTGGCATGGATCAAGACTGGGATTTGTTACTCCGTATGACGGAAAGGTATCTCAGGGCCCACTCGGTAATACAACATCACAATGAGCCTTGCAAGCAATGTGACTAAAGTGTTAGCCACGAGATCTTGTATTACGGAACGAGTAAAGAGACTTGCCGGTAACGAGATTGAACTAGGTATAGAGATACCGACGATCGAATCTCGGGCAAGTAAGATACCGAAGAACAAAGGGAATATCATACGGGATTAACTGAATCCTTGACATAGAGGTTCCACCAATATAGATCTTCGTAGAATATGTAGGAACCAATATGGGCATCCAGGTCCCGCTATTGGTTATTGGCCGTAGAGGTGTCTCGGTCATGTCTACATAGTTCTCGAACCCGCAGGGTCTACACACTTAACGTTTGGTGACGATTAGTATAGTTGAGTTATTGTGTTGGTGACCGAAGGTTGTTCGGAGTCCCGGATAAGATCCCGGACATGACGAGGATCTCCGGAAGAGTCCGGAGGTAAAGATTGATATATGTGATAATAGTGTTTTGATCTCCGGAAGGGTTCCGGAATTCACCGGAAGGGGTTCCGGATGTTTACCGAAGTGTTCGGGTACAACAACACTTTATATGGGCCAAAGGGGTAAAGCCCACGAGGTATTGGAAAGTGCAAAAGGAAGTTTTGCTGCTGCCTTAAGCGGTACTACCGCTTGTAAGGCAGTACTACCGCGTAAGCGGTACTACCGCTTGTGTGAAGCGGTACTACCGCTCGTGAGCGGTACTACCGCTTGTACGCGATACTGCTGGAATCCGAGTTAGACTCTTTCTGTGCGGGCCAAACCGACCTTGTGCGGGCAAAACCGACCTTGTGGAGGCTTTCTCTCCAAGTTTAGACCCCAGGGCTCAACATATAAATAGAGGGGCAGGGCTAACACACGGGACACATCAAGATTTCCCAAGCCGTGTGCCGGCAACCCCAACCCTCTAGTTCCTCCCGTCATAATCTCCGTAGTGCTTGGCGAAGCCCTGCAGAGATTGTTCCTCACCACCATCACCATGCCGTCGTGCTGCCGGATCTCATCCACTACTTCACCATCGCTCGCTGGATCGAGGAGGTGAAGGCGTCATCAAGCCGTACGTGTGTTGAACGCGGAGGTGCCGTCCGTTCGGCACTAGTTCGTGATCGGATCGAGGGACGACTTGCGATTTGGATCGTGGAGACGTTTGACTACATCAACCGCGTTTCTTAACGCTTCCGCTTAGCGATCTACAAGGGTATGTAGATTCACTCTCCCTCTCGTAGATGCTCACCACCATGGATAGATCTTTGTGTGGAAGAAGTGAATGCAAATAACCATGACAAAGTTGGATGTTTCACCAATCTTGGGTACTTGAATTTCATAAGGAATTTTTTGAGCTTTTTAACCGCACCAAGAGAAATTATGAGCTCAAGCAAATCCATTATAACGGAGATGTACTACAAATAGATTACATTTGTTGGAAGACTTTGAACCAGAAAGCATCCTGTATTGGATTAAATCATGTTACCAAGACCATTGCGGCTCGCGATGAATGGTGGGCAAGCGGGTGCACATGAAAATCAATGACTAACAAATTAGTAGTGCACGATATTTACAAATAAGTGAGCTTTTCAAAAAGGGAATTCCTATATGACGAACTGTGGTCAGGTCTTTGTACGACACCTAACATCAGCCTTCTATCATGTTTTTTTTAGTTTATTAAGCCTGATGGTCCGATTGCACATCGTATCAGCATCGGACTCAAATTCATCGTATCTGCAGTACTTCCATTTAAAAATGGGATGTGGATAAGAACGGCGTGGCCACATGGCAGTGACAGATTAGGAGGCTTAAAATGGAAAGTATGGTAGAATCTAGCGGTTAATTAATACTCCCTCCGTCTCAAAATAAGTGACTCAACTTTACACTAACTTTAGTAGGAGCAGTTAGCTGGTGACACTGTAGGAGTAAGTGGCATGGCGCTAGTAACTAAACAAGTGCATGCATGTACTCCCTCCATCACAGTTTACTGGGCGTAGTTTCATTTTCATGCATTTCCACCACCGGATGGAGATTAGGCGTATTTGGATTAATGCCCAATTAATTAGGGCGTTGTACTCCGCAGTGCTTAATTGCTTCGCAGGTGTGTACGCGGGTGGAAAGTTGCATGCACCACTGCATGGGCTAGGACTGCTCGTTTACTGGCTGTGGGGCACACTGTGCGTTAATTTCTCTGCTAATTAGGCGCCGTTGTTAACAACCGATGCTATTTTTCATTACGTGGTATAGCCAATCACTAATCACCTTGGTCCCAGAGATTTTTCCAGCGCGCTGTGTAAACTGTGAAGGAGGGAGTATGCACGATGAGACGCGCACGCTTTTATTTATGCTTTTTGACACTGTGTTAAGGCTAAGTGGCCGCGCTAGTAGGAACTAATTAGAGACATGCTTTAAATCACATTTTCTAGATGCGCTTTTATCCAAAGTGGAAGTGAAATGCAAAAAAGCCATCGAGCTCGTTTCACCTAGTACGACAACCCACGGGGACAACGATACAAAGTGCATGTACCCGCCTAGCGGAGATCTTATTATGCGTGTTGAGGTAATCTAAATAATTTTCACTGAGATATACATGATCTATCCAGAGTTAGTGCGACTGACTCACTATCAAGGATTACATATCTAACTATCTAGGGAATTGTTTAATCCTCATTGTTAACTTTTTTTCGTCTGGTCACCATTTTCGGCGTTAGACGACAAAGAGAAGAAAATGGAGGGAGAGGAACATATGCAAGTTGCAATAAAGACCTTTTTGCCTCAATTGGCCATTGATGATAATACTAGTAGTAGTTAGTCTTAATTAATCAATCGATCAACTTAACAATGTATATATAGTGCAGGTTATGGAAAGCTTCTATCTCTCTATCTATCTATGGTGCGGCAAGTGGTCGTTTTATATATGATTGATCCCCTGTTATCGGTTAGGTTGTCTCTCCATGCGTGCTTGATTAGTTAGTCAACTAATTGAGTCCATTCCGCTGCTCTAGCAGGCCGGCCTGCATGCTACTCCAAGTCTCCAACTATCTATTACAACAAGTTGTGCCCGGCTCCGGCGAGGGAAGGGCGATGACGGCAGCGCGCCTTTGGCTCGCTTCAATGCTTGTAGTCATAACTAGGTGGTCTACAAATCAGGATGTATTTTTTATTATTTCTTATGTTCGCTGTACTGGCATGATTGAAAATGAATAGATCGAAAGTTTCAGGCAAAAAAATACTATGAGTACCTCTCATGCATCAACTTTGATTCACTACTAGTGCGGCTGCATGCGATCAGACATGCATGTACCTCACATGGGATTATTTTGGTTGGAACAAGACTGCACACACCTAATCCATGGACACAATTTGGTGTCAAAAATCCAAATGATCACAAGATTGTTAATTTGACCATGTCCCGTTGCACCTGCACCACACTAACATGGCTACATGCTCTGGTCCCCAAAACTCAAAACCATGGACATTTCAATCACCAGGTAGCTGATGAACCTTTGGCCACAGAAAAGGTGAATCTTTGAGACTATACGGTACACATAAAGGGCATCCACCCACCATGAAAGCCGGCGGAAGTGCGGAGATATTTAGATCGAGATGCATAATATCTTCTTCTCATATGATCTTATCCCAGACGTTAGCTAGCCTGCCACCTTTGCCAAAAGGTTAACGTTTCCATGTTTCTCTCGCATATATGCACATCATCCCACTCTACACCAAGAGGATTTACTGTTTTATCGGTTCTCCTCACGTCCGACGGCTTTTCTAGCACCAAGAAACGCTGAGGCGGAACACCATGGATCAATGAGTGTTTCGGCTCCAACGTCTCGGTGGTCTTGTGGGGAATAAAAGTCACGCGGATCCATCAAGGTCACATGGCTCACAAAATAAACTATGATCAAGTAAAACAGTCACCCCTAAATTGTAGTGCAAGTATTACAGACGGACCCATAAGTCCTCTACTAGACCAATAGCGCCTCAAGAGAAATGCAAATAAGCATATGAAGAGAATCAAAAAAAAAATCATCACTAAAAACAGCCCGCGTACATCTTCGGTGTCGTGTGGCAAAAGTAGATGATCAGCTGTTAAGTTTCAACAAGTGTCCTGATGGTTGGCTCTTGATCAACAAACCCAACCATATCGGCTACACATGAAATTGTGGTTCAAAAAAAAGCTAGACATCACATTCACACCAGCGATCAAATGAACTTGAATGGTGACCAAGGTACCCTGATGATGAATTGTCTTTCCACCCGCGCTCCATCTCCATCACTTGAGCTCCTATCATTTTGTCCTTCAATCAATGGCGAATTGATTCCATTTGAGACTAAAAGCTTCATTAGATGTGATCTGAGAGTATATTGGAGCACACAAAACAAATCAAAAACGACAATTGATTCCCCGCTGATGTTCATATAAGCAACATTAATCGAAGCTATTCTTATTCTACCAACCCTCAATGATTTGTTAGAGGATGATCACGAAGAAGGAGCAGCCATTTTTTAAGTACAGGGGTACCATCTGCAGAGCTTGCATCAGAGCCTAAGTAAAGTCTTAAACGCTGCAAGTCTTATTTTATAGAGGGGACACAAAAATTAACGTGACCAAATACATTGGATTGACAATGGCCTAGATAAAAATGAAAGGTGGAAGAGTACTGAAGGTGCAATAACAGTACGGATTTTTTTCTCTATTGCGAGAAAAACATTTCAAGCCTGATTAATCAATTGATTACGAGCTGACAAACTGCTTTTTTTTACACAAAGCTGACAAACTGCTAAGTAAATTTTTTAGGCTTAAACTGCTAGGTAATTAATACTAGTACTACTACCTAACAGAAACACCAGAAAATGAGTAAGATAAAAGCTAAGGCAAGAACGTGCTATCCCCGCCACCAGCCGGCGCTTCCAGCTCGCCGCACCTCCCGCACCTGTTGTTCGCCGCTGCCACCACCACGACCACCGTTGGCGCCACCAGCAGCTGAGCCGGGGTGGCGACGATGGGGGCGCGGCAGGAGGGGCAGGTGGCGCACGTTCGGAGCCAGGCGTCGACGCAGGCCACGTGGAAGTTGTGGCCGCAGCGCGGGAGCACGCGCACGCTCTCTCCGTCGGTGAACTCTGCCAGGCATATCGCGCACTCCAACGGCGACGAGCATGCCGCCGCTGATGATGATGATGACTGCGGTGAGGCGCCGGCCGCGGCGAAGGAGACGGTGGGCAGCGCGTCGATGGCCTTCTTCTTGAGGCCCTTCGGGGGTGGGTTGGAGGAGGAAGTGGAGCTGGAGCGTCGGCGTCGGCATGCGCATCGGGAGACAAGGGCGAGGCCGAGGACGCAGACGAGAGCGCAGAACAGGGACGCTAAGATGACCGCCATGTCCGAGTCCACCGCCATCACCGGCGCCGTCTGCTGCTGCTCTGGATTAGGGGGCGGCAGCGAGGAAGGCGACGGAGACGGTTCGCCGGGGCCGACTGTGACGGCCGTACTGCGGTGCAGGAGGCTCGCTGGAGAGCGCATGGTGTTGATGTGGTCTGGAATACTCCGGCGGGCTGGCAGCTAGGAGCTTTGACTAGAGCGGATGTGTGCGTCTGAGCGTGAGGTTTTATAGCGTGGAAGGCCGCCGCTGGTGGAAGGAGCGGTGGCCCCTGGACAGGTAGCACCGGGCCCACGTGGTGGTGGCGGGCGCCAGTACGGGTCCATGCATGCCACTCTAGGATATTTGCGGTAACTTTGTTTGTACAATTATTATCCTTCTGGTTTGGTAGTGACACTACTACGTTGAAAGCAAGCATAGGAGAAGAAGCTAGTGACACTGTTGTGCTGAGTGGTAGTGATCAGTGGTAAAAAAAAAATCCCTCCCTTTATTATTATAAGTGAACAAGCACATTAAAACGCGTCTATATACATCCGAATCGAAAATGTTAAAACATCTTATAATAGTAGTGAATGGTGGGAGTAGTGGTAATAACTAAACGTCTAATTAGAGACCAACCACAGTATGTGTAAAAGGATGAGATATGCTTTAGCTCTTTTGGCTTGTGCTTTGCTCCCAAAGGAAAAAGGTTGTGGTGCCAAGCACTTTTCTTATTGTAAAGTGAAGGAGGAAAAGAAGTATATTCGAGGCCCCTTTTGACTAAAATCGTGTGGTAATCTTTTTCTTATGTTCTTCTTTTCGTATTCACCGTTGGTTATCGTACCTCAAGCATAAGGGAAAGAAATGGATGAAACTTTTGCTTTATTATGGTGCTGTATAAAATGGCTTGCATGTCTATTCATGGTCCGGAATGGTGGATCCTATGCACGTATTCTTTGTTCAAAGAACAAAAAATGTGGAGAAATGGCCTTTACAGAGGTATATACAATTGATGGTCCAAAATGGTGAAGAAATGACACATGTGATTTTGTTTCATGAAACTTTGCCAAAAAATAGAATAATGATCGGAAACACAAAAATAGTCATTTAAGAAAAATCAGCGAAACAATTGACTATGGAGTAAGTAATGCATGTAATATTTGGTCGTATTTGTTTTCCTAGTACCAAACGTGTGGATAGAGAGGGCGGGCCCATATGACAGTGAAAGGCACTAGCACGCCTGCATGCTTAAGTGCTTGTTCGTCTTAGTATGGATATAGGAGGGATTGGTAGGGACCTTCGAACAATTTCCTGCTACTCCCCTTCAATCCCTGTTGATCCACTGTAAATTGAACATGTCCTAAATCGGCTTGGTATACTGTATTAGGTGGGAAGGTACATGGTAGAATCTAGCTAGTGATGGTACTGTTGTAGGAGGAGTGAGTGGCATGGCTCCAGTAACTGAAACATGTGCACATGTATGCAAGACAAGAGACACATACTTTTAATCGTGCTTTTGACGCTACTGTACGAGGAGAAGGAGGAGGAGGAGGAGGAGGGGGAGAAGGAGGCCCAGTGGCAGATTAGAGATAAAGAGGCGCGCCTTTAGATCGTGCTTCTGTCAAAAGTGAAAGTGAGATACGAAAGAGCTGTGGAGCTCGATGATTTCATCCACATGAGCAAGACAACGCACGGGGAAAACAATGTAAAGTTTGTGCAGTGCACACACGTAGCTATCGCCTAGCAGCCCGAGATCCATATATATCATGCGCATTGAGGTGATCTATATAGTTTATCACTAATTAAGATATACATGCATGATCCATCCAGAGTCAGTGCGAGGACTCATTGTCAAGGATTATACTCCCTTCGTCCTGAATTACTTGTTTTAGATTTGTCTTGATACAGATATATCTAGACATATTTTAGTGTTAGATACATCTGTATCTAGACAACTTTAAGACAATATATCGTGGAGTCAATTACACCACCGGTGCTTGAACTTGACGCGAAAAGTCACTTTAGTGCTAGAACTTGTGGTGTACAATAAACCGGTGCAACAACTTGGCTTAGGCGTGCAAATACGGTGCAAAATGCGGTTGAATACGCCCACAGGGCTGACTAGGCATGACAGCGTGGCGTGGGGTCCGCTGTCAACGACCCAAAGTTGGAGGCCAGAACGTGTGACCTTTTTTTTGCGTAAACACCCTCAATATTTTTTTCCTCACAAAAAAGCCCCTGATGAGGGTAAAAATAATTAGTTGTCTCACCATCCTACATGAGAAAAAACAAAAACAGTCCTTTTGGGGACTTGACCCGAGTACCTGTAGGTACGGGGAATACGCAACTAGCCAGTCCAGCCTTGGGAATTTGTTGACTCATATGATTACATATTGTTTTATATCCTTTTCGTTAAAAAATGTAAATAAGATTTTTGATACGAGTTTTTTTTTTTTTTGCAGGAGATACGAGTTAAGAAAGAAGGCTTAGGGACTCGAATTAGCGACTACACAAAGACCTGCAACCGATCCAGCCACTACAACCAAAGACAATTGTTGCCTCCAGATAACAAGTATACTTTGAATGTAAACTATAATCATGTGTTATAAATAATATACATAGACGTAAAATAAAAAACATTTAAAAAATTATCATGTAATTTCATAAAATATTCACTTATTAATTATATAAATATACATATAATTAAATTAATAAATATACAAATATTTGTATAAGTATTTTAAACAAGTTCGTACATATTCAAATAAATGCTTTACTCGCAAAAAAAGCTCATATAAGTTAAAACAATTCACAATTTTAATAAGTTAAAACAATTCACAATTTTTTTACTTTCTACATGCGCTCTGCAAATATCTTAAAAAAATTAACGCGTACAAAATGGGCCGCACTAAGTGCAGTCCATGCCCAGTGAGCTTCTTTGTTATAATATATTTACAATAGCTATCCAATATTTCTCAAAAAAAAATACAATAGCTATCCAATATGGACATGAGAAATGTTGGGGCTGCAGTCGCTAGTACCCTGAGCGTGCACTCTGCAAATCTCGGGTTCGAGACCGAGCCGGACCTATTTTCGTCATTATTTACACTTTGTACTGACAGTCGAGACCCGCCTTGCTAGGGCTTTCTCGTAACAAAAAAAATTCGAGGGTATTTTTGCAAATTAACAAGCCACACACCCTGCCTCTCCCGTCCGGTCGCTGACAGCGGGCCCCATGCCACGCTGGCGTGCCTAGTCAGCCCCGCAGGCGTATTCAACTGTGATTTGCACCGTATTTGCACAAGGAAGCCAAGTTGTTGCACCGGTTCAATGTACACCGCAAGTTTTAGCACTAAAGTGATTTTTCTAGCCAAGTTTAAGCACCGGTGATGTAATTGACTCTATATCGTGTTACCTGTCCTTACATGGCGAAAAACATTGCAAAGGAAAAGGGGATAAAAGTACAATACTATAACTTCTTCCTCTTGCTCTTACTTATGATATCTTTAACGAGAACACCATGAGTTATCCCACGATTAGTTCCCAGCTCGGCCAGTGAACACAATCTTAATTAGTTTGCGGAGCAAAATGCTTTGTGGTACATATATGTACATATAGAAGTGCTCACCCAAGACTTGGTGCGTAAAGCTACCCCAGCTGATTGATCGATCGATCTGCCGCTTTTGATTAAAACTTTTTTTCCAGGCAGGCCGGTCGCCGTTTCCGGCGCAAGCTAGACCGCGATAAAGAGCTAAACAAAATACAGAGGAACATGAATGCAAGTTGCAAGACCTTTTGACTCGATTCGTATGTTGCTAACTACATACACATATAATACTACTAGCTACTAGGCTTAATTAATCAGCCCTTTAACTTAACAACGTACATATTGTGCAAAGCAGCAGATTTTTTTTTTGAAACTATGATGATTTTTATAGCAAATTCGGAAACTATACACCCTAAAGCAGAAAAATCAAAACTATGGCCCCGTCGGCCGCGTTGGCCGAAGAGGGCCTTTTCGGCCAACCATTGGCCGAAGAGTCCCCAGCTGGGCCGAAAATAGTAACTTCAGCCAATCGTTGGCCGAAGAGTGGTCTTTGGTCAACCGTTGGCCGAAGAGTAGTCTTTGGTCAACCGTTGGCTGAAGAGTAGTCTTTGGTCCCGCCATTTTATTTCCCGTCATTTTCTCCCGCCATTCTCTCCCGTCATTTTCTTTCCCGCCCTTCTCTCCCGACATTCTCTCCCGCCAACTTATTTCCCGCCCTTCTCTCCCGACATTCTCTCCCGCCATTTTATTTCCCGCCATTCTCCCCCGCCATTTTCTCCCGCCATTCTCTCCCGCCATTTTCTCCGGCCATTCTCTCCCGCCATTTTCTTTCCCGCCCTTCTCTCCCGACATTCTCTCCCGCCATCTTCTCTTCTCAACCTATAAAACCCCCTCCACACTAAGGAGGGTAAGCAGGCCAGTGTAGTCTCGTCAAGATGTCCGGTTATCCTTTCGATCGTAGTTTTCACCCTAGTATGTCGAAATGTCTTCTGAGGTTAGCCGCCAATTTCGAGATAGACAATAGGATAGTTCTATGGAACGAACTCCTCAGTAGTGACACCTTACTGAATGAGTTGGCTCACGCATTAAGTAGGTGCGTGTGGCCTGCAAGGACCTTTGAGGAGATACGAAAAGAACTTCTCAGGTTGCATGGAAGGTGGAAAAAACAACAACATAAGGGTGAAGCATTCCTAAAGGCTGCAGCAGAACATACTTATTTATGGATCCAAGACAGCGAGGACGAAGATGATCTTTTCATGCCGAGCACGAAGGGCAAGAGTACCGCATCGTCGAAGGGCAAGAGTGCTGCATCGACGGAGGATGTCGCACTCTTGCTCTTCGACGATGCGGTACTCTTGCCCTTATGTTGTTGTTTCTTCCACCTTCCATGCAACCTGAGAAGTTCTTTTAGTATCTCCTCAAAGGTCCTTGCAGGCCACCCGCACCTACTTAATGCGTGAGCCAACTCATTCAGTAAGGTGTCACTACTGAGGAGTTCGTCCCATAGAACTATCCTATTGTCTATCTCGAAATTGGCGGCTAACCTCAGAAGACATTTCGACATACTAGGGTGAAAACTACGATCGAAAGGATAACCGGACATCTTGACGAGACTACATTGGCCTGCTTACCCTCCTTAGTGTGGAGGGGGTTTTATAGGTTGAGAAGAGAAGATGGCGGGAAAGAAGATGGCGGGAGAGAATGTCGGGAGAGAAGGGCGGGAAAGAAAATGGCGGGAGAAAATGGCGGGAGAGAATGGCTGGAGAAAATGGCGGGAGAGAATGGTGGGAGAAAATGGCGGGGGAGAATGGCGGGAAATAAAATGGCGGGAGAGAATGTCGGGAGAGAAGGGCGGGAAATAAGTTTGCGGGAGTGAATGTCGGGAGAAAAGGGCGGGAAAGAAAATGGCGGGAGAGAATGGCGGGAGAAAATGGCGGGGGAGAATGGCGGGAAATAAATAGGCGGGACCAAAGACTACTCTTCGGCCAACGGTTGACCAAAGACTACTCTTCGGCCAACGGTTGACCAAAGAGCATGCATCTTCGGTCAACGGTTGACCAAAGACCACTCTTCGGCCAACGGTTGGCTGAAGTTACTATTTTCGGCCCAGCTGGGGACTCTTCGGCCAACGGTTGACCAAAGAGCACTCTTCGGCCAATGGTTGGCCGAAAAGGCCCTCTTCGGCCAACACGCGGCCGACGGGGTCATAGTTTTGATTTTTCTGCTTTAGGGTGTATAGTTTCCGAATTTGCTATAAAAATCATCATAGTTTCAAAAAAAATCCAAAGCAGCTATCTATGAATCTATCCATGCACGGCGAGTGATCGTTTATACTATCTGAATCGAGCTCGTGCTATCAGTTAGGCTGTCTCTGCTACCTGCTTTAGCCGGGGAAGACTAGTATGGGATCTGCCCTTTAGGTGAGATGGTAGGATCAACCTCAAAATTTTATATTTAGACAATCCGAAAAATTCTGAATTTCTTTACAACATACCTGCGGGGTATGTCTACAACTTCAAAAAAAAAATCAGCTCAAACATCAATCTACATTTAGAGATTCAAAAAGACAAATTCGACTATGAATAGTTCAGCTTTGGGTGAATAGTATTTGACACTATTCACATCCAATTTTCTGTTTTTTGGTTCTCTAAGTGTACTTCGAATTGGGAGCTCAAACGTTTTGAGGTTGTACATCAAACGTTGATGTGTGTCTGAAAATATTTTTGAACATGTTTTGTATCTTCAAACAATTTGATCTCATTGATCTCACCTAAGGGCAGATCCTATACTTGTCTCCCTCGCTTTAGCATATTAGGCCAGTGCATGAACGACTTTTAGTAGTGCATGCAAGTATATGCAACTGCATGTCGATCAGTTACGCCGGACCATTGGTTCATACAAGACTGTCAGACACCCCGACTCTGACCATCAGTGGCGGATCTAGGATTTAAAGACAGGGTGGTCCTTTTCAAAAATAATAATTTTGACAACAAATATGACATGTAAACGTTTTAACTAATTACCACATAAAAATAGATCAATATGGTCTTACAAACATACTAAAGTTCTTATCAAGTGTCAGTTTTGCATAAAAGAACCCTACGTAGTACATACCTTGAGAAGTTCAAAGAAGACTATGTTTCTGGCCTACGCTTTTGCATGGCCATGAAAAGTATCATTTATATTATCTTCATTCACCTTGGAGGAAATATCCTGCTCAATGTATGTGAATAGACAATCATCCAAAAGACTATCACCCATCCAAAAGACTTTCACTAAAAAATATACCTCAAGTTTGCTCTACGGTCACATTCAACATAGACATTGCCGGTTCCTGAGTTTGCTCTTCACCACAACCGCCATATGCACAAGTTCTCCATCTTGCACTTCGGACACATCCACATAGTCTTTTTCCCTGTCTTCATAGCATGTCTCTTAAAAAGAGAAGCAATGTTTCCGGCCCTCTTCATCCTTAAATATTTCTGCAATACTCCCTCCATCACGACAAGTATTTTGGAATGGAGGGAGTAATTATTTGCTTTCTATCAATTATAACGACATTGGACTGGGCATAACTATGTGTATGTGTTCATCAGTTCATCTACATATGTACTATACTGGATAGCAATTAGCTAACCCTAAATTAAAAATTGGGGAATGGGCAGTGGATGAGATGTATACCTTAGATCGAAAATAAGAAGAGTGCCATAGTGCAAACTGGGGGGGCGGTACCGGCTTGTAGGGCACCAGGCAGTGGGCACTGCCGTCTGCCGGTTGCCGCACTGGGCACGGCAAGTAGCCCCGGACGCGCGATGGCGTCGAGCGCCGGGCGGGCGGTGCGGAGAGAAAGGAGACTATGGGGGACGGTGAGGCACGCGGGGACGGCGAGCGGGCAATTCTAGGGGAGCGACTCAGGGCCTGTTCTGAAGTCCTCCAGCTCCAAACTTCACAAACTTCACAGATGAATTTGTCCCGAACAGTTTTGCTACGAGAAGCTGGCTTCTCGAAGTTATGCCCGATGGCAGTGCAAAATCCTGGAGGAGCGTCGGCCCAGCTCCACCGATGCGAAAAGCTGGAGTTGGCCAGTATTACCACCGAAGTGCCACCGCCAAGTCCAAGCCAGCGAACCGGTACGCTCGCAGGAAACATAACGCTCCTCTCGCTCTCCATCGAATCGGTACAGGGGCGGCTTCCCTCGATGTCTAGCCCATACTGGGCTGCCTCCAACCGGCCCAGCAGGCTTTTTGCCTCCAAACTGGGCTGCAGCGAGTGGAGAAGCGACCACAGCTGCCGAACGGTTTTTTGATCGCTGCGTGGAGTGAGAAGCTCGCCAGAGAAGTAGAAGCTGCAGATTCGGTGGAGTTGAGAGGGTTTCAGAACAGGCCCTCAGTCCCCGGATGCTGGAGCGACTAGCCAACGAGCCAACGAGGCAGTGGCTCGATGCGTTTTTCTCAGGGCTAGCCAGAGATGGGCTGGGACGGTAAATTCATTTTTTAGGGGAGATATTGGGCTTTCATTTTTTTTCTTGCCCAACTCTAAATACCTAGATATATAAGCCGGTCAAAAATCTCAGGGTGGGCCGCGGCCCACCCTGTCCACCCTGTGGCTCCGCCAAGTGACCATGAACCCGGTTAGCTGCACTACAAATGCACCACACGACACGTACATGCATGTTGGTCCCCAACATCCAACTAGCCACGGACACATTTCAATCACGATGAGATGATGAATCTTGGAAAAAAAATTAAGGTGAATCTTTGAGACAAGACGCTACACATAAAGCACATCCATCATGCAAAAGTGCACACATACTCAGATAGGAGATTCAGAGTATATATACACATCTTTTTCATGATCTTATCTCCACAATTAGCTGGCCAGCCACCTTTGCTAAAAGGGCTCCCCGTGCCCATGCTCTTCCACATATATGCCCATCGGTACACCGTACACAGGTTCTCTCGAATATATGTGGGCGAATCAGTGGTGCAAGTACTTGGTTTTCTTGTTCGGATCATAACAGTTTTCCATCGCGTCATTCTGATTCAGCCCGAATCGAATTGAAACCTTACCTAGGTTGCCGAGAGTGTTTTTCGCGGGTATTTCATTGGTTTTCCCTTCATGGCTGACAACCTTTCTGGTACCGAGAGGTGAGGGGACCATGGATGAACGTTCGATTTCAAATCGTTTATGTGTTCTCAACATGCTTCCCTTGATTTCTCTGCGAAACTCAAGAAAGCACCACACGGGAGGGAAATAGTGTATGTGACTAGAATTAACGAGAGGAGAGATGGTCACGTCAGAGCCCCAGAGCATAGCGTGTACCTTTGTTTAAACCAGGGCCTCCGTACGACTGTGTGACGAATGGTTAAACATTTGTTAACAAATTATTGGCGCCAAATTCGAGCAATCCAATGGGGTTCTCCATCCGCTTCCGTTTGATTTATTTTTTCGAGAGAAATCCACTTCCGTTCGATGATTCCTCTGTGGGAGTTTTATTTTTGAAAGATCCAGCAAATTGCTGGCTTCAATTAGATTTAGCAGAAAGCAGCAGAAGAACAATATGGGGAGGATCCGAAGATCAAAGAAAAAAGAGAAAAACGGCAACCCTATTGGATGCACAACAACACTACACTTACACGGTGGATCGCCCTCCGCCCACAATAGGACAACGCAGTTCCGACTCCGGCAGAGAACTACGGAGAACTAGACAAGGTTGGCGTCACGGAAAATCGCCGAACAGACTACCTGTCGTCCGTCATCGTACGCCACCGGGGCCCCGCACCGCAGCTTCGACTTCACAACAACAAGCAGCCGACGTAATCTCACGGACACGCCGGAGAAGAGCCGACTACCACGACCAATGCCACGCCTCCCACAATGCTCACCACCGTCATCATTGCCACAGAAGCCCGACCGCCCTCATTGCCAGGCGGACATGACCAAGCAGCACGAATGACCTCCCCCACCTATCATTGGTCCCTCTGGCCGGCAAGAAGCTCCTGGAATAATGCCCCAAGAGGTGCGACGCACGTCGCCATCATCGCCCGATCCCAGGGGATCAAGGGTTTCCCCGAGCTTCCTTTCATAGTGGAGCGAGTAGAAACGCCACAGCGACGCCTTCAAAAAGGAAGCAGCGCCCGCAGGCTTCACCAATCGCCTGCCACGGCCCAAAGACCGGCAGCAAGGTCTTCACCCGGCGCTGCACCGCCAACCACCAACCGAGGCCAGACCACTTCCGTGGGAGTAAACAAGGAGAGAAAAGAAGCTAGCAGGGATTTTTTTTCCATGGAAGCTAGGAGGAGTTGAGTAGGGAAATCCCTATTCACTGCATTCTGCGGCAGATCGCATAAGCTACAAGCGAGCAATGCCAAAACGGGCCGGCCCCTTTTTGCCGTAACAGTGTACACACGGTCCCTGTTTTGGTAACCTCCCAGAAGGTTCCTGGACCAGTTTCCTTTCTCCATTTGTTTCATAACTTATTTTTCTAATTTTATTTCGGTTTTTTATTTTGTATTTTCCTTTTTTCCTTTTTTTCCTTTTTTCTCTTTTTATTTTGTTCTTTTATGAAATTCATAAATTTCAAAAAAGGTTAGTGATTTTATAAAAAATGTTCAAAATTTCAAATTGTGTTCATGTTTTCCAAAAATATTCGGAAATTGAAATAATGTTGGTGTTTTAATAAAATGATCATGTTTTTCAAAAATGTTTGAGAATTTCAAAAAAGTTCCTATTTTCAAAACTTGTTCACAAAATTTTAAAAACTAATAGAGGATTTTAAAAAACATGTTTTTCATAATTGCTGCTGTTTTTTAAAAAATGTTCTTTATATATTCTGAAAATATACAATGTGAATGATAAAAGTAGCGATCAAACATAATTTTTTTAAACGTTAATCATTTATGTTAACAATGTTAAACAGGTATAAAAAAAGTTCTTGATGCATACGTAAAATGTACAAATGTGTATGAAAAAAATGTAAACATGTGTTGAAGGAAAAAGATAAAAAAAAAACAAAGAAAAAGTGGTGAAAAGCAAGAAAACAGAATAAAGAAACACCTCATAAATGAAGAAAAATGAAAACCCAAAGAAAACCGTGAAAGCAATGAGGAAACAAAGAAAAACCAAGAAAAACAAAACAAAACACAAAGAAAGAAAGAAGGGAAAAAAACTGAGAAAAAACATAAAGAAACCAAAAAGAAATCATAGAGAAAGAGAAAGAAAAAACCCATTGAAAACACAGAAAAGAAACAAAGAAAACCGATGAAAAAAACCCAGAAAAACAGAAAAACGAAGAAAATCCGTCAGAAAACAAAGAAAAGCGAAAGAAAAAACAAAATAAAACTAAAAACAAATGAAAAAACTACGTCTTCTCATCGAGACTGCCGGGTTGTGCCGGTCTGTCTGCAGACGCCGTCCGGCCATGATCGAGTTCATCGCCGGATGATTGTGGACACGCCGCCGCTTCTGATGAGCTGCCAATAAATTAATCGTGTTCCAGTAATGTGACTAGTGTACGCACTGGCGGAGCTAGGCCAGATGTTTTGGGGAGCCAGACACAAGATATGCGCAAGATATGGATGTTTGGGGGGCCAAAACACTATATTTTCCTAATCTAATCTCTTTCAAAAGAAAATCTTCATGTATTTGTACGAAGGCTGGGGGGCATGGCCCCTGCAGGAGTCAACAAAGCTCCGCCACTCAGTGTACGTAGAGATCATACCTTGGGTACTCACGGTTTCTCGTGGTCAACTCTGCGCGTGTAGGATTACCTTCAGAAAAAGTCTATCCTACCAAAATTTTGATCATGGTCACGATATTAGTTCTTGTTTGGATGAGTTGGCAACTTTTTGCCAACTCTGGTTCATTTTGGGCTTTTGGCACCATGCGGTCAACAGTAGTTCTCTACCAACAATACTTCATTTTTTTAAGCAATGTTAGCCAGATCATGAGCAACCCGCTCCCGAGCTTCATCGTGTTGTGGGCTCCCGAGCGATTCGTTCAGTATGTCCTCATCATAGGGACCGAACTCGCTCATCGACTGTGGGCTGTGGCTCTCCATACGCGGCGTGTGGTTCCGCACAGGGAGGGATTTCAGGTCGTTGTCGTCGGCGTCGTGATTGTTGTTGCCATCGCCGTTGTTGTTGTCGTCGCCGTCATCGTCACCACCGCTACTACTGGTGTTTGGTGTGTCCAACATGTAGATGTCGTAGGTCGAGGTCGCCTTCCACCTGCCCTACGACGCCATAGCCAGCGGCCGGCTGCCCGCGGACTCGCCGACCTCCTCTTCCGTGTCTGTCGCCCCGTCAGTGGTTCCTTTAAGGACGTCGATAAGATCTTCGACGTTGGCAACGAGATGGGTGGTGGGTGGCTTGAAAAAATTGGCTTCTTCCGGCAGCTCCGGGATCTAATTTGACATCGAGATCGGGAGATCCGATGTCTGCTGCTCCTGGATCTGGCGAGATGCCAAACCCGAGAAGATCAGTTCCTCGTAGCAGTTCACGTTGCACCCCATGTTGCCGAATCTTACGATCCAGCATAGAGTGAAGGGATCAACCTGGCCGACGTGGCCAATCGAGTAGGCAACAACGGTGACTCCCCTGAAGATGAACATTTGCCCCCGCATGAATGTCGTGCCAGAACCGATCTGAGCGTTGATTCGCACTCCCATCGCACCACCACGTTCACCCAGCAGGACCTGCATGAGCCACCATTCTTTTTTTAATGGTTTTTCTTTTAGTTTTTTAATAATATATATATTTTCCTTTCTTGTTTGGTTTTTCCTGTTACTTCTTCTTCTTCTTTTGATTTCTTTTTATTATCGTTTTTCTTTTTTCCTTTTTGAGTATATTTTTTCTAAAAAATATTTATAAACTTCAAAATTTGTTTATATGTTTTAAAAAATTAAAATTGTTCGGTTTCAAAAAATGTTCGTTGTTTTCATAATTTTGTTCAGGATTTCAAAAAATGTTCACGTTTTTCAAAATTTGTTCACAATTTCAAAGATGTTTGTAGTTTCAAAAACAATCTGAACATTCAAAAATATTTCTTTATTCAAAAAATTCCATAAATTCAAAAATGTTTGAGAATTTCAAAAGATGTTCCTGCTTTTCAAAAATTTCTCAACAAATTAAAAAACGATCGCCTTTCAGAAATTTTTTAGGAATTCAAAAATTAATCATGGTTTTAAAATTTGGTTCGGAATTTCAGAAAATATTTGCATTTTTCAAACAAATACACAAATGAATATATTTTTTGAGAATTTCAAAAATGTTCATGCTTTCTAAATTTGTGTCAGAAATTCAAAAAATGTTCCCATTTTTTCTAAATTTGTTCACAAAATCAAAAAATATTTGTGCTTTTTTCAAAATTTCTTTGTGCTTCCAAAAAAGTTAGAATTTTCGAAATTTGTTTGTCTTTTTCAAAATATATTACTCCCTCTGATCCATATTACTAGTCGCTCAAACTGATGTATCTCAGTGCTAGATACATCCGTTTGAGTGACAAATAATAAGGATCGAAGGGAGTAATAAAATTCAACATAAAATTGTTTATCAATTTTGTTCATGCTTTTCAAAAAGTTCCAATGTTTTTTAAAGGATTCAGAATTTCAAAAAGAAATGGCCGCAGTACTCGGTCTGGTTCGCTACAGTAACCTGGTTCGGTCGCTACAGTACGTGATTCGGTTGTTTTACTTTTTTTAGGTGAACCTGGTTCTTCTGCTAGAGTATCCGGTTCGGTCGCTATGACCCCAGCCCAGTTCGTTGCAGTAGCCAGTGGGCCGGCCCAGTCGGACGACCGTCTCTGCGAAGCTCTGGTGGTATGCCGTAGTTAACGACGGCATTTCCTAAACGGCGCCTTAAGCGCCGGTTTTTTGATACCTGCAAACGGGCGCACACCCCCGCCTACGCTTGGGCCGGCCCATCTTACACTTTTTTTCCTTTTCTGTAAGAACCTTCAGAGCGCCTATGGAGATTCGAGGAAGTGAAGTCGGCTCTTTTTCAGATGGCGCCTACTAAGGCACCAGGGTCAGATGGGTACCCCGCTCACTTTTTTCAGAGGCATTGGGGCGTTTGTGGAGATGAGATCACCTTGATCATATTAAAAATTCTGAGAGGGGAAGAAGAGGTGAATGACTTGAATGATACTATTTTGGTACTGATACCCAAGGTAACGAGTCCCACGCTTCTCACTCAGTTCCGTCCTATAAGCCTTTGTAATGTCATATATAAGATTGCTTCCAAAGTTTTGGCAAACAGATTGAAAACTTTCCTTCCGGAGATTATATCAGAGGAGCAATCGGCATTTGTTGGGGGAAGGCTTATTACTGATAATATTATCTCGGCTTATGAATGCCTTCACTTCATGAAGCGTAACAGGTCAAAGAAGAATGGTTTTTGTGCCTTGAAACTGGATATGATAAAAGCATATGATCGCCTTGAGTGGGATTACTTGCGAGCTATAATGACCAAATTGGGTTTTGCACCAGTTTGGGTGGATACAGTAATGAGGATGGTGAGCTCCGTTAAATTCTCAGTCTTATTCAATGGGAAGAAACTTGAGCAATTCACACCTACAAGAGGATTCGGCAGGGAGATCCGATATCTCCTTACCTATTCTTGTTGGCAGTGTTGGGGAACGTTGCATGGGAAACAAAAATTTTCCTACGCACACATAAGATCTATCCATGGTGATGAGCATCTACGAGAGGGAGAGTGAATCTACATACCCTTGTAGATCGCTAAGCGGAAGCGTTAATAAACGCGGTTGATGTAGTCGAACGTCTTCGCGATCCAAATCGCCGAGCGTCCCGCGATCCAATCACGATCCTTCCGATCTAGTGCCGAACGGACGGCACCTCCGCGTTCAACACACGTACGGCTTGATGACGCCTTCACCTCCTCGATCCAGCGAGCGATGGTGAAGTAGTGGTTGAGTTCCAGCAGCACGACGGCGTGGTGATGGTGGTGAGGAACAATCTCTGTAGGGCTTCGCCAAGCGCTACGGAGATTATGACGGAGGAACTAGAGGGTTAGGGTTGCCGCACACGGCTTGGGGAAATCTTGATGTGTCCCGTGTGCTAGCCCTGCCCCTCTATTTATATGTTGAGCCTTGGGGTCTAAACTTGGAGTAAAAGCCTCCTCCGGGTCGGTTTTGCCCGCACAAGGTCGGTTTGGCCCGCAGGGAAAGAGTCCAACTCGGATCCCTGCCGAACCGTGCACAGCCGCACACAAGCGGTAGTACCGCTTCACACAAGCGGTAGTACCGCTTGGGCGGTAGTACCGCTTCACACAAGCGGTAGTACCGCTCGGGCGGTAGTACCGCTTCACCAAGCGGTAGTACCGCTTACGCGGCAGCAAAACTACTTTTGCACTTTCCAATACCTCGTGGGCTTTATCCCTTTGGCTCATATAAAGTGTTGCTGCACCCGAACACTTCGGTAAACATCCGGAACCCATTCCGGTGAACTTCGGAACTCTTCCGGAGATCAAAACACTATTATCACATATATCAATCTTTACCTCCGGACTATTCCGGAGATCCTCGTCATGTCCGGGATCTTATCCGGGACTCCGAACAACTTTCGGTCACCAACATAATAACTCAATTATACTAATCGTCACCAAACGTTAAGTGTGTAGACCCTGCGGGTTCGAGAACTATGTAGACATGACCGAGACACCTCTACGGCCAATAACCAATAGCGGGACCTGGATGCCCATATTGGCTCCTACATATTCTACGAAGATCTTTATCGGTCAAACCTCTATGTCAAGGATTCAGTTAATCCCGTATGCTGTTCCCTTTGTTCTTCGGTATGTTACTTGCCCGAGATTCGATCGTCGGTATCACTATACCTAGTTCAATCTCGTTACCGGCAAGTCTCTTTACTCGTTCCGTAATACAAGATCTCGTGGCTAACACTTTAGTCACATTGCTTGCAAGGCTCATTGTGATGTTGTATTACCGAGTGGGCCCTGAGATACCTCTCCGTCATACGGAGTAACAAATCCCAGTCTTGATCCATGCCAACCCAACAGACACCCTCGGAGATACCTGTAGAGCACCTTTATAGTCACCCAGTTACGTTGCGACGTTTGATACACACAAGGTATTCCTCCGGTGTTAGTGAGTTGCATGATCTCATGGTCAAAGGAACAGATACTTGACATGCAGAAAACAATAGCAATAAACTGACACGATCAAATGCTATGTTTACAGTTTGGGTCTTGTCCATCACATCATTCTCCTAATGATGTGATCCCGTTTATCAAATGACATCTCATGTCCATGGCTAGGAAACCTTAACCATCTTTGATCAACAAGCTAGTCAACTAGAGGCTTACTAGGGACACAGTGTTGTCTATGTACCCACACATGTATTTGAGTTTCCAATCAATACAATTATAGCATGGATAATAAACAATTATCATTAACAAGGAAATATAATAATAACCAATTTATTATTGCCTCTAGGGCATATTTCCAACAGTCTCCCACTTGCACTAGAGTCAATAATCTAGTTCACATCACTATGTGATTTACATTGTAATGAATCGAACACCCATGCAGTTCTGGTGTTGTTCATGTTTAGCCTTTGGAAGAGGTTTAGTCATCGGATCTGCAACATTTAGATCCGTGTGTACTTTGCAAATATTTATGTCGTCCTCCTTGATGTAATCGCGGATGGAATTGAAACGTCGCTTTATGTGTCTGGTCCTCTTGTGAAATCTTGGTTCCTTGGCTAGAGCAATGGCACCAGTATTATCACAAAACAGAGTCATTGGGTTAAGTGCACTAGGCACTACTCCAAGATCTGTCATGAACTCCTTCATCCAGACACCTTCCTTCGCCGCCTCCGAGGCAGCGATGTACTCCGCTTCGCATGTAGAATCTGCTACCACGCTTTGCTTGGAACTGCACCAGCTAACCGCACCCCCATTAAGAATAAATACGTATCCGGTTTGCGACTTAGAGTCATCCGGATCAGTGTCAAAGCTTGCATCGACGTAACCCTTTACGACGAGCTCTTGATCACCTCCATAAACGAGAAACATGTCCTTAGTCCTTTTCAGGTACTTCAGGATATTCTTGACCGCCGTCCAGTGTTCCATTCCTAGATCACTTTGAAACCTTCTGACCATACTTATGGCAAGGCTGACATCGGGTCTTGTGCACAACATTGCATACATGATAGAGCCTATGGCCGAAGCATAGGGGATGACACTCATCTTTTCTCTATCTTCTGCAGTCGCTGGGCATTGAGTCTTACTCAACTTCACACCTTGCAAAACAGGCAAGAACCCCTTCTTGGACTGATCCATTTTGAACTTCTTCAAAATCTTATCAAGGTATGTGCTTTGTGAAAGTCCTATTAAGCGTCTTGATCTATCTCTATAGATCTTGATGCCTAATATGAAAGCAGCTTCTCCTAGGTCCTTCATTGAAAAACTCTTGTTCAAATATTCCTTTACGCTTTCCAGCATTTCTATATTGTTTCCAATCAGCAATATGTCATCCACATATAATATTAGAAACGCTATAGAGCTCCCACTCACTTTCTTGTAAATACAAGCTTCTCCGTAAACTTGTATAAACTCGAACGCTTTGATCACCTCATCAAAACGAAGATTCCAACTCCGAGATGCTTGCACCAGTCCATAAATGGATCGCTGGAGTTTGCAAACTTTGTCAGCATTCTCTGGATCGACAAAACCTTCTGGTTGCATCATATACAACTCTTCCTTAAGGTAACCGTTAAGGAACGTTGTTTTGACATCCATCTGCCAAATTTCATAATCGAAAAAGGCAGCTATTGCTAACATGATTCTGACGGACTTAAGCATCGCTACGGGTGAGAAGGTCTCATCGTAGTCAACTCCTTGAACTTGTGAAAAACCCTTTGCCACAAGTCGAGCTTTATAGACGGTGACATTACCGTCCGCGTCCGTCTTCCTCTTAAAGATCCATTTGTTCTGAATGGCCTTACGCCCTTCAGGTAATACTTCCAAAGTCCATACTTTGTTTTCATACATGGATCCCATCTCGGATTTCATGGCCTCTAACCATTTCTCGGAATCCGGGCCCATCATCGCTTCTCCATAGCTCGTAGGTTCATCGTTGTTTAACAACATGACCTCTAAGACAGGGTTGCCGTACCACTCAGGAGCAGTACGCGTCCTTGTCGACCTACGAGGTTCGATAGCAACTTGATCCAAAGCTTCATGATCATCATCATTAACTTCCTCTTCAGCTAATGTAGGCTCGACAGAAACAACTTTCTGCGTTGCGCTACTCTTAGGTTGAAGTAAAGGTTCAATAACCTCATCAAGTTCTATCTTCCTCCCACTCAATTCTTTCGAGAGAAACTCTTTCTCAAGAAATGTTCCGTTTTTAGCGACAAACACTTTGCCTTCGGATCTGAGGTAGAAGGTATACCCAACTGTCTCTTTTGGGTATCCTATGAAGACGCATTTCTCCGCTTTGGGTTCCAGCTTTTCAGGCTGAAGCTTTTTGACATAAGCATCACATCCCCAAACTTTAAGAAACGACAGCTTTGGCTTCTTGCCAAACCAAAGTTCATATGGCGTCGTCTCAACGGATTTCGATGGTGCCCTATTTAAAGTGAATGCAGCTGTCTCTAATGCATAACCCCAAAACGATAGTGGCAAATCGGCAAGAGACATCATAGATCGCACCATATCCAATAAAGTTCGATTACGACGTTCGGACACACCATTACGCTGTGGTGTTCCAGGCGGTGTCAATTGTGAAACAATTCCACACTGTCTTAAGTGACTGCCAAACTCATAACTCAGATATTCTCCTCCTCGATCAGATCGTAGGAATTTAATCTTCTTGTTACGATGATTCTCAACTTCACTCTGAAATTGTTTGAACTTTTCAAATGTTTCAGACTTGTGTTTCATTAAGTAAATATACCCATATCTACTTAAGTCATCAGTGAAGGTGAGAAAGTAACGATAACCACTGCGCGCTTCAATACTCATCGGACCGCACACATCAGTATGTATGATTTCCAATAAGTCACTTGCCCGTTCCATTGTTCCAGAGAACGGCGTTTTAGTCATCTTGCCCATGAGGCATGGCTCACATGTGTCAAGTGATTCAAAATCAAGTGACTCCAAAAGTCCATCAGCATGGAGCTTCTTCATGCGTTTTACGCCAATATGACCTAAACGGCAGTGCCACAAGAAAGTGGTATTATCATTATCAATTCTATATCTTTTGGCATCAATGTTATGAACATGTGTATCATTATTATCGAGATTCAACAAGAATAAACCCCTCACATTGGGTGCATGACCATAAAAGATATTACTCATATAAATAGAACAACCATTATTCTCTGATTTAAATGAGTAACCGTCTCGCAATAAACAAGATCCAGATATAATGTTCATGCTTAACGCAGGCACCAAATAACACTTATTTAGGTTCATCACTAATCCCGACGGTAATCGAAGAGCGAGCGTGCCAACGGCGATCACATCAACCTTGGAACCATTTCCCACGCGCATCGTCACTTCGTCCTTTGCCAGCCTCCGTCTATTCCGCAGTTCCTGTTTTGAGTTGCAAATATGAGCAACCGCACCGGTATCAAATACCCAGGCACTACAACGAGAGTTGGTAAGGTACACATCAATAACATGTATATCATATATACCTTGTTTGTTGTTGGCCGCCTTCTTGTCAGCCAAATACTTGGGGCAATTCCGCTTCCAGTGTCCAGTTCCCTTGCAATGAAAACACACAGTTTCTGGTTTGGGTCCAGCCTTGGGTTTCTTCACGAGAGGAGCAACTGCTTTGCCACTCTGCTTGGAGTTACCCTTCTTACCCTTGCCATTTTTCTTGAAACTAGTGGTTTTATTGACCATCAACACTTGATGCTCCTTCTGAATTTCAGACTCAGCGGCTTTCAGCATCGCAAACAGCTCGGCGACTGACTTGTTCATCCCGTGCATGTTATAGTTCAACACGAAGCTCTTGTAGCTAGGTGGCAATGATTGAAGAACTCTGTCAGTGATAGCCTCTGGCGGAAGGGGCATCCCTAACTCAGCCAGACGGGTGGAGTACCCAGACATTCTGAGCACGTGATCACTGATAGACCCGTTCTCCTCCATCTTGCAAGCATAGAACTTATCGGAGATCTCATATCTCTCGATCCGGGCATTCTTCTGAAAGATAAACTTCAACTCCTGGAACATCTCATATGCTCCATGACGTTCAAAACGTCTTTGAAGTCCCGGTTCTAAGCCATACAACATTGCACATTGAACTATTGAGTAATCATCAGAACGAGCCTGCCAGGCGTTCACAACGTCTAGAGACTCAACTGGAGCGGGTGGATCACCAAGCGGTGCATCAAGGACATAAGCCTTCTGGGAAGCCGTAAGGATAATCCTTAGATTACGGGCCCAGTCCACAAAGTTACTTCCATCATCTTTCAACTTAGCTTTCTCTAGGAACGCATTAAAATTCAGGGGTGCTACTGCGCGAGCCATGATCTACAACATAAATACTGCAAAGACAACTTAGACTATTGTTCTTAGATAATGAGTTTAGTTAATCATATTACTTAAAAACTCCCACTCAAATTGACATCCCTCCGATCATTCGAGTGTAACATGATCCAAATCCACCAACTCAAGTCCGATCATCACGTGAGTTGAGGTGGTTTCAATGGTGAACATCTTCATGTTGATCATATCTACTATATGACTCATGTTCGACCTTTCGGTCTCTTGTGTTCCGAGGCCATGTCTGTACATGCTAGGCTCGTCAAGTTTAACCCGAGTGTTCCGCACGTGCAACATGGCTTGCACCCGTTGTATGCGAACGTAGAGTCTATCACACCCGATCATCACGGCGTGTCTCGAAACGACGAACTTTCGCAACGGTGCACACTTGGGGAGAACACAATTTATCTTGAAATTTAAGTGAGGGATCACCTTATAATGCTACCGTCGTCCTAAGCAAAATAAGATGCATAAAAGGATTAACATCACATGCAAATCATAAGTGACATGATATGGCCATGAACTTGTGCTTTTGATCTCCATCTCCAAAGCACCGGCATGATCTCCATCGTCACCGGCATGACACCATGATCTCCATCATCTTGATCTCCATCAACGTGTCGCCATAAGGTTGTCGCGCCGACTGTTGCTTCCACGACTATTGCTAACGTTTAGCGATAAAGTAAAGCATTACATAGCGCTTAATGATTGACACGCAGGTCATACAATAATTAAAGACAACTCTATGGCTCCTGCCAGTTGCCGTACTCATCGACATGCAAGTCGTGATATTCTATACAACACATGATCATCTCATACATCACATATATCTCATCATGTAATTGGCCATATCACATCACAACATACCCTGCAAAAACAAGTTAGACGTCCTCTAATTGTTGTTGCAAATTTTACGTGGCTGCTACGGGTTTGCAAGAACCGTTCTTACCTACGCAAAACCACAACGTGGTGTAGTGATTGCTTTTTGATCTTCTAAAAGAACCCTCTTCATTGAAATCGATTCAACTAAAGTGAGAGAGACAGACACCCGCTAGCCATCTTTATGCAACGAAGTTACATGTTAGTTGAAGGAACCTGTCTCGCGTAAGTGTACGCGTAATGTCGGTCCGGGCCGCTTCATCTCACAGTACCGCCGAATCAAATATCAACTAGTAACGGCAAGCAATATGTATACACCCACGCCCACAACTCGTTTGTGTTCTACTCGAGTTCTCATCTACGCATAGACCTAGCTCATGATGCCACTGTTGGGGAACGTTGCATGGGAAACAAAAATTTTCCTACGCACACATAAGATCTATCCATGGTGATGAGCATCTACGAGAGGGAGAGTGAATCTACATACCCTTGTAGATCGCTAAGCGGAAGCGTTAATAAACGCGGTTGATGTAGTCGAACGTCTTCGCGATCCAAATCGCCGAGCGTCCCGCGATCCAATCACGATCCTTCCGATCTAGTGCCGAACGGACGGCACCTCCGCGTTCAACACACGTACGGCTTGATGACGCCTTCACCTCCTCGATCCAGCGAGCGATGGTGAAGTAGTGGTTGAGTTCCAGCAGCACGACGGCGTGGTGATGGTGGTGAGGAACAATCTCTGTAGGGCTTCGCCAAGCGCTACGGAGATTATGACGGAGGAACTAGAGGGTTAGGGTTGCCGCACACGGCTTGGGGAAATCTTGATGTGTCCCGTGTGCTAGCCCTGCCCCTCTATTTATATGTTGAGCCTTGGGGTCTAAACTTGGAGTAAAAGCCTCCTCCGGGTCGGTTTTGCCCGCACAAGGTCGGTTTGGCCCGCAGGGAAAGAGTCCAACTCGGATCCCTGCCGAACCGTGCACAGCCGCACACAAGCGGTAGTACCGCTTCACACAAGCGGTAGTACCGCTTGGGCGGTAGTACCGCTTCACACAAGCGGTAGTACCGCTCGGGCGGTAGTACCGCTTCACCAAGCGGTAGTACCGCTTACGCGGCAGCAAAACTACTTTTGCACTTTCCAATACCTCGTGGGCTTTATCCCTTTGGCTCATATAAAGTGTTGCTGCACCCGAACACTTCGGTAAACATCCGGAACCCATTCCGGTGAACTTCGGAACTCTTCCGGAGATCAAAACACTATTATCACATATATCAATCTTTACCTCCGGACTATTCCGGAGATCCTCGTCATGTCCGGGATCTTATCCGGGACTCCGAACAACTTTCGGTCACCAACATAATAACTCAATTATACTAATCGTCACCAAACGTTAAGTGTGTAGACCCTGCGGGTTCGAGAACTATGTAGACATGACCGAGACACCTCTACGGCCAATAACCAATAGCGGGACCTGGATGCCCATATTGGCTCCTACATATTCTACGAAGATCTTTATCGGTCAAACCTCTATGTCAAGGATTCAGTTAATCCCGTATGCTGTTCCCTTTGTTCTTCGGTATGTTACTTGCCCGAGATTCGATCGTCGGTATCACTATACCTAGTTCAATCTCGTTACCGGCAAGTCTCTTTACTCGTTCCGTAATACAAGATCTCGTGGCTAACACTTTAGTCACATTGCTTGCAAGGCTCATTGTGATGTTGTATTACCGAGTGGGCCCTGAGATACCTCTCCGTCATACGGAGTAACAAATCCCAGTCTTGATCCATGCCAACCCAACAGACACCCTCGGAGATACCTGTAGAGCACCTTTATAGTCACCCAGTTACGTTGCGACGTTTGATACACACAAGGTATTCCTCCGGTGTTAGTGAGTTGCATGATCTCATGGTCAAAGGAACAGATACTTGACATGCAGAAAACAATAGCAATAAACTGACACGATCAAATGCTATGTTTACAGTTTGGGTCTTGTCCATCACATCATTCTCCTAATGATGTGATCCCGTTTATCAAATGACATCTCATGTCCATGGCTAGGAAACCTTAACCATCTTTGATCAACAAGCTAGTCAACTAGAGGCTTACTAGGGACACAGTGTTGTCTATGTACCCACACATGTATTTGAGTTTCCAATCAATACAATTATAGCATGGATAATAAACAATTATCATTAACAAGGAAATATAATAATAACCAATTTATTATTGCCTCTAGGGCATATTTCCAACAGGCAGCAGAGGGCCTTTCGTGCCTCCTAAAATGTCAGAATGAGTCATCGCCCATCAACGGAATCAAAGTGGCAGAAACGGCTCCGCCGGTTAGCCACTTACGTTTCGCCGATGACAGCCTGCTGTTCTTCAAGGCTAGTAGTGAGGGAGCTGTTAGAAATATGCCTAGAGGCAATAATAAATTAGTTATTATTATATTTCCTTGTTCATGATAATCGTTTATTATCCATGCTATAATTGTATTGATTGGAAACTCAAATACATGTGTGGGTACATAGACAACACTGTGTCCCTAGTAAGCCTCTAGTTGACTAGTTCGTTGATCAAAAGATGGTGAAGGTTTCCTAGCCATGGACATAAGATGTCATTTGATAACGGGATCACATCATTAGGAGAATGATGTGATGGACAAGACCCAAATTATAAACATAGCATATGATCGTGTCAGTTTATTGCTATTGTTTTCTGCATGTCAAGTATCTGTTCCTATGACCATGAGATCATGCAACTCCCTGACATCGGAGGAGTACCTTGTGTGTATCAAACGTCGCAACGTAACTGGGTGACTATAAAGATGCTCTACAGGTATATCCGAGGGTGTCTGTTGGGTTGGCATGGATCAAGACTGGGATTTGTTACTCTGTATGACGGAGAGGTATCTCAGGGCCCACTCGGTAATACAACATCACAATGAGCCTTGCAAGCAATGTGACTAAAGTGTTAGCCACGAGATCTTGTATTACGGAACGAGTAAAGAGACTTGCCGGTAACGAGATTGAACTAGGTATAGAGATATCGACGATCGAATCTCGGGCAAGTAACATACCGAAGAACAAAGGGAACATCATACGGGATTAACTGAATCCTTGACATAGAGGTTCGACCGATATAGATCTTTGTAGAATATGTAGTAACCAATATGGGCATCCAGGTCCCGCTATTGGTTATTGGCCGTAGAGGTGTCTCGGTCATGTCTACATAGTTCTCGAACCCGCAGGGTCTACACACTTAACGTTTGGTGACGATTAGTATAGTTGAGTTATTGTGTTGGTGATCGAAGGTTGTTCAGAGTCCCGGATAAGATCCCGGACATGACGAGGATCTCCGGAAGAGTCCGGAGGTAAAGATTGATATATGTGATAATAGTGTTTTGATCTCCGGAAGGGTTCCGGAATTCACCGGAAGGGGTTCCGGATGTTTACCGAAGTGTTCGGGTACAACAACACTTTATATGGGCCAAAGGGGTAAAGCCCACGAGGTATTGAAAAGTGCAAAAGGAAGTTTTGCTGCTGCCTTAAGCGGTACTACCGCTTGTAAGGCAGTACTACCGCTTAAGCGGTACTACCGCTTGTGTGAAGCGGTACTCCCGCTCGTGAGCGGTACTACCGCTTGTACGCGATACTGCTGGAATCCGAGGTAGACTCTTTCTGTGCGGGCCAAACCGACCTTGTGCGGGCAAAACCGACCTTGTGGAGGCTTTATCTCCAAGTTTAGACCCCAGGGCTCAACATATAAATAGAGGGGCAGGGCTAACACACGGGACACATCAAGATTTCCCAAGCCGTGTGCCGGCAACCCCAACCCTCTAGTTCCTCCCGTCATAATCTCCGTAGTGCTGGGCGAAGCCCTGCAGAGATTGTTCCTCACCACCATCACCATGCCATCGTGCTGTCGGAACTCATCCACTACTTCACCATCGCTCGCTGGATCGAGGAGGTGAAGGCGTCATCAAGCCGTACGTGTGTTGAACGCGGAGGTGCCGTCCGTTCGGCACTAGTTCGTGATCGGATCGAGGGACGACTTGCGATTTGGATCGCGGAGACGTTTGACTACATCAACCGCGTTTCTTAACGCTTCCGCTTAGCGATCTACAAGGGTATGTAGATTCACTCTCCCTCTCGTAGATGCTCACGACCATGGATAGATCTTGTGTGTGCGTAGGAAAAATTTTGTTTCCCATGCAATGTTCCCCAACAGGAGCTACTTTGGTATCTTGTTTGTTGGAGACTTATTGTCAAGCTTCTGGACAGAAAATTAACCATGCAAAATCTTCGGTGTTCTTTAGTAAGGGGTGTGCACCCGAGGTGGGGGACATTATCAAGATTGTTCTTAATGTTCAGAATGAGAGTTTGAATGAAAAATATTTGGGTATGCCCACAGATGTGGGAAGCAGCAAAAACGGAGCTTTCAAATATCTAAAGGAAAGAGTGTGGAACAAAGTTAAAGGTTGGATGGAGAAAATTTTGTCATCGGGTGGGAAGGAAGTGCTCATAAAATCTGTAGCACAAGCTGTCCCAGTTTTTTCAATGGCCTGTTTCAAACTGCCAAGAGGTCGCTGTCTCCATATCAACTCTATCATTCGCAAGTTTTGGTGGGGCAGCAAATGTGGCGAGAGAAAGACTAGCTGGGTCTCGTGGGAAGTAATGACGCGACCCAAATATGAAGGAGGTTTGGGATTCAGAGACATTGAGCTTTTTAATCTTGCTCTCTTAGCAAGACAAGCTTGGCGCATTTTGCAATCACCGGAGACACTGAGTGCCAAGCTTCTGAAAGCGCGCTATTTCCCTACAACTGATTTTTTGGAGGCTGAACTTGGCAACAACCCTTCGCAGATTTGGAGGGCCATCGTCGAGGGGAAAGACGTTCTCAAAGTGGGACTAATAAGAAGGATTGGGGATGGCAACAGTACAAATATTTGGAATCAGAATTGGCTCCCCAAAGAAACATCCATGAGGCCGATTGCATGTCTTACTCCTCATCGGCCGGTGTTAGTTTCAGAGCTAATCGACAGCACTTCGGCAAGATGGAGGCAGGAGCTGGTAAACACAACCTTTTTACCGATTGATGCTGAGGTGATTCTTAATATCCCTTTGAGTACCCGACAGTATGCTGATTGTTGGGCTTGGTCCCAGGAGAAGAAAGGAGAGTTCACAGTTAGGTCCTGCTATCGCATGCTCATCATGACAAAGCTTCGGCGCGAGGCGTGGCTCGAGGGCCGCGGCGGCCCCGCCGATAGCAGCAGAGAGAAGAAGTGTTGGGATACTCTGTGGAGAATCCAGGTTCCGTCGAAGATCAAAGTTTTCCTCTGGCGGCTTGCACAAACATCACTTCCTACAGCAGATGTTAGGCATCACCGAAATATGGGCTCCTCTCCGTGTTGTACGATCTGCGGCGCCGAGGACTCATGGTTCCACTCCCTAGTAAACTGCACCATGGCGCGCTGCGTTTGGGCGTTGACCGAACCGGAGCTGGTCGAGCATATGATGGCCACGGCTGAACCAGATGCTAAGTCGTGGTTGTTCAGTATCTTCTCTTCGGTATCACATGATGAACTGATCCGAGTTACTGTAACTCTATGGGCAATTTGGTCAGCACGGAGGAGACTGATTCATGAAGGAGAACATCAAAGCCCATTGGCGACCCATTCGTTTGTCAACAGATATATATCTGAGCTTGAGGTGGCCAAAACACCAACTATGACATCACATGCTAGGCAGCCGCAAGTCCAAGCAAGGAGATGGACTCCGCCACCGTCTGGATGTGTTAAGATCAACGTGGACGGTGCGGTCTGTAACAGCCCTCCCATTGGTGTTGTGAGTGCTGTATGCCGGGATGTGCAAGGTTTGTATTTGGGGGCGTCAGCGGTAGTGTTCCATGGCCTAACTGACCCTATTATTCTGGAAACCTTGGCGTGCCGTGAGGCCCTATCCTTGGGCAGGGACTTGCTTCTTCAGAACATCACAGTGGCATCGGACTGTCTCTCAGCAGTTAAGGATATCAACTCAGGAACGTGTGGCATCACCGCCCCAATCATCAGAGAAATTAAAGAAGGGAGCAATGATTTTCAGCTTATCTCTTTTGTTCACGAAGGACGACTCTCCAATATGGAAGCTCATAGTTTAGCTAGACATGCTTTGCATTTGGGGGAGGGACGCCCTGTTTGGCTCCTACAACCCTTTGATACTCGACTTATTCCTGTAACCCTTATGATTGATCAATAAAGCAAAGCATTTACCCCTCAAAAAAAAAGCCTACGGAGATTCGAGCTCTGCACCCGTAGGGCATGTACCAGCGTGGGTAACCAACCAGACAACTTTCTGGTTGTGTTAGTTACTTTCTTTAAATAACCAATGTGAACTTGTTTTGTTTTGGCCAGTTTTCTTCTATTTTTTATTATTATTTTCTTTTATTTTATAAAATTCTAGAACTTTTTTCAAAATTGATGAACTTTTTCAAAACTGCTGAACACTTTTAAATTTATGATTTTTTTTCAAATTAGATGAAATTTTCTTTAAAATCAATGGGAAAAAATTCAATTTTGATGGAATATTTTAAAAATTGGTGAAATGTTTTCCAATTTTGATGAATTTTTTTTCAAATTTGGTAAAATAAATTAATTTTTTTGAACTGTTTTTCAAAATAGATGAACATTTTTTTCAAATTCATGAACTTTTTTTCAAAATCCAATTAATAAAATTTAATTCACATTCTTTTTGATTTTTTTGTGATGTTTTTGTTTTTTTGAAAAAAACTGTATTTTTTTAAAAAACTCAATGGTGGACCAGTCAACTGGTCAACCTTGACCGGTCAAACTACGATTGAGTGACCAGGGGGAAACCGGTCAAGTGATCGAGCGCTCACCCTCTACATGGGCCGGCACACGAGCAGGGCCGCGTGAGCGTCGATTCCTCCAAGTGGCACTTAAGGTGCCACATAGGAGCACCCGTTAAGGCATATAGGAGCTCCGTCCGGCAATAAGTTCCTTCATTATATACGTTTCATTGCTTCGTCTACTTTTCTTTTCATACTTTAAAAAAAATTAAAGCATATTTAGAAAATGTTCATGCATTGTAAAAAAACATGTTGAATTTTAGAAGTGGTCGTACAATTCAAAACAAGTTCACATGTTTAAAATTTTGTTCATGACATTTGAAAAATTGCTCACCGCGCATTTAAAGAGTTCACGCAGTGTAAAAAATGTTCGCGCAATTTAAGAAAAATGTCCGTACAACAAAAAACGTTCATGAAATTTCAAAAAAAAAATCAAAAGTTTAAAACTTTGTTCATGGCATTTAAAAAATTCTCATGAAATTGTACAAACAAACATTTAGTTTATTAAAAATGTTGTACCATTGAAAAATATATTTTTATCATTTCGAAAAATGGTTCATGAAAATTTTGAAAAAATCACACAGTTTAGGAAAAATGTTCACCATGTTTAGAAAAATATTTACTATGTACTGAAAATGTTTAATGTAGATTTTACAAATGTACAACATGTAATCGGATAAAAGTTCCACATGTATTTAAAAAAATGTTCACCATGTATCTAAAAACGCTCGAGTTATATACAAAATATGTTTAGCATGTGTTTTAAAAATTCAACATGTATTTGAAAAACATAAAAAATAAAAATAAAAAACCAAAAGAAAAATCGATAAAGAAAAACATAGAAAACAAAAAATTTGTGTGGATCCTTGCCAAAACTATCAAAACCAGAGGGAAGGTGACACGAAGCAGTCCTCAGAAGCTTGCCTAGACCGCTCGTATCACACTCAATGGGGCAGCCCATTTCATCGATCGCTTGAGGCGACGTGAGCTACGTTCTGGCATTAAGCGAGACCTACCATTTGCGGTGTTACCCGCCATCCGTCGATTCGTTCCGTTTTGAGAGTTTTCAGCTTTATTTACAAATCAGCCCCACTAGTATAATGCGGTGGTGAGTGGCTGTCTGTGAGTCATCCGAGAGCTGGAGGTGGCATCGTATTCGGGTGGTCATTGCATGATCCTGAAAGGGATTAAGAACCGTAGTTTAAATTTTTTGGCTTGTGATTTTAGCCATGAACGGCAGGCATGTAATATCGAAGCTCATAGGTTGGCTAGGACGGCAATGACTCTTGATGTTGGCCGCCATGTGTGGTCTTCGGATCAACCAGCTGATTTATCTATTCCTGGGAACATTACCACTTGAAATAAAGGACGCCGTTATCTCAAAAAAAAAAAACGTACGAATCAGCCCGGTTGGGACACGCATGGCACGGCGCTACGCAGCGGACTGAAACTCTCCAACTTGACACGCCGCCCAGATTGAACGTTGGTTACGTTCCTTGGCTCGTAAGGATGCATGCATGTGTGTATTCTTCCCGCCAAACCGACCAGCCTATACAAAGCCCAAAGTGCCAAAGTCGAAAGCCGCTTTTGGGTGTTCCATCCATCATTATCGGTAGATTATAGACCAATCAATGTGTCGTCCATCACGTCTCGTCGTCTCGTCCCGCCCATCCATCGCCCACCCTAACAAGTTTAACTGCTTGCTTCTTTCTGGTGGTCAAAATCCACACGATGATGAACCGATGAGACTTGCCGCGGCATGCACACTACGGAAAAAAATTGGGTGGAGACGGGGTGCAAACCCGTGCCTGTGCAGCCCCGCCGCGGATGGCCGACGCGTGGACAAAGGCGCGATCGGACGCCTGCTTGCTCTCGGCTCCTCCTGGCCCGCGTCGCTCGGCTCAGTCAGCTCGCGTGCGAGGCTCGCCACGGAACGATCAGGGAGTCGGCTCCAGGCGCGCTGCTGTTCGTCTCGTGGCTCCAGGTCTTCATCGCGGCCGCCGCCGCGCCGCCGCAGCCGTCGTGGACGCCGCTGCCGCTGCAGCCGCCGCAGCCGTCGTGGAGGACGCCGCAGCCGCCGCCGTCGTCGCCGCCGCCGCCGCCAATGATATTGCCTCTCGATGCTGTCGCATTCCTCTCCATATTCCTCGTGATCCCACCATCGTCTCTCTCTTGTTCACCCGATTTGGTTCAGAATGCTTTATTCAGAGATTTAACTTGGCAGTCTTGATCCTGTACATTAATGCTAGTTTGTTCAGAACACTTCATATATGACATATGGTGAGCTATTGCAGGATGCAACAACTACTGTGGTCTGTACTGATACGAATGCAAACGTCTGGCATTTTGCCTTCAGATATTGTAAGCAATCTTAGGTGCAGACTGAAGTTGGAGATTCTTTGTTGATGCATTTTGCCTTCAGATATTCTATGTTTGCTGACAAATTACAAGATTCAAAATCTCATGACGAAAATAATGATGATTTTCTAGTGTAAATTGTTCAGAATGATATAATCCTGTAGATATTACAAAGCAAGGTTCCATATTTTCATGACACTCCATCAGAATGATATAGCAAATTGTTCTCGAAAGCATAAGAAAAATTGTCAAACTGAGACCATGTCACACCCACATGTTAAAACAGAAAACATGTTACAGGTCCAGAACTGCTATTTATCGAAATGTAACTTTCTAACGGACGAGGACAATGTGGCTTCTTGTTGAACTCCATGTAGAAGACTTGTAAATCCACCTTGGACGAAAGGAGCAGGCATGGTCGAAGGCTGCCCGTACACATCTGTTGAGAATGTTAGCATGGATGCATTAACATATCCGCCTTCAATCAACGGAGAAGCCATGGTCGAGGGCTGACCATACACATCACTTGAGAATGTTGGCATTGAGTCATTTGCAAAGTTTGTCATAGCGTCGGTGCTGCTAGCATTAATGTCCTACATCATGGAAGATGAAATAGTTTAAAACATGTGATTAAGTACAGTATGAAAGGAAAATAATGAGTACAAGCCATGTCTTACGATCAATTCATTTGGATCATTGTGTTCCGCTCTATTTTCTGTTGCATTATTTGGATCTTCTCCTATAGTCAGACATAAAACCAAAAAAAATGAGTATAGAAACATATACTGGATAATAGCTTTGCTAGATTGGCTACAATCGATCAATACCTTTCTTTTTAGGATTTTTCTTTTTCTTTCCCTTCTTCTTTTCAAAGGAGATTTTTGATCGTTTACTCTTGGCACCTTTTACCACCAGAGGAACTCTAAATGATACAATACCTTTTAATGTGTCTGCAACACACTCAGTTGAAACTAGAGGAACCTCATTCAATTTTTCTTTCATCTTGCTAAGAGAATTATCTGCTTCCATGTCCAACTTATCGATGGCTTTCTCCAAATCATCAAGAAGCTCTTTCACTGTCGAACATTTCAATGCAACAGATGTTGCCTTCCGTGAGATACGGGCTGCTTGTGTTTTCAAATTTTCAGTATCAGTTCCTTGCTTCTCAATGTAGAAGCCTCTCTTTGCATATTTTGTCCATCTGTGTAGTATATATTGCGATGGCAAAATGAAGACATCATTCGTGCTGAAGACTTTGAGAGCATGCTTGCACAACAAACCTATTAGATATGCATTTCATATTTTATCAGTTTGTATTAAAAAACATACTGCAATAAAAAATGTGTACACATACCTATGGATTCAAACTTTCTGCAACAACATGTAACAGTCATATCCGTACTGTTGAATACGACTGTTGCTCCATGCTCGCTGTGCATATGTGTAACCATATATGTGAAGATTGGCCCTTCATTTGCTAGCAGTTTACAAGAGAATGTAAATTGCATTTTAAATTCTTTCTCAAACTCGGAATACATCCTACTTGTATACGATTCAGCCGCGGTCTTCAACAATGGTAAACTGCTATAAGTAACCGGGTTCTTTCGACGCGAACTAAAATCTTCATCAACCTCATTCTCACGAAGGCTTGCAGAAACCTTCTCACACTCTACAAGGAGTTTGGAAAGACCAAGTTTCCTACGGAATCTTTTCTTGAAGACATTATTCATTCCTTCGCTCCTTTGAGTCGAGTTCATATCAGCTGTAAATGAGTCACGATAAATTGCAGCCCACTTTCCCCTCAATTCATACAGTTTTGCCATCCATTCGTTCTCCTCAAGGTTATACTCCTGCAATAATTCTTGCCACTTCCTGTTGAACATACATTCAGATCTGTCTTCATAGACACATCTCTTAAAATCCGGTAGAAACTTCTCAGGATGCTTATGAATTACATGCCCGAGATGTTTAGCAGCATTAAGATAGATGTGCCACAAGCAAAGACGATGGCTTGTATTTGGGAATACATAAGCAATTGCTCCGTCCATGGCCTTGTCTTGATCAGTGAAAATTGTGCTTGGATGCTTACCTGACATTGCCATGAGAAGTGTCTCAAATAGCCAAACAAATGAATCAATGGACTCATTAAATATCAGTGCAGCCCCAAATATTACTGTCTGCTTGTGATGATTGGCACCAAGGATTGGAGCGAAAGGCAATTCAAACTTATTGGTATTAAACGTGGTGTCAAATGATACGGCATCACCAAAGCATGCGTAGTCCATAATGGATTGACCATCTGCCCAAAAAAAATTAGCTATCTGACCATCCTTCTCATCTACTTGAATCGCATAAAAAAATGTTGGATCCTCCCTCTGCTTATTCTTCAAGTATTCTAACAGTGTTTTTGCATCATTGGATTCTAAATACTTCTTCCTTTCCTTACCAATCTCATTATAGCAATCCGTTTTTGAGAATGGAACTTTGTCGACTCCTCCGTAGAACGCTACCATGAAATCATACACCTGAGATGGCTTCATCCCGGCTTCACGTATCTGGCCAATTAGTGCTCGGTCCGCTTCTACAACACGTCGTTGGGACCTAAGCTTGTGCACCTTATTGGGACTAGCAAGATAATGATTGTGATCGGTTACAACCTTTTGCACTGTCCAAATCCCCTCTCTACTGACACTGAATTGAACACGAGCCTCACAACCTGTTCTTGTAGTGGCCTTTGATGACTCGGTTTCTCGTTCTCCCTGATTACTGCAAACTATATATTTCTGATATATAGTTCGATCTTGGCGGCGCTTTGTCTGGCTCCTTCTGATACTAAACCCAATGTTGCCGGCATACGTGTTGTACATGTCATATGCTTTCTGCTCTGAATCGAATGACATTCCAACTTTGGGGATGATCGAAGCTTGCCCAACTTTTTCAACCAGCTGCAGTAAAAAGAGTTGAGAATATATTGCAGTAAAAAGAGTTGAAATATAAAACATGTTCTTTTTGACGGAACATTAATTTTACATTCTATTGTCATTAAGGAGTGCGTTCATTGGAACAAGCTACTGTAGTAAACGAGCCTAATAACTAGAAATCTATTAATGTGTTATACTCAAATCATTTATTACAGAGATTTTTTTTATGTTGCTTCATGACCTAGCTTCTGGCATTGACAACGTACTACAGACATGCATGCTGATAGTGTTCTAAGGGGCAACTGGAGAACAAGGCAACAATCGTACCACATCATCCTCCTGGCCTTTTTCTCCATTCATGGCGGCTGTGTCCCATTCCAAGCCTCCGGGTATGTGCGGTGGCGGAAAGTCCACGGTGCATGCCGCCGATTGGTACGCGGTGGAGCAGCAACCGTCCTCATCAGTGTGGTTTACATGATCCAGGCCGACGACAGTCCCGGCCTCCGGCGTGGCGACTCCCGTACTTCCCGACGGAGGTGGCACATCAGGCACCGGGAGCACGCCCCGTGGCGGATGGGGCGGTGCGGCCATCGTTGTCGCTCCGCTCGCTGCCGTGAGCGCCAAACAAGAGAACCCACGGCCAGCAGTCCGATCGTGTGGAGAAGAGGGCTTTGGTCGCTCGGCCATGGACCGAGCGAGGCGCCGCTGTGTACGTGGGAGGCGGCGGCGTTGGAGATCAGATGCGTTTCTCGTGGGAGCCGATATACATGCCAGTTCATGTCTTCGATCGTGGTGGTCCTGGTGGAGCTGAGCCGGTTGTGCTTTCTTTGGCTCGTTTTCTGGCTTCACACAGGGAGACAGCTTGATTCTATTTCCTTCGTGCGATGGATTGGGAGGATAGATGAACGCTGATTAAAGCAGGTATGTAGAAGATGAAGTCTGCACCCCGTCTCCACCCAATTTTTTTCTGCACACTACAGCATGTGTATCGGCCGGAGTTCTTTGATTAATCATGAACCAGCGGCTGTAATAAAGGTGGCAGGTTTCGGGGCTAGCCTATATATGATTGCGTACTTTGACCCGCTCGATTGATCGATCCAGAGCCGTCCGCACCGCATGTGACGTCAATGCAACTTTTACACGCAGAAGAGGATTGAACGGTGGTTAGCCAGCCACTCACCGTGGCTCGATCGGACCAGCCTACAGTGCACAAAGTACAAGGCGCTTTTTGGGTGTTCGCTGGATTAGATCATGCATTGATCAGTCACTTTCTACCGCGCGCCGTCGTCCTCGTAGTGCAAGTTTGGACCCATGCATGCATGTGTGGTTGCCGCGCCCAAGTCCTAGACAAAGCACAAGCCTGTAGCTGCTTTTGAGCTTTGGTCACGGGACCGGCCAGACCTTGCATGCATGCATGTGGAGTCGATCGTCTTATGATCGAGACGGCCGGGCTGTGCGAATCTACACGTACGCGCTGTCTTCGGCTTCGACCCATCGGTCCACGTCCGTCCGGCCATGATCGACTTCATGGCCGCCTCTGCCTTCTCATGAGCTACCGATAAATTAATCGCATTCGACTAGTGTACGAAGGGATTATACCTTGGGTGCTCACGGTTTCTCATGGCCAACTCTGCGCATGCAGGATTGCCATCAAAGGTATATTCAATTTTGCTCATGGTCATGATATTAGTTCTTGTTTGGATGAGTTGGCAATGCAGGATTGCCATCAAAGGTATATTCAATTTTGCTCATGGTCATGATATTAGTTCTTGTTTGGATGAGTTGGCAAACTTTTTGCCAACTCTAGTTCATTTCGGCACCAATGCGGGCAGCTCTAGCTTCTCTCGCAACTATGGTTCAATTTTCTATCCAATATTACTATATTAGCCAAACCATAGGCAAGCAAAAACAAAACCAGCCAAAATTTTGGTCAAATAAAATTGGGCACAGACCAAACACACCCGTGCTTAGCTCTGTGACGGCTCTCGCGATGGGATTCCTCCTAGCTAAAATCAGAGCACCTCTAGCCGATCCAAACTACATATTTGCACACTTATTAAATCCGAACTCAATAATCACAGTTCACACAATTCACGAATATTGCGAATTTAAAGTTAACAATTCAAACTATTTAAATTCAAACACATGAAAGGCTTCAAATCAAGTAAAGAGCATGATAGAAGCACAACAATCAACTAGTGTTATGGAGTAACCACTGATGCTCAACAAGATCATCTTGAAGCTGGGTATGAACTTCGCGGTTCTCGGTGCTTCGATGCGCTGCGAGAAATCTATGTATCATGTTTGCATCATGTTCCGGCTCAACATGATCCCCATTGGTGATGTAACGAAAGTTCTCTCCCATGCTTCTCTAATTTTCAATGATCATGTTATGCAAGATGATGCAACATGCCATTATTTATCATAGGACCCGTGGGTTCCAATATTGCGCAGGGCCACGAACAATGGAAAAGCGCTTCTGAAACACACTGAAAGCTCTCTCAAAATTCTTCCTTGCCAACTCTTGACACATTGCAAAATGAGATTTCTTGTTGCATTGAGGATGTGTGATTGTCTTCACAAATGTGGCCCATAGAGGATAGATGTCATCTGCAAGGTAGTAATCCATCGTGTACCGACGGCCATTGACAACATAGTTGCAAGGAGGGGCATCTCCAGCAGCAAGCCTTGCGAACAGTGGTGACCTCGACAACACATTCAGATCACTATGAGAGACAGGCAAGCCAAAGAATGAATGCCAAATTATAGATCCTCCAATGTGCCTCAAGAACAGTTGTTGGATCTTTTGAGTACCCTTTGTACCGACCTTTCCATCCCGCATGGCGATTCTGCCATGTCTAATGCATGCAATCAATTGATCAAAGCATACAAGGCCATCCTCGTTGTTCACTCGAAGCCAAAAGCCTCTCGTATCTTCAACATTGAGTGCCCTCAAGTACTCCGCCCCCTAGATTTCAATCATGACTTGTGTGTATCTTCGAACGGACTTCAAGATTGAATCTTCCCTGATGCGGACAATCATCAATGGCGTCGGCCGAACACCCATAGGCAAGCACTCAAACAACCGTGGTACACTTCATCAAAAGGCTCACACTTATCTCTCCCGATGCACTCCTCCTCGGTTTAAACCAATCATCATGCTTCTCTACAAAGTGTTTTGCAACGGTGATAAAGAGACTTCGGTGCATCCGAAACCGCCGACGAAAATACTTCTCCGGATAAGTTGAATTGGGGTTGAAATAATCCTTCATAATTTTCTCATGACCCTCTGCTCTATCTTGATTGATGTACAAGCGGCTGAACTGTGATCCTAGTCTCGGTTCCAAAAGTCCTCGTTGACAATCAAGGCAATGGTCATTTCAAAATCGTCATCATCTTCTTCCTTCTCGTCCGACTCGACGAAGATTCGTCGGAGAACATCTCTCTCAACCTCTTCATCTACACTATGCAATATTCTACGTGGAATTTGATTGCAAAAATATCGAACAAACTAAAAATAGTTAAAAACGCACCTAGGCAATTCTTCAAACACCTTGCGAGCGAAGAACGTGACAGCACCAGCCGGCGGCGTTGAGATGAATCCAAAAATCCAAAGCTCAGGGTGGACAGCGGGGGAGGGGGGGCATGAGGGTGTCCCGGACTAGGGGGTACTCGGGCTGCCGGACTGTCCCTCGTAGGCCGGACCAATGGGCCGCCCTTTACTCATCAAAGGAAGGCCGGGTAGTGGGCGACCCCGTGCACCAGAAGGAAACCTCCGAAGACTTGGCGTCTCCTCCAAGAAATATTTAGCATAACCGGCATGTTTATCCCCTGATGGCAACCGACCATATGTAACCCTAGGTCCCTCTGGTGTCTATATAAACCAGAGGGTTTAGTCCGTAGAGGTACAGAATCATCATAACCTTCTAGGGTTTAGCCCATCCGATCTCGAGGTAGATCAACTCTGTAACCTTCGCACAATCATATCAATACAATCTAGCAGAACGTAGGGTTTTACCTCTTCGAGAGGGCCCAAACCTGGGTAAATCGCTGTCTCTACGTTCCCTGTTACCCATCGATTCCTAGATCCATAGTTCGGACCCCCTACCCGAGATCTGCCGGTTTCGGTACCGACATTGGTGCTTTCATTGAGAGTTCCGCCGTTGGGTCGCCAAGGATCAATGGCTCTCCTTGTCATCAGCGATGGCATCCGCAGCGGGGACATCTTCGTCCCCGGTCAGCTCTTTGCGTTCGGCAGCATTGTGCTACACGCCGATCCGACCGGTCACCTTGACTAGGTCGACAGCTTCGCCCCAGAGCAGGAGATCAGGTTCGGTAACCTGGAGTACGTCACCGATTCTCGGGGCGATCTGATCCTTACTGGGTTCTCAGCTTTACCTGAGGAGCCTAATAATCCCGAGGCCGTAAACTCGGATTCTCTCCTCGGCCCCGTCTCCGGGCCGGTCCACGGTTCGGATCTGGCTTTGAGTTCGGATCCGACTCCGGCGCCAGAAAACCAAGGGTCACCCTTGACCGAGCACACTACCGACGCCGGCACACCAGAGTTCGACTCTGAAGTATCCCCATGGATGGGTCCGGTGGACCTCTCGCTTTTAAGCGAGATGTTAGATCGGATCCAGAAGATGAATATCGCGGATGGCCCGTCCTCAGCCCACGAGCAGATCGGACTTGAGGCCGACCGCGGGGAATTTTGCGTCCCACCCACCACCCACTTAGTCGCCATTGTCGAAGACTTAACCGACATGCTGGACTACGCCTCTGAGGAGGCTGATGACATGGACGAGGATATCGACGTCCCGCCTTATATGGCTTCCTCCCTTGCCACCTCCAACACCGGAAACTGGACCGCCACCTCCACCTACGACGTTTACATGGTCAATACCCCCAAGAAGGATGGCGACACGACCATAAAGTTCGGCGACGGCCCCGCCGAGGAACCGCCCAAACGTCGACGAAGGCGAGCCAGAGGGCGAGGAAAGGGCAAGGAAAATAACACAGACACGAATGGCACCGGAGATAACGACACTCCGGATAACATGGGGGAGCTCGGCGACAACACCCCCGAACAACACCACGACGCCCCTGAAGGGCACGAGGACCAGGGTAACCCTGAGGACCCCGAGGATTCCGAGGATAGTAACTACCTCCCTCCTTCCGAAGAGGAGGATAGCCTCGGACCCGAGGATTTTGTGAATAATTTGCCATAATATTATCAAGCAATTTAGTAGCTTCACCCAAAGTAATTTCCATAAACGTACCACCCGCGGCGGAATCTAAAAGATTTCTAGAGACAAAATTCAATCCCGCATAAAAAATTTGTATGATCATCCATAAATTTAAACCATGAGTAGGGCAATTTCTTATCATTAATTTCATCCTCTCCCAAGATTGGGCAACATGTTCAAGATCAAGTTGCTTAAAATTCATAATTTGATTTCTTAGAGAAATAATTTTCGCGGGAGGAAAATACTTAGTAATAAAAGCATCTTTACACCTATCCCAAGAATCGATACTATTTTGTGGTAAAGAAAAAAACCAAATTTGTGCACGATCCCGCAATGAGAACGGGAATAATTTTAATTTCACAATATCATTATCCACATCTTTTTTCTTTTGCATGTCACACAATTCTACGAAAGTGTTAAGATGGGATGTGGCATCTTCATTAGGACTACCGGAAAATTGATCTTTCATGACAAGATTTAGCAAAGCGACATTAATATTACAAGTCTTCGCACTAGCGGCGGGAGGAGCAATCGGAGTACTAATAAAATCATTATTGTTAGTATTAGAGAAATCACACAATTTTGTATTTTCTTGAGACATCGTGACTACGCAAACAAGATAGCAAACAAGCAAACGAGAAAAAGGCAAATGAAAAATATTTTTGTATTTTTGTAAAAACGTTTTAGAAGTGGGGGAGATGAAAACGAGAGGCAAATGGCAAATAAAGTAAATGCAAGGAGATGAGAGTTTGTGCAAAGGTACTTGATAGATGTTGATGATGTCTCCCCGGCAACGGCGCCAAAAATTCTTCCTGCTACTTGTAGCTTGCATTGGTATTTCCCCGAAGAGAAAGGGATGATGCAGCACAGTAGAGATAAGTATTTCCCTTAGTTATGAAACCAAGGATATCGAACCAGTAGGAGAATCACACAACACCTCGTTAGCAGTACCTGCACACAAACAACAAACCCTTGCACCCAACGCAAACGAGAGGTTGTCAATCTCTCGGCGGTAAATTGCAAGATTAAATTATATGTGATAGATTGATAGATTGAAACAAAAATACAAAATAAAATAAATAAAAAGAGATGGCAGCAATATTTTTAGGGTTTTAGTAATATGATTTTGATAGACCCGGGGGCCATAGATTTCACTAGAGGCTTCTCTCGAGAAAATAGCATACGGTGGGTAGACAAATTACTGTTGGGCAATTGATAGAAAAGCAAATAATCATGACGATATCCAAGGCAATGATCATGTATATAGGCATCACGTCCAAGATTAGTAGACCGACTCCTGCCTGCATCTACTACTATTACTCCACACATCGACCGATATCCAGCATGCATCTAGTGTATTAAGTCCGATAAAGAACGGAGTAATGCCTTAAGAACGATGACATGATGTAGACAACACAAACTCACGAATTAATAAACCCAATGAATAGATCCCATCTTGTTATCCTTATTAGCAACGATACATACGTGTCATGTCCCTTTCTATCACTGGGATTGAGCACCGCAAGATCGAACCCACTACAAAGCACCTCTTCCCATGGCAAGATAAATCAACTCAGTTGGCCAAACCAAATCAATAGATCGGAGAAGAAATACGAGTCTATAATAATCATGCATAAAAGAGTGCAGCAAAGACTCAAATAATTTCATGGATAATCTGATCATAAACTCACAATTCATCGGATCCCAACAAACACACCGCAAAAAGAGATTACATCGGATAGATCTTCAAGAACATCAAGGAGAACATTGTATTGAAGATCAAAAAGAGATAAGAAGCCATCTAGCTACTAACTATGGACCCGAAGGTCTATGGTAAACTACTCACGCATCATCGGAGAGGCAGCAAGGTTGATGTAGAGCCCCTCCGTGATCGATTCCCCCTCCGGCAGATCACCGGAGAAGGACCCCAGATGGGATCTCTCTGGAACAGAAGCTTGTGGCAGCGTAAAAAGTATTTTGTGGACTCCCCTGAGGGTTTTTGATTTTTCTGGAATTTATAGTGCTGGAATTAGGTCAAACAGAGCTTGGTGGGCCCCACGAGGCACCAGGGCACGCCTGCCCTCCCCCCCCCCAGGCGCGCCCTGATGGCTCGTGGGCCCCACCAGGGTCTTCTGGCCTCCTCCCGAAGCTTCTAGTGTTCTTCTGGTCCAATAGAAAATCTCCAGAAAGTTTCGTTGCATTTGGACTTCGTTTGGTATTGATTTTCTATAAAACAAAAACAGGGCAGAAAGCAGCAACTGGCACTGGGCACTAAGTTAATAGGTTAGTCTCCAAAAATAAAATAAAATTGCTGTAAATGATTATAAAACATCCAAGATTGATATTATAACAGCATGGAACAATCAAAAATTATAGATACGTTGGAGACGTATCAATCGACCCGTCAAGGATTAAACCCAGTAACACCACCTTTAAAGGTGTAATCCCAGGCGTCGAAGCACGCTGCTCGGGATCCGTGACATTGGAAGTAGTCTTCGGTTCGCCCGATAACTTCCGCAGCGAGGACTTGATCATCGATATCGTCCCCTTCCGCAGCGGTTACCACGCACTCCTCGACCGGACAGCGTTCGCCCGCTTTAACGCCGTCCCACACTACGCATACTTGAAGCTCAAGATGCCAGGGCCAAAGGGCGTTATTACCGTCAATGGTAATACCGAACGCTCGCTCCGAACAGAGGAACACACGGCGGCTCTAGCCACCGAAGTCCAAGCCGCCGAAGAAGCGTCGCAGGCCCAGTCTACTGCCAAGACACTGGACGCACGCAAACGCGCCCGGGCTATGGCCTCGGTCCCAGAGCACTCCCGTGCTCACCCTAAATAGGAATACGCGCCCCATAGCAAGCCTCACCCAGACGCAAAATACGTGCCTCGGATGCACAACTTCGCGCTCAAGATTCCATGGGCAGCTGTGGGGGCAAGTCAACTCAAGCGCCGAGAGCTCAGTTCAACCAAGCCACGGCCGAAGATGTCCTCGGGACACCACGAAACTACAGGCACCATCTAGGGCCTGATCAGCGTTAAGCTGATACAGTGCGGCGATCTCTCAAAACCCTTCCTCAAGGGCTCGTCCACCGAACATTACTACTTCCGCCGAGCACACAGTCGATAACTTCACTCAGACGGACGCTTCATAAAGAGTAAAGGCGCAGACGTGCAGCAGGGCGTAGTAGGGACGTCAAACCACTCTTGAAGGCCCTATGTAAACCTTTCCTCTAATGCATCTTTTCTTAAAGTATCTGTCAAAGTTACTTCGGCAGTTCGGATTGTACGGATAGACGTCACGAATTTAACGGAAATAATGACCATTTTTTTTCCGGTCACACTGCGAGTACTTATGTCGCACTTTCCTTTCTGCTTTTCGGCCGAAACAATCTATTACGATACGTTTCCTTCATTAGATGTGATCGGCTAATAGACCGGGGGCTTGCATCTCCATCTAGCCCTAAAACATCAGTCCGGCACCAATTTCATTATATGTGCTCGGCGTCACGGATATTGCATTATATGAATCAGTTCCGAATTGTGTCTTTGGTCAATAGTTGGGTTGCCCTGCTCCTGTGTTTGCCCTCTTACGTTCCGCATTGTTCGGCTACGAGGGTAAAGGGAGAACCACTGTGATTGTGCTTCTAGCTAGCCTGGTTAAGTACCTCAGTGGAGAAAGCCGAAAACTGACTGTCATAATAAGCGAGAACTGGTCGGCGATCCGATGACTAGTGTTAAACTAAAAATCGTTGGAGGTTAGCCCGTGTTAAACGAAAGGGTTCTCTGTCACAGGAACCACGTGATGATAGTGTCAACCGCGGTTCATACGGATATCACAAACACTGGGGGCTAGTCACCAGCCCCCGCAGTTAAGCTCCTATGGCTAAGTGAAAGCATTAAAACCGCATAGTCTGATTGCCTTGTTTTCCGTACATATAACCGCCTCCGGGCACCGAGATGTCGGCTAAGGGTTCAGGTATTACGAGAAAACACCCCATGAAGTATCTGCAAGGGGGCTGAAGCCGACGACTGGTAATTTTCAGTTTAAAAACGGCCGCACAGGAGTCAAAATTAACATAGCAGGCATTATATTTACAGCCAACAACTTGCATTGCAACAAAACAAAAGTTTCAACTCCTCGGATACAAGGAAAATAAATCTACTCATAAATTACATCTTTTGAGCATTGGGCCTCTATTGCCCGAGCACCATCCATCACGATGGGAAAGTACTGCTCGGGGCGCCTATGCTCCTTCCCAGGCGGCGGAGGTCTGGTGGCCACTTCGGCTGGCTTTATCTTCGGCCAGTGTACCATTGTTTTGGCGAAGGCCATCCGAGCCCCCTCAATGCACACGGAGCGCCTCCAGGCATCGATCCGGGGAGTGGCGTCGTACAGCCTCTGCACCAAACCGAAGTAGCTGCTCGGCAGCGGCTCCGCGGGCCATAGCTTGACGCAGATGTCCTTCATCGCCGGCTCCGCCATCCGATGCAACTCCATCAGCTGCTTCATCTGGTTGTTGAGGAGGGGAGGGTGTTCGGGCGCTTGAAATTGCGCCCAAAATAGCCTCTGCTCGGCGTGACCCTCCTGGGCGGCGAAGAACCTGGCCGCGTCAGCCGCACTCCTCGGGAGGTCCGCAAAGGCGCCTGGGGAACGCCACACTCGCGTGAGCAAAGCGAACCTGTTACCACCAAAGACACTTTGCAGCAAATACGGCTTACCATCCGCAATGAGCTTCACTTGGCGGAGTTCTTCTTGGTAGCCGCGCGCCTCCGTCCGCGCTTCCTTGGCCACCGACCCCAATGAGGTTAGCTCGGCGGCCTGCTCTTTATTCTTCTGCTCAAGGGCCTCACATTTTGTGACGACATCCTTGAGCTCTTGCTGCACTTCAGCCACTCTGGCCTCGTGCTTCTGGCTAGCGGTTCTCACCGTAGCCAGTTCGGCAGCCGCCTGTTCGGCCGCCGCCCTCTGCTTCGCTGCTTCCAGCTGAGCCGTCCTCAGCGCGGCCTTGAGGTTCTCGACCTCCGCGGCAGCAGCTGTAGTCATATCGGTTGACCCCGTTTAGGCTACTTACTTTAAATCTTTCTTAGTAAAAAAAAGGGAACGGCTGTAATAAACACTACAGTTCGGACTTACCTTGCGCTTCGTCGAACCTCTTGTTCACCAGGCTGAGGTCGTCCTCGGAGCTCTTGAGCTTTCAATTCAGCTCGGCCAATTCCTCGGCGTTGGCGGCTGCTGCCGAGGATGACGCCTGCACATCACTCTACGCACGTTAGGATCCGGGATATCGATTTTCGATCCTCTGACGGGCTTTGCTCAAGCCAGTCAGAGTCTCGGGGGCTACTGTGTATGAGGTTATACACTTATATAAAGGAAATTTTCTAAGGGAAAAATATTACTTGGCTCACCTTGAAGCCTGTGAGAAGGCCACTGAAGGCCTGCTTCAGTCCGTTGTCCACGGACCGAAGACTTTGCAACACCGCGCCCATAAGGGCACGGTGCTCTTCAGCGATAGAGGAGCTGGTGAAAGCATCCTCCATCTCGTCCCGCCACCCGGTCGACGTCCGCTCTGGGGCGGGCGGGGGTGGCTGGGGCACTTCGGTTTCTTCCCTCTCAAAGACCGGAGTGCCCAACTCCGGACGCCTTGATGACTCCGGAGCCGCCCTCGGAGAGAGCTCGGATCGTCCGGGCTCCTCCTCTTCGTTTACCAGAGGGGCCCTCCCCTCCTGGTCTTCGGCGGCCGAGGTATTCACCTCGGCCATGACAGTGTCGCCCCCTCCCCCTGTGTGTGGCACAGGAGGGGTCCTTCTCGACAGGACCTCCTCGGCCTCCTCGACGATTGGGGGAGGCGAGGCGCGCGATTTAGTCCCGCTCTCCGCTAGCGCGGCCGGTGGAGAATCCCCCTCCGAGACTCGGTCGGCGGGGAGGTCGCGCAGCGGGCTGCAATGTTAGAAGCAAAAATGTGATCAATATCAAACCCAGTTCGACCGAAAATAGTTAAGCGGATATTAGGGTGTGTACCTTTGGGCCTGCGGTTTGACCCTAGGGGCCCTCCGAGGAACCTCTTCGGAGGCCTCGGAGTCCTCGGCAGAAGCCGAGCTATTGTCGGACAGGGCCACCTTGGCCCTGTATGGTCTCTTGGGGGAGGGACGAAGCGGCTCCTCCTCGGCGTCCTCGGACACCGCCCTCTTCTTTGTTCGGGAGGAATCGCTTTCCTCCCCTTCCTCTCCCTGCTCCTTCTCCTCCTCTTGTGCAGAGGGAGCATGGGTGTCCCCGGATCTAGTGTCCGGGGGTCCTCGGGAGAGGAGGCCCTCTCTGGTCTCCCTCTTCTTCGGCTTCTTCTTGTCCTTCCTCTCTGGCGCCTCATACGGCTCCTCCGCCAGCATGGCCGTTAGCAAGGCCGTCCGGGGACCCTCGAGCAGTGGGGCCGGGCTGTTGATCCGCTTGGCCTTCTTCAGCCAGTTTTGTGGATGAGGAACAAGGGAATTGAGTACCTTATCGAAAGGGAATAATCCGGATACGAGAGTAAAACTTAAACGTACCTCCCGAGGGGGGTGTGCGGCGTCGAGGCCGATGTCTTCCGCCTCGGCCGGCCAGTCCTTTTGCGGCTTAAACAGCACCATCCACAGTTGAGCGTGGGAAGTGCGGAAGAAGCTGAGCACGGTGGCCGGGTCTTCGGGCTTGTAGGCCCACATGGGGGAAGCCCGGTCCTGGAAGGGGAGGATTCGGCGGCAGAGCATGATCTGGATCACGTTGGGCAGCTCGATGCCCCGCTCTATCATCTTGGCAATCCGGCACTGCATCAGCGCCACCTCCTTGTTTGACCCCCAGTCGAGGCCTTTCTTGGTCCATGAGACCATCCTCGTGGGGGGTCCGGATCTGAAGGCGGGAATCGCCCCCCAATCCGCGCTCCTTGACTCTGTGATGTAGAACCATTCCTTCTGCCAGATCTTGACGGTCTCGATGAAGGTGCCCTCTGGCCACTCCACCCGGGGAAGCTTGCTGACCATCGCTCCCCCGCAGTCCGCCTGCTGGCCGTCGACGATCTTCGGCTTGATGTTGAAGATCTTCAGCCACAGGCCGAAGTGTGGTCGGACCCGAAGAAAGGTCTCGCAAATGATGATGAAGGCCGAGATATGCAGAAAGGAATTCGGGGCAAGATCGTGGAAATCGAGCCCATAGAAAAACATGAGGCCCCTGACGAAGGGGTGGAGGGGAAAACCTAAACCTCGGATGAAATGGGGGAGGAACACCACCCTCTCGCCCTGCCGCAGCGTGGGGATGACCTAGCCCGCCTCTGGTGCGCGGTGGGCGACGCTGGCAGGGAGGTAGCCTGTGCTCTTCAACTCCAAGATGGCGCTCTCGGTGACGACGGAAGCCTCCCACTTGCCCTTGGACCCGGAACCCGCCATTGCTAGATTGAACGGGTTGCTGGAGAGGCTCTTGGGAGGGAGAGCGGATCTGGGCGCTGGAGCTCGAGAGAAGGGGAAGGCAACGGCGAAGGAACAAGTGAGAGCGTGCAAAGGAAATGGAGGCCGTTCCCCTTTTATGGGCTGTAAAAACCTAGGGTCCCTTTACTGCGCCGCAGGCTTCGCTGTTTCCCCGTATAATCGTGCCATTATCCGCGCGTGGGACGGAGCAGATTATTGATCATATCCCTTAAAAACAGGGCACGATCTCCATATCGATGGGACGCACCAATACAGGAACCGCCTCGAACCGCGAATCGAGTTTTCATAAACCAACTCGTGGTCGTGGCGGGCGATGACCCTTCGGTAAAAAGTTGTCAGATGGGGTCACTGTTCACACCTATGCGACTAGCCTTTGGGGCTAAGTTATCGGTATACCTTGGCGGGCGGAGCACAGTTAGGGAACATGCGGCTAGGCAACACTTGAGAATTTGATTTAGAGAAAATGCAGGCTTGACACCAGTATCACGGGAGGAAGGGAACTGGTCCACGAAGCTGATGGTGTTCGGCACCTACCTCGGCTTCGAAGACTAGTTCGGGGGCTACTGAGGGTGTCCCGGACTAGGGGGTACTCGGGCTGCCGGACTGTCTCTCGTAGGCCGGACCAATGGGCCGCCCTTTACTCATCAAAAGAAGGCCGGGTAGTGGGCAACCCCGTGCACCAGAAGGAAACCTCCGAAGACTTGGCTTCTCCTCCAAGAAATATTTAGCATAACTGGCATGTTTATCCCCTGATGGCAACCAACCATATGTAACCCTAGGTCCCTCTGGTGTCTATATAAACTAGAGAGTTTAGTCCGTAGAGGTACATAATCATCATAACCTTCTAGGGTTTAGCCCATCCGATCTCGAGGTAGATCAACTCTGTAACCTTCGCACAATAATATCAATACAATCTAGCAGGACGTAGGGTTTTACCTCTTCGAGAGGGCCCGAACCTGGATAAATCGACGTCTCTACGTTCCATGTTACCCATCGATTCCTAGATCCATAGTTCGGACCCCCAACCCGAGATCTGCCGGTTTCGGTACCGACAGGGCACACTGAGGGTGTCCCGGACTAGGGGGTACTCGGGCTGCCGGCCTATCTCTCATGGGCCGGACTGGTGGGCCGCTCTCCACACGTCGATGGAAGGCTGGATTAGGGACGACCCCGTATGAAAGAAGGAAATCTTTGAAGTCTTGGCGTCTCCTCCAAGGAGTAGATGGCGTAAGCAGCATGTTATCCCTGATGGTAACCGACCATATGTAACCCTAGGGCCCCCCTGGTGTCTATATAAACCAGGAGGTTTGGTCCGTAGGGAGGAGACACATAATCTAGGGTTTAGCCCATCTGATCTCGAGGTAGATCAACTCTGTAACCTTCATACAATCACATCAATACACTCAAGCAGGACGTAGGGTTTTACCTCCTCGAGAGGGCCCGAACCTGGGTAAATCGCTGTCTCTACGCTCTCTGTTACCATCGACTCCTTGACCCATAGTTCGGACCCCCTACCCGAGATCTGCCGGTTTTGGTACCGACATTGGTGCTTTCATTGAGAGTTCTGCCGTGGGACATCAAGGATCGATGGCTCGCCTAATCATCAGCAACAGCGCTAGCCGCAGGGACACTTTTGTTCTCGGCCAGCTCTTCGCATTCGGAAGCGTCGTACTACACGCCGATCCGGCCGGTCACCTTGGCCGGGTCGACAGCTTCACCCCCGATCAGGAGATCAGGTTTGGAAGCTTAGAATTCGTCGCCGACTCCCGGGGAGATCTTATCCTCACGGGGCCCTCAGCTTCGCCTGACGGACCCACGAATCTTGAAACGCCGGCTTCGAATACGGCCAACCCCGCCGCCAAGACGGCGGCCGCTGCAGATTCAACGTTGAGCTCGGATTTGACCTCCGTGCTCGGTTGCCGAACTCCAGCCTCGGCAGAACGTAACTTCGGGACAAATTCTGACACCCCCGTCACGGCCATACTGCGAGTCGACCCCGCAAATTACCCGAACCTGGAATCAACCGATCTCTCGTCATTAACCGGGATACTAGATCGGATCCAAGCTCTGGGAATCGCTGATGGCCAGTCCTCGGTATACGATCTGATCGGGCTTAAAACCGACGATAGGGAAATTTATACCCCCGCCACTACTCACTTGGTCGCCACTATCGAAGGCCCCGCAGAGGCCTCACCCGTTACCTCCGAACCAAAAACGCACGAGGTGCAGGTTTTCGACCAACAGGCTTCGCCTTCCAGCTCGGCAGCCGAATTCCGCTCCGGAGAGGGTTTAGAGCCGGAGTCCGGCTCAACATGCGAGTCCGGATCCGCTCACCCGCGCCTGGTTAATTATCCAGGTCTCAGCGAACCGGATTCCACCACAATCCAGGACGCGGCCCCCAAAACTCCGGACTCACACTCCGCTGGGATCAAGTTTTTTATTCCGCCCACCCCCCACATTGAGTATTGTCCGGATCACACAGGACGTCCCGACATATGGGACCTGATGTACGTTAAGCAGCAGCCCGGAGAGACAGTCCGGCACTTCTGGGCCAGATTCCTTATCATCAAAACTAAGATGACGGACGGCTGCGACAAAGACATTCTAGAGATCTTCCGGCAAAACTGCAGAGACGAGAGCGTCTTAAATGCCCTCGCCCGCCGCCACATCCAAAATTTCTCTGATTTATCGGAGCTGGTGTCCAAATATTGCGCCATGGAGTACGCTTGGCGGGCCCAGTTTGAGCAAAGGGAGTCAACCTGCACAGAGGAACTAAACCGAGCTTGGGCGAAACGCGCGCTCCCTCACCGGACACGCCACCATGAGCCGTCCGAGAAAAAGAAGAAACCCCTGACGAGGTCCAGAACGGTCCTTGACGGAATACTGGATAAACCATGCCCCATACACTCTACAAATCCAACCCACAGCCTTCGAGCTTGCTGGGTGGTCAGGCAAGTCGCCAAGAGCGGCGGGGCCATTCTCGGAGGCCCGCACTCCACTAAAAGTCCAGTTATGCCCCTTGACGACGACGCCGAAATCTTAACGATCTACGAGACTTACTCTTCGAAGAATCAGAGGAAGAGAGCCCTTCGAGAGCTCGCCCAAATTCACCACGTGGCAGAGATAGACTCCTGGACAGATACACCCATCACTTTTAGTGAACAAGACCAACCAAGATCCTGCCCTACTCGAGCCGCTGCCGCCCTTGTCCTTGACCCCATAGTGGATGGATTCCGACTACAAAAGGTGTTGATGGACGGCGGCAGCGGGCTCAATCTCATCTACGAGGATACCTTGGATAAAATGCAGTTCGACAGATCCCGCATAGAGCAAAGTCACACCACCTTTCGAGGGATTATCCTCGGAAAGGAGGCACATGCCAGTGGCCGCGTGACTCTTGATGTGGTCTTCGGAACTCCCGAGAACTACCGGTCCGAAGAACTGCTTTTCCACATCGTACCCTTCCGCAGCGGGTATCATGCCTTACTAGGGCGCGATGCCTTCGCACGATTCCATGCTGTGCCACATTACGGGTACATGAAGCTTAAAATGCCAGGGCCAAACGGTATAATCACGGTAATAAGTGATCCGGACAGAGCCCTGCGAGCCGAGAATAAGACGGCATCGCTTGCCCTCGAAGCGTTGTCCGAAGCCCTCGCGGCCGAAGAGTTAACCGCGCTCCGCTCAACGGTGGACAAGGACGATGACATCCTTGATAAAAGGCAAAAATCCACGTCCTTTAAACCAGCAAACGAAATCATTAAATTCCAAGTGCACCCAACGGATCCCAACAAGACGGCGTCCATCGGAGCCCAGCTGGACCCCGCGGTTGATGCAGAATTGCGCCAATTTCTGCGCGCAAACTGGGATATCTTCGCCTGGCACCCTTCAGACATGCCAGGGATCCCGCGTAGATTAGCCGAGCACAGCCTGAACATAATCAAAGGTTTCAAGCCAGTTAAACAGACTCTCCGTCGGTTTTCCGAACCCAAGCGTCAAGCCATGGGTGAGGAACTGGCCAAGTTGCTCGAAGCCGGATTCATCCGGGATATCAAACATCCTGAGTGGTTGGCCAACCTGTTCATGGTGCCGAAGAAGGATAAGTCCTGGCGATTATGCGTCGACTTCAAGGATTTGAACAAAGCCTTCCCTAAGGATCCTTTCCCCCTGCCCCGCATCGACCAGATCATTGATGCCACCGCCGGGCACGACTCGCTATGTTTCCTTGACGCTTACTCCGGATACCATCAAATCAAAATGAAGGAGTCCGACTGGGCGGCCACCGCTTTCATCACTCCCTATGGACCATTCTGCTTCAACACAATGCCCTTCGGCTTAAAGAACGCAGGGGCCACATACCAGCGCATGATCCAAACGTGTCTGGAGAAACAAATCGGCAAAACAGTCGAAGCTTATGTGGACGATGTGGTTATCAAAACCAAACACGTCAGCCCGCTGGTGGACGATCTCCGGCAAACCTTTGACAATCTTCGGACTTTCGATATACGGCTTAATCCGGAAAAGTGTGTCTTTGGAGTGCCGGCCAGCAAGCTGCTCGGCTTCATAGTTTCCCATAGAGGAATAGAGGCCAACCCAGCGAAAATCCGGGCACTGTCCGAGTTGGCTATCCCCACTGAGCTCAAACACGTCCAGAAACTGGCCGGCACTATTGCAGCCCTAAGCCGCTTCATCTCGCGCCTCGGCGAAAAGGCCCTGCCGCTATATAAATTGCTCAAACGGACGAAGAACTTCGAATGGACTAGCGAAGCGGCGGCGGCACTCGAAGAAATAAAAACTCTACTGGCCAGCAACCCGATTTTAACGGCACCCAGCCCGGCCGAGCCAATGCTGCTATATATCTCGGCGACGAATCAGATGGTCAGTGCGGTTCTCGTTGTCGAACGAGAGGCCGAGGGTCACAAGTTCCAGGTACAGAAACCTGTGTACTATGTATCCGAAGTGCTTACCCCGTGTAAAACAAGGTACCCGCATTACCAGAAGATCGCCTATGCAGTTTTCATGGCATCCCGAAAACTCCGCCATTACTTCCAGGAGTGCTCGGTTACGGTGGCATCCGAAGTACCATTGAATGACATAATCAACAATCGTGATGCCACAGGGCGCATAGCCAAATGGGCTATAGAACTTCTCCCCTTCGAAATCATCTATCGACCACGCCGAGCTATTAAATCTCAAGTTTTGGCTGACTTCGTGGCGGAATGGACGGAAGCCGAACTCCCTAGGGAGTACGGCGCATACTCACATTGGACGATGTACTTCGACGGCTCCAAAATGCTCGCAGGACTGGGGGCTGGAGTGGTCCTCACATCCCCCACTGGCGACAATATTCGGTATATACTCCAGATCATGTACACCGACTCCAACAACGCAGCCGAATACGAGGCTTTGCTGCATGGACTTCGGATGGCAGTGTCAATGGGCATACAGCGGCTCGAGGTACGGGAGGATTCTAATCTTGCCATCTCTCAAGTTAACGGCGAATTCGACGCAAAAGACCCAAAAATGACAGCATACCGCAACGCCGTCCTGAAGATCTCCGCCCGCTTCGAAGGACTAGAGTTTCACCATATACCTCGTGACAGCAATCAAGCTGCGGATATCCTGGCTCGAATGGGTGCTAAGCGCGACCCCGTCCCCGAGAACACCTTCTTGGAACGACTTTTCAAGCCTTCCGTGGTGTGGCAGGAGAACGCCCAGGGCTTGGACACCTCTACCCTAGGAGGGTTCGTCCCTCCGCCTATTGAACCACATAATGGAATTATCGGGGGCTCGGCCATCGCAATGACAACTTCGGCTCACGCAGTCATGGCGGTAATCGCGCCATGGACCGAGCCTTTCCTCGCCTACCTCCTCCGCCAAGAATTACAGGCTGACCAGTCTGAGGCCAGGTGTATCCTTCGACGATCTAAAGCCTATAAAGTCCACGAGGGAGAGCTATATAAGAAAAGTACTACTGGCGTCCTGCAGAGATGTATCTCCGAAGAGGAGGGAAGGCAGCTTCTGGCCGAGATTCACGCTGGCATGGGCGATCACCACGTGGCAGCTCGGGCCCTGGTCAGCAAGGCTTTCCGAGCAGGTTTTTTTTGGCCCACTGCCCGAAAAGACGCCCAGACATTGGTCCAACATTGCGTTGGATGCCAGCTCTTTGCAAATCAGAGTCATATGCCCCCCACGGCCCTTCGGACGATCCCAATTACTTGGCCTTTCGCGGTCTAGGGGCTGGATATGGTTGGACCACTTAAAGGGGGGACCAAGAAAAAGAAATATCTACTCGTCATGGTAGATAAATTCACTAAATGGATCGAGGCAAAGCCGGTCACTTCAGCCAAGTCTAAGCCGGTCATCGGCTTTATATCCGGCGTCGTACACCGCTATGGTGTTCCCCACAGCATAATAACAGACAACGGATCCAACTTTACCGCCCAGGAAGTCAAAGATTGGTGCGCTAATTTAGGCATTAAGCTCGACTACGCCTCGGTGTATCACCCACAGTCTAATGGACAGGTCGAGAGAGCGAACGGCCTGATCTTGAGCGGCATTAAGCCTCGTCTGGTCCGATCTTTGCAAGACTCCGGCTGCCATTGGGTTGAGGAGCTCGACTCCGTCCTGTGGGGCCTACGCACCACTCCTAATCCATCCACGGGCTACACACCATTCTTCATGGTATATGGGGCAGAAGCCGTCCTCCCCTGCGACCTTATTCACGACGCCCCTCGGGTGCGTATGTACGAAGAAAAGGAGGCCAAGCTGGATCGGCAAGATGACCTGGACGCCTTGGAAGGCGAGCGCGACATAGCTCGGGCTCGTTCTGCTTTTTATCAGCAGCAGGCCAGACGTTATCAGAGCAGGGAAGTACGGGCAAAGGCCTACAACGTTGGCGATTTAGTCTTGCGCCTCCCGGAGAAGCAGAAGCATAAGCTGGCGCCCAAATGGGAGGGGCCCTTCATAATCGACCAAGTACTCACGGGCGGGGCGTACCGCCTCCGCGACCCGACGGACGATTGCCTCGAACCAAACCCATGGAATGCAGCTCGGCTGCGACGTTTCTACGGCTAGTCCTGCAAACTTACCTTGTTTGATTTATCCTTTTCGGATCTTCATCTTCCTAGTCAATAGTCTCTCCCGGGTTGTGTTCGGAAATGCCGAATTACGTTAAGTTCTTCTTTGGCAAACATCTTTGAATGTACCACACTTTGTTACCTGGGGGCTTCTTTTACGAAGCTCGTCAAATTTCATTTATGCAATCATCCGTTTTTTACGTGTTTGCAACCTTCCTGTATCGTTCTCAAGCCACTATATGCATCAACTTGACTTAAGATTTGGCCAAGCTGGGTTGCCTCGCTCCTGTGTTTACCCCCTACGTTCCCGATTGTTCGGCTAGGGAGCAAAGGGAGCACCTCTGTGATTGTTACGTCCGGATTTCCCGGGTACGTACCTCAGACGGGTGAAGCCGAAAGCTAGCGTCTTAAGACCACAAGTTGGTCGGCCACGGGGGGAAGTGAAAATAATTGATACCTATCACCAAGTTTCCGGGGTATTTTCCCGAAGTAACCGTCCCCGTCTACATTCGGGTACTCGGTTATTCATCCACGGATAACGTGGTCACCTGACGAAAGGAACCCATAGCGGAACTATTTTCGTCGGAAGATGTTTCTTACGTTAATCAGTAATATAACATAACTCCCCGAGCACGTTTTTGTCTGTTTGCACCACATGGCCGGATTGCCTGGTTTTCCGAAGTATCTTTCCGATGTTCTCGGATTACATAGTAGGAAGACACTCCTTGGCTTCTGGTCGAGGAGGCGGAAGCCGATGGCCGGTTAAGACAACGTTTTTTATGCACGGTTTGGAGACTATCCGATGTAAAGTACATAGGTACATAGAATCGGCCTATCAATCTTGATCTAGACCATCTATTATGGTCTCCAGAGCACAATCTGCTTGGGACAGCCGAGCTGCGGGCATAACCTGGTCATATACCAGATGCACGGGCACTTCCTGCCCATCTGGCCCTACCGGCCCAACTCTCGCTAAATGCTCCGGTTCCAGCTTGGTGAATCGGGTCTTGATCATCGCCCACGCTTCCCGTGCTCCTTCACGACAAGATGACATCTTCCATAACTCAAAGCGGCGCCGAGCTCCTTTGAAGCGACTTGCGAGTTCGGCGATCCCTTCCGGAGCCACTTCGCCAGGCCACAGTGCTTTGAACATGCTCTTCATGGCTCTCCGGGCCCGCTCATGTACAGCGGATAGCTCCTTCAGCAGGTCCCGCCCGAAGGAACCGGCTTCCTCTTCGGGACGCCCGGTCAGCAGAACTACAATAAGACGGGGCGGTGTTCATCTTGCTACCATATACGTTCAGTTATTGAACGGGCGAGTTAGATTGCACTTACCGAACATGCCTGCTTTCAGTCTTTGGTTCTCCTCTTGGGTTACAGTCAGTTGAGCTTTCAAGCTTTTGATTTCTTGGACCTGTTGTTCGCCTTCTGCCTTAAGCTTATCCCTCTCCTCATGACTTCGGGACAGCACCCGGTAGCCAGCCTCTTGCTGTGACTCCGCATATCTTTGGGCTTTCCTGGCCATATCCAGGTCCTTCTGCAGCTGATTATCGTCTCGGCTGCTATGGAAACATTTTTCATTAGTGGAGGTGTTTCACCCCATTTTCTCTTTAATGAACTTTAAATTCAGGCACTTACCATGTGCCTCTCTGGTGAATGTTTTCACCCCCTCTAGCTCGGTTTTCACAGACTTTAACTCTGTTTGAGCCAGCTTGAGGTCCTCGGACAGCTTTTTGTTCTGCTCCCGAACAGTCTGCACAAATAGCAGGGCAGCATCGATATCAGACCCTTAACTCGGCCGTCCCGTCCAAATTAAGGCTCGGGGGCTACTGGGTTAGGTACTAGTTTTCAAAACTATTACTATACCTGCATATTCGTAGACATGAGCCTCACTGCACCTTCAAGTCCCGTTCGGGCAGCGCTGAGGTATGCATCTACCGAGCTAAGAGCATTGACCTCCTGATTAGACAACGCGGTTTGCCGAAGTGATGCCTTGCGCCGCCGATGATTCATCACACTTTCAACTTCGGAATTAGTGACCGAGACGTCTACCGAGTCCTCGGGATGTTGGTCCTCGGCAGTGGCTCCCGGAGTAACTCCGGTTACAGCTGGCGACCTCGGATTTGAGTCACCCCTTGGCACCTTCTCAACATCCTCGGCCGCGCGCGGTTCCACACATCGTCTATCGAACACCATGGAACAGATTATTGACATATGCGGTGGATGTTGAAGATGGAGGCTATAACTGTACGGTAAATACATTACCTCTTCGGGCAGGGCGCCGATGATATAGCTCCCGTTGGGGCCACGCGTGGGGTCACCGCATGACTACTTGTCGTCGGAGCCGCTGGTGCCGCTTTGGCGGCTGTTCGGCGCGTCGTGCGACGGCCCTTGGGAGCAGGTGTCAGTGTGTTCGGGCCTGCAGCGGCTGAGCGTTTCTTTCGAGAGGAAGCCCGCTGGCTACTTACCACGGAGGAGGGAAGTGCCCCGGGATGATCAGCCAACAGGGCCACCTTGGAACCATCAAGGCTCTCCTGGTAGAAGACCTCGTCCTCGAAAGTAATCGATGTTTCAGGGTCATCATGAAACCCAGGATCGTCATCGCGAGAGTAATTCTCCGGTTGAGGAGCCGGGCAACTCACCGTTTCGATCCATCGCCTCCAACTCTGTTCGGACACGATGAATATCCGATTATGAAAAATCTGGGGTAATATCCGAACTATAAAGAGTGGTTGAACTCACCATTTCGATGGGCTCATACATCGAGAAGCCTTTCTTGAGCTGTAGTCGAGCAAACTCTTGCTCCTCCCCCTTGAACAAATCGGCTAGTATGGCGGCTATCGCCGCCTGATTGGCAGGCCCCTTCTTGGTGTACCGGGCGGCGTCCTCCTCCCCATTGTAGTTCCATAGCGGATGAATTCTCTGTTGGAGAGGCTGGACACATTGAGCAATGGCTATTGCCATCACATCAATGATGGTTAGTCCGTTATGAGCTAACCACCTCACTTGAGCAGCCAGACGAGCTACTTCGGCACTTTCCTCTTGAGAGGGACTCTTCGGGCGCCAGTTGAACCGCTTCGTTGGAGAAGCCAATGAAAATTCCGGTAGACCCCTTCGAACTGGATCGAATAAAGGGACGTCTTCGATATAAAACCATTCCGAAGTCCACTCTTCGGCATCCTTCTTCAGAGTCCCAACAGGGTATCCGGTCCCGGCAATGCGCCATACTTCGGCTCCGCCGACCTCGTAGATAACCCCTTCCCGGGTGCGGGGGACTAGGCAGAAGAATTTCCTCCACAACTCAAAGTGCGCCTCGCAGCCCAGGAACATCTCGCATAAAGCGACGAAGCCCGAAATATGGAGGATCGATCCGGGGGTAAGGTGGTGGAGCTGAATCCCGTAGAACTCTAGTAAACCCCTCAAGAAGGGATGAATGGGAAAACCCAGGCCTCGCAGCACGAAGGGCACGAAGCAAACTCTCTCCTCCCCGTGAGGGGAAGGGAAATTCTCCGCAAGGGCCTTTCCGTCTGCGGAAGTTAATCCGGGGCGGGTGGATGTGAGATCTGAGGCGGGTAGATACCCCTGCGCCTCAAGCCTACGTAGTCGCATACAAGATATGGAGCATCCCGCCCAATCACCTTGACGGGGGCCATGAGGGCGTGTGGAAGAGCCTGGGGCGCTTGCCATTGATTGTTGACTTTGGCTTTGAGAGGATGTGGAGAAGAATGACAGGGGGTGGGGTGCGTTAACCTCCACGCCCTTGGCCTATTAAAGGGACATTTTTGTAAGAACCCATCGGACCGCTCGCATTCCGTGGGCGCGCAGAAATCGAGGGTCGTCATTTAATTCTCTCTCTGAAGATACCTCGGTAACCGACTTATTGGTGGCCGGATTATTGTTAATCCAAATATAGGTAACGGGAGGAACTCGCCATCCAAGCCGAAGACTTCTGAAGCATGATGCTGCCGAAGACCGTAGACCTCGGCATTGAAGGCTAGTTCGGGGGCTACTGAGGGTGTCCCGGACTAGGGGGTACTCGGGCTGCCGGCCTATCTCTCATGGGCCGGACTGGTGGGCCGCTCTCCACACGTCGATGGAAGGCTGGATTAGGGACGACCCCGTATGAAAGAAGGAAATCTCTGAAGTCTTGGCGTCTCCTCCAAGGAGTAGATGGCGTAAGCAGCATGTTATCCCTGATGGTAACCGACCATATGTAACCCTAGGGCCCCCCTGGTGTCTATATAAACCAGGAGGTTTGGTCCGTAGGGAGGAGACACATAATCTAGGGTTTAGCCCATCTGATCTCGAGGTAGATCAACTCTGTAACCTTCATACAATCACATCAATACACTCAAGCAGGACGTAGGGTTTTACCTCCTCGAGAGGGCCCGAACCTGGGTAAATCGCTGTCTCTACGCTCTCTGTTACCATCGACTCCTTGACCCATAGTTCGGACCCCCTACCCGAGATCTGCCGGTTTTGGTACCGACACACACGACAGGTAGTCGACGACCGTGTGCGACAAGACTGACATTATACGATGGGCCTCAAATCGAACCTCTCCGGCCGACGACGAAGCTAGCCGGTCTTTGTCGTGATATCAACGCCACAAAGCTCCACATCGGTGGCTCTACGTCATCTCCGACATCAGCCGGCTTTGTTTTCGAACAAACGAAGGAACGCCGGTGGTTTTTTTGGCCACGGGATTGCCGTGAGTAAGCTTTCATCCCCGATTACTTCTCGTCACATGTAATATCTCTGTTTCAAAATAATTGAAGTTTTGGACTTGTTCTAAGTCAGATTTGCTTATGTTTGACCAAGTATATAGAAAAATATATAAACATCTAGAACACCAAATTAGTCTCATGAGATTCTCTATGAAATATATTTTTGTGATATGTGTATTTTGTGTTGTAGATCTTAGCACCTCTTTCTATAGAGCTGGTCAAACTTAAGCAAGTTTGACTTAAGATAAACCTAAAACTTTGATTATTTTGAAACGACGGATGGAGTACCAAACATGGGAATGGGAACGTGAGTAAAAACCTGTTTTCCATGCCTAATCTTATCACAAACGCCTTGGTCCAAATTTCCATTCCCCTGCCAAAGGTTACCAAACAGGAGTGGAATGGGGCTGACCCCGAGATTGCTGTTTTTGGTACACCGTCCACACCATCTCATCTCACAACGCTGTACATGCATGGTGCCACCGCCCTTTCGTGCAAGCATGCTGACACAGACTTTACAGGCCAGACGCACACAGATTAAGCAGTGGTTAATTGGTTAGGTACCTTTGGCACCGCGTGCATGCATTCTTGATTACTTCCGCCCAATCTACCATCCTACTTCTATCTACTTATATATAATATAAAGCACAAAGTCTTACTCCCTCCGTTCCAAAATATAGTGCGTCATCGGTTTCCGTGCTTCAACTTTGACCATAAATTTAACCAACGAGACCGACTGCGGCGGGAGTAAAAATTATACCAGTGAATTCGTATTCGAAAGAAGTTTTCAATTATATAATTTTTGCTCCCGCCGCAGTCGGTCTCGTTGGTTAAATTTATGGTCAAAGTTGAACCTCGGGAAGCGCGGGCGCACTATATTTTGAAACGGAGGGAGTATTAAAGCCGCTTTTGGGCATTTTGGCCGGCGTACGCTCGATCGCAAGGCTCACTAGATCCTGCCTTCATCATGTCCTGTCTGACTTGTCCTGTCCACGTCCACCCCCTCCCTGATCACGGCCACCGCCCGCCCAACGAGCCAACTTCAACTGCTTTCTCTTCGAAAGATGTGATATGTAGACACAACACATGTGAGTAGAGTGGCATTTCTTTCATGTAAATCTGTCATTCTGTCTCGGACGAAGCGTCCTGGTATGGCCTGTCCGTCCGTCCGTCCATAGCTTTTTTTTTTTTTTTGAACTGGAAAATTTCATTCCATAACTAAACCCGCACAGCAAACTCACTGGAGACCATAGCCGACACAAAGTCCGGAGCCTGCTCCGTCCACGACGAGACCGGGACTCCCCCCCCTAAAGCCATACGCGGCTAGTTCGTGGGCAACCTTATTACAGTCACGACCACAAAAACCAAAATCAAAGGAATCAAAGTTTGCAAAGCATAAGCTGCGAGTCTCCCGTAGAAGGACTCCAATCAACGAACGCTCGTAGTCATCTGACTTGAGCGCCTTCAACAGAACCTGGGAATCAGATTCAAAGTGCACCCTGTGGAGGCCCATCCCAGCGCCGACTTCAACAGCCTTCACGCATGCCTCTGCTTCTGCATGCAATGGCCCTGTCAAATGATCCAGCTTACCTGCAGCGGCAGCCAAGAATTCACCCTGATCCGAGCGAGCGACGCACCCCCATGCCCCTGAACCAGTGTTGTTGGAATATGCAGCATCAAAGTTTATTTTCACAAAATCACTAGGCGGTTTCTGCCAGCAACTCCTCTCTCTGTTCCCAGCAACCTCCGTCTGAATTTTAGGTGCAGTACAAAAATCTTGAACATGCTGTCGGATCAAGTTAGCAGTTCCCCTGCTACAGTATCCCGTCTGGCGATTTGGGCGTTCTGCCGGCGACTGGCGTCATGCCGTTTTCCTTTTTCTTCTACCTCTGATTTCTTCCTTCGGATCCCATTTCCTCCCCTGTTTCCAGTTGCTAGCTTCCTCTATCCTCTCTCTTCCCCTCCCGGCCTTTCTTAGGAGTTTTGCGGTCAAAGGTCCGATCCCGGTGGCGGCGGCGGCGAGTTGGTCAGGCAAATCGGTATGGATTTGGAGGAGATTGAGTGTTTTAAGGCGCGGGCGATGAAAATCATAAGGAAATCGCGGAATCCTGCGAAGTGCCTCCGGTTGATGCAGGTTAAGGTGAAATCCATCCTGGGATTTGGTGTATTTGCAGGAGGAAGGGAGTGTTGCCTGCCAGATTTCTTGCTCCCTCCGAAAGAAGCCATGCTATCCTCTGCTGGAGGTATTCAGACTGGAAAGAATTGGGCAACAAATGGGACGGGCGGGATGGCCGCCTTGCCAATCCTACCAGCTGGAGTTCAGTTTACTGCTTCTGCAGCTGTTAATCCTGGGACGCATCAGGTTGAGTTGCTTCAGACTGACCCTGCTGCTGATGGCTCAGTAGTACAGGCGGTTTTGGGGGTCACTGACAGTACAATTGACGTCGGCTCAGATGGTCAGGGCTGTATGCAACCAATCAATTTTGCAGAGTTTAATATCGAAGGCGAGAGTAGAGGTTTTCTTATGAAAAGGGCGAAACAAAAGATCGATACAGATGACAGAGGAGAGGCGGCTGTCACTGCCGCCAATATAAGTTTCATGGAGGACCTTATGCATGGATACTGTCGACACTCTATCTTCTGTGACGGTGTTCTTAATCTTGGCATGGCATACAACGTGCCAGCCATTGCTCTCCCGACAATGGAAGATGATGTTTTCCAGAAAGGACTTCAGTGGTACACCACTAAGAAAGTCAAGATGAAGAAGTGTTTTACCAACAGAATCAAGATGAAGGTATCAAATTTTGAAGCGGGGCTGTCGGAACAGCCCTGCGAGCATCAATGAAGATTATTGCTTGGAACTGCCGGGGGCTTGGGAACCCCACGGCAGTTCGTAGCCTTCTAGAATTGCAGAGGGCGGAAGATCCCGACGTGCTCTTTCTGTCAGAAACTAAATCTACAGAGAGAGAACTGGAATGGTTGAGATGGAAACTTGGTCTGCCACATATGGTGGTAAAGGATGCAGACGGCCGGAGGGGCGGGCTTGCGCTTTTTTGGCGAAGAAGTGTGGACGTGCGGCTGCGGTGGAAGGATAAATATTACATTGACGTGGAGGTGGTGGAGGAGAATGGAGTGAAATGAAGGTTCACAGGGATGTATGGTGAGTCAAAGGTTGGAGAGAAGCATAAAACGTGGGAGGCGTTGAGGTCTCTGCAAGGAAAGTCAGATCTGCCATGGATTTGTGTTGGAGATTTTAATGAAATTCTCTTTGCAAATGAAAAGGAGGGGGGGCCGGCTCGGGCCCAAGGTGGCTTGGATGCTTTTCGGAACACCCTGGAGGTGTGTGGCTTGGCAGATTTGGGGTTTGAAGGTGATCCGTTCACTTGGCGTAATAACTGGGACAAAGTGGAAGGCTATACTAGAGAGTGTAGGGTAACGCAGCAGAAAACAAAAATTTTCCGACCTACGCACCAGCCCAGGAACACTATGGAGACTGCATACAAGGTTTGATCTGTTTCGTTACCGACTCGTAGCGCAGCGGAAGTAGAGTCGATGACGATCGGCGGTGCAGATCCCCGCAGCTAGGATTTACAACCTCCCAACCGCGAGGATGTACTCCCACATCTGCCCCTCGGACAGCCCTCCGGGAGGCGGTCGGACAGTCCCTCGGACGGTGTCGCGGACAGCCCTTCGGGAGGACCTTCGAAACTCGAACGGTCACTCGGACAACCCTTCGGGAGGACCCTCGAAACTAAGACGATCACTTGGACAGCCCTTCGGGAGGCACTCTCAAACTAAGACCGAAACTACGATCTCTCTACAGAGTTGCACACATACGGTGTCATCTATCCGGCAGGGCTTCGCCGTCCAGAACTAGTTCCTGCCGGACACTAGACAGCCTTTCGGCTCTACGAAACTATTTCGCTGTGAGGGAGAGAGAAGCCAGAAATGTCATGGCACTTGTATGTAAGAAGGGATGATCTTTGGGGCAGCCCCCTCACCTCCTATTTATAGGAAAACCAAGGGGTAAAGTTGCCATTCAAAAAACCCAAAAATGCCCATGAAGGAACACTTTCCACAAGGGCATATTAGGGAAGTATGGAGCAAGTGGGGCTCCATGGAGGTGCCCACAAGGTGGCCGGCCAAGCCCTCATGGGGGGCCCCCAAGGGGGGCTTCCTTGGCTCCCAAGTTCTTCTAGAAACCTTTTTGGAAATATCCAAAAAGGTGCTTTTCCAAAAATATCCAAAAAGCGATTTCACTATTCACGAAGACATTTTTCTGCGTCCGTTAAATCCCAAATTATTTTTGTGTGCCTAGAACAATTCCAGTACCCACCAAAATAATTTTGAACGCATTCCGCAACAATTTCGGAACAATGTTTCTTCAGCGAAAAGCAACCAAATCGGTTCCGGGTGCTCCGGAACATTTCCGGTTTTTGTCCCGGAAAATTCCCAGAAGTTTCCAGAACACTTCTGGCATTCTCCAAGAATTTCCAGGCGTGTGCCAGAACCAATTTGACTTAATGGAATACCCTGAAACAACTTTTCAGTTTCACCGGAACTATTCCGGTGTTCTCTCCGGAACGTTTCCATTTCGTTCGAAACTTTTTCGGTGATTTTCTCTCAGACTCCCCGTCTAGTATTCAGCAGATAAATGACCCTTAAGCGTGTGACCCTATAGGTTCGGTGAAGTATAGACATGACCGGAACTCTTTCCGATCAATGATCAACATCGGAGCCGTGGACACCCATATTGACCCCTATACCCACACGAATGAATATTCGAGTAAACCTCCTGTTGGAAATATGCCCTAGAGGCAATAATAAATTAGTTATTATTATATTTCCTTGTTCATGATAATCGTTTATTATTCATGCTATAATTGTATTGATTGGAAACTCAAATACATGTGTGGGTACATAGACAACACTGTGTCCCTAGTAAGCCTCTAGTTAACTAGCTCGTTGATCAAAGATGGTTAAGGTTTCCTAGCCATGGACATAAGATGTCATTTGATAACGGGATCACATCATTAGGAGAATGATGTGATGGACAAGACCCAAACTATAAACATAGCACATGATCGTGTCAGTTTATTGCTATTGTTTTCTGCATGTCAAGTATCTGTTCCTATGACCATGAGATCATGCAACTCCCTGACATCGGAGGAGTACCTTGTGTGTATCAAACGTCGCAACGTAACTGGGTGACTATAAAGATGCTCTACAGGTATCTCCGAGGGTGTCTGTTGGGTTGACATGGATCAAGACTGGGATTTGTTACTCCGTGTGACGGAGAGGTATCTCAGGGCCCACTCGGTAATACAACATCACAATGAGCCTTGCAAGCAATGTGACTAAAGTGTTAGCCACGAGATCTTGTATTACGGAACGAGTAAAGAGACTTGCCAGTAACGAGATTGAACTAGGTATAGAGATACCGATGATCGAATCTCGGGCAAGTAACATACCGAAGAACAAAGGGAACAGCATACGGGATTAACTGAATCCTTGACATAGAGGTTCGACCGATAAAGATCTTCGTAGAATATGTAGGAGCCAATATGGGCATCCAGGTCCCGCTATTGGTTATTGATCGTAGAGGTGTCTCGGTCATGTCTACATAGTTCTCGAACCCGCAGGGTCTACACACTTAACGTTTGGTGACGATTAGTATAGTTGAGTTATTTTGTTGGTGACCGAAGGTTGTTCGGAGTCCCGGATAAGATCCCGGACATGACGTGGATCTCCGGAAGAGTCCGGAGGTAAAGATTGATATATGTGATAATAGTGTTTTGATCTCCGGAAGGGTTCCGGAATTCACCGGAAGGGGTTCCGGATGTTTACCGAAGTGTTCAGGTGCAGCAACACTTTATATGAGCCAAAGGGGTAAAGCCCACGAGGTATTGGAAAGTGCAAAAGGAAGTTTTGCTGCTGCCTTAAGCGGTACTACCGCTGGTAAGGCAGTACTACCGCGTAAGCGGTACTACCGCTTGTGTGAAGCGGTACTACCGCTCAAGCGGTACTGCCGCTCGTGAGCGGTACTACCGCTTGTACGCGATACTGCTGGAATCCGAGTTGGACTCTTTCCGTGCGGGCCAAACCGACCTTGTGCGGGCAAAACCGACCTTGTGGAGGTTTTCTCTCCAAGTTTAGACCCCAGGGCTCAACATATAAATAGAGGGGCAAGGCTAACACACGGGATACATCAAGATTTCCCAACCCGTGTGCCGGCAACCCTAACCCTCTAGTTCCTCCCGTCATAATCTCCGTAGTGCTTGGCGAAGCCCTGCAGAGTTTGTTCCTCACCACCATCACCACGCCGTCGTGCTGCCGGAACTCATCTACTACTTCATCATCGCTCGCTGGATCGAGGAGGTGAAGGCGTCATCAAGCCGTACGTGTGTTGAACGCGGAGGTGCCGTCCGTTCGGCACTAGTTCATGATCGGATCGAGGGACGACTTGCGATTTGGATCGCGGAGACGTTCGACTACATCAACCGCGTTTCTTAACGCTTCCGCTTAGCAATCTACAAGGGTATGTAGATTCACTCTCCCTCCGTAGATGCTCATCACCATGGATAGATCTTGTGTGTGCGTAGGAAATTTTTTGTTTCCCATGCAACGTTCCCCAACACCTCCAGTTGCCGTGTGCTATTCCTGTTGCTTCGCGATATGTTACAAATACCCGAGGTGAGATTTTCTGCATCCTCGTGGATCAACAACTTGTCCACTATGCAAGTTACCTCGTTACCGGTTTTGTTCTTTTTTCTCGTTTCCGTGTTCCGGCATCCCTGTGATCAAATCACACTTGTGTCTGGCCAGATGATGATGGATACCGTAACACCGAGAGGGCCCGAGAATATCTCTCCATCGTCGGAGGAGCAAATCCCAATCTTGAGCTATCAAGTTACTTAACATACTTTTCCATGAACCCGTAAGCCGCCGTAATAGCCACCCATTTACGGATGACGTTTAACAAACCCCAAAGTTCATGAAGCAAGCATGAAGAAACTCGACACTCTCATGGTCTAAGGAATTATGCAAACATTAACTTCTCTGTGTTATTAATCATTAACTTATGACGAATGAATCTCATAGCATAACATCAATCGGGTCGATTCAACACAAGTGTTCTACCAACATTGTGCCCTCAAAGTTGCCGGCATAGTCATGCCCATGATCAGGAAAACGTGATCATCATGCAACACTTGAGCTAGTCTTAGAGGCTTGACTAGGAATACTTTTTACCGTTTATTATTCCACACGTGCACATGGGTTTTCCTCAGAGCCTTTATGGATATACGGGCTCGGGAACCATAGCAGTTATAGCATGGAACATAAACATAATTATGAACATGGAGATAACTAATAACATTTGTTATTGCCTCTAGGGCATATCTCCTACAGAGAGAGGCTTGACCGTGCGGTGGCATGCAATAATTGGCGGGGTCTCTTTCCTCTGTATAGAGTAATAAACGGGGACCCGCGGCATTCAGATCACCGGCCGGTAACAGTGATGGTGGATGGTATGGAGCCGGTGGCAAATGAGAGTTGTGGAGGGAAAATTTTCCGGTTTGAAGCGAGTTGGCTGCAAGAGGAGGAGTGTGCAAGGGTGGTGGAGCAAGCCTGGAACGCAGCATTTGAGGAGGGAGGAGCTTCAGTTCAGGAAGGACTCAGGAGGGTGGGAGGTGAGCTAACAAAGTGGGATCGGGAGGTTCTTGGTGAACTGAGAGGTCGTATCAAAATAGCTAAAAAGGAGCTGGAGGAGTGTAGGCGTGGACAGTTGAGCCAACGACAGATTAATCGGGAACACTTGTTGCGGTATAAGTTGAGCAGATTGGAGGACAAGTACAATATGTATTGGCGGGAGCGGGCACATGCATACTGGCTTCAAAAGGGTGATAAGAATACGGGCTTCTTTCATGCCCAGGCGAATGAGAAGAAGAAGGTGAATATGATAAAGAAGTTGAAGAAGGATGGGGGAGATATAGTAGAGGGAGAAAGGGAGATAGGAGATTTTATAACTAACCACTACAAAAGTTTGTTCATGTCTTCTGCAGGTGTGGTAAATGACCAGGTGCTCTCACATGTACACACGTCAGTTACACATGATATGAACGACCGCCTCACTCGAGAGTTCACTGAAAATGAGGTCAAATCAGCTTTGGACTCATTGGTGATTTAAAGGCACCCGGGTCAGATGGCATGCCGGCCATCTTTTACAAGCGGTTCTGGGAATTGGTTGGCCCAAAAGTGAAAGAAGAAGTGTTGGCTGTTATGAATGGTGCACCGATGCCTGCTGGGTGGAATGAAACCACGATCGTGCTAATTCCTAAGGTTAAAAACCCGGAAAAGGTGACGGAGTTTAGGCCCATCAGCCTCTGCAATGTGCTGTACAAATTGATCTCAAAGGTCCTAGCCAACCGTTTGAAGGAGATCCTCTCTGATATTATTTCGCCGACACAATCTGCATTTGTCCCGGGGAGGATGATTACCGACAACGTGCTCTTGGCCTATGAGATAACACATCTTATGCATAAGAAGAAGGGGGGTCGACAGGGTCTGGTGGCGGTCAAGCTAGATATGAGCAAGGCCTATGACCGAGTTGAGTGGAGTTTCTTGGAGCGAATAATGATTAAGATGGGATTTGCTGATCAATGGGTGAGACTAATAATGAAATGTGTGCGGCCAGTTTCTTATAGGGTCAAAATCAACAGAAGTTTCTCGGATGTGATCAAACCGGAAAGGGGCCTCCGGCAAGGGGATCCCCTCTCGCCGTATCTGTTCATAATGTGTGCTGAAGCTTTCTCTTCATTGTTGCACCATGCCGAGCAAGAAGGAACTATCCAGGGCATACAAATCTGTAGAGGGGCACCAAGGATTAACCATTTATTCTTTCCTGATGATTCTCTCATTGTAATGAAGGCAACAGTGCAAGGGGCAGCGAAGTTGCAGCAGATCCTAGCTCTTTATGAAGAACAATCAGGGCAAATGATCAACAAGGATAAATCCACGGCGATGTTCAGTAAGGGTACAAGTGTAGCTACAAGGGCTGCCGTTCTTGCGGGCCTGGGGATTGCTTCGGAATCATTTAATCAACGGTACTTGGGCCTCCCGGTTCACATTGGGGTGTCCCGATGCAAGGAGTTTGAGTACCTGAAGCAAAAGATTTGGCAGCGTATACAAGGGTGGAAGGAGAAGTTACTATCAAAGGCTGGAAAGGAGGTGTTGATTAAGGCTGTAGCACAGGCCATCCCGACGTACGCGATGTCGTGCTTCAATCTCACAAAGCAACTTTGCGAGGAGATCAGTGCACTCATTGCACGTTATTGGTGGAGTCAACAAGACAAAATGAATAAGTGTCATTGGGTAAGTTGGGAGAAGATGACAAGATCAAAAAAGGATGGAGGACTGGGCTTTCGGGATCTCCATATCTTTAATTTAGCTATGCTATCTCGGCAGGGCTGGAGATTGATCGAAGCACCGGATACCTTGTGTGCCCAGATCCTAAAGGCACGTTACTATCCGAGTTGTTCAGTTCTGGAGGCGACTGGAAAAGCTGGTATCTCTTACACATGGAGGAGCATTTTGAAGGGCATATCACTGCTCAAGCAGGGCATTATTTGGCGTGTTGGTACGGGCGAGCATATCAAGATCTGGGAAGATCCATGGGTCCCAAGGGGAACTACCAGACGCCTTGTTTCACAGAGAGGAAATGCGGTGATCATCCGGGTCTCGGAATTGATTGATCCGGTTACAGAGAACTGGGATGTGGAGCTGTTGAGAGAGTTATTGTGTGAGGCAGATGTGAATGATATTCTGTCAATTCCTGTGAAAGCAGGGATGGAGGACCATGTTGCCTGGCATTTCGACTCGAAAGGAAAATTTTCAGTTAAAGCTGCATATCATAGAGGTGTTACATTGCGGGATGAGAAGCTAGGACGAGATGCAAGTCCATCTGTGGTCAATGTGCAGAGTAGTGGGCAATGGAACAAGCTGTGGAACCTTTCTTTGCCTGGGAAGGTTGGTATTTTCTTATGGAGATTCGCTCACAATAGCCTCCCGTTACGCATGGATATCAAGCGCAAGGGAGTTGAGCTCGATACGAGATGCCCTATCTGCAACCGGCTGGATGAAGATGGGGGGCACCTGTTTCTGAAGTGCAAATTTGTCAAGCACGTGTGGAGAGCCCTTGATTTGGAGGAGACGAGGATTGCGCTGCTGGAGCTTACGAGTCCTATGGCAGTCCGGGAACACCTATGTACACTGGACAATGCTAAGAGGGATGTAACGTTCATTATGTTGTGGGAGTGGTGGTCTGCCAGGAACAAGATCAACGCCGGCGGCCCAGCGAGGACTAGTGAAGACATCACGACAGCGTTCATTCACATCATGCTGACGCGAACTTTACACGAAACTTTTTTTTTTTGAACACAACTTTACACGAAACTTGACTTGGCAAGTTTGGACTGACCCATGTATGTATGTGTTTAAAAAAAAAGTTTGGACCCATGTGTGCATGACTTGGGCTGGCCACGTAACGTCCTGTGAGACAAATGCCCGTCCACGCACGTACACCACGGGCCCCGGCCGAGGTAGCCCCATGCATGCATGTGGATGTGGATCTGTTTGCTCGGTTCGTCTGATCTGATCGAGTCCATCAGCGTCATCGCCACATGCATGCATGTACTCCGATCAAGTAATACAAAATCACTACCCCTGCCAGAGATCGTTAGAGTAATAACTAGTGTACGTAGAGGTTACACCTTCAGTTTTGTTTTTTCGCTTGCGTGGATTATACATTTGGGTTGGGTATATACCAGTAGTACGTTTTTAAACAGGGGGGGTGGGGAGGGTATATACTCATTTTTTTTTTAGTAAGGGTATATACTAGTTGAATACTCGCCGTTTGCCATTGGTATACTCCTACTTTGCGCGCGCACGTGCGTACTCGGGACAGACCGACTGATCAACTGTGCGATGGCTGGCGTCATGAGATTCCTCTATTGCCTAAGATCAAAAGCCCGAGCCTACTAGTAGGGCATGTACCGTGATGATGGCATATGAAAAAAGTAGTTTGAGGCATTTATATTGTTTTTTTCTCCCCAATGCAAGCTACTACTAGTGTAGTGGGACTCATCAATCAAAATAAATAAATAAAGTAGACTCTTACTTCATATGCATCCCTGCTCTTCACTTTAACTTTTTCAGCTTTATGCATCGGACCACACTTTTTCTCCCCAAATACCCGACTCCTGCAGAGGATCCCGCTGTTCCATCCAAATTCATTTTTTCTGACATCCGATCCTACATGGCCTGCGGAGCATCACCCTAGGGCTATGCATCGGCCAAAGTGTAACAACGTCACGGAACAGAGTAACAATACCGCGGGGCAGTAAATCTTCCCCGCTGTTTTTCGTGCAAAAACAGAGCAATTAATTCTGCACCCCCGAGCTGACCAGTTAACCAACCAACCAAACCAGAGAGAAGCGAGCATCGGCTACCAAACAGTCTCCATTAATTACTTAAAGCTGTAAAATAAAATTACTGAGCTTCTGGGAAGCACTGGAGAAAAAAAGAGAGTGCTGCAGCAGCTCTCGAGTTTTCACCGGAGCAAATACGGACCGACATGGCACATGCGGCAAAAAAAAAAAAAAAAAAAAAAAAAAGACATGGCACATGCGGCATGGCCACGTACGGGAGCCTCCCTTCGTTTTCTTTCCCCACAGTGTGAAAAAGGAACGAGAGAGAAAAAAAAAAAGAATGAGCACGACCGCACGAGCCCCACCCGGAAAAGCACGCACAGAAATCTGCGCGAGAAACGAGGCCGCAAACGACGACGGCCGCCGGGCCCCACCCACGCCCACGCATGCTCCTCCTCCTCGCCGCAATGACGCATCTGCCCTCGGCCATCGGCCCTAGCCTCGACGGCACCCCCACGCTGCGTCCAGGCCAGCGCCGGCTGCAGTGGCAGGGCCGAGGGGCTGTTCCGTCCGGCCGCACGCAGCAGGCGAGGCCGCAAAATAAGTTTCAAAACCCGGCCAAAACCTTTCCCCCGTTACTCCACCCCCACCCACCTCCGCCCCGCCCACAGTCCAGTCCATCCCGCCCCCCAGCAGCTCACTGCCACCCTCGCGCCAGCGCCTCGCCGCCGGCCGGACCTAGGGTTTCCTCCCTCCCTCCCTTCCAGGCAAGCAGTCAAGCGGCACTCTCTCCCCCCGCTCTCCCCACCGCACTGCCGATTTACTGACGACTCGGATTTTGCTGGGGGCGCAGGGATTTGGGGGGTAAGGAAGGGAAGGGAAGGGCGCGATGGCGGCGCCGGGGGGGAGGAGGGCGGACTTCTCCTCGGCCGCGTCGCCCGGGCCGTCGCCGGCGGGCGCGTCGGGCGGGACGGGGAGGAGGCTGCTGCGCACGCAGACCGTCGGCAACATGGGGGAGTCCATCTTCGACAGCGAGGTCGTGCCCTCCTCGCTCGTCGAGATCGCGCCCATCCTCCGCGTCGCCAACGAGGTCGAGGCCGGCAACCCGCGCGTCGCATACCTCTGTAAGCAGGATAGCCCCTCTCCTCCCCGCCCCGATCTACTCGCACTTAGGCCCAATTACTTGAATTTGCTTGCCATGGGAAGCATGGTTTGCTCATTGCGTCTCCGCTTCCACTTAGGTCGCTTCTACGCCTTCGAGAAGGCTCACCGGCTCGACCCCACCTCCAGCGGCCGTGGAGTGCGCCAGTTCAAGACCGCGCTGCTGCAAAGGCTAGAGAGGGTAATTACCACCACTGATCTACTGTATTTATTATCTTCATCTTCCCCAATTTGTCAGTTCTGAGTGGGAGAACGATGGAGAGCTTTTAATTGACTCATTGAGGGTTAATTGTTTCTTTGTTTGTTCCCCGTGCGTGCCTGCAGGAGAACGACCCCACGCTCAAGGGGAGGGTGCACCAGAGCGACGCGCGAGAGATGCAGCGCTTCTACCGCGAGTACTACAAGAAGTACATCCAGGCGCTCCAGAATGCCGACAAGGCCGACCGGTGAGCCAGCCGCTTCTCCCGCCCGCTGCTTTACGCGTTATGTTCACAGTTAACTGCTGCCCTGTCTATCAGATGACAAGGCCGATTGCTTGTTCTGTGTTAGTAATGTCATTCTTCGTACTGCTTGATCAGTGCTCTGCTCACTAAAGCGTACCAGACCGCCGCTGTCCTGTTTGAGGTCTTGAAAGCCGTTAATGTGTCGCAGTCTGTTGAAGTCGATCAGGCGGTGCGTAATCGATTGGTTTCTTTTGTTACTATGGATACTGCCGCTTCCTTTGTTCATTCTGAAATATCATCCATTTTTCACCTTCTGTCGTGGCGTGTGATTGTTGGTGAGCAGATTCTCGACACGCACAACAAAATCGAGGAGAAGAAAAAGCTCTATGTGCCTTACAATATCCTGCCTCTCGATCCCGAAAGTACCGATCAAGCTATAATGCAAAACCCAGAGGTTTCCTTCTATATCTAGTCTCGTTGCAACAAATGCCGCCTTAAAGCTCATTAATTGTCTCTTTTACTGAGTTGCTCCTTATATTTTGTAGATCCAAGCCGCTGTCTACGCTCTTCGCAATATAAGAGGCCTGCCATGGCCCAAGGACAAGGAGCAGGAAAAGAAGCCTGATGAGAAGAAGACCGATAGAGATCTTCTCGACTGGCTTCAGGCGATGTTTGGGTTTCAGGTAACTGTGCATGAGATGGTTTTATTTGTCTGTGGCACTGCGTGTTACATGTGTTTTATCCTGAAAATGCACATCATCTAATCTTGAGTCACTCTTTGCAGAAAGACAATGTATCCAACCAAAGGGAACATCTCATCCTGTTACTTGCAAATGTGCACATAAGGCAGATACCAAAGCCTGAACAGCAATCTAAGGTTCCTGTTTTTCCGTCTCAACTTATTTTAAGAGGACTGGGCATGTTTGTTTGTCTTTCTTCATGTGCCTGCAAGTAATGTGATGATGGATTCTTGTGTTTTTTCTTCCAGTTGGATGACAGAGCTCTGGATACTGTAATGAAGAAACTATTTAAGAGTTATAAGATGTGGTGCAAGTACCTTGGCCGCAAAAGCAGTTTATGGTAGGTTCAATGAAGTCCAACAATTCCTTGTTTTTTTTTAAGTTCAGTTATGACCTTACTTTTGCCCTGGTTGATACCAATATTAAATCTCTTCATGAGTTACCATTTGTCTCAACGTCTGGACCAATTAATGTGTAGGTTGCCAACTATCCAACAGGAAGTTCAGCAACGCAAGCTTCTCTATATGGGTCTCTACCTTTTGATTTGGGGCGAGGCGGCTAACTTGAGATTCATGCCAGAGTGTCTTTGCTACATATACCATCATGTAAGATCAACTTTTATTTCGCAGGTTATGCATATTGTCATATATTTTTGTATATGTTTGGCCATTGTCCTATTAATTCTTCAAACATGATACCTGATCAATTGGTCTAAGAATTTGATGTTGAATACTACAATTCAAAATCAGTTTTTTGTGTGGAATTTCATTCATCGTAATAGTCACAGTTAGCCTACGTATGTCCAAATGACTACTCTTGGCAGCAAGGATATGACATACTGTATTCCTGTGATATATTTATTGATAACCGCACATTGCGAGCTTAGCTATTGTAGAATTCATATTCATGACAATGGAGAAAAATGTTGTTTGAAAAAAAAGCTAATCGGGGGATGTTTTTGTGTTAGTACAATGCTCAAGTGTGTACCTTGTATATTCTGGTGCCATCATATTTATTGGTAACAATTCTGTTTCTGATCTTCATATAGATGGCTTTTGAACTCTATGGTATGTTGGCTGGAAACGTGAGCCCAATGACTGGTGAAAATGTTAAACCAGCTTATGGCGGTGATGAAGAGGCATTCTTGATGAAAGTTGTGACTCCGATATACAAGGTTATAGAGGAGGTATAGTTGTACATTTGTATTCAGACTGTTTTTCTTCTTCTTTCCATTTCAAGCCTGATTGTTAGAACTCCTGAAATTCTGCAGGAAGCTCTCAGGAGCAAGACAATGAAATCAAAACACTCACACTGGAGGAACTACGATGATCTAAATGAATACTTTTGGTAAGCAGCAGTCATATTTAGTTGTTGCCTTCACTATATTGTTCCCCTGATTTTGACAGAAGTCATCAAATTATTCTTGTGTTGCTTTTCAGGAAAGTTGACTGCTTCCGGCTTGGATGGCCCATGAGAGCTGATGCAGATTTTTTCAAAACTCCCAAATTTGCTTATCCTAATCGTCTGAATGGAGTAGGTTTCTTGATATTGATACTTAAAATTATTGCAATTTCTTTCGTGTCAACTGTGAACACATTGATAGTTGCCTGTGATATAATAATACAATTCACCAGTGCTTAAGTCTTCATGAATTGAAATGGATAATATGATCATGCTGCATGTTTGTTTTCTGTTGACAATGGATTCGATAATGCAACAATGCCGGTAGATTTGTTCTGCTTGTTTTTCATGTATTTGCTTTGTCCGTTAAGTTGTTAAGCCAACAATATACACAGATATGTGAGTGATGTATATTGTTAACGTAAACATGAAATAAAGAAAAAGAAAGACTTGCCTTGTGTATCAATTCTGATTATACTTTATTTTGTTGTAATCCAGGAGGAAAGATCTGCTGGCAGTGTCCATTGGATGGGAAAGATTAATTTTGTCGAGATACGTTCATTTTGGCACATATTCCGTAGTTTTGATAGAATGTGGATCTTCTTAATTTTATCCTTGCAGGTTGGTTAATCCCCTCCCCCTCTCTTCACTCCTTCACTTGAGAATTGGCATTCACATACTTCTTATGATGTTTTGTTTCAATGCAGGCTATGATTATTATTGCATGGAATGGTGGCACACCAAGTGATATCTTTGATGCTGGAGTTTTCAAACAGGTTTTGAGCATATTTATAACTGCTGCTGTTTTAAAGTTGGGTCAAGGTATTTGACTAACTCCTACCTTACCTCCCTCTTCCTGCTTAGAGATTTGCCAATGCACATCTAAACTATTTAGTAGGCAGCTTAGTAGCTTAGTATTAAGCAGAAACACTGCAGTGCCAATCTAGCTAGCGATATCTTTTTGTAGCGCTGTTGATGATAAAACATTAAATACTTCATGGGTCATACTCTAATATCTATAGGGAGAGGCCTAATGAAAATGTGTTTATATGAAAAGACAAGTATGTCTGTATGTTTGCTTTGCCAGCTACCTAACAATAATGAATTTAGTAACATGAAACTGAAGGATATATGTTTAACCAAGTTTATTGTGGCTAAGATGTATGCATAATTACTACTCTATTGTATGTACTAATTTCAACAAATATACTCAACACAGCCACCCTGGACATTGTATTTGGCTGGAAAGCAAGAAGAAGCATGTCGTTTGCAAGAAAGCTGCGATATGTCCTGAAGTTAGTATCAGCTGCTGCATGGGTTGTGATTCTACCTGTGACTTATGCATATACCTGGTCTAATCCTTCGGGGCTTTCAAGAATAATAAAAAGTTGGCTTGGCAATGGTCAGAATCAGCCATCATTATACATTTTGGCTGTTGTTATATATTTGGCGCCAAATATTCTTGCGGCTACGCTATTTCTTTTCCCATGTATCAGAAGGAGGCTTGAGAGTTCAAATGTTAAGGTCATAACATTCATGATGTGGTGGTCCCAGGTAATTTTCCATCTATTGTTTCCTGTCATTAATTACATGGGTGTGTTTGTTGATATATTTTTCCAAATATATCTGCAGCCTCGATTATTTGTTGGCAGAGGAATGCATGAAGGCCCATTCTCCCTCTTCAAGTATGTTAAGAGCAGAATCACTTTGTTAACTCATCTTCATGCTTGGCTTTACTGTTATGCTTTTTTCTAATCACTAATCACTGTTGTACTGATAGGTATACCATGTTCTGGGTTCTCCTTTTAGCGATGAAGTTGATAGTGAGCTTCTATATTGAGGTATCCAGTCACTTCCTGCAGAAAATCTAGAAAATTCCTTGCATTCCAAATGTGGCCTCACTGCCTCAATATTTTTGTTTCCATAGTTAAATTAATTTGTGTACATAAGCCATTTCTTGCTCTTGAATGTACAAAATGTTTGAACATCAATGGCATCAGCAGCATGTTGGCGAATCCCAAAAACCTACTGGATGGCATGTAAAATAGTTGCAGATCAGTTGTCTATTTTCTTGGGATTCAGTCAGGACCAAGCCTTCTTAGCATTCAGCTTTCCGCTAGTGCTGCTTATTCATCTTCTCTTACTTGCTGGTTTCAGATCAAGCCTCTGGTACAACCAACAAAAGATATAATGAGAGAACCGATTCGGAATTTCCAGTGGCATGAGTTTTTCCCTAATGGTATTTATGATGAAGCTTGCTGTCTTCCTCTTTGTAACCTTTTTTCTTGAATTTTTTGGTGTTCTTATTTTGGTTTCTTTGCAGCAAGTAACAATATTGGTGTTGTCATCGCACTTTGGGCTCCAATAATTCTTGTATGCGTCAATCCTCATTTTCTGTCAAAAGAAGTTGTTTAACCAGTATACTAAGTTTTGTCAGTTGTGTTGTCCAGGTCTATTTCATGGACACCCAAATTTGGTACGCAGTTTTCTCAACATTGATTGGTGGTATCTATGGGGCTTGTCGTCGACTTGGTGAGGTTAGTAAAATTTTCAGAATTACAATTTATTACTTGACAGATTGGGCTTGCTCTGCCTGCTTTGGTTCTGAATTGCTTTTCTTGTCCTATTATGCTGCTCTGCATTCAGTAGCAAATTACAAAACTTTAGTGCTAAGGCTGTTGTTTTTAACTTCACCATCCCTACTTTTAGGCTGCCATTTCCAGTTGTGAAACTGCACACAGGAATGCTCTCTCTTGTTAGCTAAGAAAAAGAATTCTCTCTACTGTTATATTATTTTATTATGAATAAATCTATCAGTTAGCCTCGTTATGTTTATATTAGTAACCATCATGCTCTATTGTTTATTTCCCTAATATTCTGGAGCATTGTCTATCATCGTCAAAGAAACTTATGATAGACATTTCTCTTGACCCAATGAAATCAGATACGGACTTTAGGCATGTTAAGATCTCGCTTTGAATCTTTGCCTTGGGCCTTCAATAAATTGTTGATACCTTCTGATCAACACAAGAGGAAAGGTTTCCGGGCTGCTTTTTCCACTAAACTTGCTAAGGTAAGTTTTCACCTGTTTGACATCAGGAGTAGATTGTTGGATAATCAGATTGAATATGCAACATTTCATTAGCTCTTTTGACAACACATAATTTTTTTAGCCTTCTGGTAATGAACAAGAGAGAGAGAAAATAGCTGCAAGATTTGCCCAAATGTGGAACCTAATTATCACAAGTTTCCGTGAAGAAGATCTCATAGATAACAGGGAGATGGACTTGCTACTTGTTCCATACTGCAAAGATCGTGAATTGGATATATTCCAATGGCCACCTTTTCTACTTGCTAGCAAGGTTTTTACCACTTGACCACTTTGTACTTTCTTTACTTGGATTCACACATTTGTTTATTTATTTATACTGGATTTTAGATTCCGATAGCATTGGATATGGCGGCAGACAGTGGAGGAAATTATCGCGATCTGAACAAGAGAATGAAATCGGACCCGTATTTTTCCTATGCTATCAGAGAATGCTATGCTTCATTCAAAAACATCATCAACACCTTAGTGTTTGGTCAACGTGAGAAAGTGTATGTTTTATCTTATCATATGTTTAGTCTTTTCTCACCCACTTTATTCCTTGATTGAAGTTCTGTTTTGAAACCTCAAATTCCTGATTAATCGTGTGATGCCTATTTCATTCTTTTGCACTTCTATTCCTTAACTGAAGTTATGTTTTCGTACCCAACTCCTGAATAAATGTGTGCTGCCTATTTCAGTGTTATGCAAGAGATTTTTGAAGTTGTTGATAAACATATAGCCGAAGAAAGTCTGATAAGGGATCTGAACATGAGGAGTCTTCCAGCCCTGAGCAAGAAGCTCATTGAGCTACTTGAGTTACTGGTATACAGAATTTGTCTTCATGATTGTAGGTCTCCCACCCCCCCTCCTCCCTCTCACTGTATCTATCTGTTTGAGTACAGCAAAAGAATAAGGTAGAAGACTTGGGTCAAGTTGTTATTTTGTTCCAAGATATGCTTGAGGTGGTCACAAAGGATATAATGGAGGAACAAGAGCTCAGCAGGTGAGGAGCTTAGCTTCCTTCTATGAAAACAGCATGGCATGCTTTTTTACTGAAATACTATTTCACATCTATGCCAAGCCTTTGCATCCATAGTTTTGGTTACATGCCGCTGTATTGTTTTCTGTCATGCATATGCATATGTGCTTGCTGCCTTCAGGTTTAGTGTTAGAAAAATCCTTCTATGCTTCCACATTCTGTTCTCTAAAGATGAACCGCGCTGATTATGGTAATTGATCATCTGATCTTTCTTGAAATATTGTGGTAACTGGTGCTATTATGTTTTTCCTCTCTTTGAAGTGTACTGGATTCCATACACGGTGGAAATGCTAAAAAACACGAAGGAATGACACCGCTTGATCAGCAAGATCAATTGTTTACTAAAGCTATTAAGTTCCCTGTGGAGGCATCAAATGCATGGACTGAAAAGGTTTGATTTTCAGCCCTTTTTTTTTTATTTAACAGTTTCTTATATGACGCTTCTTTTGTTCCTGTTGCTGTACTATACCTACTACATGCTGATTTCAGATAAAGAGGCTTCATCTTCTGCTCACCGTCAAAGAGTCTGCTATGGATGTCCCTACAAACCTCGATGCTAGAAGGAGAATATCTTTCTTTGCAAATTCTCTTTTTATGGATATGCCAAATGCTCCAAAAGTGCGGAACATGTTGCCCTTCTCGTAAGTTCTCACTAGTGTTCTCGGTAGTAGTGTGAGCATAAAGTTTCTTTCCTACCAAGCCTTCCATCTTATCCTAGAGATGTCATATTTTTCTTTGCTGCCCACTATCCTGTCTTGATAGCGGCTTTTATGTTGAATATTCAGTTAAAAAATCTTGAATATTATAATTCTCTATAACTATCATGTTTCATTTGTGCCTGTTTGAAACACCGAATGCCTTCCTTGTAAGTGGCTCCACCCCTCCAGCAATAAAAGAAAAACCAGATAGCATGCGGTTTCTGACTAGATTTAATTATATGTGACCAATATATCACGTACTACCACAATCTGTTGTGGGGTTTTTAGTGTCAGTTCTCCCCTTGGTATCTCTGCCATTTTTATTACGAGAAGAAAGAAAGGAACAAAAACGAGGTCTTACATTAGTCTCTGGTTAGCAACAAGCAAACACACGACTGAGAAACCTACAACCTAGCACCCATATCTCACGCTAGGTAACAACCACCACCACGACCTAAGAATCTGCAGCTCTTTTTCCCAAGCCATACACCAGGACGTTAAGCGCTGGTTACAAAGTTTGATCAGTTCAGGAGTGGGATGTAGTTGTTAAATAGTACTACGTTATTTTTCTTTCTTTCCAAATGATCCATGCCACAAGAATGACAATGCTGCCAAATGCCTTCTAGCTCCATATGTAAGAATAAAAATTTCAAAATATGGAAGTTTGACTTTAGGTCAATGGTTCTTAATTTAGGCACTGGATTCTTAGTTCATTTTCATTCAAAATCTTCTAACTTATTAAGCATTCAGACGATTCTAAATATTTGTAGAAAATGACAGGATAATTGATACTCCCTCTGTTCACAAATATAAGATGTTCTAATTTTAGTGTGTTTGTTCACTCATTTCAGTCCGTATGTAGTCCATATTGAAGTATTGTGTTTGTTCACTCATTTCAGTCCGTATGTAGTCCATATTGAAGTATCCGAAACATCTTATATTTGTGAACGGAGGGAGTATGTTTCAGGTGTAGATCAAAAGGTATATAAGTAGAGCACATGGGGCACATAAGAATAAACACAACATCGGGATAATCCTGGAATAATACAATATGCATTGCTATTTGTTTTGTCTGACTTTGAACTACACAACATGCAATTCAATTCTTTTCCTTTACTATATAATTGCCATGTCTCTTTTGCAAAATGTTGTATATATGGTTTTTACCTTACATAATGTTTCGTTTGATTAAATCTTCTGACCTTTTTCACATTTCCTTTCTGGAACAACTTATGTACTGCAGGGTCTTGACTCCTTATTACAAGGAAGATGTTCTGTTTTCATCAGATAATCTAGAAGAGGCAAATGAGGATGGAATTACCATACTTTTCTACTTGCAAAAAATTTACCCAGGTTCTTTCTCCCTTGTGTAACATTTTGCTTGAAATAGCATATGCGGATTTCTTTGTGTCTTCTGGCTGCCATCAAAGCTGACTTTGTTTCACGATAATGTTCAAACCCTGAAGATGAGTGGAAAAATTTCCTCGAAAGGGTGAACAGAACCGAGGAGGCGGCCCGTGATGATGATACAATAGAAGATGAGCTTCGTCTTTGGGCATCATATAGGGGACAAACATTGACAAGAACTGGTATTTTCTTACACCCCATTCGCATGCCTGCTCTTTGTGTCTTGCTATGTGGTCCAGTTTTAAAATTGTTGCTGCTCCTGTTTAAACAGTAAGAGGGATGATGTACTACCGAAAAGCTTTGGAGCTTCAGGCTTTTCTTGATAATGCCAAAGATGATGGTATTTCTATTAGCTAGCCTATGATGTTCTTCTGAACGGGGCCTTGGCAATTATAGTGACTTCTCACTTCTCTTTCTCTGTTTGTTAGATCTTATGAAAGGCTACAGAGAGATAGCTGAGATGAAGGACTCTGAATTAATGACAGAATGCAAAGCGATAGCTGACATGAAGTTTACATATGTTGTCTCATGCCAACAGTATGGAATCCAGAAACGTTCTGGTGATCCTTGTGCACATGATATTTTGAGACTAATGACAACGTAAGTTTCAGTTTGATATTCGGTAGTCCTGGATATATGTTGCTTTGTGTGGAATATGAATCTTACTTTAATTTGGTCCATTTCTTTGTCATCTATACGCTAACGCAAACATGCATGCATTCCATGTAGCAGTGCCTTTGCATGTCTATGTGTGAGAAATGTTAGTTGTACTAGAAGAATGGCAGTTTGTCAATATTCTTAATAATTACTCCCACCGTCCCATAATATAAGAGCGTTTTTGACACTAGTAAAAAACGCTCTTATATTATGGGACGGAGGGAGTAGTAACCAATAATAAAAACTGAAGTTTTGTTTATTTTATGTCTATCCTAGTCGGTAATTAGTGCATGGTGATGTTCGGTGTCTTTCTGGTATATCAAATTTCATTATCATTCAAAACCAGTGCTTGAATGCTATATAGTTACATTTATGAGGGCACATTATTCATAATAGTGTCATTATTTGTATTTTAGATGTCACATACTTGTATATATGATATATGATGGTACAGAAATAATAGAAATATATTTGCTGGGCAGATATCCATCTTTTCGTGTTGCCTATATTGATGAAGTTGAAGCACCTAGCCAAGATAGAAACAAGAAGACTGACAAAGTTTACTACTCAGTTTTGGTGAAGGCTGCTGTTACAAAATCAGATGATCCTGGACAGAGTCTTGACCAGGTACTGCAAAATGCTCTGTTAATTCAGCATACCTTGGTTAAATTTGCTGCAAATTATGTTGACTGTGTTTCTCTTTGTTTAATCTTAACTATGCCCACTTGGTTGGAAGACGGGGAATAAATTTGAGGAGGCTTTATGTTATCTAGGCCAAATAGGCATGTCAAGAAACTAATCCTTGTTTTGACAAGGTGAAGCTTATTTGCGAGACTGACTTAAAGGCATCCACATAAGCTGTTGTTTCTTTTTCCATATTGTCCACTAAAGTTCACATTTACGAGTACTTTTTTTTTATGTGTGGAGAAGTCCATTTTATTCCTACCAAGTATCAAAATCGTCCTATTTACACCAGACTTCTTCCTTGAGAGCAATACCTTTGTGTGGTCTCAACTCTCAGTGGTGCAAAATGAGACACTTATTTGCCATCTATCTTTTGTGCATAGGTCATCTACAAGATCAAGCTTCCAGGCAATGCTATTCTAGGCGAGGGAAAGCCAGAAAATCAGAACCATGCAATAATTTTCACTCGAGGCGAATGTCTCCAAACTATAGATATGAACCAGGTACAGCTTGTTGCTCTTGCTGCTTGAAGGAATTATTTCACCTCTCCTTTTCCTTCTTTTATTCAATGCTATCAATAACAGGAGCATTACATGGAGGAGGCTCTGAAAATGAGAAATTTGTTGGAAGAGTTTCTGGAGAAACATGATGGTGTGAGATATCCATCGATACTTGGAGTAAGGGAGCATATATTTACTGGCAGGTAATCTGGCAGTTTCGTTATTAAAATTGTGATTAATTAAATTATGTACCTGTGTTACCACTTTGGATTATTTTAACATGTAATTAGTGCACGGTTTCATTTTGCTAATCCTGTGGTTTTTCCTCTGGACTTGTGCAGTGTTTCATCACTTGCCTGGTTCATGTCAAATCAGGAGACGAGTTTTGTGACCATTGGACAGCGTGTCCTTGCCAATCCATTAAGGTATTAATCCTAGAGTATCTTCCACATGCACAGCATGTCATAATCATATTTGTGGTATCTATTAGTTTTGCTTCCATAATCATATTAAATTGTTTGAACTGGCTGCTTGCTTTTATTTTTCTTTCTCAATGATGGTACTAACTAAAATTACTGGACACTTGGACAGTTCCTTGAGTCACGACTTTCTGAACGCTTCCTTGACAATTTGTTTTTTGAACATCTCTCTGCAGGGTTCGGTTCCACTACGGCCATCCTGATATATTTGATCGCCTTTTCCACCTTACAAGAGGTGGTATAAGTAAAGCGTCTAAGATTATCAATCTTAGTGAGGACATATTTGCAGGTGATAAGCTTTTGTATTGGTGCTGGAGTTAAGGAAATCTGGTACCGTTTTGGTAGTAACATGACATCTTTTGTTGCAGGATTCAATTCTACATTACGTGAAGGCAATGTCACTCATCATGAATACATGCAAGTTGGCAAGGGAAGGGATGTGGGTCTTAATCAGATTTCACTATTTGAGGCAAAGATAGCAAATGGTAACGGTGAACAGACACTCAGCCGTGACATTTACCGACTGGGGCACCGTTTTGATTTCTTCAGAATGTTGTCGTGTTACTATACGACAATTGGGTTCTATTTCAGCACAATGGTAAGTTATGAACCCTAAATATCTCTTTCCTGAATCGTGGTTAACTCTTGGCCTAAATCGTTCTGCTTGGTCTCAGATTACGGTTTGGACTGTGTATGCTTTCCTTTATGGGCGTTTGTATCTTGTCCTCAGTGGACTTGATGCAGCACTTGCTACTGGAAAGAGGTTCGTGCATAATACACCGCTCCAGGTCGCGCTTGCATCCGAATCTTTTGTTCAACTTGGATTTTTGATGGCATTGCCCATGATGATGGAAATCGGGTTGGAGAGAGGATTCAGAACGGCATTAAGTGACTTTGTGCTCATGCAACTCCAGTTGGCATCTGTTTTCTTCACATTTTCACTTGGGACCAAAACTCACTATTATGGAAGGACGCTACTCCACGGAGGAGCTGAATATAGAGCGACTGGACGTGGGTTTGTGGTGTTCCATGCCAAATTCGCCGAGAACTACCGACTCTATTCTCGCAGCCATTTTGTGAAGGGTATTGAGCTGATGATTTTGCTTGTCGTGTATGAAATCTTTGGGCAGACGTACAGAGGAGCTATCACTTACATCTTCATCACTGTTTCCATGTGGTTTATGGTGGGCACCTGGCTCTTTGCACCCTTCCTGTTCAACCCTTCTGGATTCGAGTGGCAGAAGATTGTGGACGACTGGACTGATTGGAACAAGTGGATCGGTAACCGTGGAGGTATTGGTGTGGCGCCAGAGAAAAGCTGGGAATCATGGTGGGACAAAGAGCAGGGGCCTCTTCGTCACTCTGGGAAGCGTGGCACCATTCTTGAAATACTTCTTGCATTGCGTTTCTTCATCTACCAATACGGGCTTGTGTATCATTTGAATATAACCAAGCAGTATAACCAAAGCGTGCTGGTAATATCTCTTTCTTATTTTGTAATCAGACAGATGTTTGCGTATGTGTCAGGTCTATGCAGTCTTTCTAACTGATGCCATTTCCAGGTTTATGGCTTCTCATGGGTTGTGATTCTTGTCATGCTGCTTGTTATGAAGGTAATAATAAAGTTCTATGTTTCTTCAGTTTAGTTTGGTCTGCATTTGCCCCAGAGAGCGATTGTTCACAGATCCAGTGCTTTTATGTCGTTATTAATTAGTCAAGATTCTGTTCTGATGTAGAATATTCAGTTTAGTTTGGTCTGCATTTGTCCCAGAGAGCGAGTGTTCACAGGTCCAATGCTTATGTCAGTTATTATTTAGTCAAGATTCTGGTCTGATGTAGAATATTTAATAACTTGCCTGTTTAGTTGTTTCTACAAACTAAAATTTTACTTTAAAACTGATCTAAGCCATAATTTTGCAGCGAGAATACAGTGACTTATTTTATCTCCTTTTTGAGCCGGAACACTCAGCTGCCATGATTTTTCTTTGCAGACTGTGTCAGTCGGCAGGAGGAGGTTCAGCGCGGAGTTCCAGCTGGTCTTCCGTCTGATCAAGGGGCTGATATTCATAACATTCATCTCCATCATCATAATCTTAACAGCAATCGCCCACATGACAGTCCTTGACATCTTCGTCTGCATCCTCGCCTTCATGCCGACTGGATGGGGCCTGCTTCTGGTTAGTGAGCAGCGAACATACATATCTTACTCTCCATTCACATGCCAGTTTTTCCATCTCAGGTCTAACATCTCTGCTAACCTTCTTTGCCAGATTGCCCAAGCGATCAAGCCTGTTGTTGAGAAGGTTGGGCTGTGGGGGTCGGTGAAGGCTCTCGCCCGGGGCTACGAGATCCTGATGGGGCTCCTGCTGTTCACGCCCATCGCGTTCCTCGCGTGGTTCCCCTTCGTGTCCGAGTTCCAGACCAGGATGCTCTTCAACCAGGCATTCAGCAGAGGCCTGCAGATCTCCCGTATCCTCGGCGGCCACAAGAAGGACCGAGCCACCCGGAACAAGGAGTAGGTAGAAGATCCAGGGCTAGCTCCTGCGGACTTTGTTCATTCATCCTAGTATTATCGGTGTCACTCGCCCCCGACTCTTCTAGATTCTGCTGCCACGATTGTTCCCATGCGTTTCGAATCTGACTGTTCATTCAGAGATCGGGTGGCTGTGCTATAGGCCCACTAGTAATGTTCTCCCGTGTAGGTGTAGATTCAGAGCTGTTGCAACTGCGCTTTATGTACAGATCTACTGCTCCTTACTCAGTGTGGCTGCTGGACCTTATGTAGACTTGTAGTGATGTGGGGAAGGGATTCTCTGATGCAACATATGCAGGAAGTACAATTTCTGGATTAGGTTTGGCGAAGAATTTCTTCGAGCTGTCTGGTTCGATCAATCACGTCGACTCGTCTCCTGCAGTTTGTTTTGGGTCGAGTAAATTTGAGCTCTATGCTTGGCTCAGATCAGAGATCGTTATGTTTCTGCATTGCTCCACTATGTGACACTCGTATTCTTTGTGTGCTGCATGGCATCGTGTGTACTGATACCTGAAAACAGAGGAGGCACAGAATGGAAAGTACAAGCTGAAACACGGTAGGGTGGCTGGTATCTGGGCAATGTAGGTGGTGATTGCTGACCGACTGGATCGCTGTCTATAGCCAGATAGAAATCCATTTTTTATACTGGTTACTCCACCAAGCAAGCTCTGTTAACTCCTCCAAAACTCGGATCGAAACCAACTCTCTTTTCCTGCCACAAATATTTGTAAGCTCCTTTAGGGCGTCTTCTAAACGGATCCTCAAACCTCCGGCATACGTCCGGACCGCAGTGTCCGGACCATTTTTGCCATCCAATGGGGACTCCTATGTGTCCATGGAGCAGTTCGGACGTACGAATTCCGGTATCTTACCAACAAACGTGTGTGTGAGGGGGGGGGGGGGGGGGGGGGGGTAGGGGGTTTTGCGTGAGTCCGGACATCCGGCTGACGAACAACAAAGCACTATGTATCCATGCCCTCTCTCCAAAAAATAATCCTGCACACAAGAGCGTCGGCGCCACCACGAGGGCAGCCACCATGGCCGCCGGCGAGCGCTGCATCCCGATCGCGACCTTCTCCTATCTCTGCACTCCTTCTCCCTCTCTTCACCTTCCGCCACTCTTCTTCCCACGCCCGCCATGGATGGGCAGATCGAGCTTGAGCTCGGCTCCGGCGCCCGTGGCTACGCCCATAGCTGGCCGCGCCCATGGCTGGCTGCGTCTGTGGCTGTACCCGTGGCCGCGCGCACTGCCGTGGCACGCCAGGTGTTTGATCAAATGCCTGAGCGGACACATATGGAAAATTTTAAGTTTAGCTTTGGACGACACGCTCTCGTATCTTGTCTGCGGACACAGTCCGAATGTAAAAAAGGACATTTGCGGTGTCCTTTTAGGGGCTAGCGTTGGAGATGCCCTATACACTTTGTCTTTCCAACCCCATGAACATTGGAATAGTCTCTTTCTCCAGCAACAAAATGGCGTATTAATGACATCTTAAGATAATTTAACACTACCATACCAACCCTCTTAGGTCCAATAATATTAAGTGATGAGATCTTGATAAATAAAGGCAAAATCACTTTTATGTTTGATGTGATAATTTTTAGGTACCAAAAGTGGGTAAGTTTTGAAAGGTTGCGTGGCAAAGTTTTTTTTGGAAATTGATTACTATTGATAGGACACGATTATGGTTAGTGCTACTCTGCTACTGAGCTCAAATGCACCCGACAGTAACAGGTGACATCCAAAAAATTAGTAAACAAATTCAAAAATTTCTGCAATAAAGGGAGTATGAGTTCGTTAATTACGTACCCACCGACATACTTTGCAAGTATGTTCTTGACCTGGTCCTCCTCTCACTTTGCATAAATCATTTTTTAAATTTAGAGTGGTTATGACTTAGATCCCTCGCCACCAATTAATGCCGAAAGGGTCTTCATGATGACCAAGTATACAAATTTGTACTATTTCAGATAAGTAGGTGCTTACGAGACGAGTGTGCATCTGCATGTAATTTAAATTTGTCACTCAAAATGAACAAGACAACCCGGTGTCTGACATTGCCTTTCCCCAACCACCCATTCTCTTATGGCAATTTTTAACATGCTCCCTCTTACCCCCTCTTTTTACCCGTGAGGTAAGAAGGTAAGAGTTAATCAGACCACTAATTAATGAGATCAACAACATAGATCTATTATATACTCTTACCTCTCATGCTCTTCTCTTATAATTTAGACACTTGTCTATTACATCTATGTTACGCTATGCAATAAGAAACCTTTCTACTTTATAGAGTCAACTAAAATTTATCATTCTGATTACAAAAATCTACACTTTAGTCCATACTGGAAAGAGCAAATCGTTTCAGTTGCAATACAGGATGTACCAGCAAGTGAGCATTTACTAGATAGGAGGACTTGGCTAGAAGTGGTAGACTTGGTCCATACAGGAAAAGAGCATCTCATTTACATCTATGTTCTGCTATTCTATAGAGTCAACTCAAATTTAGCATTCTGATTAAAAAATGTACACTTAGTCCATACAGGGAAAGAGCATCTCATCTCACTTGCACTGGATGGGAAGACTTGGCTAGAAGTGGTATTGACTAATCATCCTATCTAAGCAGCCCTCGTTGCTAGCGCTTAACCTAGTACACAATCGTTAAAGATAGAGAATTGACTGTATTATATATGCTCGTCGCAATTTACTAATGAGCATGAGCATTAAGTTAGAGAATACTTGGATATGTCTCAGCCAGTATTAGTCCAATGACCCAAATTTAGAAAAATCCAATTTAAACATTACGAAAAACTCTAAAACAAATCAAGAATGTTCAGACATGTGTCTACAACCTCTAAAAGAATTCAGATCGAAATCCGTGATACACATTGAGAAACAAAAAAGACAAATTCAAACAAAAATGACACTATTCACGATGAATTTGTCCTTGTTGTTTCTCCACTTGTGTTTCTAATTTCGATTCAAATTTTGTAGGAGCTGTAGACACCATTTACGATTATTTGTAGAACTTCTTGAAATGTTCAAACTTGAATTTTCTAAATTGGGAGCATGTGAGGGCTAGTATCAGTGAATATTTCCTGTCACAACCAATAGCCATACTCTCCGCATAAACTTGTAGGTTTTTTTTTTGATTCTCTAACAATGCTTTGTCTTGTGAGCATCGTCTCCTGTGCCGGACTCACCTCCTCCTTGGGGCCTAGTGCGGTTGGCAACAGCAACAGTCGAGGCGGTGGACACTGCGCCCTATGCCCATCCCATGGCGGCGGCCATAGCGTGGCCACCTGCCGCTGTGCTTGCATCTCCGCTCGAGACCAACGACCGGTGAGCCGACTCCGCACCCGGAGCCCTGACTCAAAAGGAGCGTAGGCATTTGTAGATGTAGCGACGGATGAACACGTCACCAGCGAGCTAGGAGGGGCTGTGGGTGCTCGACACGCTCCTCTCCTATCCGTCCACCATCCTCGGTCACCATCGCGCCATCTTCAGTCCGGCAAGTGGTCGCATGTGGTCACACAAGCTCAGCGTGGTAGGCTATGGTGGCTGCTATTTGGCAACGCTGGTAGGCTTCGCGGCGTGGTTGCTGGGGATCCCAGACAAGAGGGTGGCAGCGTGATGTGCATGACCTCCTTTAGTGGCGTGCGCGCCGGAGCAACCTGACATCCGTGGTTGTGCCTACGGCTGGGTATGCGCACGATGGTGGTGCGGACACTCGGAGGCGGCGCAGAGGAGCCGCCGGGTCGGAGATCGATCTCGGCAGCGCCCATGGGTGAAAACCTAGCGTCGACGGTAGGCGTCTTTTCAGTGGTGGTCAGCGGCGTGGATTTGACATTCCTATGTGTAGATTGGATGCGGTGGCACGCTAGTTGGTGCAGCTCGACGACTGCAAGGTTTGCCAGATTAGAGGGATTTGGCGTGATGACCGAACATTGGCTCCGTTGCATTGGAAGGTTGTGTGAGGCACAACCCACCTCCCCCACCGCTGCCACTGAAAGCCGCCATGGCGGTGCATCTAGCAGTGACGACTACTAGGCGCGACCATGGCGCACACGATAACCATCGGCAAGACGTTAGTGCAATAGTGATCGGAAGAGACGAGATGGTGTCTTCCCTTCCGGCGTTTTCTTCTTTGGCCGGCTAGTTCTATGTTAGTAGGCCGGTAGAATGGTAGGCGATGACTATGGCGGTAGACATTAGGATGCATTATCTCCGGGTGAAAACTTGGGATCTTGCCTTATGGCTTGATCGGGCAGCGTCAACGCCCGTGCATTGTTACCTTGTTGAAGGTGCTGGTTTGAAGATCTGCTTCGCGTTCACAACCCTTGGTCTGGCATCTGGTTGGACCAGCTAACATCGGCGTGCGAGCCGTGTTTCCTTCTTGAAGGCGTGGTCTTGAAGCATTGTGCCCTTTACCTGCTAATATGTCGTCGTAGGTTTGGTGGTACAGTTTGGGGAGGTTGTCGCGAGGCGGGTCCTATGTGGATGGCCACATTTTTTTCTTCTATTTGTAAGCCAATTTGTTCAGCGTTTTCAATGATTAATAATATATGGCAATGTGCGTTAGCAAAGACTAAGGGTTGTCCCCTTCTTTCAAAAAAATACAATAATGCTTTGCATCCATATATCATTCCATCGCGACGAAGGGAGTGTGGGTGCATTAATTGTGCTCCTTCATAGTATTGACTGCACACAAATCTTAACTACCCCACACATGGGTGGGTTGAGAGAGAGAGAGAGAGAGGGGGAGAGAGAGAGAGAGCAATGCATTGTGTAAAATTGAGGGGACCAGCTTGCATAGCCAACCAGGCTTGTATGCAAAAATGAACGAGTCGCTGGATTCATGCAAAACCAGATGAAATTAGTTTAGTCTAGATCTAATGGAACAGTCCTTTGTTTGGTATGTGGATCCAAGGTTATGCGCAGGGAGGAGTAGTAAAAAATTTCAAGTTGCAGTTTCCGATAGGAGACCTACACTGAGCTTGAGAAGATTCTTTTTTGGTCATCTTTCTACATCTATGACTAAGTCTCATCACACATTGGGAGCCACGAAATAGGTACCATAACACTCAAATTGTACAATTAAAACACTCTGACGTACCCAATGAGTTATGTCAGTTGATGGTTTGGACTGTTTCCACGCAAAAAAGAAAAAGTAAAAGGTTTGGACTGTTGGGATGTTCGTCAACTGCAAGCTTAAGGCTAGTCACAGTGGGAAGTAACTTAGGCTAGTAACATGCATATGTTACTAGTTTATGTTACTATCTTCATAGTGGGGAGTAACATATGTCTAGTACCATGCAAACCATCATTTATTGAGATGTAGACTTATTTTGCCTAGAGATGCGTTATGTAACATAAGAAATATATAATCCCTCGGACCCGAATTACTCCATGCCAGGTAAGAAATATATAATCCCTACGACTCGAATTACTTGTCGCGGAAATGAATATAAATGGATGTATCTAGAACTAAAAATACGTATAGATACATCCATTTCTATGACAAGTAATTCGGGACGGAGGAAGTACTTATCCAGCTGGTGAGTTTTGGCCGGCTGTATTTGATCGGCCAGAACTCTGAAATGTGATCCTTCCCGCGGTGCACTGTAAGTACGTGTGGCGGCCTCGATCCAGTTGCAGTATTTGACCATGCGGGCGGAAGTCGTGGCCGATGGTACGCTATATAATCCCCCACAGGGCAAGCATCTCGTCGACACGAACAAGCTAGGGAGATCAGCGTCAGCTGTCTAGCTAGGTGCTCGTACCTACATAGTATAGCCACGGCTTACACGATGGCTCTGCGAGTCGAGGCCCTGGTTGCCACGGACACCGACGCCAACACCGATGATGGCAGGCGCGCCAAGGATGACGTGTGGGTGGCGGCGGAGGAGGGAGACATGTCTGGAGCCAGCGCCGGCCGGCCGCTGCTGTTCCGGACCATGAAGGTCAAGGGAAGCATCCTGCATCCTTACAGGTCGGTCTGGACGGGTGTCATTTCTATCTAACATGCATTCTGTTTTCATACTACTACTAGTACTACGCACAGTCCTACACTTGTGAATATGATCGTCTTTTTTCATTGTAATAACAACAGGTTCTTGATTCTTATGCGCTTGGTCGCCATCGTCGCCTTCTTCGCATGGCGCGTAAAGCACAGGAACCATGATGGCATGTGGCTCTGGGCTACGTCCATGGTCGCGGACGCCTGGTTCGGTTTCTCATGGCTCCTCAACCAGCTCCCCAAGCTCAACCCCATCAAACGCGTGCCGGACCTCGCCGCCCTGGCGGATCGGTGCGGCGAAGCCATCCTTCCAGGAATCGACGTCTTCGTCACCACTGTCGACCCGGTGGATGAACCCGTCTTGTACACCGTGAACACCATCCTCTCCATCCTCGCCGCCGACTACCCCGTTGACAAGTACGCCTGCTACCTCTCCGACGACGGTGGCACATTGGTGCACTATGAGGCGATGACCCAAGTTGCTGATTTCGCCGCGTTGTGGGTCCCGTTTTGCCGGAAGCATTGCGTCGAGCCAAGGTCCCCCGAGAACTATTTTGGGATGAAAACACGGCCGTACGTCGGGGGTATGGCAGGAGAGTTCATGAGTGATCACAGGCGAGTCCGCAGAGAATATGGTGAGTTCAAGGTGAGAATAGATTCCCTTTCTACAACCATCCGCCGACGATCTGATGCCTACAACAAAGGAGATGATGGTGTACATGCCACTTGGATGGCTGATGGAACACAATGGGCGGGTACATGGATTGAGCAAGCTGACAATCATCGAAGAGGACAACATGCTGGAATTGTTCAGGTAAAAGTTTTTCTATTTGTTCGTTCAGGTCAAAGTTATAAGTTGCACCTTTCGAATTCTTCCAAATTTATGAATCTAGCTAAATCCCAGTCTTAAATCTCAGTCCACGTGCTACATGTTGATTTGGTGACTTAAAACACAAAATGAAAAGGAAATTTAAAAATCAATTAATTTTATACTCTGAACATCAGACCAAAACCCAACGGATAGTCACATCTACTTAAGAGTGATTTTTTTTTTTGCGAAAATACTTAAGAGTGAATTAACAAAACTAGCTAGGTGATGTGAGGGCACCATCTTCAGTGTGTTCAAATTTTAATTATTTTTATTTCATGCATGCCTCTTTTTCTTCTCATTTACCTCCATTGCAAAATGCATGATGTTCGACATGGATACATCTCTAAGGTGCAACTTTTAAATTTATTATATATAAGAATATATGATCATGTTGCTAAGAAATGAAAAAGAAAGATTTTGTGTGTGTGATCCGTCTAGGTGCAACTCTGATGATCTATCATTTTTTATTTATCTAGCTATACTTACGAAGATGTACCAGTTACGACCTATTTAGGTGTAGGTATAAAGATCCAGTAGATGCGGTATACTTAGATAAAGTCATGCAGATATAACATAATGTAATATGTTTAGGTACGATTATGTAAACCAAAATGATGTGATCTGTTTAGGTACGACTATGGATTTAATGACTTACGACATGTTTAGGTAAATTATGAACATCTAATGTTTGTGATATCTGTAAGTATGGTTATGTTGATCCGACGGATACGATCTTTTTATGGACAGCTACATAGATCTAATGGTTGAGATTTACTAATAAAGAGATGATCCATCAGATTGACAAATTTTTTTTGCTTTTTTTTTGGAAACAAGCAAAGTGCCCCTCGCAAATGTGAGATCATCATCTTTTAGTGTGGGGAAATCTTGAAGTATTCTTTTTATTGTATGCAGATATTCTTTTACATTGATTTATCACTTCATTGCATAATGGACAACATTTTTAGGCATCAATACATGTAGCGTTTACATTTATTTTGTATATACTGTTAGTTTAGTTATGTTTATATGATCTAACCGTTATTACCTATTTATGTATGTTTATGTGGATCTAACAATTAAGATTTGTTTAAGTATAATTATGAAGATCTATAGAATGTGATATGTTTAGGCATGGTTATGTTAATCTAACGAGTATGATTTGCTTAGTAGCAGCTATGTAGATCTAATGACACAATCTGTTTAGGTGCATTTTATGTACATATAATGCTTATGATTTGTTTTGATACAATTATGAAGATATAATGAACGCAATCTGTGTAGGTACAGTTATGTAGATCTAACGGCTTTGATTTATTAATAAATAGATAGTTCACCAAGTCGACGACCGGCTGTTTTGTCTTTTTATAAGAATTTAAACCATATGTCTCTAATTTTCTTATGTACCATGTTTTTAATATCTAATAGCTATATTAATAGCACAACCCTCTATTTTATGTTGTGTTGTGGTTTTAATATATAAAATAGTTATTCAGTTGACCATGCGCTAGCAATTTTCTCAAATTTATTTGATTGATAAAAATGGTGGGACTACTATGCTCTTTTGACAGGTCATGCTAGACCATCCAAGTTGTAAACCACAGCTTGGATCGTCGGTGAGCACCAACAATCCAATTGACTTGAGCAACATTGACACAAGACTCCCCATGCTGGTCTACATTTCCCGGGAGAAGCTCCCGGGTTATGACAACCAAAAGAAGGCAGGCGCCATGAACGTGATGCTCCGTGTCTCCGCGTTACTCTCCAATGCGCCCTTCGTCATCAACTTCGACTGCGACCACTACATCAACAACTCGCAAGCTCTCCGTGCCCCTATGTGCTTCATGCTCGACCCTCGCGATGGTCAGAACACGGCCTTCGTCCAGTTCCCTCAACGCTTTGACGATGTCGACCCGACAGATCGCTACTCCAACCACAACCGTGTCTTCTTCGACGGCACCATGCTCTCGCTCAACGGTCTCCAAGGTCCTACCTACCTCGGCACCGGCACCATGTTCCGTCGTGTCGCGCTCTATGGCATGGAGCCACCATGCTATAGAGCGGAGAACATCAAGCTGGTAGGTAAGGCCAATGAGTTGGGTAACTCGACGTCATTCCTGAACTCAATACCGGATGGCGCAATCCAAGAGCGGTCTATCACCCCGGTGTTGGTCGATGAGGGGCTCATGAGTGACCTGGCCACCCTGATGACGTGCGCTTACGAGGACGGGAGTTCATGGGGGAGAGACGTCGGGTGGGTGTACAACATCGCGACGGAGGACGTGGTGACTGGATTCCGCATCCACCGGCAAGGGTGGCGTTCCATGTATTGCTCCATGGAGCCGGCCGCGTTCCGCGGAACGGCTCCGATCAACCTCACCGAGCGCCTCTACCAGGTGCTTCGGTGGTCGGGCGGCTCCCTCGAGGTGTTCTTCTCCCACAGCAACGCTCTCATCGCCAGCCGCCGGCTCCACCCTCTGCAGCGCATCGCTTACCTCAACATGTCGATCTACCCGATCGCCACCATGTTCATCCTGGCCTACAGCTTCTTCCCGGTGATGTGGCTCTTCTCCGAGCAGTCGTACTACATCCAGAGACCGTTCGGCACGTTCATCATGTACCTCGTCGCTGTCATAGCGATGATGCACGTGATCGGCATGTTCGAGGTGAAGTGGGCGGGGATCACGCTGCTAGACTGGTGGCGCAACGAGCAGTTCTACATGATCGCTGCCACGGGCGTGTACCCGACGGCGGTGCTGTACATGGCGCTGAAGCTCGTCAGGGGGAAGGGGATACACTTCAGGCTCACGTCCAAGCAGACGGAGGCCTGCTCCGGCGAGAAGTTCGCCGACCTGTACACTGTGCGGTGGGTGCCGTTGCTGATCCCGACCCTGGCGGTGCTCGTCGTGAACGTCGCAGCCGTCGGGGCGGCGATAGGCAAGGCAGCGACATGGGGTTTTTTCACGGACCATGCGTGGCACTTGGTGCTCGGGATGGTGTTCAACGTGGGGACCCTCGTGCTCCTCTACCCATTTGCACTCGGCATCATGGGGCAATGGGGGAAGAGACCCGGCATCCTGTTGGTCATGTTGGCCATGGCCATTGGCACCGTCGGGCTCTTGTATGTCACACTCCAGCAGGATGGTCACAAGTTGCCGTTCCTCTTGGTAAAGCATCGCTGACCGGGCCATCTGGGTAGACACATACGTACGATCCATCTTTTATTTTATTTGTAGTGCAATAATTTGAGTATTTGAGCAGAAATGTCTTTTAGTGCTGGGAGCCTGTTTTTTGCGAAAAAATAATCACTATTCGAATTTCAATGTTCGAAAAAATATGAAAAAAGAATCCACATTGTCATATGGATTTATATTGCGTGTGTGTAAATTTCCACGATGAACTATGTTAACAAGTGAGCTGCAAAAACAAAATCGTGATTTTGAAAATAGTGAACCACGTATGTACTGTACATTGTACAAAACACCGATTTTGCCTTTTTTTTGTGTAGCTCGCGTGTTCATATATTTCATCATGAAATTTTACACACGTGTACTATACATTCATATGAATGGTTTTCTAAACGTACGATCTGTGGTGCGTCCGATCCCGCGCATGAATCTCAACGAGGTGACCCGTGACAATCATGGTGGGCACACCGTTCACTCCAATGCACCCCCCTGAGTGAATGACACAAAATGTGTGATAATTTTTCTCCGATATAACATGGCATTTACCTCTCTGATGTAACATGACAATTTGTCTCTGAAACATGGCAGTTTCCTCTGATGTAACATGGCAATTCCTAAAATATGCATGCCAATTTCTTTGTTGTAGCATGGCATTTTTCTCTGTTGTGTAGGATGACAATTCTCCCTGCTGTAGCATGGCAATTCATGGACATGTGTAGTAACTTTCTTCTGTTGCACGATGGCGATTCTTTTTTACTGTAGCATGTCAATCCTCTTCTGCCAGCATGATAATTCCTAAACAGGTAGGCAAATTCTCTCATATAGCATGGCGATTCTTCTATGTTGCAGCATGACAATCCCTAAACACATGGCAACTTCTCTGCTATAGCATGCCAAATCTTTTCTGCTGATAACATTGCCATAGCAAGGCAATTCTCTCTGATAGCATGGAAAATTCTCTTTTTTTGGAAGGAAAGAAGGTGTTGAGGAGGGGGAGAGGGGTTAGTGGTGTGCGGGGTAGGGCACTTCATGCATTCGCGCGCGGCTGCCTCCCAACGCGAACGCCACCGCACGTTCCATCCCTTAGCATCCTTTTTTCTTTACACTAGATAATTGTCCATCCATTATTTACCTGTCCATATTAATATGATTGTGTAAAATAATAAAATTTTATTTAGTAAATACACATCCGATAAGTATTTATTGACTTACCAAAGAAAATATAATTTTATTTGGTAGGTCAATAAGAGGTGGGGTAGTTGAGGCAGTTTAAAAAAAGGTAAAAAAAATTAGAGATGAGAGGAAAAAGTCAAAACGGGAATAGGGGATGGGGGAGAGATGTACATAAGGTGGACGAAGTAAGGATGAATCACGTTACTCCTATAAAGGATGCTAGAGTACCTGCCTGCCTCCTGGAGACTTCCGCGCACGCGAGAGTGCCCTCCGCGCCGTCCCTTCCGCGCGCGCCACCCGCTGCTGGCTCCCTGGCGCGCTCCGCGCCGTCCGATCTCCGCGACCGCCTTGCACCCGACCGATTATCCTCGGGAGTCCATGACGTGTGGGCCGCGGCCGTGACCGGGGCCACCGTTATGTGGGGTTTTTCGCTCCTCCCATGTGCGCCATCCCGTGCGCTGCCCCGCGCATGTCGGGTGAGGCCGGGTCGGCCTGTCAGCGTCCTTCGCCCCTGTCGGGCTGCCTCGCTAGCGCGAGCCTCGTGCGTGGAGCCTGGCAGGATGTGAGTGTGCATGCCGGATGGTTAGGGACGTTGGCCTCGCATCGCGCGTGCCGCCTCGCGTGTTCGAGGGGCCTTTTCGCCCACCTGGTTATTCGGTTGCCCTGCCCGGGCTTCCTCGTGGCTGTCCGATTGTTCAGGCCTGCTGGGCAGTCTTTCATCGGAGTGTCCATGCACCCAATTGTGTTCGTGTGCGCCGGGTACGCCCGTGCGTCCGGGTACCCTATTGGTGTTCGCGCGCGCCGGGTGCGCTCATGCGTCCCCTATTTGTGTTCGCATGTGCCTGGCATGCCTGTGCGTCCGGGTACCCTATCTGTGTTCGCGTGCGCCCGGTTGGTAAGTGCTAGCGGTTGGGTGGCGGGGTGTCCTATGTCGGTTTGTCGTGGGCCCGATGCGTACCGTGCGGCTCCTCTTCTTGCCCCGCCACGTTTTTTTCGCATTCGCCATTTCACACCGCCCACCGCAGGTTCTTCTTGCAACCCATTCTTGGTTCCTCCGCTCATTGGCGTCCTGTTTGATTCATCCGCCACCGTGTTGTTTGCTTCACCGGCTGACCGAGATTCATAACTGGTCTCGCTTTTGCCTATTGCCGATTTGATGTCCTCGCTCACCGTTCTTTTGCAGCTGCTTGGGGATCTGCTTTGTTCGTCGGTTGTGCCTGGTTCGGGTGTGGTTTTCGTCTTCCTTATACCCGATCTGCTGTAATTGTTCACTGTCTTCTTCCTACTTGCAGGCGTTCGGAGCTCCCGCTTTGATGTTCGTCTGTCCTTGTCCTTATTCCTTTCTCTCTCCGTTCGAGGTAGGTACTTTCTAAGCCCCGTTGCTCTTGCTCGTCTTCTTCTCGCTTACTGCCTTTTCCTTTCTTCGTGATGCTTGCAGGCCTTCGGAGCTACCAATTGATATGTGCCTCTTCCTCGCACGGTATCTCCGTTTCGCCACTCTTGCCTTTTCTCCGTCCTTTTTCGGGGGTTTCCTTCATCTGGTTTTCGTTCGTCATGTGTTCTAATTCGGGCTCACGGTGATGACTTATGAAAGGGGCGGGTGCGAGATACGACGGCGGACAATGATTCATGTTCTTCCCGATGGAAGAGCATGTGTGCCAGCGTTATCCATCCCATCATGTGCCTGCCTGTTGTGGCCGGTGCAGGTTAGGGGTGACAGGACGAAGGGAGCCTGAGCATGTCAGCCAAGGCAGCCGCTACCCGTCTCGTCTCACGCCCACCCACCGCGTACGACTCTGCCCGTCAGGCCGTACCGTCTGGTTAGCTCCAGCCGCGATCGTTAGCCGAGTACACATGGGAGGGGCAAGCGGTTGTCGGTCTGCGGCCGAGTGCAAATAAAGGAGGCGGCAAAAAGAACCACTGCACGTGGAAGGAACTGGTCGGGTATAGAGAAACAGGGGCCGCCAGTCGGTGTGTGGTAACCAGGTACAGAAAAATGAATGTAACGACCGCCAGGCCTTAAGGAGAGTAGTAGGAAGAGAGAGGAAAGATTCGGTCGATTCTAGGCCGGCTCAACTGATTTCCCTCTCGGGAGGCCGTAGCCGCGTTCCGGGCCGAAACGATTGCAACCAGTACGAAGTACTATCCCTCTGGTTTGAAGTGTGTTCATGCGTGTGTGTTTGATGTTCTTGCTGTGTATGGTCGCTATGTGTTTACGTGCCAGCATGTGTGTTTTTTTCAACAGAGGGTGGATTAACTTATAATGAAGCATCAAGGGGATACAAACATGATGGGCACACACCCGACCTAGAATTCATAGTTCACAAATCACTTCAGAGTGGGCATCATCATGGCATCTTTCACATCTCCAAGCCTCCAAAAGACCATCTTCAAAGCTTCCAATGCCAAATCAAATTGCCAAGTCCTAGAGAAGATCAAAATTCGCTCAAGCTAGAGTTAAACATGAAAAATATGCAGATTGGTATAAGAAATGTGCAAGTACTTGTACTTCACCTGCTTTCCCTCTTGAATGTCTAGAAGACAACTCCAAAAGCTTTGTCCTTGTTCATTGTTAGCATCTATAAGAATCAAATAAGTATTATTGAACATCTAATGAAACATTGCAGCAAGATAATGATGAACTATATGATGATATGTAAAGAAAGACACACCTTTATATTTGTTTCTTACCCAATCTTGTGAACACATCAAGGCCTCTAATATTTCAGGAGTAAGACGACTACGGTGGTCACTTAGAACTCTACTGATGGGGAACGTTGCATGGAAAACAAAAAAATTTCCTACGGTTTCACCCAAGATCTAATCTATGGAGATGCTAGCAACGATAGGGAGAGGCTACATACCCTTGTAGACTGAAAGCCTTAACAATCTAATGATCGTGGTTGGCGTAGTCGTACTCCCTTCGCGATCCAATCCGATCCAGCACCGCACGAGCGGCACCTCCGAGATGTGCACACGTACGGCTCGGTGACGTCTCCGCCTTCTTGATCCAGCAAGCGAGGGTAGAGAGGTAGATGGGATCTAAGCCATCATGACGGCGTGGTGGTGGTGGTGGCGGCCACTGAATTGCAGCAGGAAGGAGATGGAGGGAGATGTAGCAGGGAGGGGAGGCGCCCTTGGGATGGATGGGCTGCTGCCCCCTTGCACATCCCCTCTTTATATAGGCGTGGGGGAGGGGGCTTGGCCCCTCCTCCAAGCCCCTAGGGCCGGCGGCCAAAGGGGGGGGGGGGGGAGGAAATCCCCTCCTTTCCTTCCCCACCGATCACTATCCCCCCTCTTTAGGGATCTCGATCTTATCCCTTCGGGATATGATCCTATTGCTTTTAGGGGGGGATCTTGGTGCGCCTGGACCAGCTATGTGGGGCCTTGCCCCACTACCCACGTCCATGTGGGTCCCTCCATGTAGGTGGGCCCCACTCCGGAACCTTCTAGAACCTTCCCGGTACAATACCCAAAAATCCCGAACTTTTTCGGTAACCCTGAAAATACTTTCCATATATGTTTTCTTTATCTCCGGACCATTCCGAAGCTCCTCGTGATATCCCGGATCCCATCCGAGACTCCGAACTATCTTCGGCCTCACCATTATGAATATCCCATCACTATCCTAGCGTTACCGAACGTTAAGTGTGTGACCCTACGGGTTCGAGAACATGCAGACATGACCGAGACACCTCTCCGATCAATAATCAATAGCGGGACCTGGATGCCCATATTGACTCCCACATATTCAGCGAAGATCTTTATCGGTTTGAACCACGATGTCAAGGATTCAGTTAATCTCGTATACAATTCCCTTTGTCCAGCGATATGTTACTTGCCCGAGATTCGATCGTCGGTATCACCATACCTAGTTCAATCTCGTTACCGGCAAGTCTCTTTACTCGTTTCGTAATATAAGATCCCTGTGACTAAACTCATTAGTCACATGCTTGCAAGCTATTCATGATGTTGTATTGCCGAGAGGGCCCAGAGATATCTCTCCGTCAGACGGAGTGACAAATCCCAGTCTTGATCCATGCAACCCAATAAACACTTTTTGAGATACCTGTAGAGCACCTTTATGATCACCTAGTTACGAAGTGACGTTTGATTACCCACAAAGTATTTGTCCGGTATTAGGGAGTGGCACGATCTCATGGTCTAAGGAACAGATACTTGACATGAAGAAAGCTGTAGCAATTAAACTAAGTGATACGATCAGATGCTAAGCTTACGATTGGGTCTGTCCATCACATCATTCTCCTAATGATGTGATCCCGTTATTAAATGACAACTCATGTCTATGGTTAGGAAACCTTAACCATCTTTAATCAACGAGCTAGTCTAGTAGAGGCTCACTAGGGACACGGTGTATGTTTATGCATCCACACATGTATTTGAGTTTCCGGTCAATACAATTATAGTATGGAGAATAAACATTTATCAAAAACAAGGAAATATGATAAAAACAACTTTATTATTGCCTCTAGGGCATATTTCCAACAGTCTCCCACATGCACTAGAGTCAATAATCTAATTTACATTGTAATGAATCTAACACCCATAGAATTCTGGTGCTGATCATGTTTTGCTCGTGGAAGAGGTTTAGTCAACGGGTCTACGACATTCAGATCCGTATGTACTTTGCAAATCTCTATGTCTCCCTCCTTGATGTAATCACGGATGGAGTTGAAGCAGCGTTTGATATGCTTGGTTTTCTTGTGAAACGTTGGCTCCTTGGCAATGGCAATGGCGTCAGTGTTGCCACAACAGATAGTCATGGGATCCGATGCACTAGGAACCACACCTAGATTGGACATGAACTCCTTTATCCAGACTCCTTCCCGCGGCGCTTCCGAAGCAGCTATATATTCCGCTTCACATGTAGATGCTGCTACCACGCTCTGCTTGAAGCTACTCCAGCTGACTGCTCCACCATTCAAAATAAATACATATCCGGTTTGAGACTTTGAGTCATCCGGATCAGTGTCAAAGCTAGCATCGACGTAACCCTTTACGACAAGCTCTTTATCACCTCCATAAACGAGAAACATTTACTTAGTCCTCTTTAGGTACTTAAGGATATTTTTGACCGCTGTCCAGTGTTCCACTCCAGGATCACTTTGGTACCTTCCTGCCATACTAATGGCAAGGCATACATCAGGTCTGGTACACAGCATGGCATACATGATAGAGCCTATGGCTGAGGCATAGGGGACGACTTTCATCTTTTCTCTTTCTTCTGCCGTAGCTGGGCATTGAGTCTTACTCAACTTCATACCTTGCAACATGGGCAAGAACCCCTTCTTTGACTGGTCCATTTTAAACTTCTTCAAAACTTTGTCAAGGTATGTACTTTGTGAAAGTCCTATCAGGCGTCTTGATCTATCTCTATAGATCTTGATGCCCAATATATAAGTTGATTCACCGAGGTCTTTCATTGAAAAGCTCTTGTTCAAATAACCCTTTATGCTTTCCAAAAATTCTATATCATTTTCAATCAATAATATGTCATCCACATACAGTATTAGAAATGCTACAGAGCTCCCACTCACTTTCTTGTAAATACAAGCTTCTCCATAAGCTTGGATAAATCCAAAAGCTTTGATCACCTCATCAAAGCGAAGATTCCAACTCTGAGATGCTTGCACCAGTCCATAAATGGAACGCTGGAGCTTGCATACCTTATTAACATCCTTAGGATCGACAAAACCTTTGGGTTGCATCATATACAACTCTTCCTTAAGGAAACCATTAAGAAACACAGTTTTGACATCCAACTGCTAGATTTCATAATCGAAAAATGCAGCAATTGCTAACATAATCCTAACAGACTTTAGCATCGCTACGGGTAAGAAAGTCTCATCGTAGTCAACCACTTGAACTTGTCGAAAACCTTTTGCGACAAGTCGAGCTTTATAGACGGTGACATTACCATCAACGTCCTTCTTCTTCTTAAAGATCCATTTGTTCTCAATGGCCTTTCGGTCATCGGGTAAGTCCACCAAAGTCCATACTTGGTTTTCGTACATGGATCCTATCTCGGATTTCATGGCCTCTAGCCATTTGTCGGAATCCGGGCTCATCATCGCTTCCTCATAGTTCGTAGGTTCATCGTTGTCTAACAACATGACGTCCATGATAGGATTACCATACCATTCAGGGGCGGTACGTGTCCTGGTTGACCTACGAAGTTCAGTAGTTGCTTGATTCGAAGTTTCATGATCATCATCATTAGCTTCCTCTCTAGTTGGTGTAGGCATCACAGGAACATCTTTCTGTGCTGCACTACTCTCCAATTCGACATAAGTTTTGGTAACCTCATCAAGCTCTACTTTCCTCCCACTTACTTCTTTCGAGATAAACTCCTTCTCTATAAAAGATCCATTCTTGGCAACAAAGATCTTGCCCTCGGATCTGTGATAGAAGGTATACCCAATTGTCTCTTTAGGGTATCCTATGAAGACGCACTTCTCCGCTTTGGGTTCGAGCTTATCAGGCTGAAGCCTCTTGACATAAGCGTCGCATCCCCAAACTTTAAGAAATGATAGCTTAGGTTTCTTGCCAAATCATAATTCATACGGTGTCGTTTCAATGGATTTAGATGGTGACCTATTTAAAGTGAATGTGGCTGTCTCTAATGCATAACCCCAAAACGATAGTGGAAAATCGGTAAGAGACATCATAGAACGCACCATATCCAATAGAGTACTATTTCGACGTTCAGACACACCATTACACTGTGGTGTTCCAAGTGGTGTGAGTTGTGAAACAATTCTACATTGTTTTAAATGCATACCAAACTCGTAACTCAGATATTCACCCCCACGATCAGATCGTAGAAATTTTATCTTCTTGTTGCGATGATTTTCTACTTCACTCTAAAACTCTTTGAACTTTTCAAATATTTCAGACTTGTGTTTCATTAAGTAAATATACCCATATCTATTCAAATCATCTGTGAAGGTCAGGAAATAACGATATCCACCGTGTGCTTCAACACTCATTGGACCGCATACATTGGTATGTATTATTTCCAACAAGTCACTTGCCAGCTCCATTGTGCCGGAAAACGGGGTTTTAGTCATCTTGTCCATGAGGCATAGTTCACATGTATCAAATAATTCAAAGTCAAGTGATTCCAGAAGTCCATCAGTATGGAGTTTCCTCATGCACTTTACATCAATATGACCTAAGCGGCAGTGCCACAAGTATGTGGTACTATCATCATTCACTTTGCATCTTTTGGCATCAATATTATGAACATGTGTATCACTACTATCAAGATTCAACAAGAATAAACCATTCACATTGGGTGCATCACCATAAAAAATATTATTCATATAAATAGAACAACCATTATTCTCGGATTTAAATGAATAACCGTCTCGCAATAAACAAGATCCAGATATAATGTTCATGCTCAACGCAGACACCAAATAACAATTATTGATGTTTAAAACTAATCCCGAAGGTAGATGTAGAGGGAGCGTGCCGACGGCGATCACATCAACCTTGGAGCCATTTTCAACGCGCATCGTCACCTCGTCCTTAGCTAGCCTTCGTTTATTTCACAGCTCCTGTTTTGAGTTACAAATATTAGCAACCGAACCAGTATCAAATACTCAGGCGCTACTACGAGCACTAGTAAGGTACACATCAATAACATGTATATCAAATACCTTTGTTGACGTTGCCAGCCTTCTTATCTGCAAAATACTTGGGGCAGTTACGCTTCCAGTGGCCATTCCCCTTGCAGTAGAAACACTCAGTGTCAGGTTTGGGTCCAGCCTTGGGTTTCTTCACTGGAGCGGCAACTTGCTTGCCATTTTTCTTGAAGTTCCCTTTCTTTTCCTTACCCTTCTTGAAACCGGTGGTCTTTTTGATCATCAACACTTGATGTTCTTTCTTGATTTCTACTTCCGCGGTTTTAAGCATCGCAAAAAGCTCAGGGAGTGTCTTCTCCATCCCTTGCATGTTATAGTTCATCACAAACCCCTTGTAGCTTGGTGGCAGTGACTGGAGAACTCTGTCAATCGCTACTTCATCGGGAATAGCGACTCCCAACTGATTGAGACGATTGGCGTACCCAGACATTTTGAGTACGTGCTCACTAACGGAGCTGTTCTCCTCCATCTTACAGCTAAAGAACTTGTCTGAGGTGTCATACCTCTCCACACGGGCGTGAGCCTGAAACATCATTTTCAGCTCCTAAAACATCTCATATGCCCCGTGGTGCTCAAAACGTTTTTGGAGCCCTGGTTCTAAGCCGTACAGCATGGCGCACTGAACTATCGAGTAGTCATCAGCCCTTGTCTGCCAGATGTTCATAACATCTACAGTCGAGGGAGCGGGTGGCACATCTAGCGGTGCATTAAGTACATAAGCCTGCAGTTTTTCTTTCTCTAGGAATGCATTGAAATTGAGCGAAGCTACAACGCGAGCCATTGATCTACAACATATTTGCAAAGACATTTAGACTATGTTCAAGATAGTTAGTTCAACTAATCAAATTACTAATGAACTCCCACTTAAATCAACATCCCTCAAGTTGTTAAGTGATACATGATCCAAATTCACTAAACCAAGTCCGATCATCAGGTGAGATGGAGTAGTTTCAATGGTGAACATCTACATGTGGATCATATCATCCATATGACTCATGTTTAACCTTTCGGTTCTCCGTGTTCCGAGGCCATGTCTGTACATGCCAGGCTGGTCAAGTTAACCAAAGTATTTCCGCATGTGTAAAACTGGCTTACACCCGTTGTATGCGAACGTAGAGTCTATCACACCCGATCATCACGAGGTGCTTCAAAACGACGAACTTTCGCAACGGTGCATACTAAGGGAGAACACTTTTATCTTGATATTAAGTGGAGGGATCATCTTGTAATGCTACCGTCGTTCTAAGCAAAATAAGATGCATAAAAGACAAACATCACATGCAATATGGCCTTTGTCTTCTTGTGCTTTTGATCTCCATCTCCAAAGCACCGGCATGATCTCCATCATCACCGGCATAGCACCATGATCTCCATCATCTCCGAGGTGCCGTCATGTAGTTGTCTCCACCAACTATTGCTTCTACAACTATTGCTAACTCATGGCGATAAAGTAAAGCAATTACATGGCGTTTAATGATTGACATGCAGGTCATACAATAAATTAAGACAACCCTATGGCTCCTGCGGTTGCCGTACTCATCGACATGCAAGTCGTGAACTATTACAACTAGATAATGCCCCGCGCGTTGTGGAGGAATTTTATAGCAATTTGTTCTGAATGAGATTTGAATATGTGAAAATTCTCTTAGGAGTGTAAAATACAATAAGAATCATGGTCTGCATGTGGTGGCATGAAAATTTTGTCCATGAGGTGAGCCTAGCACATCTATCAAAATCAACTTACCATATAATAATAACTAAAAAAAGATAAGTCTAACTTGAAATGAAGAACAGACTTTTTGTTTTTTCTAGAATGAGGTTAGACTCATTTGGTGAACAAACAGAATCAGAGATGGCTGCATGTGAAAAGAAAAGAAAAATAATTATTATTGAGCCAGAATATTTGTCGAGTACCGAGTTGGTGCTTGTATCGGAGGGATAATGTGTTTTCTTCAAAACAGAAATTGTGTATATTGGGTGTTTTTTAAGTGAGACATACAATTATAATCCGAACCATAAATCTGTCTCAAAAATTTCAGGGCGATGTAACGAAGCACACCTCTTGTATATACTAGATGACACCCCGCGCGTTGCTGCGGGAATTGTAGCAAGAAAAAACTGGATATATTAGACAAATGAAATATAGATAATTTGAATATACTTGTTAACCAGTAATCTCCCAGCTTAAATAAAACCGTTTTCATAAAACTGAACAATGCATAACTGGCTAGAATGCTAAGATTATGTGTTTTTTATATCAATGTTTGCCGGTGTTTCCGCTCCCAGTGACTACTCAATCATCCACTCAACCAAAACATATGACACACAAAGAGCAAATAAAAAAACTACAAATCAAATAGGCATTGGAAATTTCCTTGGGAGGTGGTAATGCTTCTTCTTAGTCACTTGCATCATATCTCACTTATATTCATTCGGCGACAATAGCGAGCAGTCATCTGCACTAACAGGGAGGAGAATGCTGGCACTTAAAAAGTAGAAACAGAATAGTGTGCAAGAAGATTTGCATGATGTCAAGAACAGAAACATACCAGTTCAGGTTGTACCATGATTCTGCAAATTTATTCAACCTCTACTACATTCAGTGAAGGAAAATATTATGCAACAATTAGCAAGAAAAGTAAGATTCAAAATGAAATAAAGTAGTGAGCCAATTTCACTTCATAAGACAATGCCATGCAAGGAGAAAGCTCTTGAACTTAGCATAGTGATGAACTTTGGTTCAATAACTAAAAATAGCATTCCATAAGCATATTATGCATTCCATCTATTCTATTCTAATTAATAGTTTAAAAATTATGGCTTGGGAAGTCAGGATAACTTGTTCAAGAATGGCATGTACGTTGTATCAAACAACTATGATAATGAAGAGATATTAGTAAAGTGAATCTTACGAATTCCGCAAAGCCGGACATAATTAGACTATAGGTGTAGCACTGAAGCAACAAAATAATAACAATCTGTTACGACCATTAAAGCAGGAGATGTTCTTACGGCTATATATTGGGAAAATAGAACTTGAGATCACAACCATTAGGAACTGCTGATGATTCCATCAGATACTTTTTTTATCATCTTCCTTCGAGTGTTCACATGCCTATACTTGTCAACACTCTCGGGTGTGCATATATGTTGAAGTAACTCATGACAGTAAAACATCAGAATGATTGAGACTCATTCGCTGAATACAGAAAAAAGTGACCTGCAATCATCGAAATATTTCGATTATCCAAAGATACATTCAGCACACGTCAGAGATTACAAATAGAAGGTTTGTTTAATGACAGAGAAGATTATGGAGGCATACCATTAGAGAAGATTTGAGCATTTTTGTAAGGTAATTTCTTTAGAGGGCTTCTTTAGCAATGCATGAAAAAAATAATGCATCCGGCTAATAAAGCACAGTAGTAGGAGTTACCTTCACTGGATGGTAGGCATCGCCTATCTCAAAGGGGTACAATAATATGATTGACGCCACCTGCTAGAGCAAATCGGTTAGTCAACAACAAATCTGCAAGTTGAAACTACTTTTTTGGATCTGGGGTGTTTCTCTTCATGGCAGCAGATCATTGTGTAGTTCACGTGTGACGCAGCAGCTCTCCTCCCCTGACCAAGCAAACACCTCGCCGACTGCATATCTACCTGACCATGTTGCCTCATACGAAATTGATATTTCCACTTCCTTTATCTAGTCTCCGCCATCCTTTACTCCCGATCTACGTGCAGGTTGAGGAGCTCGCAGGTGGCACTGAGACTAATAGTGAAGGAAATTTTGCAATATTAAACCTTCATACGAAGTACATGCATGAGAAGTTGAAGCAGCAAACCTGAAAGTGAAGGAAGTTTTGCAATATTAAGATCGGTCAGATTCAAGAGTTGAGAAAATATTCATCAGTCATTCGTATGTGAGCTACTGATTCAAGAGTAGAGAAGGTTGACGGTCGTCAGTGAGGTCATATTAACTTGGGTAAAATATAAGGGAATGCCTAGAATGCAGGAATAAAGATTGACAACATTTTATTGCCAGACCATACAGATTGTAGTATAGATGATAATCACAAAGATTGACAACATTAACCATAAGAAATCTTGAGCAGATGATGTCGTCATACAGTGCATACTGTTAATCTCTGTAGACAAATAAAATTGCAGCAAGAAGCTAGCATCACTGCCTACCTCTATGGGGCAGGATGCCAGCGATCAGAAGGTTGAATAGAGATCAAGAGGAAGGTATATATGACCATACCGATGCACAACAGTAAGAGAAGGGGAAGAAATTAGAATGCAACAATAAGGGCTTGAAAGACCAAACACAGGACGAAACATCGGTGCGTACCTCCGTGCAGTAGTAGAAGTAGGAATTGACAGATTTCTGATGGCATGCGGCCTGCTGTAAAATCAAGAGATACAGGTGCATGGAGCCATCCCAAAAAATAAAAAGGAAAGATGATTGATCCAGACGCTATGGCGAAGAGGAATAGAGAGATTATAGGAATCAAAAGAGAAATTGCAACATTAATGAACCAATCTTGATTACTCACGAAGAACTCTTCATTTGCAACACTTAATTATCTCAAAATAATCAAAAGGGGAAAATCCACAACTTGGCTGGAGTGTGTAGTAGAAACATCTCTCCACGGTGTCCAGATGTGTGCTGTGGCCTGGTGTTGCGATGAGGCAGTCGCAGTGGCGTCCATAGGAGGAGCGACGCTTCCGACATGGGCCGCTGGTAGTCGTGAGGCCAGCTTGGCCGGCACACATGACCCGGGGAGGAAGGCGACGACTGTGTGGAGGGTAGACGCAAGAAGGGGTTGCGGCTGGCTTGGCGGCGCAGACGACCGGTGAAGGAGCAGCGCCAGAGATACCTTGGATGGAACAGAGACATTGATGGGAGGGGAGGACCAGGGTACCACCATCTTGAAGATGCAGAAACCACACCGGCAAGGGGAACGTAGCCCCAGAGAACCCCGGAGTGCCGCGGAGGCGAGCCAGATCGGCAGTCGTGCCGGAGGAGCACCTGGCGTGGAGACGGGATCCCAGCCATCGCGTCGTACTGTACACGGGATATGATTTCTGAAGGAGAGATCGATGGGTTGCCGCTTGCGTAGAAGATGTGTAGCGGCCGGAGGGGAGAAAAGAAAATATGCGATGGGAAGTTGAGAAGATTGCGCTGAACACACATAAGTAACAGCGATGGCCAATTGGGCATTAATAGCGGAGCGCACGTTCGAGTGTGGGTGGAGATGATCGCGGCAGCTAACACAACGGTACTATGGGAAGGCGAACTATTATTTCCGTGACTAGCAAGCGTGCACGTGCAACGCTCATTTTGACGAATATAAATAGTCAAACATTACAATCATTTAAATTATTATTTGTCGTGAAACAACTATGCTCTTTGTCCAAATAGTAAGCGTTAGTCAAACACTGCAAGTAAAGAAAATCAAATTGCTGCATATCACGAAACAACATAGCTCTTCAAATACAACAAAAAGTAAAGAAAATCAAATTGCTGCATATCACAAAACAACATAGCTCTTCAAATACAACAAACTTAGCAGTGCAGTGAGGTTGTGGGGCTTTTGCCCTGCAATGTAAAAAAAAAGCACAAATTTTGTAATTTTCCTTGTACATATTAAATGTCCTTACTCCAGATAAGATGTGTTACACACTTCCGAGTATGTATATGCTAATGTATGTATTGAAACTATTCTTGCGTCAACACAGAAACCAGAAGTATTGAGCTACTAAGTTCACTTAACAATCACCCCTAACATTTGAATATATGCACCGCAGGTACAACCCCGCATCCAAGATCTTAGACAAACTTCCATTAGAACGACAAGATACCTGTGGTAGTTCCTGATTGCTACTCCATAAAACATACAATTATTCCTTTCTTCTAGAATACACTAGCTTCTCTGGTGTTCCTTTCTTGCTCTGGCATGTACATGGCGATAAAAGAAGTAGGGGTTCCACACTCTTTATTATAACACTTTAGAAACTCTCCTACCCATAGTACGGCCATTCATGATTCTGTCACCTTGCATAGCCTATAAAAATAATGAAACCAATTAAAGATCCTCACAAACCAGGGTAAAAGATCCTCTGCATAAATATAAATCTAGAATAAGGTTTCCACACAAAAAAACACACAACAATCCTTGGCTCCCAAAGAGGTTCAGTAACCATCCTAAATGAGCAAGAAAACATATCTTGAATCACTTTAGCAAAGAGGTTGCAGAAGGAAGTAACTCCAACCCATGTCTTATCATCTGCACCATTATTCGTCAGTTAGAACTTGCAAACAAATGTCACCCATCATCTCTAATGGTTTCATATCAAGAATCTTCGCAAACATGTGGTTACAAAAACCATTTTTAGTACTAAGACTACTCTGGAATATAAAAGGAAAAAAATACATCATAGAAATGACATACAAACAATACGCACACAATTGTGTTGAACAATGACATGGGTCAGACATATGGAGTTAGCAGTTTCCCTAAAAGGCTAAAACAACAAACTTTTCTGAATATAATTGTCTCAACATTATGCCCGCAAAAAGAAAGAGGAACCTTATGTAAACACAAAACTACAGTGAAAAAACACACAGTTTTTCAACAAAAGAACACTGACCAGGAAGCTCCAGTCCAACCTGGTTACTGTGGCAAACATGCATTATTGATGCCTCAGTCAAAAGATTCAACAAACAAATGTAGGTTATGAAGATACAGTCTTGGTTTGAATACAGAAGATATAAAGTTAATCCATCAAGCAATTTCGATGCACAAGAGTTCCTTTGGCCCCAAAAAACATGAACTAACATCACAAGAATTAGAGTAATACCTATCCTTATCCAATTCAGCTCACTTGGAAAAAAAGAAACAACTCCAGTTAACATGATTGAATCTCTAGTTCTCTACAATGCAAGGAACTAATGAAATAAATGTGACAACCATGTAAACTCAGAGATTCAGAGGAACACAAATATTCTCCAAACTTCCACATCTTGGAGAACATATTCGTCACTGAACTTCAATTAAATCTTATCACTCAACGCAACTACTGAATAAGTCCACTGTTTCACTTGAATAGCAAAATACATATGGTGCGATGCTACGGGGTTTTGTTTCAAATCTTCATGATATATAATAGTTTGTTCAGGAGTATAAAAGTTGCTAGATTAAGAAAGTGTCAGTATCCACTTAATTATTTCTGGCACATATGATGGGTATAAAAAATAGTTATCTCCCCTCCAGTGCTGCAAATTTCAGTTAAAAAAGAATGCACTGACCTACAGGGTATATTTGTTGGGCTCATTAATTTCCTTTGGCATTGTAGTTGATGCTGAAAAAACATTTGTTGATTTCTTGTTAGTGCAGAGAAAAAGTAAAGGGAAGAGACTTTGGCATTGTAGTTGATGCTGAGAACACATCCATTGATTCCTTGCTTTGCATCTCCTTCCTTACACAAGATGCTAAGAAATCATCTAAGCAGTAACAACGAAACTACCATAATTCAAGTAAGTAGCAATGACATACAAAAGGAAAAAAAGTAAATCATAGAAATGACATACAGACAATACGCACACAATTGTGTTGAACAATGATATGGGTCAGACATATGGAGTTAGCTGTTTCCCTAAAAGGCTAAAACAACAACTTTTCTGAATATAATTGTCTCAACATTATGCCCGCAAAAAGAAAGAGGAACCATATGTAAACACAAAACTACAGTGAAAAAACACACAGTTTTTCAACAAAAGAACACTGATCAGGAAGCTCCAGTCCAACCTGGTTACTGTGGCAAACATGCATTATTGATGCCTCAGTCAAAAGATTCAACAAACAAATGTAGGTTATGAAGATACAGTCTTGGTTTGAATACAGAAGATATAAAGTTAATCCATCAAGCAATTTCGATGCACAAGAGTTCCTTTGGCCCCAAAAAACATGAAATAACATCACAAGAATTAGAGTAATACCTATCCTTATGCAATTCAGCTCACTTGGGAAAAAAGAAACAACTCCAGTTAACATGATTGAATCTCTAGTTCTCTACAATGCAAGGAACTAATGAAATAAATGTGACAACCATGTAAACTTAGAGATTCAGAGGAACACAAATATTCTCCAAACTTCCACATCTTGGAGAACATATTCGTCACTGAACTTCAATTAAATCTTATCACTCAACGCAACTACTGAATAAGTCCACTGTTTCACTTGAATAGCAAAATACATATGGTGCGATGCTACGGGGTTTTGTTTCAACTCTTCATGATATATAATAGTTTGTTCAGGAGTATAAAAGTTGCTAGATTAAGAAAGTGTCAGTATCCACTTAATTATTTCTGGCACATATGATGGGTATAAATACTAGTTATCTCCCCTCCAGTGCTGCAAATTTCAGTTAAAAAAGAATGCACTGACCTACAGGGTATATTTGTTGGGCTCATTAATTTCCTTTGGCATTGTAGTTGATGCTGAAAAAACATTTGTTGATTTCTTGTTAGTGCAGAGAAAAAGTAAAGGGAAGAGACTTTGGCATTGTAGTTGATGCTGAGAACACATCCATTGATTCCTTTCTTTGCATCTCCTTCCTTACACAGGATGCTAAGAAATCATCTAAGCAGTAACAACGAAACTACCATAATTCAACTCAGTAGCAATGACATACAAAAGAAAAAAAGTACATCATAGAAATGACATACAAACAATACGCACACAATTGTGTTGAACAATGATATGGATCAGACATATGGAGTTAGCAGTTTCCCTAAAAGGCTAAAACGACAACTTTTCTGAATGTAATTGTCTCAACATTATGCCCGCAAAAAGAAAGAGGAACCTTATGTAAACACAAAACTACAGTGAAAAAACACACAGTTTTTCAACAAAAGAACACTGACCAGGAAGCTCCAGTCCAACCTGGTTACTGTGGCAAACATGCATTATTGATGCCTCAGTCAAAAGATTCAACAAACAAATGTAGGTTATGAAGATACAGTCTTGGTTTGAATACAGAAGATATAAAGTTAATCCATCAAGCAATTTCGATGCACAAGAGTTCCTTTGGCCCCAAAAAACATGAACTAACATCACAAGAATTAGAGTAATACCTATCCTTATCCAATTCAGCTCACTTGAAAAAAAAGAAACAACTCCAGTAAACATGATTGAATCTCTAGTTCTCTACAATGCAAGGAACTAATGAAATAAATGTGACAACCATGTAAACTCAGAGATTCAGAGGAACACAAATATTCTCCAAACTTCCACATCTTGGAGAACATATTCGTCACTGAACTTCAATTAAATCTTATCACTCAACGCAACTACTGAATAAGTCCACTGTTTCACTTGAATAGCAAAATACATATGGTGCGATGCTACAGGGTTTTGTTTCAACTCTGCATGATATATAATAGTTTGTTCAGGAGTATAAAAGTTGCTAGATTAAGAAAGTGTCAGTATCCACTTAATTATTTCTGGCACATATGATGGGTATAAAAAATAGTTATCTCCCCTCCAGTGCTGCAAATTTCAGTTAAAAAAGAATGCACTGACCTACAGGGTATATTTGTTGGGCTCATTAATTTCCTTTGGCATTGTAGTTGATGCTGAAAAAACATTTGTTGATTTCTTGTTAGTGCAGAGAAAAAGTAAAGGGAAGAGACTTTGGCATTGTAGTTGATGCTGAGAACACATCCATTGATTCCTTTCTTTGCATCTCCTTCCTTACACAGGATGCTAAGAAATCATCTAAGCAGTAACAACGAAACTACCATAATTCAACTTAGTAGCAATGACATACAAAAGAAAAAAAGTACATCATAGAAATGACATACAGACAATACGCACACAATTGTGTTGAACAATGATATGGATCAGACATATGGAGTTAGCAGTTTCCCTAAAAGGCTAAAACAACAACTTTTCTGAATGTAATTGTCTCAACATTATGCCCGCAAAAAGAAAGAGGAACCTTATGTAAACACAAAACTACAGTGAAAAAACACACAGTTTTTCAACAAAAGAACACTGACATGGAAGCTCCAGTCCAACCTGGTTACTGTGGCAAACATGCATTATTGATGCCTCAGTCAAAAGATTCAACAAACAAATGTAGGTTATGAAGATACAGTCTTGGTTTGAATACATAAGGTATAAAGTTAATCCATCAAGGAATTTCGATGCACAAGAGTTCCTTTGGCCCCAAAAAACATGAACTAACATCACAAGAATTAGAGTAATACCTATCCTTATCCAATTCTGCTCTCTTGAAAAAAAATAAACAACTCCAGTTAACATGATTGAATCTCTAGTTCTCTACAATGCAAGGAACTAATGAAATAAATGTGACAACCATGTAAACTCAGAGATTCAAAGGAACACAAATATTCTCCAAACTTCCACATCTTGGAGAACATATTCGTCACTGAACTTCAATTAAATCTTATCACTCAACGCAACTACTGAATAAGTCCACTGTTTCACTTGAATAGCAAAATACATATGGTGCGATGCTATGGGGTTTTGTTTCAACTCTTCATGATATATAATAGTTTGTTCAGGAGTATAAAAGTTGCTAGATTAAGAAAGTGTCAGTATCCACTTAATTATTTCTGGCACATATGATGGGTATAAAAAATAGTTATCTCCCCTCCAGTGCTGCAAATTTCAGTTAAAAAAGAATGCACTGACCTACAGGGTATATTTGTTGGGCTCATTAATTTCCTTTGGCATTGTAGTTGATGCTGAAAAAACATTTGTTGATTTCTTGTTAGTGCAGAGAAAAAGTAAAGGGAAGAGACTTTGGCATTGTAGTTGATGCTGAGAACACATCCATTGATTCCTTTCTTTGCATCTCCTTCCTTACACAGGATGCTAAGAAATCATCTAAGCAGTAACAACGAAACTACCATAATTCAACTAAGTAGAAATGACATACAAAAGAAAAAAAGTACATCATAGAAATGACATACAGACAATACGCACACAATTGTGTTGAACAATAATATGGGTCAGACATATGGAGTTAGCAGTTTCCCTAAAAGGCTAAAACAACAACTTTTCTGAATGCAATTGTCTCAACATTATGCCCGCAAAAAGAAAGATGAACCTTATGTAAACACAAAACTAAAGAGAAAAAACACACAGTTTTTCAACAACAGAACACTGACCAGGAAGCTCCAGTCCAACCTGGTTACTGTGGCAAACATGCATTATTGATGCCTCAGTCAAAAGATTCAACAAACAAATGTAGGTTATGAAGATACAGTCTTGGTTTGAATACAGAAGATATAAAGTTAATCCATCAAGCAATTTCGATGCACAAGAGTTCCTTTGGCCCCAAAAAACATGAAATAACATCACAAGAATTAGAGTAATACCTATCCTTATCCAATTCAGCTCACTTGGGAAAAAAGAAACAACTCCAGTTAACATGATTGAATTTCTAGTTCTCTACAATGCAAGGAACTAATGAAATAAATGTGACAACCATGTAAACTTAGAGATTCAGAGGAACACAAATATTCTCCAAACTTCCACATCTTGGAGAACATATTCGTCACTGAACTTCAATTAAATCTTATCACTCAACGCAACTACTGAATAAGTCCACTGTTTCACTTGAATAGCAAAATACATATGGTGCGATGCTACGGGGTTTTGTTTCAACTCTTCATGATATATAATAGTTTGTTCAGGAGTATAAAAGTTGCTAGATTAAGAAAGTGTCAGTATCCACTTAATTATTTCTGGCACATATGATGGGTATAAATACTAGTTATCTCCCCTCCAGTGCTGCAAATTTCAGTTAAAAAAGAATGCACTGACCTACAGGGTATATTTGTTGGGCTCATTAATTTCCTTTGGCATTGTAGTTGATGCTGAAAAAACATTTGTTGATTTCTTGTTAGTGCAGAGAAAAAGTAAAGGGAAGAGACTTTGGCATTGTAGTTGATGCTGAGAACACATCCATTGATTCCTTTCTTTGCATCTCCTTCCTTACACAGGATGCTAAGAAATCATCTAAGCAGTAACAACGAAACTACCATAATTCAACTCAGTAGCAATGACATACAAAAGAAAAAAAGTACATCATAGAAATGACATACAGACAATACGCACACAATTGTGTTGAACAATGATATGGATCAGACATATGGAGTTAGCAGTTTCCCTAAAAGGCTAAAACAACAACTTTTCTGAATGTAATTGTCTCAACATTATGCCCGCAAAAAGAAAGAGGAACCTTATGTAAACACAAAACTACAGTGAAAAAACACACAGTTTTTCAACAAAAGAACACTGACCAGGAAGCTCCAGTCCAACCTGGTTACTGTGGCAAACATGCATTATTGATGCCTCAGTCAAAAGATTCAACAAACAAATGTAGGTTATGAAGATACAGTCTTGGTTTGAATACAGAAGATATAAAGTTAATCCATCAAGCAATTTCGATGCACAAGAGTTCCTTTGGCCCCAAAAAACATGAACTAACATCACAAGAATTAGAGTAATACCTATCCTTATCCAATTCAGCTCACTTGAAAAAAAAGAAACAACTCCAGTTAACATGATTGAATCTCTAGTTCTCTACAATGCAAGGAACTAATGAAATAAATGTGACAACCATGTAAACTCAAAGATTCAGAGGAACACAAATATTCTCCAAACTTCCACATCTTGGAGAACATATTCGTCACTGAACTTCAATTAAATCTTATCACTCAACGCAACTACTGAATAAGTCCACTGTTTCACTTGAATAGCAAAATACATATGGTGCGATGCTACGGGGTTTTGTTTCAACTCTGCATGATATATAATAGTTTGTTCAGGAGTATAAAAGTTGCTAGATTAAGAAAGTGTCAGTATCCACTTAATTATTTCTGGCACATATGATGGGTATAAAAAATAGTTATCTCCCCTCCAGTGCTGCAAATTTCAGTTAAAAAAGAATGCACTGACCTACAGGGTATATTTGTTGGGCTCATTAATTTCCTTTGGCATTGTAGTTGATGCTGAAAAAACATTTGTTGATTTCTTGTTAGTGCAGAGAAAAAGTAAAGGGAAGAGACTTTGGCATTGTAGTTGATGCTGAGAACACATCCATTGATTCCTTTCTTTGCATCTCCTTCCTTACACAGGATGCTATGAAATCATCTAAGCAGTAACAACGAAACTACCATAATTCAACTAAGTAGAAATGACATACAAAAGAAAAAAAGTACATCATAGAAATGACATACAGACAATACGCACACAATTGTGTTGAACAATAATATGGGTCAGACATATGGAGTTAGCAGTTTCCCTAAAAGGCTAAAACAACAACTTTTCTGAATGCAATTGTCTCAACATTATGCCCGCAAAAAGAAAGATGAACCTTATGTAAACACAAAACTAAAGAGAAAAAACACACAGTTTTTCAACAACAGAACACTGACCAGGAAGCTCCAGTCCAACCTGGTTACTGTGGCAAACATGCATTATTGATGCCTCAGTCAAAAGATTCAACAAACAAATGTAGGTTATGAAGATACAGTCTTGGTTTGAATACAGAAGATATAAAGTTAATCCATCAAGCAATTTCGATGCACAAGAGTTCCTTTGGCCCCAAAAAACATGAAATAACATCACAAGAATTAGAGTAATACCTATCCTTATCCAATTCAGCTCACTTGGGAAAAAAGAAACAACTCCAGTTAACATGATTGAATTTCTAGTTCTCTACAATGCAAGGAACTAATGAAATAAATGTGACAACCATGTAAACTTAGAGATTCAGAGGAACACAAATATTCTCCAAACTTCCACATCTTGGAGAACATATTCGTCACTGAACTTCAATTAAATCTTATCACTCAACGCAACTACTGAATAAGTCCACTGTTTCACTTGAATAGCAAAATACATATGGTGCGATGCTACGGGGTTTTGTTTCAACTCTTCATGATATATAATAGTTTGTTCAGGAGTATAAAAGTTGCTAGATTAAGAAAGTGTCAGTATCCACTTAATTATTTCTGGCACATATGATGGGTATAAATACTAGTTATCTCCCCTCCAGTGCTGCAAATTTCAGTTAAAAAAGAATGCACTGACCTACAGGGTATATTTGTTGGGCTCATTAATTTCCTTTGGCATTGTAGTTGATGCTGAAAAAACATTTGTTGATTTCTTGTTAGTGCAGAGAAAAAGTAAAGGGAAGAGACTTTGGCATTGTAGTTGATGCTGAGAACACATCCATTGATTCCTTTCTTTGCATCTCCTTCCTTACACAGGATGCTAAGAAATCATCTAAGCAGTAACAACGAAACTACCATAATTCAACTCAGTAGCAATGACATACAAAAGAAAAAAAGTACATCATAGAAATGACATACAGACAATACGCACACAATTGTGTTGAACAATGATATGGATCAGACATATGGAGTTAGCAGTTTCCCTAAAAGGCTAAAACAACAACTTTTCTGAATGTAATTGTCTCAACATTATGCCCGCAAAAAGAAAGAGGAACCTTATGTAAACACAAAACTACAGTGAAAAAACACACAGTTTTTCAACAAAAGAACACTGACCAGGAAGCTCCAGTCCAACCTGGTTACTGTGGCAAACATGCATTATTGATGCCTCAGTCAAAAGATTCAACAAACAAATGTAGGTTATGAAGATACAGTCTTGGTTTGAATACAGAAGATATAAAGTTAATCCATCAAGCAATTTCGATGCCAAGAGTTCCTTTGGCCCCAAAAAACATGAACTAACATCACAAGAATTAGAGTAATACCTATCCTTATCCAATTCAGCTCACTTGAAAAAAAAGAAACAACTCCAGTTAACATGATTGAATCTCTAGTTCTCTACAATGCAAGGAACTAATGAAATAAATGTGACAACCATGTAAACTCAAAGATTCAGAGGAACACAAATATTCTCCAAACTTCCACATCTTGGAGAACATATTCGTCACTGAACTTCAATTAAATCTTATCACTCAACGCAACTACTGAATAAGTCCACTGTTTCACTTGAATAGCAAAATACATATGGTGCGATGCTACGGGGTTTTGTTTCAACTCTGCATGATATATAATAGTTTGTTCAGGAGTATAAAAGTTGCTAGATTAAGAAAGTGTCAGTATCCACTTAATTATTTCTGGCACATATGATGGGTATAAAAAATAGTTATCTCCCCTCCAGTGCTGCAAATTTCAGTTAAAAAAGAATGCACTGACCTACAGGGTATATTTGTTGGGCTCATTAATTTCCTTTGGCATTGTAGTTGATGCTGAAAAAACATTTGTTGATTTCTTGTTAGTGCAGAGAAAAAGTAAAGGGAAGAGACTTTGGCATTGTAGTTGATGCTGAGAACACATCCATTGATTCCTTTCTTTGCATCTCCTTCCATACACAGGATGCTAAGAAATCATCTAAGCAGTAACAACGAAACTACCATAATTCAACTCAGTAGCAATGACATACAAAAGAAAAAAAGTACATCATAGAAATGACATACAGACAATACGCACACAATTGTGTTGAACAATGATATGGATCAGACATATGGAGTTAGCAGTTTCCCTAAAAGGCTAAAACAACAACTTTTCTGAATGTAATTGTCTCAACATTATGCCCGCAAAAAGAAAGAGGAACCTTATGTAAACACAAAACTACAGTGAGAAAACACACAGTTTTTCAACAAAATAACACTGACATGGAAGCTCCAGTCCAACCTGGTTACTGTGGCAAACATGCATTATTGATGCCTCAGTCAAAAGATTCAACAAACAAATGTAGGTTATGAAGATACAGTCTTGGTTTGAATACATAAGGTATAAAGTTAATCCATCAAGGAATTTCGATGCACAAGAGTTCCTTTGGCCCCAAAAAACATGAACTAACATCACAAGAATTAGAGTAATACCTATCCTTATCCAATTCAGCTCTCTTGGAAAAAAAGAAACAACTCCAGTTAACATGATTGAATCTCTAGTTCTCTACAATGCAAGGAACTAATGAAATAAATGTGACAACCATGTAAACTCAGAGATTCAAAGGAACACAAATATTCTCCAAACTTCCACATCTTGGAGAACATATTCGTCACTGAACTTCAATTAAATCTTATCACTCAACGCAACTACTGAATAAGTCCACTGTTTCACTTGAATAGCAAAATACATATGGTGCGATGCTACGGGGTTTTGTTTCAACTCTTCATGATATATAATAGTTTGTTCAGGAGTATAAAAGTTGCTAGATTAAGAAAGTGTCAGTATCCACTTAATTATTTCTGGCACATATGATGGGTATAAAAAATAGTTATCTCCCCTCCAGTGCTGCAAATTTCAGTTAAAAAAGAATGCACTGACCTACAGGGTATATTTGTTGGGCTCATTAATTTCCTTTGGCATTGTAGTTGATGCTGAAAAAACATTTGTTGATTTCTTGTTAGTGCAGAGAAAAAGTAAAGGGAAGAGACTTTGGCATTGTAGTTGATGCTGAGAACACATCCATTGATTCCTTGCTTTGCATCTCCTTCCTTACACAGGATGCTAAGAAATCATCTAAGCAGTAACAACGAAACTACCATAATTCAACTAAGTAGCAATGACATACAAAAGGAAAAAAAGTAAATCATAGAAATGACATACAGACAATACGCACACAATTGTGTTGAACAATGATATGGGTCAGACATATGGAGTTAGCTGTTTCCCTAAAAGGCTAAAACAACAACTTTTCTGAATATAATTGTCTCAACATTATGCCCGCAAAAAGAAAGAGGAACCATATGTAAACACAAAACTACAGTGAAAACACACACAGTTTTTCAACAAAAGAACACTGACCAGGAAGCTCCAGTCCAACCTGGTTACTGTGGCAAACATGCATTATTGATGCCTCAGTCAAAAGATTCAACAAACAAATGTAGGTTATGAAGATACAGTCTTGGTTTGAATACAGAAGATATAAAGTTAATCCATCAAGCAATTTCGATGCACAAGAGTTCCTTTGGCCCCAAAAAACATGAACTAACATCACAAGAATTAGAGTAATACCTATCCTTATCCAATTCAGCTCACTTGAAAAAAAAGAAACAACTCCAGTTAACATGATTGAATCTCTAGTTCTCTACAATGCAAGGAACTAATGAAATAAATGTGACAACCATGTAAACTCAAAGATTCAGAGGAACACAAATATTCTCCAAACTTCCACATCTTGGAGAACATATTCGTCACTGAACTTCAATTAAATCTTATCACTCAACGCAACTACTGAATAAGTCCACTGTTTCACTTGAATAGCAAAATACATATGGTGCGATGCTACGGGGTTTTGTTTCAACTCTGCATGATATATAATAGTTTGTTCAGGAGTATAAAAGTTGCTAGATTAAGAAAGTGTCAGTATCCACTTAATTATTTCTGGCACATATGATGGGTATAAAAAATAGTTATCTCCCCTCCAGTGCTGCAAATTTCAGTTAAAAAAGAATGCACTGACCTACAGGGTATATTTGTTGGGCTCATTAATTTCCTTTGGCATTGTAGTTGATGCTGAAAAAACATTTGTTGATTTCTTGTTAGTGCAGAGAAAAAGTAAAGGGAAGAGACTTTGGCATTGTAGTTGATGCTGAGAACACATCCATTGATTCCTTGCTTTGCATCTCCTTCCTTACACAGGATGCTAAGAAATCATCTAAGCAGTAACAACGAAACTACCATAATTCAACTAAGTAGCAATGACATACAAAAGGAAAAAAAGTAAATCATAGAAATGACATACAGACAATACGCACACAATTGTGTTGAACAATGATATGGGTCAGACATATGGAGTTAGCTGTTTCCCTAAAAGGCTAAAACAACAACTTTTCTGAATATAATTGTCTCAACATTATGCCCGCAAAAAGAAAGAGGAACCATATGTAAACACAAAACTACAGTGAAAACACACACAGTTTTTCAACAAAAGAACACTGACCAGGAAGCTCCAGTCCAACCTGGTTACTGTGGCAAACATGCATTATTGATGCCTCAGTCAAAAGATTCAACAAACAAATGTAGGTTATGAAGATACAGTCTTGGTTTGAATACAGAAGATATAAAGTTAATCCATCAAGCAATTTCGATGCACAAGAGTTCCTTTGGCCCCAAAAAACATGAACTAACATCACAAGAATTAGAGTAATACCTATCCTTATCCAATTCAGCTCACTTGAAAAAAAAGAAACAACTCCAGTTAACATGATTGAATCTCTAGTTCTCTACAATGCAAGGAACTAATGAAATAAATGTGACAACCATGTAAACTCAAAGATTCAGAGGAACACAAATATTCTCCAAACTTCCACATCTTGGAGAACATATTCGTCACTGAACTTCAATTAAATCTTATCACTCAACGCAACTACTGAATAAGTCCACTGTTTCACTTGAATAGCAAAATACATATGGTGCGATGCTACGGGGTTTTGTTTCAACTCTGCATGATATATAATAGTTTGTTCAGGAGTATAAAAGTTGCTAGATTAAGAAAGTGTCAGTATCCACTTAATTATTTCTGGCACATATGATGGGTATAAAAAATAGTTATCTCCCCTCCAGTGCTGCAAATTTCAGTTAAAAAAGAATGCACTGACCTACAGGGTATATTTGTTGGGCTCATTAATTTCCTTTGGCATTGTAGTTGATGCTGAAAAAACATTTGTTGATTTCTTGTTAGTGCAGAGAAAAAGTAAAGGGAAGAGACTTTGGCATTGTAGTTGATGCTGAGAACACATCCATTGATTCCTTTCTTTGCATCTCCTTCCATACACAGGATGCTAAGAAATCATCTAAGCAGTAACAACGAAACTACCATAATTCAACTCAGTAGCAATGACATACAAAAGAAAAAAAGTACATCATAGAAATGACATACAGACAATACGCACACAATTGTGTTGAACAATGATATGGATCAGACATATGGAGTTAGCAGTTTCCCTAAAAGGCTAAAACAACAACTTTTCTGAATGTAATTGTCTCAACATTATGCCCGCAAAAAGAAAGAGGAACCTTATGTAAACACAAAACTACAGTGAGAAAACACACAGTTTTTCAACAAAAGAACACTGACATGGAAGCTCCAGTCCAACCTGGTTACTGTGGCAAACATGCATTATTGATGCCTCAGTCAAAAGATTCAACAAACAAATGTAGGTTATGAAGATACAGTCTTGGTTTGAATACATAAGGTATAAAGTTAATCCATCAAGGAATTTCGATGCACAAGAGTTCCTTTGGCCCCAAAAAACATGAACTAACATCACAAGAATTAGAGTAATACCTATCCTTATCCAATTCAGCTCTCTTGAAAAAAAAGAAACAACTCCAGTTAACATGATTGAATCTCTAGTTCTCTACAATGCAAGGAACTAATGAAATAAATGTGACAACCATGTAAACTCAGAGATTCAAAGGAACACAAATATTCTCCAAACTTCCACATCTTGGAGAACATATTCGTCACTGAACTTCAATTAAATCTTATCACTCAACGCAACTACTGAATAAGTCCACAGTTTCACTTGAATAGCAAAATACATATGGTGCGATGCTACGGGGTTTTGTTTCAACTCTTCATGATATATAATAGTTTGTTCAGGAGTATAAAAGTTGCTAGATTAAGAAAGTGTTAGTATCCACTTAATTATTTCTGGCACATATGATGGGTATAAAAAATAGTTATCTCCCCTCCAGTGCTGCAAATTTCAGTTAAAAAAGAATGCACTGACCTACAGGGTATATTTGTTGGGCTCATTAATTTCCTTTGGCATTGTAGTTGATGCTGAAAAAACATTTGTTGATTTCTTGTTAGTGCAGAGAAAAAGTAAAGGGAAGAGACTTTGGCATTGTAGTTGATGCTGAGAACACATCCATTGATTCCTTGCTTTGCATCTCCTTCCTTACACAGGATGCTAAGAAATCATCTAAGCAGTAACAACGAAACTACCATAATTCAACTAAGTAGCAATGACATACAAAAGGAAAAAAAGTAAATCATAGAAATGACATACAGACAATACGCACACAATTGTGTTGAACAATGATATGGGTCAGACATATGGAGTTAGCTGTTTCCCTAAAAGGCTAAAACAACAACTTTTCTGAATATAATTGTCTCAACATTATGCCCGCAAAAAGAAAGAGGAACCATATGTAAACACAAAACTACAGTGAAAAAACACACAGTTTTTCAACAAAAGAACACTGACCAGGAAGCTCCAGTCCAACCTGGTTACTGTGGCAAACATGCATTATTGATGCCTCAGTCAAAAGATTCAATAAACAAATGTAGGTTATGAAGATACAGTCTTGGTTTGAATACAGAAGATATAAAGTTAATCCATCAAGCAATTTCGATGCACAAGAGTTCCTTTGGCCCCAAAAAACATGAACTAACATCACAAGAATTAGAGTAATACCTATCCTTATCCAATTCAGCTCACTTGGGAAAAAAGAAACAACTCCAGTTAACATGATTGAATCTCTAGTTCTCTACAATGCAAGGAACTAATGAAATAAATGTGACAACCATGTAAACTTAGAGATTCAGAGGAACACAAATATTCTCCAAACTTCCACATCTTGGAGAACATATTCGTCACTGAACTTCAATTAAATCTTATCACTCAACGCAACTACTGAATAAGTCCACTGTTTCACTTGAATAGCAAAATACATATGGTGCGATGCTACGGGGTTTTGTTTCAACTCTTCATGATATATAATAGTTTGTTCAGGAGTATAAAAGTTGCTAGATTAAGAAAGTGTCAGTATCCACTTAATTATTTCTGGCACATATGATGGGTATAAATACTAGTTATCTCCCCTCCAGTGCTGCAAATTTCAGTTAAAAAAGAATGCACTGACCTACAGGGTATATTTGTTGGGCTCATTAATTTCCTTTGGCATTGTAGTTGATGCTGAAAAAACATTTGTTGATTTCTTGTTAGTGCAGAGAAAAAGTAAAGGGAAGAGACTTTGGCATTGTAGTTGATGCTGAGAACACATCCATTGATTCCTTTCTTTGCATCTCCTTCCTTACACAGGATGCTAAGAAATCATCTAAGCAGTAACAACGAAACTACCATAATTCAACTCAGTAGCAATGACATACAAAAGAAAAAAAGTACATCATAGAAATGACATACAGACAATACGCACACAATTGTGTTGAACAATGATATGGATCAGACATATGGAGTTAGCAGTTTCCCTAAAAGGCTAAAACAACAACTTTTCTGAATGTAATTGTCTCAACATTATGCCCGCAAAAAGAAAGAGGAACCTTATGTAAACACAAAACTACAGTGAAAAAACACACAGTTTTTCAACAAAAGAACACTGACCAGGAAGCTCCAGTCCAACCTGGTTACTGTGGCAAACATGCATTATTGATGCCTCAGTCAAAAGATTCAACAAACAAATGTAGGTTATGAAGATACAGTCTTGGTTTGAATACAGAAGATATAAAGTTAATCCATCAAGCAATTTCGATGCACAAGAGTTCCTTTGGCCCCAAAAAACATGAACTAACATCACAAGAATTAGAGTAATACCTATCCTTATCCAATTCAGCTCACTTGAAAAAAAAGAAACAACTCCAGTTAACATGATTGAATCTCTAGTTCTCTACAATGCAAGGAACTAATGAAACAAATGTGACAACCATGTAAACTCAAAGATTCAGAGGAACACAAATATTCTCCAAACTTCCACATCTTGGAGAACATATTCGTCACTGAACTTCAATTAAATCTTATCACTCAACGCAACTACTGAATAAGTCCACTGTTTCACTTGAATAGCAAAATACATATGGTGCGATGCTACGGGGTTTTGTTTCAACTCTGCATGATATATAATAGTTTGTTCAGGAGTATAAAAGTTGCTAGATTAAGAAAGTGTCAGTATCCACTTAATTATTTCTGGCACATATGATGGGTATAAAAAATAGTTATCTCCCCTCCAGTGCTGCAAATTTCAGTTAAAAAAGAATGCACTGACCTACAGGGTATATTTGTTGGGCTCATTAATTTCCTTTGGCATTGTAGTTGATGCTGAAAAAACATTTGTTGATTTCTTGTTAGTGCAGAGAAAAAGTAAAGGGAAGAGACTTTGGCATTGTAGTTGATGCTGAGAACACATCCATTGATTCCTTTCTTTGCATCTCCTTCCATACACAGGATGCTAAGAAATCATCTAAGCAGTAACAACGAAACTACCATAATTCAACTCAGTAGCAATGACATACAAAAGAAAAAAAGTACATCATAGAAATGACATACAGACAATACGCACACAATTGTGTTGAACAATGATATGGATCAGACATATGGAGTTAGCAGTTTCCCTAAAAGCCTAAAACAACAACTTTTCTGAATGTAATTGTCTCAACATTATGCCCGCAAAAAGAAAGAGGAACCTTATGTAAACACAACACTACAGTGAGAAAACACACAGTTTTTCAACAAAAGAACACTGACATGGAAGCTCCAGTCCAACCTGGTTACTGTGGCAAACATGCATTATTGATGCCTCAGTCAAAAGATTCAACAAACAAATGTAGGTTATGAAGATACAGTCTTGGTTTGAATACATAAGGTATAAAGTTAATCCATCAAGGAATTTCGATGCACAAGAGTTCCTTTGGCCCCAAAAAACATGAACTAACATCACAAGAATTAGAGTAATACCTATCCTTATCCAATTCAGCTCTCTTGAAAAAAAAGAAACAACTCCAGTTAACATGATTGAATCTCTAGTTCTCTACAATGCAAGGAACTAATGAAATAAATGTGACAACCATGTAAACTCAGAGATTCAAAGGAACACAAATATTCTCCAAACTTCCACATCTTGGAGAACATATTCGTCACTGAACTTCAATTAAATCTTATCACTCAACGCAACTACTGAATAAGTCCACTGTTTCACTTGAATAGCAAAATACATATGGTGCGATGCTACGGGGTTTTGTTTCAACTCTTCATGATATATAATAGTTTGTTCAGGAGTATAAAAGTTGCTAGATTAAGAAAGTGTCAGTATCCACTTAATTATTTCTGGCACATATGATGGGTATAAAAAATAGTTATCTCCCCTCCAGTGATGCAAATTTCAGTTAAAAAAGAATGCACTGACCTACAGGGTATATTTGTTGGGCTCATTAATTTCCTTTGGCATTGTAGTTGATGCTGAAAAAACATTTGTTGATTTCTTGTTAGTGCAGAGAAAAAGTAAAGGGAAGAGACTTTGGCATTGTAGTTGATGCTGAGAACACATCCATTGATTCCTTGCTTTGCATCTCCTTCCTTACACAGGATGCTAAGAAATCATCTAAGCAGTAACAACGAAACTACCATAATTCAACTAAGTAGCAATGACATACAAAAGGAAAAAAAGTAAATCATAGAAATGACATACAGACAATACGCACACAATTGTGTTGAACAATGATATGGGTCAGACATATGGAGTTAGCTGTTTCCCTAAAAGGATAAAACAACAACTTTTCTGAATATAATTGTCTCAACATTATGCCCGCAAAAAGAAAGAGGAACCATATGTAAACACAAAACTACAGTGAAAACACACACAGTTTTTCAACAAAAGAACACTGACCAGGAAGCTCCAGTCCAACCTGGTTACTGTGGCAAACATGCATTATTGATGGCTCAGTCAAAAGATTCAACAAACAAATGTAGGTTATGAAGATACAGTCTTGGTTTGAATACAGAAGATATAAAGTTAATCCATCAAGCAATTTCGATGCACAAGAGTTCCTTTGGCCCCAAAAAACATGAAATAACATCACAAGAATTAGAGTAATACCTATCCTTATCCAATTCAGCTCACTTGGGAAAAAAGAAACAACTCCAGTTAACATGATTGAATCTCTAGTTCTCTACAATGCAAGGAACTAATGAAATAAATGTGACAACCATGTAAACTTAGAGATTCAGAGGAACACAAATATTCTCCAAACTTCCACATCTTGGAGAACATATTCGTCACTGAACTTCAATTAAATCTTATCACTCAACGCAACTACTGAATAAGTCCACTGTTTCACTTGAATAGCAAAATACATATGGTGCGATGCTACGGGGTTTTGTTTCAACTCTTCATGATATATAATAGTTTGTTCAGGAGTATAAAAGTTGCTAGATTAGGAAAGTGTCAGTATCCACTTAATTATTTCTGGCACATATGATGGGTATAAATACTAGTTATCTCCCCTCCAGTGCTGCAAATTTCAGTTAAAAAAGAATGCACTGACCTACAGGGTATATTTGTTGGGCTCATTAATTTCCTTTGGCATTGTAGTTGATGCTGAAAAAACATTTGTTGATTTCTTGTTAGTGCAGAGAAAAAGTAAAGGGAAGAGACTTTGGCATTGTAGTTGATGCTGAGAACACATCCATTGATTCCTTTCTTTGCATCTCCTTCCTTACACAGGATGCTAAGAAATCATCTAAGCAGTAACAACGAAACTACCATAATTCAACTCAGTAGCAATGACATACAAAAGAAAAAAAGTACATCATAGAAATGACATACAGACAATACGCACACAATTGTGTTGAACAATGATATGGATCAGACATATGGAGTCAGCAGTTTCCCTAAAAGGCTAAAACAACAACTTTTCTGAATGTAATTGTCTCAACATTATGCCCGCAAAAAGAAAGAGGAACCTTATGTAAACACAAAACTACAGTGAAAACACACACAGTTTTTCAACAAAAGAACACTGACCAGGAAGCTCCAGTCCAACCTGGTTACTGTGGCAAACATGCATTATTGATGCCTCAGTCAAAAGATTCAACAAACAAATGTAGGTTATGAAGATACAGTCTTGGTTTGAATACAGAAGATATAAAGTTAATCCATCAAGCAATTTCGATGCACAAGAGTTCCTTTGGCCCCAAAAAACATGAACTAACATCACAAGAATTAGAGTAATACCTATCCTTATCCAATTCAGCTCACTTGAAAAAAAAGAAACAACTCCAGTTAACATGATTGAATCTCTAGTTCTCTACAATGCAAGGAACTAATGAAATAAATGTGACAACCATGTAAACTCAGAGATTCAGAGGAACACAAATATTCTCCAAACTTCCACATCTTGGAGAACATATTCGTCACTGAACTTCAATTAAATCTTATCACTCAACGCAACTACTGAATAAGTCCACTGTTTCACTTGAATAGCAAAATACATATGGTGCGATGCTACGGGGTTTTGTTTCAACTCTGCATGATATATAATAGTTTGTTCAGGAGTATAAAAGTTGCTAGATTAAGAAAGTGTCAGTATCCACTTAATTATTTCTGGCACATATGATGGGTATAAAAAATAGTTATCTCCCCTCCAGTGCTGCAAATTTCAGTTAAAAAAGAATGCACTGACCTACAGGGTATATTTGTTGGGCTCATTAATTTCCTTTGGCATTGTAGTTGATGCTGAAAAAACATTTGTTGATTTCTTGTTAGTGCAGAGAAAAAGTAAAGGGAAGAGACTTTGGCATTGTAGTTGATGCTGAGAACACATCCATTGATTCCTTTCTTTGCATCTCCTTCCTTACACAGGATGCTAAGAAATCATCTAAGCAGTAACAACGAAACTACCATAATTCAACTTAGTAGCAATGACATACAAAAGAAAAAAAGTACATCATAGAAATGACATACAGACAATACGCACACAATTGTGTTGAACAATGATATGGATCAGACATATGGAGTTAGCAGTTTCCCTAAAAGGCTAAAACAACAACTTTTCTGAATGTAATTGTCTCAACATTATGCCCGCAAAAAGAAAGAGGAACCTTATGTAAACACAAAACTACAGTGAAAAAACACACAGTTTTTCAACAAAAGAACACTGACATGGAAGCTCCAGTCCAACCTGGTTACTGTGGCAAACATGCATTATTGATGCCTCAGTCAAAAGATTCAACAAACAAATGTAGGTTATGAAGATACAGTCTTGGTTTGAATACATAAGGTATAAAGTTAATCCATCAAGGAATTTCGATGCACAAGAGTTCCTTTGGCCCCAAAAAACATGAACTAACATCACAAGAATTAGAGTAATACCTATCCTTATCCAATTCTGCTCTCTTGAAAAAAAATAAACAACTCCAGTTAACATGATTGAATCTCTAGTTCTCTACAATGCAAGGAACTAATGAAATAAATGTGACAACCATGTAAACTCAGAGATTCAAAGGAACACAAATATTCTCCAAACTTCCACATCTTGGAGAACATATTCGTCACTGAACTTCAATTAAATCTTATCACTCAACGCAACTACTGAATAAGTCCACTGTTTCACTTGAATAGCAAAATACATATGGTGCGATGCTATGGGGTTTTGTTTCAACTCTTCATGATATATAATAGTTTGTTCAGGAGTATAAAAGTTGCTAGATTAAGAAAGTGTCAGTATCCACTTAATTATTTCTGGCACATATGATGGGTATAAAAAATAGTTATCTCCCCTCCAGTGCTGCAAATTTCAGTTAAAAAAGAATGCACTGACCTACAGGGTATATTTGTTGGGCTCATTAATTTCCTTTGGCATTGTAGTTGATGCTGAAAAAACATTTGTTGATTTCTTGTTAGTGCAGAGAAAAAGTAAAGGGAAGAGACTTTGGCATTGTAGTTGATGCTGAGAACACATCCATTGATTCCTTTCTTTGCATCTCCTTCCTTACACAGGATGCTAAGAAATCATCTAAGCAGTAACAACGAAACTACCATAATTCAACTAAGTAGAAATGACATACAAAAGAAAAAAAGTACATCATAGAAATGACATACAGACAATACGCACACAATTGTGTTGAACAATAATATGGGTCAGACATATGGAGTTAGCAGTTTCCCTAAAAGGCTAAAACAACAACTTTTCTGAATGCAATTGTCTCAACATTATGCCCGCAAAAAGAAAGATGAACCTTATGTAAACACAAAACTAAAGAGAAAAAACACACAGTTTTTCAACAACAGAACACTGACCAGGAAGCTCCAGTCCAACCTGGTTACTGTGGCAAACATGCATTATTGATGCCTCAGTCAAAAGATTCAACAAACAAATGTAGGTTATGAAGATACAGTCTTGGTTTGAATACAGAAGATATAAAGTTAATCCATCAAGCAATTTCGATGCACAAGAGTTCCTTTGGCCCCAAAAAACATGAAATAACATCACAAGAATTAGAGTAATACCTATCCTTATCCAATTCAGCTCACTTGGGAAAAAAGAAACAACTCCAGTTAACATGATTGAATTTCTAGTTCTCTACAATGCAAGGAACTAATGAAATAAATGTGACAACCATGTAAACTTAGAGATTCAGAGGAACACAAATATTCTCCAAACTTCCACATCTTGGAGAACATATTCGTCACTGAACTTCAATTAAATCTTATCACTCAACGCAACTACTGAATAAGTCCACTGTTTCACTTGAATAGCAAAATACATATGGTGCGATGCTACGGGGTTTTGTTTCAACTCTTCATGATATATAATAGTTTGTTCAGGAGTATAAAAGTTGCTAGATTAAGAAAGTGTCAGTATCCACTTAACTATTTCTGGCACATATGATGGGTATAAAAAATAGTTATCTCCCCTCCAGTGCTGCAAATTTCAGTTAAAAAAGAATGCACTGACCTACAGGGTATATTTGTTGGGCTCATTAATTTCCTTTGGCATTGTAGTTGATGCTGAAAAAACATTTGTTGATTTCTTGTTAGTGCAGAGAAAAAGTAAAGGGAAGAGACTTTGGCATTGTAGTTGATGCTGAGAACACATCCATTGATTCCTTGCTTTGCATCTCCTTCCTTACACAGGATGCTAAGAAATCATCTAAGCAGTAACAACGAAACTACCATAATTCAACTAAGTAGCAATGACATACAAAAGGAAAAAAAGTACATCATAGAAATGACATACAAACAATACGCACACAATTGTGTTGAACAATGATATGGGTCAGACATATGGAGTTAGCAGTTTCCCTAAAAGGCTAGAACAACTACTTTTCTGAATATAATTGTCTCAACATTATGCCCGCAAAAAGAAAGAGGAACCTTATGTAAACACAAAACTACAGTGAAAAAACACACAGTTTTTAAACAAAAGAACACCGACCAGGAAGCTCCTGTCCAACCTGGTTACTGTGGCAAACATGCATTATTGATGCCTCAGTCAAAAGATTCAACAAACAAATGTAGGTTATGAAGATACAGTCTTGGTTTGAATACAGAAGATATAAAGTTAATCCATCAAGCAATTTCGATGCACAAGAGTTCCTTTGGCCCCAAAAAACATGAACTAACATCCCAAGAATTAGAGTAATAGCTATCCTTATCAGATTCAGCTCACTTGGAAAAAAAGAAACAACTCCAGTTAACATGATTGAATTTCTAGTTCTCTACAATGCAAGGAACTAATGAAATAAATGTGACAACCATGTAAACTCAGAGATTCAGAGGAACACAAATATTCTCCAAACTTCCACATCTTGGAGAACATATTCGTCACTGAACTTCAATTAAATCTTATCACTCAACGCAACTACTGAATAAGTCCACTGTTTCACTTGAATAGCGAAATACATATGGTGCGATGCTACGGGGTTTTGTTTCAACTCTTCATGATATATAATAGTTTGTTCAGGAGTATAAAAGTTGCTAGATTAAGAAAGTGTCAGTATCCACTTAATTATTTCTGGCACATATGATGGGTATAAAAAATAGTTATCTCCCCTCCAGTGCTGCAAATTTCAGTTAAAAAAGAATGCACTGACCTACAGGGTATATTTGTTGGGCTCATTAATTTCCTTTGGCATTGTAGTTGATGCTGAAAAAACATTTGTTGATTTCTTGTTAGTGCAGAGAAAAAGTAAAGGGAAGAGACTTTGGCATTGTAGTTGATGCTGAGAACACATCCATTGATTCCTTGCTTTGCATCTCCTTCCTTACACAGGATGCTAAGAAATCATCTAAGCAGTAACAACGAAACTACCATAATTCAACTAAGTAGCAATGACATACAAAAGAAAAAAAGTACATCATAGAAATGACATACAGACAATACGCACACAATTGTGTTGAACAATGATATGGGTCAGACATATGGAGTTAGCAGTTTCCCTAAAAGGCTAAAACAACAACTTTTCTGAATGCAATTGTCTCAACATTATGCCCGCAAAAAGAAGGAGGAACCTTATGTAAACACAAAACTAAAGAGAAAAAACACACAGTTTTTCAACAAAAGAACACTGACCAGGAAGCTCCAGTCCAACCTGGTTACTGTGGCAAACATGCACTATTGATGCCTCAGTCAAAAGATTCAACAAACAAATGTAGGTTATGAAGATACAGTCTTGGTTTGAATACAGAAGATATAAAGTTAATCCATCAAGCAATTTCGATGCACAAGAGTTCCTTTGGCCCCAAAAAACATGAACTAACATCACAAGAATTAGAGTAATACCTATCCTTATCCAATTCAGCTCATTTGGGAAAAAAGAAACAACTCCAGTTAACATGATTGAATCTCTAGTTCTCTACAATGCAAGGAACTAATGAAATAAATGTGACAACCATGTAAACTCAGAGATTCAGAGGAACACAAATATTCTCCAAACTTCCACATCTTGGAGAACATATTCGTCACTGAACTTCAATTAAATCTTATCACTCAACGCAACTACTGAATAAGTCCACTGTTTCACTTGAATAGCAAAATACATATGGTGCGATGCTACGGGGTTTTGTTTCAACTCTTCATGATATATAATAGTTTGTTCAGGAGTATAAAAGTTGCTAGATTAAGAAAGTGTCAGTATCCACTTAATTATTTCTGGCACATATGATGGGTATAAAAAATAGTTATCTCCCCTCCAGTGCTGCAAATTTCAGTTAAAAAAGAATGCACTGACCTACATGGTATATTTGTTGGGCTCATTAATTTCCTTTGGCATTGTAGTTGATGCTGAAAAAACATTTGTTGATTTCTTGTTAGTGCAGAGAAAAAGTAAAGGGAAGAGACTTTGGCATTGTAGTTGATGCTGAGAACACATCCATTGATTCCTTGCTTTGCATCTCCTTCCTTACACAGGATGCTAAGAAATCATCTAAGCAGTAACAACGAAACTACCATAATTCAACTAAGTAGCAATGACATACAAAAGGAAAAAAAAGTACATCATAGAATTGACATACAGACAATACGCACACAATTGTGTTGAACAATGATATGGGTCAGACATATGGAGTTAGCAGTTTCCCTAAAAGGCTAAAACAACAACTTTTCTGAATATAATTGTCTCAACATTATGCCCGCAAAAAGAAAGAGGAACCTTATGTAAACACAAAACTACAGTGAAAAAACACACAGTTTTTAAACAAAAGAACACCGACCAGGAAGCTCCAGTCCAACCTGGTTACTGTGGCAAACATGCATTATTGATGCCTCAGTCAAAAGATTCAACAAACAAATGTAGGTTATGAAGATACAGTCTTGGTTTGAATACAGAAGATATAAAGTTAACCCATCAAGCAATTTCGATGCACAAGAGTTCCTTTGGCCCAAAAAACATGAACTAACATCACAAGAATTAGAGTAATACCTATCCTTATCCAATTCAGCTCACTTGGGAAAAAAGAAACAACTCCAGTTAACATGATTGAATCTCTAGTTCTCTACAATGCAAGGAACTAATGAAATAAATGTGACAACCATGTAAACTCAGAGATTCAGAGGAACACAAATATTCTCCAAACTTCCACATCTTGGAGAACATATTCGTCACTGAACTTCAATTAAATCTTATCACTCAACGCAACTACTGAATAAGTCCACTGTTTCACTTGAATAGCAAAATACATATGGTGCGATGCTACGGGGTTTTGTTTCAACTCTTCATGATATATAATAGTTTGTTCAGGAGTATACAAGTTGCTAGATTAAGAAAGTGTCAGTCTGCACTTAATTATTTCTGGCACATATGATGGGTATAAAAAATAGTTATCTCCCCTCCAGTGCTGCAAATTTCAGTTAAAAAAGAATGCACTGACCTACAGGGTATATTTGTTGGGCTCATTAATTTCCTTTGGCATTGTAGTTGATGCTGAAAAAACATTTGTTGATTTCTTGTTAGTGCAGAGAAAAAGTAAAGGGAAGAGACTTTGGCATTGTAGTTGATGCTGAGAACACATCCATTGATTCCTTGCTTTGCATCTCCTTCCTTACACAGGATGCTAAGAAATCATCTAAGCAGTAACAACGAAACTACCATAATTCAACTAAGTAGCAATGACATACAAAAGAAAAAAAGTACATAATAGAAATGACATACAGACAATACGCACACAATTGTGTTGAACAATGATATGGATCAGACATATGGAGTTAGCAGTTTCCCTAAAAGGCTAAAACAACAACTTTTCTGAATATAATTGTCTCAACATTATGCCCGCAAAAAGAAAGAAGAACCTTATGTAAACACAAAACTACAGTGAAAAAACACACAGTTTTTCAACAAAAGAACACTGACCAGGAAGCTCCAGTCCAACCTGGTTACTGTGGTAAACATGCATTATTGATGCCTCAGTCAAAAGATTCAAGAAACAAATGTAGGTTATGAAGATACAGTCTTGGTTTGAATACAGAAGATATAAAGTTAATCCATCAAGCAATTTCGATGCACAAGAGTTCCTTTGGCCCCAAAAAACATGAACTAACATCACAAGAATTAGAGTAATACCTATCCTTATCCAATTCAGCTCACTTGGGAAAAAAGAAACAACTCTAGTTAACATGATTGAATCTCTAGTTCTCTACAATGCAAGGAACTAATGAAATAAATGTGACAACCATGTAAACTCACAGATTCAGAGGAACACAAATATTCTCCAAACTTCCACATCTTGGAGAACATATTTGTCACTGAACTTCAATTAAATCTTATCACTCAACGCAACTACTGAATAAGTCCACTGTTTCACTTGAATAGCAAAATACATATTGTGCGATGCTACGCGGTTTTGTTTCAACTCTTCATGATATATAATAGTTTGTTCAGGAGTATAAAAGTTGCTAGATTAAGAAAGTGTCAGTATCCACTTAATTATTTCTGGCACATATGATGGGTATAAAAAATAGTTATCTCCCCTCCAGTGATGCAAATTTCAGTTAAAAAAGAATGCACTGACCTACAGGGTATATTTGTTGGGCTCATTAATTTCCTTTGGCATTGTAGTTGATGCTGAAAAAACATTTGTTGATTTCTTGTTAGTGCAGAGAAAAAGTAAAGGGAAGAGACTTTGGCATTGTAGTTGATGCTGAGAACACATCCATTGATTCCTTGCTTTGCATCTCCTTCCTTACACAGGATGCTAAGAAATCATCTAAGCAGTAACAACGAAACTACCATAATTCAACTAAGTAGCAATGACATACAAAAGAAAAAAAGTACATCATAGAAATGACATACAGACAATACGCACACAATTGTGTTGAACAATGATATGGGTCAGACATATGGAGTTAGCAGTTTCCCTAAAAGGCTAAAACAACAACTTTTCTGAATGCAATTGTCTCAACATTATGCCCGCAAAAAGAAGGAGGAACCTTATGTAAACACAAAACTAAAGAGAAAAAACACACAGTTTTTCAACAAAAGAACACTGACCAGGAAGCTCCAGTCCAACCTGGTTACTGTGGCAAACATGCACTATTGATGCCTCAGTCAAAAGATTCAACAAACAAATGTAGGTTATGAAGATACAGTCTTGGTTTGAATACAGAAGATATAAAGTTAATCCATCAAGCAATTTCGATGCACAAGAGTTCCTTTGGCCCCAAAAAACATGAACTAACATCACAAGAATTAGAGTAATACCTATCCTTATCCAATTCAGCTCATTTGGGAAAAAAGAAACAACTCCAGTTAACATGATTGAATCTCTAGTTCTCTACAATGCAAGGAACTAATGAAATAAATGTGACAACCATGTAAACTCAGAGATTCAGAGGAACACAAATATTCTCCAAACTTCCACATCTTGGAGAACATATTCGTCACTGAACTTCAATTAAATCTTATCACTCAACGCAACTACTGAATAAGTCCACTGTTTCACTTGAATAGCAAAATACATATGGTGCGATGCTACGGGGTTTTGTTTCAACTCTTCATGATATATAATAGTTTGTTCAGGAGTATAAAAATTGCTAGATTAAGAAAGTGTCAGTATCCACTTAATTATTTCTGGCACATATGATGGGTATAAAAAATAGTTATCTCCCCTCCAGTGCTGCAAATTTCAGTTAAAAAAGAATGCACTGACCTACAGGGTATATTTGTTGGGCTCATTAATTTCCTTTGGCATTGTAGTTGATGCTGAAAAAACATTTGTTGATTTCTTGTTAGTGCAGAGAAAAAGTAAAGGGAAGAGACTTTGGCATTGTAGTTGATGCTGAGAACACATCCATTGATTCCTTGCTTTGCATCTCCTTCCTTACACAGGATGCTAAGAAATCATCTAAGCAGTAACAACGAAACTACCATAATTCAACTAAGTAGCAATGACATACAAAAGGAAAAAAAGTACATCATAGAAATGACATACAGACAATACGCACACAATTGTGTTGAACAATGATATGGGTCAGACATATGGAGTTAGCAGTTTCCCTAAAAGGCTAAAACAACAACTTTTCTGAATATAATTGTCTCAACATTATGCCCGCAAAAAGAAAGAGGAACCTTATGTGAACACAAAACTACAGTGAAAAAACACACAGTTTTTCAACAAAAGAACACTGACCAGGAAGCTCCAGTCCAACCTGGTTACTGTGGCAAACATGCATTATTGATGCCTCAGTCAAAAGATTCAACAAACAAATGTAGGTTATGAAGATACAGTCTTGGTTTGAATACAGAAGATATAAAGTTAATCCATCAAGCAATTTCGATGCACAAGAGTTCCTTTGGCCCCAAAAAACATGAACTAACATCACAAGAATTAGAGTAATACCTATCCTTATCCAATTCAGCTCACTTGGGAAAAAAGAAACAACTCCAGTTAACATGATTGAATCTCTAGTTCTCTACAATGCAAGGAACTAATGAAATAAATGTGACAACCATGTAAACTCAGAGATTCAGAGGAACACAAATATTCTCCAAACTTCCACATCTTGGAGAACATATTCGTCACTGAACTTCAATTAAATCTTATCACTCAACGCAACTACTGAATAAGTCCACTGTTTCACTTGAATAGCAAAATACATATGGTGCGATGCTACGGGGTTTTGTTTCAACTCTTCATGATATATAATAGTTTGTTCAGGAGTATAAAAGTTGCTAGATTAAGAAAGTGTCAGTATCCACTTAATTATTTCTGGCACATATGATGGGTATAAAAAATAGTTATCTCCCCTCCAGTGCTGCAAATTTCAGTTAAAAAAGAATGCACTGACCTACAGGGTATATTTGTTGGGATCATTAATTTCCTTTGGCATTGTAGTTGATGCTGAAAAAACATTTGTTGATTTCTTGTTAGTGCAGAGAAAAAGTAAAGGGAAGAGAGTTTGGCATTGTAGTTGATGCTGAGAACACATCCATTGATTCCTTGCTTTGCATCTCCTTCCTTACACAGGATGCTAAGAAATCATCTAAGCAGTAACAACGAAACTACCATAATTCAACTAAGTAGCAATGACATACAAAAGGAAAAAAAGTACATCATAGAAATGACATACAGACAATACGCACACAATTGTGTTGAACAATGATATGGGTCAGACATATGGAGTTAGCAGTTTCCCTAAAAGGCTAAAACAACAACTTTTCTGAATATAATTGTCTCAACATTATGCCCGCAAAAAGAAAGAGGAACCTTATGTGAACACAAAACTACAGTGAAAAAACACACAGTTTTTCAACAAAAGAACACTGACCAGGAAGCTCCAGTCCAACCTGGTTACTGTGGCAAACATGCATTATTGATGCCTCAGTCAAAAGATTCAACAAACAAATGTAGGTTATGAAGATACAGTCTTGGTTTGAATACAGAAGATATAAAGTTAATCCATCAAGCAATTTCGATGCACAAGAGTTCCTTTGGCCCCAAAAAACATGAACTAACATCACAAGAATTAGAGTAATACCTATCCTTATCCAATTCAGCTCACTTGGGAAAAAAGAAACAACTCCAGTTAACATGATTGAATCTCTAGTTCTCTACAATGCAAGGAACTAATGAAATAAATGTGACAACCATGTAAACTCAGAGATTCAGAGGAACACAAATATTCTCCAAACTTCCACATCTTGGAGAACATATTCGTCACTGAACTTCAATTAAATCTTATCACTCAACGCAACTACTGAATAAGTCCACTGTTTCACTTGAATAGCAAAATACATATGGTGCGATGCTACGGGGTTTTGTTTCAATTCTTCATGATATATAATAGTTTGTTCAGGAGTATAAAAGTTGCTAGATTAAGAAAGTGTCAGTATCCACTTAATTATTTCTGGCACATATGATGGGTATAAAAAATAGTTATCTCCCCTCCAGTGCTGCAAATTTCAGTTAAAAAAGAATGCACTGACCTACAGGGTATATTTGTTGGGCTCATTAATTTCCTTTGGCATTGTAGTTGATGCTGAAAAAACATTTGTTGATTTCTTGTTAGTGCAGAGAAAAAGTAAAGGGAAGAGACTTTGGCATTGTAGTTGATGCTGAGAACACATCCATTGATTCCTTGCTTTGCATCTCCTTCCTTACACAGGATGCTAAGAAATCATCTAAGCAGTAACAACGAAACTACCATAATTCAACTAAGTAGCAATGACATACAAAAGGAAAAAAAGTACATCATAGAAATGACATACAGACAATACGCACACAATTGTGTTGAACAATGATATGGGTCAGACATATGGAGTTAGCAGTTTCCCTAAAAGGCTAAAACAACAACTTTTCTGAATGTAATTGTCTCAACATTATGCCCGCAAAAAGAAAGAGGAACCTTATGTAAACACAAAACTACAGTGAAAAAACACACAGTTTTTCAAGAAAAGAACACTGACCAGGAAGCCGGCCTTGTTACATTTACTTGTCTTTTCACTTGGGTGCCTCGGCCTGGGCAGCGGCCATGAGAGTCAACGTCGTCAACTCTTGATGGATGAACTCGGCAGTAGCCGCCCTCGGCAGTGACGACTGCAGCTTCGCCACCGTTGACGGTCGAGGATGATGGCGAGCGACGACATCACGCGACAAGGGCCGCAGGTTGGTGGTCGCGCCTTTGCGCGCTCAGGCTTGCACCACGGAGTCCCCCACGTGCGCATGTATGCTTGCATGTATGATAACTGAAGATGTTGTTATACAGCGAAATTAAATACAACCAAAAAAAAGTTTAGTCATGTTTAACATAAAATTTGGTACATAAGTCAGAGCATGGAACATGAGATTTAATTACACTCACATGCAGTGAAGGTGTGGCCATTTATTCTGCTAAAAAAGATGTGTTGTGTAGGACTGAAGATCCAATTTTTTCAGTTGTAGGATGTTCAGTTTTATGTCACTTTGAACGAATAACAAATTGACACTGCACGTGGAAAAGGAAACCAAATCAAGACAAGTATGTATGCCTTCTTGTTAGAAAAAAGGTGCAAGATATGGGTACCTGTCATTTCAAACTTGTACTTGCACGTAGCCATCTCTTTCAACTGAACATTATATTGGCATTTGACAAGAAGAAACAGGCCATTGTAGAGTTAATGGCACCTGATTAGTGAGCATCATAAAAGGGTGGTCCACATGTGAAGCTGCCAAGTAAGTTAGTTACCAGAACTTGGAAAAACTGAACGTTCTATGCACCACTCCCAACTGCACTTTGCCAGAAAAACATATGTGAAAATCATTAGGATCTGGAAGACAAACTGAAGCAAATACAGTATAAAAGGAAAATTATGTACACATGGTTTGAGAGCAGGCAGACCTCCCAATAATAGCACACTGGATTTCGTGATGAAAAAGCATAATAGATCGCTAGTATACAATCATTTTCGTGTGCCATTAACTCCTATTCGTGCATTAGAGGTACACATGACAGGATTTGAATTTGCCATGAAGAAATCTGGACGTCCGCACTTGTCAAGACGTGTTTTGGGGGCCGGGGGGGGGGGGGGGGGACCCTAAACCCTAAACCCTAAACCCTTGCTGGACCTCCGCGTACCGTCGCCATCGAAAATTTCAGCCGCCGCACACAGGAGGATGGGCAGCAGCGTCGTAGCCCGGTGCCGCGGCGGCGGGCGTTTGTGAATCGTGAAGTCCGCGGGGACGGCGGCGGGCGGCTCTCGGCGGTGAAGCGACCGCGGGGTCGGCGGCGGGCGGCCGTGGGGCGGCTCTCGGGCGGGGCAGCGCCGCAACCCGGTGAAGCGACCGCGGGATCGGCGGCGGGCGGGCGCAAGGAGAGGGGCGACGCGAGGAGGAGGGGAAGGAAGGTGCGGCCGCGCAGGGTGAGGATGAAAAAAGATGGGTTTCCTAACAATTATTAAATGATAATTAGCTAGTTTTATTACGGGTTAGACGTGCGGGACGAAAAGTCTGTGACAGAACATCGTATCTGGACCGTTCAATTGGCTGGCAGACCACCTGATTATTACGGGCTCTTAGATTTGACTAAATGGATTAGATCTAAGGGTTTTGGTTATCCTGTGTACAATTGTTTGTGTGGATGTAGAAAAATTCTAGTTTGCTCTTTTAATAGTAGTGTAGATGTAGATGTAGATAATGTGGGAACAATTTTTCTGAGATGACATGGTTGATGACGTGGATAGCTTGCATGTTAGGATAAATAGATTAGTGGGGACGGATATCTTAGGTATATAGGATACATGATCATCTCATACATCACATATATCATATCACGTCATGGCCATACCACGTCACATCACATGGCCTGCAAAAACAAGTTAGACGTCCTCTGCTTTGTTGTTGCAATTTTTACGTGGCTTCTAGGGGCAACGTATAAGAATCGTTCTTACCTACGCAAAGCCACAATGGTGATATACAAGTTGCCTTTTAACCTTATATAAGAACCGCCGTTGTCAAATCAGATTCAACTAAAGTTGCAGGGCATGTGATGTGATGTGACAGACACCCGTCAGCCGCTTTATGCAATACAAGTTGTATGTCAGTCGTGGAACCGGTCACTTGTGCGAGGACAAGTAAAGTTGGTCTGGGCCGCTTCATCCCATAATATCGCCGAATCCAAAATAACAAAGGAGTTAAGCAATCTGAACATCAACGCCCACAACCAATTTGTGTTCTACTCGTGCATAACATCTACGCATAGACCTAGCTCATGATGCCACTGATGTGGAACGTTGCATGGAAAACAAAAAAAAATTCCCACGGTTCACCCAAGATCTAATCTATGGAGATGCTAGCAACGAGAGGGAGAGGCTACATACCCTTGTAGACCGAAAGCGTTAACGATCTAATGATCGTGGTTGGCGTAGTCATACTCCCTTCGCGATCCAATCCGATCCAGCACCGCACGAACGGCACCTCCGAGATGTGCACACGTACGGCTCGGTGACGTCTCCGCCTTCTTGATCCAGCAAGCGAGGGTGGAGAGGTAGATGGGATCTAAGCCAGCATGACGGTGTGGTGGTGGTGGTGGCAGCGGAACTGCAGCATGGCTTCGCTAAGCGTTACGCGGAGGAGAAGGAGGGACATGTAACAGGGAAGGGAGGCGCCCTTGGGATGGATGGGCTGCTGCCCCCTTGCGCCTCCCCTCTTTATATAGGCGTGGGGCAGGGGGCTTGGCCCCTCCTCCAAGCCCCTAGGGCCGGCGGCCAAGGGGGGTGTGACACCCCAATTCAGCGAACCGGAGGCCCTCGTGTTCCAGCCCAAAGATCCATGTCTTCTCGAACACGACTATAGCTTGGTACAGATAGACCATAATAAATAAGTACTTATGTAGAATAACGTCTTAGTAGTACAATACTCTTGCAGGGCAAGGGGACACGTCTGCGTGTCGGAAGCCTGAGGGCTTTATTCTACGAGTGACTTAACGAAGTACTAAAGACGGAAATAATGCTAATGACACAGCGGAAGGCGGGGTACTGGTGGGGCTCCAATCCAAAGGGACACTGCTGGGACACCATCTAGTCCAGGTACACGAACTCTTCGGGAAACTCTTCTATCAGCTCTCCAGTATCTGGCATGATAAGCCAGGTGAGTACTTTGAATGTACTCGCAAGCTCACAAACAATCCAAAGCAAGCAAGGAAGCAAGAATAGAGTAAACAAACATAGCAACGAAGTAGAAGAGTAGTAAAGTTACTACTATCAAGACTACTGCATAAACTTAGTCTGCTCGTTTAACGTCCATTGGACCTCTTCCTGGCATGAGTCGTGTTCGATCGACTCATCAATATAATTTCCCTGTTTATCACAGTTATTAGAGTTTAAAGTGAATGAATTTGGGTGCTTGGTCAAATAGTGTGACTTAACGCGAACGGTGTCCCATTTCCGGGGACTCGGCTATTCGAATAGTTTCAACACACACTCTGCAGAGGTCGTACACTTTACCCACACCATAGACTCTTTGTCTAACGAATCCCATCCATAGCATAGCACTCTAACTATGCCTCCGACCTCCCGCAGGCTAGCCCTGGGAGAGAGGATCTGGGTCCTTGCCACCCCATGTGGCACCACTTGTGTTCCCTCGGGAATCTTTTCTCTTGAGCTCATCCACTGACCCAGGCTCTCTTGACTGAATGGCAACTTCCCGGCCAGAGGAAGTCTACTCATTCCAGCTTCCCTCTTTGGAGACACACAAAAGAGACATAACTATAAACGCAGATGTGGTTGTACTGAGGATGTTTGGTTTCGTGGCATCGGGATTGACCAGCTATTTAAGGTTGGGTTAGCAAGAAAAGTAAAGCCGTGACTTTGTGCTGACTTCTGAAATCCACAACTTGTTATCCTACTATGGTGAAGTATTCACGAGGATTCATCCTCCTAAGTAACGTCTTTCCCCGAGATCCTTCGTGAATGCTGCTACTTATTTTGCTTATGATTCATGTTGTCAAAATAATTACCGGTTAAGAGTCAACGTTAAACTTCTACTCTAATAGAACCTACTCAAGGTATTCTCTCTAGTGACTCATTAAGCTACTTCAATCACAACAACTTAACATAAGCAAGGGTAAGCAAAAATAACACCGAAAGAAAATGCGGGAAAGAAAAAAAATATACAAGTTGAACCCATGGCCTTGCAATGCCATCAAGCAAATGGAGGTGGTGGCTTGCCTTGCTCAAATGGAGTATCAAAGTACTCCTGGTCTTCACCTCCTGGATTATTTCCTTCTGGAAATAATTTAAAAAACAAAATCCAATAAAGCAAATAAGTCAAAAGTCTGTCCAGCAGCATCTAGACAAGTCAAATAAATCTCAAATTATTCCCATAGAAGGAGAATAATATAAGAAAAATAATGCAAAAAGAATCAACTCATTTGGACTTATGGCTTAAGAGATATTACTAGTGAAAGTTTAGTCAACAGAATAAAAGAAAAACAGAAAATAGCCTAATTTGGAAAATCCACCGAGCGGCCACGTCGAAGGCGTATTTCAGAAATACGCCTCCACTTACATACCGGTTCGGCAGTGGCTGGGTCACTGACGGGTGGGGCCACCCTGTCAGTTTTCTTTTTTAAACACCCGGCCGAGGTGCGGTGGTGCTCCGGTGAGGTCTCACCGGCGACTACAGAGCAGTAGGGCTCGAACGAATGGGCTCACCAGAATGAGGGCTCTCCAGCGATCCTTCCTGTACCCGCAGTGTCTCCGGGGACGGCCTGACGGCGTCGCTTTCTTCCTCGCGGGCGGCGGTGGTCTTCGGGCGTCGGGGAACTCCGGCGAGGGGGCATGAATTGACCCGTCCCTGGGGTTGGGCGTGCTCACGGGAGCAAGGGAAGACGGACGGTGGTGGTGGCTAGGCTCGGAGAGCCGTGGGTGGAGCTAATCGAGCTCGGCTCGCCGGCAGTAGAGCTTCACCGTAGAGAGGGATGGAGGGCGCGATAGCACGAGGGCGTCGGCCAATAATGGTAAGAGAGGGAGAGGAGAAGGTGTGAGGAGAAATGGAGGCCGGGGGTCTCCTTTTATTGGTCGGAGGGCGGCCGAGGGTCCTGGCTCCACCGTCTTGGCGCTGACGGCCAGCTGGCCTGTGCCGGCCTACGGCGGAGCTCCTTCGGGGCTCGGGCGGTCTGCAACAAGAAGTCAAAGGCCTCTGCGCCGGCCTAGCGCGTCGCGGTGCTGCTATGGTCACTGGCGCACAGTGGCCGAAGCCACGACCATGATCGGCGGAGGGGCCTAGCCACTGCGAGGCTGAGCCGGGCATGGGGTAAGAATTGGGGGTGCGAGGAGGGTGCTGTGTGTGGCTGCGGCGCCGGGGATGCACGTTCGGACGGTGGCCGCGTGGGCAGGGCACAGGCGCTGCACAGAGCGCGCGCTCTGTGCATGCCAGCCTCGCACTCACCACCTGGTGTTGGCGCCTGGGTGGTTTTGGGCGCATCTGGCTATGTCCAGTAGCTAGGGGGGCTAAGAGGGGAGTTTGTGTGGTTGCAGTTGGGGCCCAGGTGCAGTGAGGTGAGTCCATGCTCTTCTAAAAGGTTCTAGACAGAAGGTGTTTGCTAGTTGCAAAATGCAAATGAGTTGGAGTTTGAAGGTGAGATTTGGTATGGTTGGTTTAGTCACTAGGGTGAGTGTGTGTGCAAATTTGCAGAACAAATGGGTCCCTCTAGCTAGTGCTTGCTGTACAACTTGAAAGAAGGGGCCAGTATGCAAAAATGGAAGAGGGGCTCAAATACAAAAGTTCCTGGTGGGGCCAGGGACCTTTCTGAAGTATATTTGACCCAAAGAATTTATGAGAATTATTTAGGAATTTTTCCAATTACAGAAATGGTAGTTGCTTCATAACCTAGGTGTTTATGAGCATATATTCTTTTGAGAAAAGAATATATTCTAGGGTTTTAAATTATGAGCAAAGTGAGGCTGTCCAAGAGAGAGAGAGAGAGAGAGAGAGAGAGAGAGAGAGAGAGAGAGAGCTAGTGAGAGATGTTTTTAGTTGGTTTAGGTTTGTTAAGTCCAGAGGAGTTGACTCAGAAAAACCAGAGCAAAGAACCAGCAAGATCAACTGAAGCAGAAAGAAAGAAAAAGCAAGGGCCAAAAACCAGGGTGTTACAAACCTACCCCCCTTAAGATGAATCTCGTCCTCGAGATTCGGGTTGCTCAGTGAACCCGTGAGAATGCTGCACTATCCATGGAACAAGATAGAGTGAATGCATTTCTTTCTTTGTCCTGGCAGCGGCTTTTGCTTTGCCCATTCGCTTTCCACGATGCTTTCCTGTCCTTCCTTTTGCCTTTGTTTCCGATTAAAGTGAATATGCCGCGCTTGCTTCGCCTGCAGGAGAACCCAGGTCAAGCGAAAATGCCTAGTAGTGGCCAACCGTATCCAGTCCGTTCACTAGCGGATGTGTGCTGTCCCCGTTTGCGGTTCCTGCCCCCTCGTATCGCTGCACCATCGCGTGTATTGACGCAGCGTCATGCTGATGTTCCCAGGTCGGTGTGAAGGTGATCTGTCATTTTTTTCCTTTGGTGGCTGCTGTGCTGGTGCCAGAGGCAGGTGACGGGCGTTGGTGTCAAGCTTAGAGGATTCTTCAGTATTGATTGTATTTTTACTTCTTGGCTGGTGTTCCGTTGTGCAAAGGCTAGCGTTCTTTTGTCTTTTCAGTTTTGCCAGGTCGGTGTATACGTGGCTTGTACTATGATCCTTATGATATAAATGAGACATGTATTACTATGCAAAAAAAGCTGATGTTCCCAGGTCCATTGGACTCCACATCGACTGCATATTGACTATTACCGTGCCAGTCCATTAGGGCATCCCCCTTTGCACTCCGGGTCGTTGCGCACATGGTTAGATCCAGGCACCACCTCTGTCATGGATGGCGCCGATCCTGCCGTGCCGCAATGCTGAACTGGACGTCTGACAGAGCTTTCGACTGATACATACGGCGCAGAGGGCCCCATTAAACCATTATCCCGCGTGGTGGTAGTGCGTATAGGCCAGTGGCCAACTCAGATCAATACCCAAATCCGTTAGTGCATTATTAGGAGCTCGCGGTGACGATCAGTACTCCTGTCGCCCCGTCTCGAGGAAGTGCAACAAGGGTCAGGCCCATCCCTCTCTAGAGCGGTCTCTGCCTACCCGGCCGCGCCTCGTAATTATCTCGCGGGTACCCTCCAGGTCAACCCGACTTCCCAGGAGACTGTCGGGAACTCAGGTCCACCTCTACCGGGGTGGTACCGCCTGTCCCTTCAGTCCCGCAATAACAATACATGGGGTCAACAGTTAAATGTAACCGTGTGTCCGTAACATCAAGAGGGTAATCCGAGGAATCACCCTCGATGGATTCCCACTCGATGCTACCGTCAAGGCGAACCCGGAGGAATCACCCTCGATGGATTCACACTTGAGGGGTTGCACGACAGAAGCTTCATCGGAGGTGGAGGAAGAGGAATCACCCTCGTATCCCACAACCGACTAGCTGTACCACAGAGGCATATCAGGAGTGAGATAAGAGGTATCACCCCCGGCACTCGATGTTAGCTCTGCAGGGTCGAGCAACTAAGGGGGGGGGGGGTGTGGTGATGTGCTGGTCTCAGGTCGTTGATCACTTCGATCGGGGCACTGATAACTAAGCGGGGCAACTAGGACAAGGAAGGGGCCACAGATGGATTACCAACCAACACTAGGCATTTAGTATATCAGGTAAAGTATCAACAGAAGTTACAATAAACATGCTATGCAACAGAATAGGATCAATCAAAAGCAGTAGCAAATTCTAATGCAAGCAGGAGGGAGAAAGAATAGGTGATATAGGCATGCGTCAAGGGGGGTTTGCTGGCCTGGTTGCTCTGCGGCAAAGGAGGGGTCGTCGGGGATGTAGTCGGTCTCCGGAACTGCGTCGGTCTCGGAGGCTATCGGAAGAAGAGGGGGAAGAAACAATAAATAAAGGCAAATAATGCAACACAGATGCATGGCATGATGATATGCAGTGCTAGTGGTGACCTAATGCATTTGCTATATGTCGCAGACGAAGCGGGAGAATATCTGGGATATTTTCCCGGCGTTTAGGCGGTTTTCAGAATACTGAACCGGAGGGAAAGGATCCATGTTCAGATAGATAGGAGTGATGGTCAAGCATTTTGACCACATATTCGGATTCGTCTCGTTTTTCTGATCAACTTTCATGTAGAAAGTTTTTCGATCCGAGCTACGGTTTAATTTCTACGAATTTTCAAAGTTTTATACATTTTTCTGGAATTTCTGAAATTATTTTGATTATTTAAATTCGAATTATCCGAAACAGTAGCGCATGGCGTCATCATGACGTCAACGACTCAACAGAGCTGGCCAGGTCAAACCTGACCAGTGGGTCCCACTGGTCAGTGACACAGCTAATTAAACAGAGTTTAATTTTAACTAAATAGGTTAATTAGTTAGTGGGGCCTACTGTCAGTGTCACATTAGTTAAATAATTAATTAAATTAACCTAAAACGGTAATTAAGAGGGTGTGACCCGCATGTCAGCGACTGGAGTTGCCCAGTCAGCACGTTGACTGGGTCAACCGACCAGTCAGCAGAGACTGACAAGTGGGGCCAGTCAACGCTGACTGGGCCAGGTCAAAGCTGACACGTGGGGCCAGTGGGTATTTTATTTAATCTAACTATTTCAATTAACAGGTTAAACTAACTACTAGGGCCCACTTGTCATCCACACAGGGGCTAATTAGCACTAAGTTAATTACGTGCCACGTCAGCTAAGCCGGATTAGGCGCTGGCGGTGCTCTACAGTGCGGCGGCGACATGGGAGTTCGCCGGAATCGCAGCACATGCCACGGCTGGCCGCATCGGTGGGTTCTTCGGACAGCTGGGACTCGGCCGCGTCTAATGGTGGTCGCGGGGGTGCCGGAGGGGCACGGTAGCGACGGCGGCGTCGGATCGAGCGGCGACCAGAGTTACGGCTACGGTGGCGCAGGCAAAAACTTGAACCCGAGCTTGAAAGAGAGGAGGAGGAGGAGGCGGAGCTCACAGCGGTGATGGGGAGACGCTCAGTGAAGCCGGAGGAGCTTGGGGTCGACCGAATCGACCGGCGGCGAGCGGCGGATGCATCCGGCGATTCTCGATGAATGCAGCGGCTCGAGGGTGTCCGAGCTCGTGCGGTTCCTTGTAGACGAAGAGGACGACGGCAGCGGTCCTCCTGGGCGCCTTGGCAGGCCGTGGGGAGGCCGGTGGCCACGGCAATGGCGGGCGGCGGTGACGGCAGCTTCGGGCGTGCGCGGGAGAGAGTGAGAGAGGTGAGGGGAAGGGGAGAAATGGCCGAAGCTGGCCAGGGGGGGTGCAGGGCATCGATCTTATCCTCCCAGCCACCTGCCCCGTCGCGGTGGCGGGCTGGGAACGGCACGGCGAGCGCCGGACGCGGGGAAGGCGACACCGAGGAGGGGAGCAAGTGAGGTTGACGAAGGGCTTCGGTGGGCCGCCACTGTAGCACTGGGCCGGTAAGTGCACAGTGGTGCTTTTTCGTTTTTCTTTTGTTTTCTTTTCTGTTAAATAGAAATAGCTACTGTTTCCTATTTAGTTTAGCTAGTAAATGAATTTTGCTCAACCTGAAACTTGGCTAAAAAATACAGGGCAATATTCTGGGTCTGCACAAAAAGTATGGGGCCATTTGGAAATATTTTAATATTTTTAAAAATTGAAAAGGTCAAATAAATTGCTGCTGGACCACAGTTTTGGTTGCTAGGGACAATTTGGGAATTTAATAATGTTGATTTCATTTTTACAATTGTTCTGGCATTATTTGCAATATTATGAACATTTTTGTTCTTCTGTTCGAAGAAATAATTATTTGACTTAATATTTGAATTTGAATTTGAATTGTGTTTGAACCAAAGTGACAATTAGCAAGGTTAATAAGATGACATGGCAGATTAATTAGCAAAATGGCAGGGTTGGGATCTGGGGATGTTACATTTATATAACACGTTGGGGGCCCTAGGGTTACAGATCCTAGTCGGCTACGTCGGTGGAGGTAGAGTCCTCCTCGGTTCCGGTATCCTCGTCTTGTACAACAAGTCTTCTGGATCCTTCCGTATAGAACGCCATGGGCCGTCTTGGTAGCCTAGGGCGGAGCCGACCTATGGGTCCTCGGGCCAGCCCACCAGGCTGGCAACCGACATGGTTAAGCACCCCTGGCCGTAACACCGTCATTGACAAATATAATTTATGTCTTGGGTTTAGGATCGTTTCTTTGTGAATGAGATCTTGTAATATGGAGTAGGGGTTACAATAGGTTGTTTTTGCTGTGTTATGGTCAAGATGCCAGCTTGGTGAAACGGTCGAGAGTTTTCTTTTTGTTATTTGGTGTAACTTTGGTAGAGGGGATTGTGTATACGTCTGGGTTTGTTTAGATAATGGGCATTTTTAGGTGCGTTGAATTTTGGCCTCCAATAATATGAGTAGTGCTACATACAGTGTGTGTGTGATCCCAGAGATTTGATTGAGCAATAGAGAGCAAGAAAACACATTCGATCAATTTTTGAACTTTCGCACGAATGAAATCCATTCCGTCAAAAAGTCTGCTGCATAACTAGAAATGCGGTGCATTTTTTTATTACTTTTCGTAATTCGCTAGACTGTTCGCGTGGTTCACAACAAAACGAAAATGATCCATATTTAAGGATAAGAATGGGAAAAAGGTATTTTTACTGGTGGCGGTAAGTGCGGCTGTTTACATGGTGGAAATGGTGGGAAGATTTTTTATTTTTTTGGCTAATATCATTGGCTCGGAATTAGGGATGAAAATGGAGTGGAAACTTTTTGCTTTTCCGGAGGAAAAATGGAAATGGAGAGGAAATATGAAAACGGAAACGGATATTTGCAAAACGGAAGTGGAAATGGAATTTTTTATGCGGAAACGGAAACAAAAACGGAATGGTGTTTTTCGGTGGAACAAGCATGGAAACGGAACTTTCCGTTTCTGTGAATATGGAATTTCCGTTTTTACATAGACCTATTGTTGCTTTGTAGCCCAACCACCAAACAACACAAAATGACACAATGAGTAAAATGGATCATTTGAAGCTCAACTTCTACTACACACATATACTCAGATTGACCCTATACGCAATTGTTCAGTACTACTACAATACTACGCTAAGTTACTAACATAATGATATTAATTTGTAGCCATGTTAACAATTCATTAATTTTGTTTGTTTTTGTGTGTATTTCTCTATGATTCAAGGGGTTTTTAAGTTCCCGTCAACGCCCACTTCTGTTTCCGTGTCCGCTTTGTATTCGCTCCGTGTCCGTTTCTGCTAGTATCTGTTTCCGTATTTATTTTCGGGGTTTCTGTATTCGTTTCTGTTTCTGCAAAAATATATGAAAACAAATGTGCTAGCACTCAGTTCCGGCCGTTTCCGCTCCGTTTTCATCCCTACTCGGAATAGAAATTTTTCGTGGTATTTCCTGCAGGAATAAATGATTTGGTGTTACAATAAGCGAAGTATGTATGTTATTTAGTTTGGCAAAGGCGCCCACTTACCTTTTTTTCCAGCCGTCGGTGTGAAAGTACTGTTCGTACGCGTGACTGTTCACATTTTAGTGTTCACACGGAACTCGCTGATCGCACTGTGCACTGTTTGCGTTCCTGTTCACTCGGGTGCACTATCCACTATCTGAACACGTGTCAAATTCTCGGGACCTTTAAAAAAAATCTCAAAAAAGAGAAAACGGGTGGGAAGCAGAGGCTAGAAGAAAAGAGATGAGTTCACGAAAGACTCGTTCGAAATGGTGGCCGCCCGAATAAACGCGTGTCATTCTGGCATAAAACACTGAGAAAAACTTTCATTCTGACGTAAACCATTGAGGAGAGAAAAAAATATTTTTCTGAATTTTGCGTATATTTTCTGCCCGAAATACTGGTCACACATGACACTTGTCATGCCTAATTACTGTTCAGCCATTCGTACTGTTAACTCCCACTGTTCATCAGGCACCTGTTCGCTGGATGGACACGTACGTGGCAGTGGCCTCAGCGGTAAATCTCCGGGCAACATTAAAAAAAGGTAAAAGAAAAAAGAAAAACAAAGCCTTGCCAGTTTAGTATATGTAAGGAAAAAAAATTGTCGTTCTAACATAACCCACTGAGGGGAGAAAAAAATGATTTTTTTGAATTTTGCATATATTTTTCCCCCAAACTGTTCATGCGTGATACTGTTTGCGCGTAATTACTGTATGTCTTCGCTCAGGGGGCATCGTGATTACTGTTCAACATGCGCCGTTCACTGGCTGGACACGTGGCACTAGCCTCAGCAGTAAATCTCCAGGCAGCAGTAAAAAAAGCCCAAAAAAAAATCCGAAGCCTTAATTTTTTTGTATATGTATGTATGTATGTATGTATGTTTATTAAGTACTCCAATACATCCGTATCTATACAAATCTAAGATGAGTAATATGGATCGGAGAGAGTAGTAATGTATCCTTCAATGCAGCGATTCGGTGCTCGGGCTCAGCTGCTCCCGAAATCGGTGGCGTTCGCGGGATTGCAGCAAATCAGTCTGGCGCGTCAGAATGGCATCCCCGAATAAAGCGGATACGTCGTGTATACGGCCCGAAACAGTGTGTACGCGTGGGTCATTTCCGTAGCAGGGGACGTCCCTCCGTCCGCGGGCCTTCCTGATCCGTGAACCATAGCATTAGTACAGGACGTCAGGCAAAACCTGAGCCTTTGTCGGAAGGTTCCCACCACCACCGTACTACCGGCGGTGCGGCAAAGAGGCTGGAGTTCCTGTTGACCGGTGTATTCCGCCCGCCCGCGGACAGCCTTGAGCATCCGTATCCCGCCCCCCCCCCAGCCCTGCTACCGTGCCGTGATGCCCAACCTGCTACGCCGGCGGGTTCCAATGCAGGGCACGCAACTTGGCGGCGGCGGAAGCCCCAAGGGCGAGCTGCGGCGGCAACGGAAGGCTTCTCCGACTCGGTCTGCACAAGTCACTGATAGGGTCAACCCCCGAAGCACCGTGTTGGACAAAAAGGTGATCCCTTCATCCCTTCGATGGATTATGATGCTAGCTTGCACCGCTCTGGTCTTTCTGTATATGGAGCAACGTAAATGCGTGGTCGTGTGTGATGTGTGATCGACAGCCGCAAAAATTAGCTATTTGTGTGTCTGGCACTAAGTTTGTGAATTTTCAGAAAACTGATAATCGCTCAATGAAAACTTCAGGCTGCGCCTGAGGAGTGCACCACCAGACAGAACCCCCTGTGCATCGAGGATGAGTGTGCTGAAGCAATCTATTCGCAAGTACGCAGAGGAGCCTGCGATAATCAAATCCGCTTGGACTGAGTTTGGACTCGCTAGGCGAGGCCTGCGACTTCTACAATTTGTATCGGTGGGAGGTTGAGTTCGGGATCAGGTATGGTAAGAAGATTGAACGCTGAGAGGACCAAGTCGATGCAGGAAATCGTTTGTGGCTGCTCGGTGCGAACTGTGCTCTTCTCAGTTATTCTTTCCTTTATTCAGTTGGCCAACGGATCTGAAGAACTGAATTAGTTGCATTGGACGTGACATGTGGTTTATGGTGTGCAGAGGAAATCGGAGACCGAGAATAGAAGGTCTTGTAGGTGCGAGTGCCCCGCGTTGATACGGTTGTTGCGGGCTTCCGACAAGAGTTGGTACATTATTAAGCACCGTGAGAGCCACAACCATTCTATGTCTATGACGATGGGAGAGAAGGTGCACTGGCCGTCACACAAATGTCTTAAGGGTAATATATGCCGGCCATCAATCGTGCTTTCCATCTAAATGTATTTGTTTTGGTGCTAGGTTGACAGGATCAGGTTTTTTTTTTTGGGACCGTGTTTTTGGTGTGCAGGTGATGGATGTGATCACTTGGAGGAGATATCGGCAAAACACATTGTCAAGAGGTGGATGAAGGATGCGAGGGATATACTGCCTGGCCATCTCATACAGTACCACAAACACCAGTCGCCGAATAAGTCTTTCACGTGCAGGCACTCGACTCATTACGTGCAGGCTATGGATGATGTTTGAATGGGCGATGCGAGCGCCGAAGCTTTCGAGCACATGTCGGCTGGTCTAAAAGCTTTGCTGGTGAGCTGTGCACCTTTAGGGGAGAAGAGGGATGGATTGGGATTTGAGGACCACCAGGTCGCGATGCCTGCAGGCAGGTTGCCTAGCAATGGAGAGATTGCAGTCCTAGCAAATGGTGATGCACACCGGGAGGAAAGTGTTGGTTTTTCTGTGAGTGTCATAGCACTTCAAGGGCTGGCGCCTCCGGAGAAGCAAAGGGGGGTCGGCAGGCTGACGAGTAGCAAGGAGAAAGCACCATACGAGGGATTGAGCAAACTGACGAAGTTCTGTAGCATCTGCCGTCGCGAAGGTCACAAAAAAAGAACATGCCCTGACCAGGGGGATGCACCTAAGCAACCCCTTAAGCCCGGGAAATGGAAAAAATTGTGGAACGGAAGGCCACCGTAGAAACACATGCACACGACCACTTGGTGGTGTAGGAAATTAGATGTGAGAATCAAAGTTAGTTGTGTAATTTGTAATCCGACGATTTTCTGGTGTGTTTCTGTGAGCTATGCTCCACGCTTGTTCCTCCAGTGCGTGAAGTGTGTACCATTGTAACACTGAGTGAACTTTGTTGAATTGTTCTGTAACATTGAGTGAACTATGTTGACGTGTTCTGAAGATGCACACCTCTGTATTTTTATGTGGCCAGACAGCGGAGAGCTGTAGATTGAGCTATGCTGTGCATGCACTGATGATGGCACGTGGCACGTCTGGTGTACTGAGCTTGCAGCGTCGCATGTGTGGGTTCGTCTGCCTGAGTAAATGCGTTTTTTGAAAAACAGAATGGAGGCTGTGCAAATCGTCTGTGTAACTGTGTAAGGCGGACGACTCAGGCTGGCACAGAAAAATCACTGGGCCGTGCGCCCGAAGCCTGTTCCGGCTGTGAGGTGACGCCCCCTGGCAATGAATGCTCACAAGGGCCACACATTGTTTATATCTGATACGATCGGAATACAGATGAGAATACAAGCCAAGGCGCGCATCCACACGTGAGCAGACGGATGAGATTTCAGGAGCAGCTGAGCCTGGGCTCAAAATCGAATTTTCGTGTATCCTTTGTTTATTGATATATATTGCTGTGATTTATTGATGACGATCTTACCAGTAATCATGGGATAAGTGCAGTGTACAGATGGGTCCGTCCAGGTTAGGAACAATGGAAAAATAGAGGATTTTTTTAGGATTGGGATCCTATGGAATAATTTCCTACGTGTATACGCTATCACAGTGCTAAGCATGCGACGCAATTTGCTAAAACCATAAGTTAGCATTAATTGAGGAGGGATTAACAGACCTCTCGGCAAATTTTGGTGGGCACCTCTCGCAAAACTGAAATGTGGACTTCGTGAGATGCCAAAGCGAGCATTATCAGATCCGCATCCTGCAAAAAATTATTGGAGTTGAGTCTAATAGTACTATAATATTTATAACTAGACTAGACAGGAGTGAACATCTCAAATATCTAGTTCGACCCTGCAGAAAACTTCAAACATTTGAGATAATAATCAAGTGCATCGTGCAGTTAAACTTCATACATGCCCACACAGACAATGACAAGTGTTGGGATCATAGTTTTCCATGCTCCGTTGTGCGCGGATGAAAGACACGATCTTGTGCTCCCCTTCTCCAGGAACATTTGCATCAGAGAGTATTACCTTGAGAGAAGAACATATTTGTGAACTCATCAAGCAATGACCAGCCACTGGACCAAATTCAGCAACCTCAAAATTAACCCATAAGATAGATGCTTTACAGTGAACCAAAGATGTTACTAATATTGTCAATACTAGGTAGAACTTGGGATAGGACAGAGCAGGTTAAACAGTTGAAATAAAAAAAATAAGTCATTTACTGCATTAATTTCTGCAAGTTAAAACAAAGTGCAAATTAACCTTGATGTCTTTCCACCCGGGGGCAGTATTCAATCGGGCGCGGACGTAGTACTCGAGCGCTTCCGATAGCTTCTCCATGAATTCCGTCCCTGGTGTGATGACATTAGGATCTGAAACCTCGCATGTCTTACGCGGTAGCACCTCCTTCCCTTGAGCTCTGAATCTCTCCCTCAAGAGATTCTCTTCAACCTCCTGGTAAATCGAAGCACGATGCATTTCTTAGTTAGTTACTACTGCGTCGTAGATGCAGAAAATGAAATACTAGAGTTAGTTAAGAGTTAAAAGTTCTTTCACCGCATGTTTGGCAGCCTTGGATGTACTGAAGCGCCCCGCTCGGATGATGTCCATTTTGGCCCAAGGGGCAACGCCGTCTGCAGTAGGAACCAAATAATAATTCAGTCAGTCAGCGAGTGCATCCAAATGTGGGAAGAGGAAGCTGCTAAAGAAGAAGCCGTAAAGTAAACTAGTACTCCTTTTGAGCAACAAGTAATATGGATCGGAGGGAGTAGTACAATTTGTACAGATGTATTTTAGGCATCTAGCGATCCATGTATGAACCTACTGCCACGTAAAGGAGCCTCCTGGGCCTGACGATGCGGAACAACCGGTCCATGTAATCGAACATGGACGAGATAAGTCCATATTACAACCTCGAACTGTCACGGAAGTCTAAAACACAACCTTGAACAATGAAACCGTCTAATTTACAACCCTGAACTTCAAACACCGGACAAAAAACAACCTTGGGGTGGTTTTTGACTGGTTTTGACCAGTCAATTGCCTAGTCAGCGCCAAGTCATTTTTGGGTCAAATTTTGGCAAAAAAAAAAGAGTTCTTAGAAAATATTGAAAAAAATCTACAAAATCCACACAAGCATTATATTCAATTTGGGAAAGTCTCAACAAGTTTTGCCAAGTATAAAAAAACTAGAGCAAAAATTCAAATTCAGAGCCTTTTTTGTTTCAGATTTTGGCCAAAAAAAAATTTTTAGAAAAAAAATTGAAAATATTCTCAAAAATCCACACAACTCTTGGATTCAATCTGTGAAGTTTTGCCCACTGGATAAAAAAATAGAAGCAAATTTCAGATTCAGAAAATGGTGACATGGCGTACAACTTGGCACTGACTAGGCTGTTGACTGGTCAAACCGGTCAAAAGCAGTCAAAAACCAACCCAGGGTTGTTTTTTGTCTAGTTTTAAAAGTTAAGGGTTGTATATTAGACGGTTTCGTAGTTCAGGGTTGTGTTTTAGACTTCGACGGTAGTTTGAGGTTGTAATATGGACTTATCTCAACATGGACTGGAACACCTCGTCAACGTGGTGGGAGGGCACATCTGCAAAAATTACTGCAAGTGAAAGGCCAGCTCAAGTGCTCACGAAATCAGCCAGATTAATTACCATCTGGTCCTCGGGGTGGAAGCAATGATGGATGATTTCATTCATGTCAAGGTAGAGGTTGTCGTAGATGATGCTATCGGGCCCCTCCTTGCTGCGACCAACGGCCGGTGCCGGTGGTTCGTCTTCTTCCTCCTCCCTAGCGGGGGCGGGGGCGGGGGTGAGGGCGACGATGTTTGGGTACTTTTCCACGAGCCAACTGTAGAAACAACGCACTCCCATGGCAGCTACTAGCTACAATCTTGGCATGGAGAGAGAGAGAGAGAGAGAGAGGGGGCGGGGGGGGGGGGGGGGGGGGTAATTTCCAAGTAGCAACGGAACAAGAGACGCCTACAGATCTTGTGGTAACTGGGAGCGCGTCACAACAGATCAGATGCAAGCCTATTCTAAAAGCAGTTGCTAATTCTCAAACCGGCCGGGAGCATCACGCGGCGGTGCTGGTGAATGAGGCTGGTGCAGCACTATCCATGGAACAAGATAGAGTGAACGCATTTCTTTCTTTGTCCTGGCAGCGGCTTTTGCTTTGCCCATTCGCTTTCCACGATGCTTTCCTGTCCTTCCTTTTGCCTTTGTTTCCGATTAAAGCGAATATGCCGCGCTTGCTTCGCCTGCAGGAGAACCCAGGTCAAGCGAAAATGCCTAGTAGTGGCCAACCGTATCCACTCCGTTCACTAGCGGATGTGTGCTGTCCCCGTTTGCGGTTCCTGCCCCCTCGTATCGCTGCACCATCGCGTGTATTGACGCAGCGTCATGCTGATGTTCCTAGGTCGGTGTGAAGGTGATCCGTCATTTTTTTTCTTTGGTGGTTGCTGTGCTGGCGTCAGAGGCAGGTGACGGGCGTTGGTGTCAAGCTTAGAGGATTCTTCAGTCTTGATTGTATTTTTACTTCTTGGCTGGTGTTTCGTTGTGCAAAGGCTAGCGTTCTGTTGTCTTTTCAGTTTTGCCAGGTCGGTGTATACGTGACTTGTACTATTTTTTTTTTTGCGAGAAACTTCCAATCTATTCATCTTCAATCATGGCAGTACAAAGAATAACAGAGGTAATAAAAATTACAACCATGTCCGTGGACCACCTAGCGACGACTACAAGCACTGGAGCGAGCCGAAGGCGCGCCGCCGTCATCGCCCCTCCCTCACCGGAGCCGGGCAAACCTTGTTGTAGTAGACAGTCGGGAAGTCGTCGTGCTAAGGCCCCATAGGACCAGCGCACCAGAGTAGCAACCATCGCCGATGAAGAAAGTCGTAGATCAAAAGGATCAAACCTGTAAACACCCAAACAAAGACGAACGAAAACCGGATCCAAACAGATCCACCGAAGACCAGCACCGACCGAATCCCGCGAGATCCGACGGAGACAAACCTCCACACGCCCTCCGACGATGCTAGACACACCATCGGGACGGGGATAGAACGTGGGAGACATTATTCCTACTAAGGGATATCGCCGCCGCCACACAGCCCCAACCAAGACGCTGAATCTAACAAGAACGAGAATGGGGTCCCTCCCGCCGGCAGGGGGCCGAGATCCTCCGCACCTCCATGGCCTAGAGGCCATCGGAGATGGGGCGGACCGGCGGCGGCGCCGACGGGAGGAGAAGAGCTTTTCTTGTGGAGGAGGAAAGAGAACAAGTTTACGTGACTTGTACTATGATGCTTATGATATAAACGAGACACGTATTACTATGCAAAAAAAAAGAAGCTAATGTTTCCAGGTCCATTGGACTCCACATCGACTGCATATTGACTATTACCGTGCCAGTCCATTAGGGCATCTCCAACGTGGACACACCAGTCCACGGACACTGCTGCGGGAGCCAGCCATCCAAACGCATCCCCTAAACGTCCGCCCAAATCTAGCCAATTTCATTTCAAATGCATAGGCATAGGAAGATGAGCATAGCGACCGATCAGAACCAAAAATAGGAGGACGTTCATAGTTTTTACATACGCCCGATCACAAAAGTTTCCGTCCGGCAGTCCGTGCAAAAAAAAAAAAAAACAGATTCTTTGCCCTCCCAGACTGGCTGTCCAAGCCTTCTCGCTCACTTTGCCGCCGGCTCCTCTGCATTGGTCGACTCCTTCTCGTCCGCCGCCATCTTCGCGGCCGCCTCCAACTCGGCGGCCAAGCACTTCAACTTCCTGACACGGACGGCGCGCACGATCATCGCGACATCGTCGTCCAACTCGTCCATCCTCATGGTCTACATCTTGGTATCATCTGAAGCGGCCGCGAGCTCGAGCTTCCTCTCTTCAAGTTTGGTCTTCTTCTCTTTGATGTTGATCTTCTTCTCGGCCGCTGCCATCAACATGTTAAACCTCCCCGCCTTCTTGTCGGTGCTAAAACCGGTGGATCTCGGGTAGGGGGTCCCGAGCTGTAGGTCTAGGAACAATGGTAACAGGAGACGAAGGGAGACGATGTTTACCTAGGTTCGGGCCCTCTCGAAGATGTAAAACCCTACGTCCTGCTTTGATTGTATTGATTCGATGGAGTACAGTGTACAAGATGATCTACCTCGAGATCGGATGATTGTGTTCTAAACCCTAAGGCTGGTAATCGTGCCTCTAAAGACTAAACCCCTCGGCTTATATATGCACCGGAGGTACCTAGGTTACACATATGGTCGGTTGCCAACTAGGAGTAAACATGCCGACTACTAGAGCATTCCTTGTAGTGCATGCCAAGTCTTCGGGAGTTTCCATCTTGATCACGCCGAGGGTTGCAGCTTCCGTGGTCCTTCCTCCAGTGGTCGGTGAGTCATCAGCCCAACCCATGGATGACAGGCCGCACAGGTTGATACCCCTTAGTCCATGACACTGTCAGTAGTCCCTGAACTGGTCTTCGAAGCCGAGGACTGTAGCTCCCTCCTTGGAATAGCTTCTTTCGTTGATGTCTTCGGCTTGGCAGGCGAGTTCCTTTTTCATTGGTTTATGCTTGAATCCGAAGTCTTCAAAACATCCTCGGTGCCCTTTACATAGGTCCGAGCATCAACATAATTCGGACTGTAAGCAATCCTGAGATTCATATCGAGGAATTGCTATGGGGACCCACCCATCGTGGTCCCCGCCATGGCTTATGGATTTTCTTGATTTTCGCACAGCTGGGAAACGAGCGGGCAATGACCGGATATCGAAACATCCCCATCGCCCGATTGACAAGGGTATTTAACCAGCTAGGGACACAGTAACTGTCTACCCCAGCATTCCCCCATCCTGCCTTAGCACGAATTTTCCCCCCCAGGCAAGCTCAAGAGTCCCTGCCATGGCGAGTGCCCCTTGTTCGTCAACGCGCCCAAATGGGCCTTTCAAGGGTGACTGGTCAAGTTGTTCAGTCACTCGTCTACAGTTGAATCAGCTTGCCACTCAAGGCTATCTACCCGATTCAGATCTTGCGTCCATCCGCCCTGGCTTAATGTCCATAGACGGCCATGATGGGGAACGCAGCAGAAAACAAAAAATTTCGGTACTGCGAGCACACCCAGGCTCACTATAGAGATGCATACAAGGTTTTTGATCTGATCGTTACCGACTCGTAGCGCAGCGGAAGTAGAGGCGATGTTGATCGCCGGTGCAGATCCCCGCAGCTAGTATTTACAACCTCCCAACCGCGAGGATGTACTCCCTCGTCAGCCCCTCGGACAGTCCCACGGACAGCCCTTCGGGAGGCGGTTGGACAGTCCCCCAGACGGTGTCACGGACAGCCCTTCGGGAGGCACTCACAGAATCTCGGACGGTCACTCGGACAGCCCTTCGGGAGGTACTCTCGAACAGCCCCTCGGGCAAAAAGATCGAACCTACGACCTCTCTACGGGGTTGCACACATACGGTGTCAGTTATCCGGCAGGGCTTCGCCGTCCAGAACTAGTTCCCACCGGAACCCAGACAGCCTTTTGGCTCTACGAAACTATTTCGTGTGAGGGAGAGAAGAAGCCAGATCATTGCATGGCATAATGTATGAGAGAAAGAGTGAGTTTGGGCAGCCCCCCCACCCCTATTTACTGGCCAAGCCCAAGGGGTAGAGGACACTTGGAAATACCAAAATGCCCTCAAAGGTGGCTTCCCAAAGAAGCTACCAAATAGTGTTTCGACTATTCATGAAAATATTTTCCCGTGACCGTTAAATCCGAAAATATTTCTGTAGGTCCAGAACATTTCCAGTACCCACTAAAACAATTCTGGACGCGTTCCGAAATATTTCCGGATCAATGATTTTCATCAGCGAAAAGCAAACAGGAATGCGTTTTCACTATTCACGAAAACAATTTTTCGTGTCCGTTAAATCCGAAAATGTTTCTGTAGGTCCAGAACATTTCTAGCACCCACTAAAACAATTCTGAACGCGTTTCGAAACATTTCTGGAATAATGATTTTCTTTAGCTTAGAGCAACCAAAGCGGTTCCGGCAGCTCCGGAACATTTTCGTTTTTTTTCTCCGGAAAAATCCCAGAAGTTCCCAGAACAATTCTGGCACCCTCCAAGAATTTCTAGGCATGTGATGAAACCATTTTGACTCAATGGTATACTCCGAAACAACTTTTCGGTTTTAGCGAAACTCTTCCGGTGTTCTCTCTCCGGAACTCTTCCGTTGTCTCCAAAACTTTTCCGGTGACTTTCTCTCATACTCTCTGTCTAGTATTCAGCAGATAGATGACCCTTAAGCGTGTGACCCTATAGGTTCGGTGAAGTATAGACATGCCCGGAACACTTTCCGATCAATGATCAACATCGGAGCCGTGGACACCCATATTGACCCCTATACCCACACGAATAAATATTCGAGTGAACCTCCAGTTGCCGTGTGCTATTCCTGTTGCTTCGCGATATGTTACAAACACCCGAGGTGAGATTTATCGGCATCCCCGTGGATCAACAACTTGTCCACTATGCCAGTTACCTCGTTACCGGTTTTGTTCTCTTTTCTCGTTCCCATGTTCCAGCATCCCTGTGATCAAATCACAATGTGTCTGGCCAGACGATGATGGATACCGTAACACCGAGAGCGCCCAAAGAATATCTATCCATCGTAGGAGGAGCAAATCCCAATCTTGAGCTATCAAGTCCCTTAACATACTTTTCCATGAACCCGTAAGCCGCCGTAATAGCCACCCATTTACGGATGACGTTTAACAAACCCCAAACTTCATGAAGCAAGCATGAAGAAACTCGATACTCTCATGGTCTAAGGAATTATGCAAACGTTAACTTTCTCTGTGTTATTAACCATTAACTTGTGACGAATGTATCTCATAGCATAACATCAATCGGGTCGATTCAACACAAGTGTTCTCCTAACATTGTGCCCTCAAATTTGCCGGCATAGTCATGCCCATGATCAGGAAAACAGAACCATCATGCAACACTTGAGCTAGTCTTAGAGGCCAGACTAGGAATACATTTTACCGTTTATTATTCCACATGTGCATATGAGTTTCCCTCCGAACCTCGTGGTTATTATAGACTCGAGAACCATAGCAGTTATAGCATGGAACATAAACATAATTATGAGCATGGAGATAAATACTAACATTTATTATTGCCTCTAGGGCATATCTCCTACAGGCCAAGTGCTCACAGACAATTATCCCACACCACACGGGGGGGGGGACGAATTTGTTTCGTCCCCTTCCTTCTACGAGGTCTTGGTTTCCCCATTCATCCCTTCCTCAGGGGTTTATTAGGGTTCTATGGGATCCAGCTCCACCATCTCACCCCCAATTCGATCTTGCATATTGCGGGGTACGTCGCCCTCTACGAAATGTTCCTTGGCTGCGAGGCTCACTTTGGGCTGTGGCGAAAATATTTCTGCTTAATTGCTTGTTCCCGAGATGGAGAAATTCACGAGGTCGGAGGAGCCGAAGTGTGCCGGATTGCAGGGACCGGCTATCTCCCGGGCACCCCCAAGGAGGATGTCAAGACGTGGGCCACTGAGTGGTTCTATATAGCCGACGTCCCGCTTTATGACCCGGCCCGTCCCGGGCTTCCTGCTTTCTCCCATGTACCTTCGAAGAAGCAGCTTAACTGGCAACCGAGGAGTCCCTCTCAAGAGGAAGATGCCGAGGTGACTCGCCTAGCAGCTCAAGTGTCCTGCTTAGCTTACAATAAGCTGACCATTATCAATGTGATGGCCATCGCTATCCTTCGGGGAGTCCAACCTCTTCAGCAACGCATGCATCCCTTGTGGAGATACAATGAGACAGATGATGCTACTTGGTCTGTGAAGAAAGGTTTTAAAGATCAAGCAGCCATCGCGGCCGTATTAGCAGGTATCTATAAGGGGAAGAAAGAGGATTTTGCCCGGCAAAAATTCACAGACGGCTTCTCTTACAATCGGCCCGTCGAAGTGGTGAGTTCTTTTACTTAAGCACCTCGTCCATCTGAGTAGTGTATTCATACTTCTAATTAGTTGTTCAACATATCCGAGCAAGGGTAGGGGCGTTGGATTGAAACAGTGAACTGTCCGGCTCCCCAACCGGAATCTTATGCTCGCGACGACGACCCTGGTTTTCATGAAGATCCCGAGCTATCCCTTATCTATAAGGATGGTTTTTTTTATCAAGAGAGCATTGATGGCTCTGAAGTGGCTCTTCTTCTTGATTTACCAGGAGTCCTGCCGTCCTCTACAGTAAGTGCTCCTCAAGCCTCTTCTCGAAAATGATCTGCCGCTCCTACGGCCCCGAGCACTCTGACTTCTCTCCCCAAGGGTCATCGCTCTAAACGTCGGAAAACCGATCCGATCCCTCGAGGGAATCAGGCGGGGAGCACCCATAGCGCAACTAGGCGGTGGGCTACCGAGGAGGCAACACAAGTTGCACCTACCTCCAACAGGTAGGCTTTTGCTATAGTAGCTTCTTTAACAATTGTCATACTGTGCGTTTTTAACAGACAAATTCTATGAAATGTAGGCAACCCATTCCAGCGCCTCTATCCGAGGATGTAGAGGACGCGAACGAGAATCCCCCTGCTCCGAGGACAAACCTTGAGGCGGTATGTCCAACCGAGGTACCTCAAGAGGGTCCTCAGTCGGAGGTTTTGGGAGCATGCTCAACCACCAACCCCGAAGTCGAAAGCGTGATGCATCATCGGCGGAGGAAAGAATCTTTAAGGCATACCGTCTTTTCTAGCCAAGAATTTAATGCTCTTAATTCGGTGGACGCCTATCTTGGAGCTGCTCGGGTGGGTTTTGAAGATGCAGTGGGCGTGTTGTCCACCAGTCTACATGTAAATTTTATTAGAGTTTTTTGACAATAAAGCTCTTAATAAGCCCAGTAGCCCTCCGGATGCATGTTCCTTGAAGGAAAAGCATGGCATCCGATCTTAAAGTAACGGAAAAGTTTTACCATTTTTGAGGATCTATTGTTGCAAAAATTACTGCGAGGGCCAGTAGCCCCCGAGACACTGGTTGTATAGCTTATCTGACCAGTGGATCGGTAAGTTCTAAGACTCTATAAGAAAGCACGAAGCCCAGTAGCCCCCGAGCCTTAATTTGGACACGAATGGCCGATTTAAGGACCCGACAGTATTTTTGACCGATATCTAGGTTTATTGAAACAGACTGCTCGGAAGGAGAATAAACAGATAGCCGAGGAGCTGAAAGTGACTAAGACAGAGCTGGATGCTGCTCGGGCAGAGGTAAAAGACGTCAAGAAGTTCACACGAGAGGCACATGGTAAGTGTATCTAATACTTGACCAATGTGAGACATAAATGTCACACTTTAACTGGTCGTATGTTGCTAGCAGACAAGACCATTGGTTAACTTGAAAAGGACCTGGATCAGGCTCGAGAAGCCCTTCGATATGCCGAATCACAAGAGCAGGCCGGCCACCGCGTGCTATCTCGAAAGAATGAGGATTGTAATCGGCTGAAGGCCGTAAATGAGCAGGAAGCACTCGAAATTGAGAGGCAAAAGGCTCAACTATCCGCGTCCGAGGAGCGGAACAAGGAGATAAATGGAGCCATATCCCGTAAGTATGCACTACCTTAAATGTATAAGTTTTCCATACTACTAGGATGATACTGATTATTGATTGAGCTGCTACCTTAACAGGCTGGCCTCAAGAAGCCGCCGACTCCTCTACAAAGGATGCCATAGTGGAACTGGGCAAGCTGCATGAGCTATCTCGAAGATCCATGAAACCATCCCCGAAGGAATGGCCGAGAAGGTGCCCGAGAAGCATGGGCTATGATAAAAACACATTATACTGAGCTCGATACTGAGCATCTTTCCCAAGTCGGTCCTTGTGGGGCGGACGGGAAAGAAATACTAGCTTAGTATATGAAAACATGATGCCGGCCGCTCGGCTATCTCAACAAGAATGCGCCTGTCACGCCCAAGATGCGGTCCTATCCCTATTAAGGCTTGTGGCCTCGATGGGGATAGAAGCGCATCTCGTCGTTCGCAAGCACAGTAAACATTGCAATACATGTAGGAAGAGATGAGTATATAAGTTGGCTTACACTCGCCACAAGCTAAATTACAAGTTCACACAATTATTCAATACATCAGCCAGAAGACAGGGTCCGGCTACGGACGAAAACAAACGATAAAAGATGCAATGAAGACTGCCTTGCTATCCCAGGTTCACCACCAAGAAGCTCCCTACTCGTCCGGATACGTAACATACATACGTCTACTCTCCTCGTCGTACTCCCACTGGAGCTGAGTCACATCATCTGGCACGCTCTCATCAACACCTGTACCTGTATTGTTGTAATCTGTGAGCCACAGGGACTCAGCAATCTCATAACCCGGGTACCGAAACTATGTAAGCCAATGGGTAAGGAATTGGTTAAGTGGTGAGGCTGCAGCAAGCGCTAAGCATATGTTTGGTGGCTAACTTACGAGAACATGAATGTAAATATGGTGGCACACGTATGACGATCGTGAAATAGCATGATCACTAAGTGATCCTGAACACCTACTTACGTCAATCATAACCCCACCGTGTTCTCTCTCGGATCATGTTCACGAGCAGAGACGATCACGGTTACGCACACAGTTGGTGTATTTTATTGGAGTTTACTTCAAGTTAACTATTACCGGGTGTTAAACAAATTTCCAAGTTGCCACATAACCGCGGGCGCGGCTTCTCGAAAAGATTAAACCCTGCAGGGGTGCTCCAACTCATCCATCACAAACTAACCACACTTCGCGAGAATAACCTCGACCACGAATCTCGTGATCGTCCTAGGCCATTCCACTGGAAAACCGCAACCTCGAGATAGCCCAAAGAAAAAACCGGAATTCCTCGCGCAAGACATTCGAGAAAGGTAAAACAAGTCCAGCAAGACCGCCCGACGTGTCGACGAACCCGATAAGAGCCGCGTATCTCGTTCTCAGGACACGATCAGATGAGCGCAGCGTACGGTGGCCTGATAGAGATCTCCCGAGTTGCCCCGGGTTGGCCCCGCACACGACTCTGATTTGGACCAACACTCATGAGGAGCACTGGCCCGGGGGTTGATTAAGTTATCCACGGGGTAGCTAAGCCCTATGCAATTTTATTAAGTTGTTTAGCAAATGTAGTACCAATGTTGGGTCTTGCCAGACAAGTTTTAATCTAAGACGAATGATCAAGGGGGTCCCCATAACAACCCCGAGCATGTTAGGAGCGCAAAATATGGAATATAACACCGGAACTCGGAACTAGTGCGGCAAAAGCGGAACCAAACACTGAGCAAAAGGCCAAGCCTTCCACCGTTGCCAGATATATATGTGCATTAATTTAGATAACAGTAAATAGAGTGATATAAACAAAAACCATGTTGACACATGGGAAACTTGCACCTGCAACTAGCAACGCTATAAGATAAGGGCTGAGCAGCGGTAACATAGCCAATCAAGGTTTTGCTAGGTAGTGGAAAGGTTAGAGGCTTTCATGGCAATTTGGAGGCTGACAGTTTAAGTGGTAGGTAACGTAACATAACGATAAAAGCGAGACATCTAGCAAGGCAAAAATAGTGTCGGGATCCGGGTATGATCATCTTGCCTGTTGGATCTTCAGAGGGACAAAGAGCTGGGTCCTCGTAGTTGTACTCTCCGGAATCCTCGTACTCAGGCTCAACACTCGCGTCTACCCAAAGAGAACAGCACCAAATAAACAAACAGCAAGGTGCAATGCACAAACAAGATGATGCATGGTCATATTAAGGAATGTAGCATGGCAATCCTACGCTAGTCATGTTTCACATGCATTTATTAAGTTATTTAGTATTCTGGACAGAACCTCAATATTACTTATTTGGACATGCATGATCATGGCAAATATGGATGCTTCATGCAAAAACGATGCAAATGCATATGTAGAACGTTGCAAACGGAGTAACGTAGCTCACGGTACGCTCACGGCAAGGTACGAACGTTAACGGAGACAAAACACAAGATGAGGCAATCTCTGGGCTATACCTTGGTGTTCCAAGGATGCCACTGGATAGGTAACGAAAATCTAACAAGAATAGAGCTAAAGATCTAGCAAAACAATGGAGTATAGCTCCCACAAGTCACAAAACAATCCAACACACATTCTGTTCCAAAACAGCAACATGGCATCTTGTCACACACATAGCCAGAGCTTCAGCAGGTCTTAAATCAAATCCAAGGCATGTACAGAAACCTAGCAGCATGCTTAACAATTAATATATCTACACAAACTTGAAAGGAAGCATAGATCAATAGCAATGAAGATCACAAGATGGCATGTTGAAACAGATTTTTAGGACTTAGTGAAAATTCCAGTTTTCTGGAATCTGAGTTAACCAGATGGCATATTGACAGCATGGTTTATATATGCTACAGCAACTTTCATGGCATGAAAAATAACAGGATAGTAGAGGGCAACCTCTACAACAAAACACTAGCACTGAGCATGAGCTATAACACGACAGATCACTTTGTAGCATCCACTCTTCATGGCATAAAAATATTAACAGATTCTCAGATTTAGAAATATTTAGCAAGGGTAAAACTGGGCACATGTTAACAGAATAGCAACTTGACAGCATGTTTTAAATATGATGCAAGAGCTTAATGCTCAAGTTTTTAGCACAATTTAGTAGAGTATGCTGGGCACAACAAAACATGTTCATGCCCCAAACTCAAAGGACCAACACATCCAAGGGAACCATCATCTAAACATAGCAAGAAAAATAACAGATCCAACACTTAGCAATATTTTGAGACATGCAACCAGGGTTATTATCTTAGCATGTAAACAGCAAGGAACCCACTTATCCACAAGTTTATGATGCCAAACAAAAATACCAGGGTCTAGTACCCACAAAACCTAGCATATTCATGTTGACAAGTTTCACATATATTGCATAGAATAAATCATATGAAAATGACAAAATGGCATGTTGGGACAAAATGACATTTTTGCAAACTTGCTCAAATGACAAAACAAATAACACCATTGGATTCCTTGGGAAATTCTACCCCAAAACCATATATCATACTCATATGTTTGCATTTGTAAAATGCCCAAAACCTGAATCGAAAATACACACATGCACTTATAAGTTATTGCCTACCCTATTTGGACATGGTCAAAAATGGCAGTGGCCTGAAATGGCAACAGCCCCAAAACAGATAAAAACAACCAGAGAATACAACACCAAAAAAAAAAAATAAAAAATAAAAGGGAGGGGACCCACTGGCATAGACACCAGGGCCCTTCTGAGGATGACAAGTGGGGCCAGGGCCCACTGTCATACTCACACACACACACACAAATCAGAGAGCACACACACACAAACCCACAGAGTCACATACGCAGCCACACGGGATCCATGTTGACACACCGGATCCACACACGCCGGCCACAGAAACAACACACACCTACAGAACAGTAAAAATTAAAAGGGCTCGGGGGGGGGGGATCGAACCCGAGACCTCCAGTGTACGCAGCGGTCGGTCGACCACTACGCCACTCGCGCGCGACTGAACATAAAGGGGCCTTGCTCGTTAAATGCAGACAAAGAGCGCGGTTTTCCTTCTTCCCGAACCAGAGAAAGAGGCGACGGCGAAACGACGACCAGGACGCGACTAGGCGGCTACGCGCGATAAAGAGAGGGGGAAGGAGGAGCTTGTTGGGGAACGTTGCATGGGAAACAAAAATTTTCCTACGCACACGCAAGATCTATCCATGGTGATGAGCATCTACGAGAGGGAGAGTGAATCTACATACCCTTGTAGATCGCTAAGCGGAAGCGTTAATAAACGCGGTTGATGTAGTCGAACGTCTTCGCGATCCAAATCGCCGAGCGTCCCGCGATCCAATCACGATCCTTCCGATCTAGTGCCGAACGGACGGCACCTCCGCGTTCAACACACGTACGGCTTGATGACGCCTTCACCTCCTCGATCCAGCGAGCGATGATGAAGTAGTGGTTGAGTTCCAGCAGCACGACGGCGTGGTGATGGTGGTGAGGAATAATCTCTGCAGGGCTTCGCCAAGCACTACGGAGATTATGACGGAGGAACTAGAGGGCTAGGGTTGCCGGCACACGGCTTGGGAAATCCTGATGTGTCCCGTGTGCTAGCCCTGCCCCTCTATTTATATGTTGAGCCTTGGGGTCTAAACTTGGAGTAAAAGCCTCCTCCGGGTCGGTTTTGCCCGCACAAGGTCGGTTTGGCCCGCAGGAAAAGAGTCCAACTCGGATCCCTGCCGAACCGTGCACAGCCGCGCACAAGCGGTAGTACCGCTTCACACAAGCGGTAGTACCGCTTGGGCGGTAGTACCGCTTCACACAAGCGGTAGTACCGCTCCGGCGGTAGTACCGCTTCACCAAGCGGTAGTACCGCTTACGCGGCAGCAAAACTACTTTTGCACTTTCCAATACCTTGTGGGCTTTATCCCTTTGGCTCATATAAAGTGTTGCTGTACCCGAACACTTCGGTAAACATCCGGAACCCATTCCGGTGAACTCCGGAACCCTTCCAGAGATCAAAACACTATTATCACATATATCAATCTTCACCTCCGGACTATTCCGGAGATCCTCGTCATGTCCGGGATCTTATCCGGGACTCCGAACAACTTTCGGTCACCAACATAATAACTCAATTATACTAATCGTCACCAAACGTTAAGTGTGTAGACCCTGCGGGTTCGAGAACTATGTAGACATGACCGAGACACCTCTACGGCCAATAACCAATAGCGGGACCTGGATGCCCATATTGGCTCCTACATATTCTACGAAGATCTTTTATCGGTCGAACCTCTATGTCAAGGATTCAGTTAATCCCGTATGCTGTTCCCTTTGTTCTTCGGTATGTTACTTGCCCGAGATTCGATCGTCGGTATCACTATACCTAGTTCAATCTCGTTACCGGCAAGTCTCTTTACTCGTTCCGTAATACAAGATCCTGTGGCTAACTCTTTAGTCACTTTGCTTGCAAGGCTCAATGTGATGTTGTATTACCGAGTGGGCCCTGAGATACCTCTCCGTCATACGGAGTAACAAATCCCAGTCTTGATCCATGCCAACCCAACAGACACCCTCGGAGATACCTGTAGAGCACCTTTATAGTCACCCAGTTACGTTGCGACGTTTGATACACACAAGGTATTCCTCCGGTGTTAGTGAGTTGCATGATCTCATGGTCAAAGGAACAGATACTTGACATGCAGAAAACAATAGCAATAAACTGACACGATCAAATGCTACGTTTACAGTTTGGGTCTTGTCCATCACATCATTCTCCTAATGATGTGATCCCGTTATCAAATGGCATCTCATGTCAATGGCTAGGAAACCTTAACCATCTTTGATCAACGAGCTAGTCAACTAGAGGCTTACTAGGGACACAGTGTTGTCTATGTACCCACACATGTATTTGAGTTTCCAATCAATACAATTATAGCATGGATAATAAACGATTATCATGAACAAGGAAATATAATAATAACCAATTTATTATTGCCTCTAGGGCATATTTCCAACAGTCTCCCACTTGCACTAGAGTCAATAATCTAGTTCACATCACTATGTGATTTACATTGTAATGAATCGAACACCCATGCAGTTCTGGTGTTGTTCATGTTTAGCCCTTGGAAGAGGTTTAGTCAACGGATCTGCAACATTTAGATCCGTGTGTACTTTGCAAATATTTATGTCGTCCTCCTTGATGTAATCGCGGATGGAATTGAAACGTCGCTTTATGTGTCTGGTCCTCTTGTGAAATCTTGGTTCCTTGGCTAGAGCAATGGCACCAGTATTATCACAAAACAGAGTCATTGGGTCAAGTGCACTAGGCACTACTCCAAGATCTGTCATGAACTCCTTCATCCAGACACCTTCCTTCGCCGCCTCCGAGGCAGCGATGTACTCCGCTTCGCATGTAGAATCTGCTACCACGCTTTGCTTGGAACTGCACCAGCTAACCGCACCCCCATTAAGAATAAATACGTATCCGGTTTGCGACTTAGAGTCATCCGGATCAGTGTCAAAGCTTGCATCGACGTAACCCTTTACGACGAGCTCTTGATCACCTCCATAAATGAGAAACATGTCCTTAGTCCTTTTCAGGTACTTCAGGATATTCTTGACCGCCGTCCAGTGTTCCATTCCTGGATCACTTTGAAACCTTCCGACCATACTTATGGCAAGGCTGACATCGGGTCTTGTGCACAGCATTGCATACATGATAGAGCCTATGGCCGAAGCATAGGGGATGACACTCATCTTTTCTCTATCTTCTGCAGTCACTGGGCATTGAGTCTTACTCAACTTCACACCTTGCAAAACAGGCAAGAACCCCTTCTTGGACTGATCCATTTTGAACTTCTTCAAAATCTTATCAAGGTATGTGCTTTGTGAAAGTCCTATTAAGCGTCTTGATCTATCTCTATAGATCTTGATGCCTAATATGAAAGCAGCTTCTCCTAGGTCCTTCATTGAAAAACTCTTGTTCAAATATTCCTTTACGCTTTCCAGCATTTCTATATTGTTTCCAATCAGCAATATGTCATCCACATATAATATTAGAAACGCTATAGAGCTCCCACTCACTTTCTTGTAAATACAAGCTTCTCCGTAAACTTGTATAAACTCGAACGCTTTGATCACTTCATCAAAGCGAAGATTCCAACTCCGAGATGCTTGCACCAGTCCATAAATGGATCGCTGGAGTTTGCAAACTTTGTCAGCATTCTCTGGATCGACAAAACCTTCTGGCTGCATCATATACAACTCTTCCTTAAGGTAACCGTTAAGGAACGCTGTTTTGACATCCATCTGCCAAATTTCATAATCGAAAAAGGCAGCTATTGCTAACATGATTCTGACGGACTTAAGCATCGCTACGGGTGAGAAGGTCTCATCGTAGTCAACTCCTTGAACTTGTGAAAAACCCTTTGCCACAAGTCGAGCTTTATAGACGGTGACATTACCGTCCGCGTCCGTCTTCCTCTTAAAGATCCATTTGTTCTGAATGGCCTTACGCCCTTCAGGTAATACTTCCAAAGTCCATACTTTGTTTTCATACATGGATCCCATCTCGGATTTCATGGCCTCTAACCACTTCTCGGAATCCGGGCCCATCATCGCTTCTCCATAGCTCGTAGGTTCATCGTTGTTTAACAACATGACCTCTAAGACAGGGTTGCCGTACCACTCAGGAGCAGTACGCGTCCTTGTCGACCTACGAGGTTCGATAGCAACTTGATCCAAAGCTTCATGATCATCATCATTAACTTCCTCTTTAGCTAATGTAGGCTCGACAGAAACAACTTTCTGCGTTGCGCTACTCTTAGGTTGAAGTAAAGGTTCAATAACCTCATCAAGTTCTATCTTCCTCCCACTCAATTCTTTCGAGAGAAACTCTTTCTCAAGAAATGTTCCGTTTTTAGCGACAAACATTTTGCCTTCGGATCTGAGATAGAAGGTATACCCAACTGTCTCTTTTGGGTATCCTATGAAGACGCATTTCTCCGCTTTGGGTTCCAGCTTTTCAGGCTGAAGCTTTTGACATAAGCATCACATCCCCAAACTTTAAGAAACGACAGCTTTGGCTTCTTGCCAAACCAAAGTTCATATGGCGTCGTCTCAACGGATTTCGATGGTGCCCTATTTAAAGTGAATGCAGCTGTCTCTAATGCATAACCCCAAAACGATAGTGGCAAATCGGCAAGAGACATCATAGATCGCACCATATCCAATAAAGTTCGATTACGACGTTCGGACACACCATTACGCTGTGGTGTTCCAGGCGGTGTCAATTGTGAAACAATTCCACACTGTCTTAAGTGACTGCCAAACTCATAACTCAGATATTCTCCTCCTCGATCAGATCGTAGGAATTTAATCTTCTTGTTACGATGATTCTCAACTTCACTCTGAAATTGTTTGAACTTTTCAAATGTTTCAGACTTGTGTTTCATTAAGTAAATATACCCATATCTACTTAAGTCATCAGTGAAGGTGAGAAAGTAACGATAACCACTGCGCGCTTCAATACTCATCGGACCGCACACATCAGTATGTATGATTTCCAATAAGTCACTTGCCCGTTCCATTGTTCCAGAGAACGGCGTTTTAGTCATCTTGCCCATGAGGCATGGCTCACATGTGTCAAGTGATTCAAAATCAAGTGACTCCAAAAGTCCATCACCATGGAGCTTCTTCATGCGTTTTACGCCAATATGACCTAAACGGCAGTGCCACAAGAAAGTGGTATTATCATTATCAATTCTATATCTTTTGGCATCAATGTTATGAACATGTGTATCATTATTATCGAGATTCAACAAGAATAAACCCCTCACATTGGGTGCATGACCATAAAAGATATTACTCATATAAATAGAACAACCATTATTCTCTGATTTAAATGAGTAACCGTCTCGCAATAAACAAGATCCAGATATAATGTTCATGCTTAACGCAGGCACCAAATAACACTTATTTAGGTTCATCACTAATCCCGACGGTAATCGAAGAGCGAGCGTGCCAACGGCGATCACATCAACCTTGGAACCATTTCCCACGCGCATCGTCACTTCGTCCTTTGCCAGCCTCCGTCTATTCCGCAGTTCCTGTTTTGAGTTGCAAATATGAGCAACCGCACCGGTATCAAATACCCAGGCACTACAACGAGAGTTGGTAAGGTACACATCAATAACATGTATATCATATATACCTTGTTTGTTGTTGGCCGCCTTCTTGTCAGCCAAATACTTGGGGCAATTCCGCTTCCAGTGTCCAGTTCCCTTGCAATGAAAACACACAGTTTCTGGTTTGGGTCCAGCCTTGGGTTTCTTCACGAGAGGGGCAACTGCTTTGCCACTCTGCTTGGAGTTACCCTTCTTACCCTTGCCATTTTTCTTGAAACTAGTGGTTTTATTGACCATCAACACTTGATGCTCCTTCTGAATTTCAGACTCAGCGGCTTTCAGCATCGCAAACAGCTCGGCGACTGACTTGTTCATCCCGTGCATGTTATAGTTCAACACGAAGCTCTTGTAGCTAGGCGGCAATGATTGAAGAACTCTGTCAGTGATAGCCTCTGGCGGAAGGGGCATCCCTAACTCAGCCAGACGGGTGGAGTACCCAGACATTCTGAGCACGTGATCACTGATAGACCCGTTCTCCTCCATCTTGCAAGCATAGAACTTATCGGAGATCTCATATCTCTCGATCCGGGCATTCTTCTGAAAGATAAACTTCAACTCCTGGAACATCTCATATGCTCCATGACGTTCAAAACGTCTTTGAAGTCCCGGTTCTAAGCCATACAACATTGCACATTGAACTATTGAGTAATCATCAGAACGAGCCTGCCAGGCGTTCACAACGTCTAGAGACTCAACTGGAGCGGGTGGATCACCAAGCGGTGCATCAAGGACATAAGCCTTCTGGGAAGCCGTAAGGATAATCCTTAGATTACGGGCCCAGTCCACAAAGTTACTTCCATCATCTTTCAACTTAGCTTTCTCTAGGAACGCATTAAAATTCAGGGGTGCTACTGCGCGAGCCATGATCTACAACATAAATATTGCAAAGACAACTTAGACTATTGTTCTAGATAATGAGTTTAGTTAATCATATTACTTAAAAACTCCCACTCAAATTGACATCCCTCCGATCATTCGAGTGTAACATGATCCAAATCCACCAACTCAAGTCCGATCATCACGTGAGTTGAGGTGGTTTCAATGGTGAACATCTTCATGTTGATCATATCTACTATATGACTCATGTTCGACCTTTCGGTCTCTTGTGTTCCGAGGCCATGTCTGTACATGCTAGGCTCGTCAAGTTTAACCCGAGTGTTCCGCACGTGTAACATGGCTTACACCCGTTGTATGCGAACGTAGAGTCTATCACACCCGATCATCACGGCGTGTCTCGAAACGACGAACTTTCGCAACGGTGCACACTTGGGGAGAACACAATTTATCTTGAAATTTAAGTGAGGGATCACCTTATAATGCTACCGTCGTCCTAAGCAAAATAAGATGCATAAAAGGATTAACATCACATGCAAATCATAAGTGACATGATATGGCCATGAACTTGTGCTTTTGATCTCCATCTCCAAAGCACCGGCATGATCTCCATCGTCACCGGCATGACACCATGATCTCCATCATCTTGATCTCCATCAACGTGTCGCCATAAGGTTGTCGCGCCGACTGTTGCTTCCACGACTATTGCTAACGTTTAGCGATAAAGTAAAGCATTACATAGCGCTTAATGATTGACACGCAGGTCATACAATAATTAAAGACAACTCTATGGCTCCTGCCAGTTGCCGTACTCATCGACATGCAAGTCGTGATATTCTATACAAAACATGATCATCTCATACATCACATATATCTCATCATGTAATTGGCCATATCACATCACAACATACCCTGCAAAAACAAGTTAGACGTCCTCTAATTGTTGTTGCAAATTTTACGTGGCTGCTACGGGTTTGCAAGAACCGTTCTTACCTACGCAAGACCACAACGTGGTGTAGTGATTGCTTTTTGATCTTCTAAAAGAACCCTCTTCATTGAAATCGATTCAACTAAAGTGAGAGAGACAGACACCCGCTAGCCATCTTTATGCAACGAAGTTACATGTCAGTTGAAGGAACCTGTCTCGCGTAAGTGTACGCGTAATGTCGGTCCGGGCCGCTTCATCTCACAGTACCGCCGAATCAAATATCAACTAGTAACGGCAAGCAATATGTATACACCCACGCCCACAACTCGTTTGTGTTCTACTCGAGATCTCATCTACGCATAGACCTGGCTCATGATGCCACTGTTGGGGAACGTTGCATGGGAAACAAAATTTTTCCTACGCACACGCAAGATCTATCCATGGTGATGAGCATCTACGAGAGGGAGAGTGAATCTACATACCCTTGTAGATCGCTAAGCGGAAGCGTTAATAAACGCGGTTGATGTAGTCGAACGTCTTCGCGATCCAAATCGCCGAGCGTCCCGCGATCCAATCACGATCCTTCCGATCTAGTGCCGAACGGACGGCACCTCCGCGTTCAACACACGTACGGCTTGATGACGCCTTCACCTCCTCGATCCAGCGAGCGATGATGAAGTAGTGGTTGAGTTCCAGCAGCACGACGGCGTGGTGATGGTGGTGAGGAATAATCTCTGCAGGGCTTCGCCAAGCACTACGGAGATTATGACGGAGGAACTAGAGGGCTAGGGTTGCCGGCACACGGCTTGGGAAATCCTGATGTGTCCCGTGTGCTAGCCCTGCCCCTCTATTTATATGTTGAGCCTTGGGGTCTAAACTTGGAGTAAAAGCCTCCTCCGGGTCGGTTTTGCCCGCACAAGGTCGGTTTGGCCCGTAGGAAAAGAGTCCAACTCGGATCCCTGCCGAACCGTGCACAGCCGCGCACAAGCGGTAGTACCGCTTCACACAAGCGGTAGTACCGCTTGGGCGGTAGTACCGCTTCACACAAGCGGTAGTACCGCTCCGGCGGTAGTACCGCTTCACCAAGCGGTAGTACCGCTTACGCGGCAGCAAAACTACTTTTGCACTTTCCAATACCTTGTGGGCTTTATCCCTTTGGCTCATATAAAGTGTTGCTGTACCCGAACACTTCGGTAAACATCCGGAACCCATTCCGGTGAACTCCGGAACCCTTCCAGAGATCAAAACACTATTATCACATATATCAATCTTTACCTCCGGACTATTCCGGAGATCCTCGTCATGTCCGGGATCTTATCCGGGACTCCGAACAACTTTCGGTCACCAACATAATAACTCAATTATACTAATCGTCACCAAACGTTAAGTGTGTAGACCCTGCGGGTTCGAGAACTATGTAGACATGACCGAGACACCTCTACGGCCAATAACCAATAGCGGGACCTGGATGCCCATATTGGCTCCTACATATTCTACGAAGATCTTTTATCGGTCGAACCTCTATGTCAAGGATTCAGTTAATCCCGTATGCTGTTCCCTTTGTTCTTCGGTATGTTACTTGCCCGAGATTCGATCGTCGGTATCACTATACCTAGTTCAATCTCGTTACCGGCAAGTCTCTTTACTCGTTCCGTAATACAAGATCCTATGGCTAACTCTTTAGTCACTTTGCTTGCAAGGCTCAATGTGATGTTGTATTACCGAGTGGGCCCTGAGATACCTCTCCGTCATACGGAGTAACAAATCCCAGTCTTGATCCATGCCAACCCAACAGACACCCTCGGAGATACCTGTAGAGCACCTTTATAGTCACCCAGTTACGTTGCGACGTTTGATACACACAAGGTATTCCTCCGGTGTTAGTGAGTTGCATGATCTCATGGTCAAAGGAACAGATACTTGACATGCAGAAAACAATAGCAATAAACTGACACGATCAAATGCTACGTTTACAGTTTGGGTCTTGTCCATCACATCATTCTCCTAATGATGTGATCCCGTTATCAAATGGCATCTCATGTCAATGGCTAGGAAACCTTAACCATCTTTGATCAACGAGCTAGTCAACTAGAGGCTTACTAGGGACACAGTGTTGTCTATGTACCCACACATGTATTTGAGTTTCCAATCAATACAATTATAGCATGGATAATAAACGATTATCATGAACAAGGAAATATAATAATAACCAATTTATTATTGCCTCTAGGGCATATTTCCAACAGAGCTGATGCTCACTGCGGGCTGCTCGAGGACGCGGCGAGGCGAGGACGACGAAGCTGGCGCTGCCTGACGACGCGCAGCTCCAACCACGCGACTAGACGACGGGAAGACGACGCGGGGACGCTCCGGCCTCCCTAGCGCCGGGAACGGGACGCCGAATGCACCAGAAACCCCGCGGACATCTCGGATGCCACGGAGATGCCACCGGCGATGAAGGAGACGACGAAATCGACGGCGGCTCTCTGCTCTCTCTGACGAAACTGAACTTCTCTCTTTCTCTCTTCTCAGCAGAACCAGGAGGAAGAAGGGGAAGGGAAGAAGGTGGCGGCGGCGAGGAGGAGAAGGGGAAACCCTAGGGAGAGGCACGGACGCCGAGGGCTTCTTATAGGCCCTGGAGGCACGCCCTAGCCTCGCCACCTCGGCCACGGCGGGGCCCTGCTCGCTCTCGCTCTGAGAGGGAGCTGGAAAGGGGGAGGACGACGATGACGACTACGGGCGCCGACAGGTGGGCCGCACAGCGCCAGGGTGGACAGCGAGCGAACGGGTGAGCGGTCTGCGGAGGCTGCTGGGCTGCGGCTGTGGAGGCCCAAAGGACCTCCCTCTCTCTCGCAGGAAAACAAAACATTCTAATTTTAAAAAAAACCAGAGAAGCAAAAAAATCACAGAGGCCAGAGAGAAAAGTTTTTAAAGAGAAGAAATACATTTTTGGGATCACAAAAATGCATACTATTTTATAAAAATAAAAATGGCATTTTTAGAACCACAAAATAAAATCATATTTTTTTTAATAGAATGCAATCTGTTTTTGATGCTTTAGGGTGTAAAAACTTCAAGAAGGAACAGGAGCTGGTTTAGAATTCAATTTAGAATATTTCAGAAATGATCAACATTTTTAACAGGTGAAAACAGCAAGTAATTATTTGACATGGGGATATTTTGAATAAGAAAGAAGAGGGGATAGTTTATTAGATGGGAGGGAGTAGCACTCCAAACAAAGAAACACATGCACTCACTCCACATCACATACACTCCCAACAACACCACCTCACATCACAACAACACAACCACAAGCATGGCAATAATTAATATGCATTTGGTATGGTGAGCATGATGCATGATGCATGAAATGACCATGAGGCAAGGTTGATGATCAACACAATGGCAAAACATGAAGGTCCACATGAGAATGATTACAAATAAGGCAAGAATACACTTGGGCTGTTACAACTCTCCCCCACTACATGAGGATCTCGTCCCGAGATCTAGGAACGGAAGAATTCGGGAAATTCGGAACGGAGATGGTCCTCTCGTTCCCAAGTGGCTTCTTTGTCGGAGTGATGTGACCACTTCACCTTTAGAAACTTGATTGACTTGTTGCGAGTCTTACGCTCAGTTTCTTCAAGGATAGCAACTGGATGCTCATGATAGGATAGGTCTTCTTGGAGATCAATTTGTTGGAGATCAACGGTGCACTCGGGAGTCTTGAAACACTTCCGGAGCTGAGAGACATGAAACACATCATGCACATTGGAGAAATTGGGAGGAAGCTCGAGTTGGTAGGCAAGGTCACCCCTCTTGCCCACAATCTTGAAAGGACCCACAAAGCGTGGAGCAAGCTTCCCTTTGATGCCAAAGCGTTGAGTGCCCTTCATGGGAGACACTCTGAGATAGACAAAATCATCGATCTGGAAGGTTATGTCACGATGCTTGCTATCATAATAACTCTTCTGGCGGGACTGAGCTGCTTTGAGATTGGCACGAATGACACGGCACATTTCTTCTGCTTCAGTGATCATTTCATTACCAAGGATTTGACGCTCACCGGTTTCAGACCAATTGAGCGGGGTACGGCACTTTCTGCCATAGAGAATCTCGAAAGGAGCTTTGCCGGAACTTGCTTGGAAGCTATTGTTGTATGAGAACTCAGCAAACGGGAGGCAATCTTCCCACTTCATGCCAAAAGAAATCACACAAGCTCTGAGCATATCTTCGAGGATTTGATTGACTCTCTCAACTTGACCACTAGTCTGAGGATGGAAAGCTGTGCTGAAACGGAGATTAGTCCCCATTGCAGTCTGGAAGGAATCCCAAAACTTGGAAGTGAAGATGCTTCCACGATCTGAGGATATGAGCTTAGGAACACCGTGCAAAGAAACTATCCTTGACGTATACAACTCTGCTAGCTGAGCTGCCGAGATAGATTCTTTGACCGGAAGGAAGTGGGCAACTTTGGTGAGCTTGTCGATGACCACGAAGATGGCATCGTTCCCTCTCTTAGACTTAGGAAACCCAGTGACGAAATCCATTTCAACATGATCGAATTTCCACTCTGGGATAGGCAAAGGCTGAAGGAGACCTGCTGGACGTTGATGTTCTGCCTTCACTCTGCGACAAACATCACACTCGTTCACGAACTGAGCAATCTCGCGCTTCATGCGAGTCCACCAGAAGGTTTGCTTGAGGTCTTGATACATTTTGGAACTGCCTGGATGAATCGAGAAGAGGGAATTATGTGCTTCATCCATGATAACTTTCCTGAGATCACCTTTCGGAACCACCAGACGGTCCTCGAAGAACAGGGTGTCTTTGTCATCAACACGGAAACACTTATACTTGGGAATGCTCTTGGCCACACCTTTCTTCACTTTCTTCACCATAGCATCAAGAAGCTGAGCTTGGTGAACCTGATCTTCTAGAGTCGGAGAGACTTGAAGATTGGCAAGGAAACCTTGAGGAATCATTTGGAGATTGAGCTTGCGGAAAGCTTCACAAAGCTCGGGCTGAAGAGGCTTGAGGATAAGACTGTTGCAGTACGCTTTTCTGCTCAGCGCGTCTGCAATGACATTAGCTTTCCCAGGAGTATATTCAATACTCGGATTGAAGTCCTCGATCATCTCCACCCAACGAGACTGCCGAAGATTGAGGTTGGGTTGGGTGAAGATATACTTCAAGCTTTTGTGGTCGGTGAACACCTCAACTGGTCTTCCCAACAACAGATGTCTCCACGTCATCAGAGCATGCACTACTGCCGCCAGCTCAAGATCATGAGTGGGGTAGTTCTTCTCAGCAGGCTTCAACTGCCTCGAGGTATAAGCCACAACTTTCTTATCTTGCATGAGAACGCCACCGAGACCTTGGAGAGAAGCATCACAAAATACTTGGAAAGGCTTGGATTGCTCGGAGGAACAAGAACTGGAGTCGAAGTCAGCTTCTGTTTGAGTGTATTGAACGCCACGTCACACTCAGGAGACCACAGAAACTTGACATTCTTCTGAAGGAGGTTGGACAGAGGCTTAGCAATCTGAGAGAAGTTTTCAACAAATCTTCTGCAATAGCTTGCAAGGCCGAGGAAGCTACGAAGCTGCTTGACATTTTGAGGAGGCTCCCAGTTCACAATTGCTTCAACTTTCTCGGGGTGCACTTTAATGCCCTCGGCAGAGATGACATGCCCGAGGTACACCACTTCATTGAGCCAAAACTCGCACTTCGAGAACTTAGCATAAAACCGATGTTCCCTAAGCTTGTCAAGCACAAGTCTGAGATGCTCTGCATGCTCTTCTTCAGTCTCCGAGAACACGAGAATATCATCCAAATAGACCAAGACGAACTCATTCTTGAAAGGAGAGAATATATAGTTCATCATTCTAGAGAAGGTCGGAGGCGCATTTGCTAGACCAAAAGACATGACGGTGTACTCATAGGAGCCAAAACTCGTCCTGAAAGCTGTCTTTGGAATATCTTCTTCACGAATGCGGATTTGATGATAGCCCATACGGAGATCTAACTTCGAGAAAACCTTGGCACCTTTCAATTGCTCAAACAACTCATTGATGTTGGGAAGCGGATACTTGTTCCTGATTGTCTTCTTATTCAATGGACGGTAATCGACACATAGTCGGTCCGTGCCATCCTTCTTCTTGACAAACAGAACACCACAACCCCAAGGAGAAGAACTTGGTCTGATCAGACCCAGACGCTCTTGTTCATCTAGCTGTTTCTTCAACTCTTTCAGCTCTTCGGGGCCAAGCTTATAAGGACGCTTGCACACCGGTTCAGTTCCAAGCTCGAGATCAATCACAAACTCAACTGGCCTGTGAGGTGGCATTCCTGGCAACTCTTCTGGAAAGACATCTTCATACTCCGAGACAACGGGAATTTGAGATATGGCAGAGATCTCGCCCTTCTCATTGAGAGAGAATAGACGAATTGTGTCATCGCGAGCAGCGAAAATGATCACGTCTTCAGAAGGATGAGTCAATTGAACTTCTTTAGCTTTGCAATCAACATAAGCCTTGTTCATCGCCAGGAAATCCATGCCAAGAATAAGATCAATATCGGAATTGCCGAGCACAATAGGAGAGGCCAGAAAGGAATAATTGCCCATCTTGATAGAGACATCCGGAACAATGCGGTTGGAGTTCAACATTTTACCAGGAGAAACAACAGACAAGGACCTAGGCAAATCTTTATAATCGAACTCATGCTTGACGAAAAATGGCTTTGACATGAAACAATGCGATGCACCAGTGTCAAACAAAACTTTTGCAGTAATAGAATTAACCAAGAGATTACCCATGATCACTTGAGAAGAATCCTCTGCTTCAGCTGCATTCACCATGTTCACTCTTGCATGCTTGGGATTGTGCTTCACTATAGCACTGCCTGGGGGTCTGATAGGAGGAGGAGGCGGAAGACGCCGCTGGTTGATGCACTTGTTGGAGTAGTGGCCCTTCTGACCACACTTGTGACAAGTAACCTCTGAGAGCGGACGGAAGTTGCCTGGAGGAGGAGCATTTGCTGACTTGGGAGCCTGGGGCCTCTGCTGAAAACCTGAGTTGGGTGGGTGGGAAGGACCACGACCACCGTGCTGTCTCTGCTGCTGAGGGGGACGAAACGGAGGAGGAGGAGGAACCCAATACTTCTGCTGCTTAGGAACAATCTGAGAGCTGGAAGAAGAAGAGTTGGTATCTCTGAATCGCTTCCTGGAATTCTCCAACCTGAGCTGAGATGCCTCGACCTTTAGAGCCATGTTGTAGAACTGATCAAACTCAGGAGGCTCTTGCAGGACTAGACCCGGCTGAAGATCATCCCTGAGACCACCTCTGAACTGGTAAATCATTGCCTTATCATTGGGAACATCTTGCTTAGCATAGCGGGCCAGATTCTGGAAGTCGATGTTATACTGATAGACAGACTTGTTCCCCTGCTTCAAATTCCTGAACTTCTCACGCATCTCCTCGACAAAGCTCGTCGGGATGTGATGAGCTCTGAAGTCACGACAGAAATCATCCCAGCTGATAACACGATCACCTCTGGAATCCTTGTACTGCTGCCACCAATCTGCTGCCTGACCCTTGAGCTGGAAAGTCGCAAACTTGACATAGTCCGCTGTTCTGACATTGCTGCACTCAAAATGCTTGTTCATGTCACGGAGCCAATCATCCGCATCGAAAGGCTGCTCACAACAGGTGAAGGACTTGGGCTGATTTGCGAGAAACTGGTTCAGAGTTGCGAACTGAGGCTGATTCTGAAAATTCCCTTGATAACCTTGCTGTCCCTGCTCTCTTTCCTGCAGCAACCTGAGCAACATCTGAGTGTTCGCATTGGTTGCGGCCATCACTGCTTGCCAAGCCTCCGGAGGTGGAGGTGGTGGTGGGGGTGGTGGAGGATCAGACGGCTCTCCATCACGACCTTGGTTCCCACGAGTTGCTGGCGCCATCCTGAAGATGGACAGAATATCAGCACACCATTGACAAAGATGATTGAAATAAGCTGAATCAACGGCTTGAACGAAATTGCAACGGAATATCATCAATTGCATTCAAACTGCAAATAGTAAGAACGCTTTCTGCAGGATCTTGAAAACATCATTAGAACATGAAGCCACTTGAAATTAACACAACAAGTATTGAGCTAAGGTTGCTCGGAACAAATGTACAACCATTATACATCTGCCGGAAGATGAACCTAAGAACTACTGGAATTCCCACCTAAGAATTTCCGAAGTCTTTCTTGTTTATGCGATTCGGGTTGCGGGCCCAGGAACGTACCCAAGGTAATCAGCTACAACTGCACCCGCAACCTTCCACACCATAATTCAAGAAAACTCCGCAAACTCGTCTACCACAGACACTCGTAATCACAACGATACTAAGTATGGCAGTACATCCGAACTCTCTCCACCAGTACTGGGGATGCCGGACTCCTCTCGCCACTACTAGTATTGAAGCAATTTCGAACATCCTCCGTCCTGAGATACTAAGGAAACTGAATGATAACGATGTGTCAAGAATCCCCTGGAGCTCAACTCCCCGGAAGAAATCAAGTCAGACAGGAGGCACCAAGACAGAACTCCGTCACATCGGCATCATATAGTTTCCAAAATACCCGCGTGATCCTAAAAAAAATTTTGAGCGAGAAGAGGAGTAGAATGAAAATTCCTAAGTCGAATACCTCACCAGAGTATAGAAGAGGAGTAAAAGAATCCTACTCTCCGATATAACTAGACTCAAAATAGTTTTCACTAGACTCGACTCGGCCAAGTTCGATCAAGCAAGGGGCTCCTATGGTCGGTATGGCTCTGAATACCAACTTGTCACGCCCAAGATGCGGTCCTATCCCTATTAAGGCTTGTGGCCTCGATGGGGATAGAAGCGCATCTCGTCGTTCGCAAGCACAGTAAACATTGCAATACATGTAGGAAGAGATGAGTATATAAGTTGGCTTACACTCGCCACAAGCTAAATTACAAGTTCACACAATTATTCAATACATCAGCCAGAAGGCAGGGTCCGGCTACGGACGAAAACAAACGATAAAAGATGCAATGAAGACTGCCTTGCTATCCCAGGTTCACCACCAAGAAGCTCCCTACTCGTCCGGATACGTAACATACATACGTCTACTCTCCTCGTCGTACTCCCACTGGAGCTGAGTCACATCATCTGGCACGCTCTCATCAACACCTGTACCTGTATTGTTATAATCTGTGAGCCACAGGGACTCAGCAATCTCATAACCCGGGTACCGAAACTATGTAAGCCAATGGGTAAGGAATTGGTTAAGTGGTGAGGCTGCAGCAAGCGCTAAGCATATGTTTGGTGGCTAACTTACGAGAACATGAATGTAAATATGGTGGCACACGTATGACGATCGTGAAATAGCATGATCACTAAGTGATCCTGAACACCTACTTACGTCAATCATAACCCCACCGTGTTCTCTCTCGGATCATGTTCACGAGCAGAGACGATCACGGTTACGCACACAGTTGGTGTATTTTATTGGAGTTTACTTCAAGTTAACTATTACCGGGTGTTAAACAAATTTCCAAGTTGCCACATAACCGCGGGCGCGGCTTCTCGAAAAGATTAAACCCTGCAGGGGTGCTCCAACTCATCCATCACAAACTAACCACACTTCGCGAGAATAACCTCGACCACGAATCTCGTGATCGTCCTAGGCCATTCCACTGGAAAACCGCAACCTCGAGATAGCCCAAAGAAAAAACCGGAATTCCTCGCGCAAGACATTCGAGAAAGGTAAAACAAGTCCAGCAAGACCGCCCGACGTGTCGACGAACCCGATAAGAGCCGCGTATCTCGTTCTCAGGACACGATCAGATGAGCGCAGCGTACGGTGGCCTGATAGAGATCTCCCGAGTTGCCCCGGGTTGGCCCCGCACACGACTCTGATTTGGACCAACACTCATGAGGAGCACTGGCCCGGGGGTTGATTAAGTTATCCACGGGGTAGCTAAGCCCTATGCAATTTTATTAAGTTGTTTAGCAAATGTAGTACCAATGTTGGGTCTTGCCAGACAAGTTTTAATCTAAGACGAATGATCAAGGGGGTCCCCATAACAACCCCGAGCATGTTAGGAGCGCAAAATATGGAATATAACACCGGAACTCGGAACTAGTGCGGCAAAAGCGGAACCAAACACTGAGCAAAAGGCCAAGCCTTCCACCGTTGCCAGATATATATGTGCATTAATTTAGATAACAGTAAATAGAGTGATATAAACAAAAACCATGTTGACACATGGGAAACTTGCACCTGCAACTAGCAACGCTATAAGATAAGGGCTGAGCAGCGGTAACATAGCCAATCAAGGTTTTGCTAGGTAGTGGAAAGGTTAGAGGCTTTCATGGCAATTTGGAGGCTGACAGTTTAAGTGGTAGGTAACGTAACATAACGATAAAAGCGAGACATCTAGCAAGGCAAAAATAGTGTCGGGATCCGGGTATGATCATCTTGCCTGTTGGATCTTCAGAGGGACAAAGAGCTGGGTCCTCGTAGTTGTACTCTCCGGAATCCTCGTACTCAGGCTCAACACTCGCGTCTACCCAAAGAGAACAGCACCAAATAAACAAACAGCAAGGTGCAATGCACAAACAAGATGATGCATGGTCATATTAAGGAATGTAGCATGGCAATCCTACGCTAGTCATGTTTCACATGCATTTATTAAGTTATTTAGTATTCTGGACAGAACCTCAATATTACTTATTTGGACATGCATGATCATGGCAAATATGGATGCTTCATGCAAAAACGATGCAAATGCATATGTAGAACGTTGCAAACGGAGTAACGTAGCTCACGGTACGCTCACGGCAAGGTACGAACGTTAACGGAGACAAAACACAAGATGAGGCAATCTCTGGGCTATACCTTGGTGTTCCAAGGATGCCACTGGATAGGTAACGAAAATCTAACAAGAATAGAGCTAAAGATCTAGCAAAACAATGGAGTATAGCTCCCACAAGTCACAAAACAATCCAACACACATTCTGTTCCAAAACAGCAACATGGCATCTTGTCACACACATAGCCAGAGCTTCAGCAGGTCTTAAATCAAATCCAAGGCATGTACAGAAACCTAGCAGCATGCTTAACAATTAATATATCTACACAAACTTGAAAGGAAGCATAGATCAATAGCAATGAAGATCACAAGATGGCATGTTGAAACAGATTTTTAGGACTTAGTGAAAATTCCAGTTTTCTGGAATCTGAGTTAACCAGATGGCATATTGACAGCATGGTTTATATATGCTACAGCAACTTTCATGGCATGAAAAATAACAGGATAGTAGAGGGCAACCTCTACAACAAAACACTAGCACTGAGCATGAGCTATAACACGACAGATCACTTTGTAGCATCCACTCTTCATGGCATAAAAATATTAACAGATTCTCAGATTTAGAAATATTTAGCAAGGGTAAAACTGGGCACATGTTAACAGAATAGCAACTTGACAGCATGTTTTAAATATGATGCAAGAGCTTAATGCTCAAGTTTTTAGCACAATTTAGTAGAGTATGCTGGGCACAACAAAACATGTTCATGCCCCAAACTCAAAGGACCAACACATCCAAGGGAACCATCATCTAAACATAGCAAGAAAAATAACAGATCCAACACTTAGCAATATTTTGAGACATGCAACCAGGGTTATTATCTTAGCATGTAAACAGCAAGGAACCCACTTATCCACAAGTTTATGATGCCAAACAAAAATACCAGGGTCTAGTACCCACAAAACCTAGCATATTCATGTTGACAAGTTTCACATATATTGCATAGAATAAATCATATGAAAATGACAAAATGGCATGTTGGGACAAAATGACATTTTTGCAAACTTGCTCAAATGACAAAACAAATAACACCATTGGATTCCTTGGGAAATTCTACCCCAAAACCATATATCATACTCATATGTTTGCATTTGTAAAATGCCCAAAACCTGAATCGAAAATACACACATGCACTTATAAGTTATTGCCTACCCTATTTGGACATGGTCAAAAATGGCAGTGGCCTGAAATGGCAACAGCCCCAAAACAGATAAAAACAACCAGAGAATACAACACCAAAAAAAAAATAAAAAAAAATAAAAGGGAGGGGACCCACTGGCATAGACACCAGGGCCCTTCTGAGGATGACAAGTGGGGCCAGGGCCCACTGTCATACTCACACACACACACACAAATCAGAGAGCACACACACACAAACCCACAGAGTCACATACGCAGCCACACGGGATCCATGTTGACACACCGGATCCACACACGCCGGCCACAGAAACAACACACACCTACAGAACAGTAAAAATTAAAAGGGCTCGGGGGGGGGATCGAACCCGAGACCTCCAGTGTACGCAGCGGTCGGTCGACCACTACGCCACTCGCGCGCGACTGAACATAAAGGGGCCTTGCTCGTTAAATGCAGACAAAGAGCGCGGTTTTCCTTCTTCCCGAACCAGAGAAAGAGGCGACGGCGAAACGACGACCAGGACGCGACTAGGCGGCTACGCGCGATAAAGAGAGGGGGAAGGAGGAGCTGATGCTCACTGCGGGCTGCTCGAGGACGCGGCGAGGCGAGGACGACGAAGCTGGCGCTGCCTGACGACGCGCAGCTCCAACCACGCGACTAGACGACGGGAAGACGACGCGGGGACGCTCCGGCCTCCCTAGCGCCGGGAACGGGACGCCGAATGCACCAGAAACCCCGCGGACATCTCGGATGCCACGGAGATGCCACCGGCGATGAAGGAGACGACGAAATCGACGGCGGCTCTCTGCTCTCTCTGACGAAACTGAACTTCTCTCTTTCTCTCTTCTCAGCAGAACCAGGAGGAAGAAGGGGAAGGGAAGAAGGTGGCGGCGGCGAGGAGGAGAAGGGGAAACCCTAGGGAGAGGCACGGACGCCGAGGGCTTCTTATAGGCCCTGGAGGCACGCCCTAGCCTCGCCACCTCGGCCACGGCGGGGCCCTGCTCGCTCTCGCTCTGAGAGGGAGCTGGAAAGGGGGAGGACGACGATGACGACTACGGGCGCCGACAGGTGGGCCGCACAGCGCCAGGGTGGACAGCGAGCGAACGGGTGAGCGGTCTGCGGAGGCTGCTGGGCTGCGGCTGTGGAGGCCCAAAGGACCTCCCTCTCTCTCGCAGGAAAACAAAACATTCTAATTTTAAAAAAAACCAGAGAAGCAAAAAAATCACAGAGGCCAGAGAGAAAAGTTTTTAAAGAGAAGAAATACATTTTTGGGATCACAAAAATGCATACTATTTTATAAAAATAAAAATGGCATTTTTAGAACCACAAAATAAAATCATATTTTTTTTAATAGAATGCAATCTGTTTTTGATGCTTTAGGGTGTAAAAACTTCAAGAAGGAACAGGAGCTGGTTTAGAATTCAATTTAGAATATTTCAGAAATGATCAACATTTTTAACAGGTGAAAACAGCAAGTAATTATTTGACATGGGGATATTTTGAATAAGAAAGAAGAGGGGATAGTTTATTAGATGGGAGGGAGTAGCACTCCAAACAAAGAAACACATGCACTCACTCCACATCACATACACTCCCAACAACACCACCTCACATCACAACAACACAACCACAAGCATGGCAATAATTAATATGCATTTGGTATGGTGAGCATGATGCATGATGCATGAAATGACCATGAGGCAAGGTTGATGATCAACACAATGGCAAAACATGAAGGTCCACATGAGAATGATTACAAATAAGGCAAGAATACACTTGGGCTGTTACAGCGCCCTTGACTCTTTAATAGATGGCATCGAGTAATTGTACTGTAACAGTATTTATTTGTGTAATGATTCTATGTATCAAAGTACGTTACATCATTGTATGCTCGGATCTACAATGTAATACTTTGTTAACCGGCCATCGGCTTCTGCCTTCTCGGCCAATGGACGAGGAGTGTTTCCTACTTTTGGTGCCAGTACGAGGGCAAAGCTTTACGGAGAACAAGGCAATCTGGCCATAAGGTTCCAAAAAGAAAGTTAAGCAGAGAGATATGTTATATTACTTTTTAACGTACGAAACATCTTCCGAGAAAAATAGTTTCTCTATCAGTTCCTTTTCTCAGGTTATCATGTTCACCATGATGATGTAACCCAACATCCGATCTATATGGAAAAAATTGTAAGGTTACTTCGGGGGAAAGTCCCGTAATCTTTGGCTTTTTTAAAAACCAAAATTTTCACCTCCGTCGTTGCCGACCAATTATATTCTTAAGATTGCTAGCTTTTGGCTTCAACCGTCCGAGGTACTAACCCAGATAACCCGGAAGTAACAATCGCAGATGTGCTACCTTTACCCCTTAGCCGAACAATCGGGAACGTAAGGGATAAGCACAGGAGCCAGGCAACCCAGCTTGGCCAAATCTTAAGTCAAATTGATGCATATTGTGGCTTTAGAACGATGATAACGGAAGGCAGCATACATATAGGGAACATGAATGCATAAAAAATGTGGTCTTTTAATTGAAGCCCCCAAGACAGTATGACGAACACTTTAAAGGTATCTGAAGTAATTTATTGTACCTCGGTTTGACCGAGCACTGCCTATTAAAATAAAGCTTTGACTAGCTCAAAAAAGGGTTTCAATGAAATAATAATGAAAAACTTATGCTATCTATAGCTAGAGACACTGAAAAGAGAAAAAGAGACTTCTGTTTTAACCGTAAAAACATTGAAGCCGCGCAGCATTCCATGGGTTCAGCTCCAGTCGGTTGTCCTTGGGATCTCGGATGCGATATGCCCTTCCAGTGAGTACCTGATCAATTATAAACGGTCCCTTCCATTTGGCTAAAAGTTTATGCTTCTGCTTCTCAGGATGGTGTCGTAGTACCAGGTCTCTGACATTGAATGCCTTTGCCCGGACCTCCCGGCTCTGATAACGCCTTGCCTGCTGCTGGTAAAAAGTAGAACATGCCCGAGCTACATCACGCTCCTCCTCAAGGGCATCTAGGTCATCCTATCTGTCGAGCTCGGCCTCCCGCTCTTCGTACATGTGCACTCGAGGCGCGTCATGAATGAGATCGCTTGGGAGAATGGCTTCAGCCCCATTGACCATAAAGAAAGGTGTGCAGCCCATGGATAGATTGGGCATGGTGCGCTGGCCCCAGAGTACGGAATCAAGTTCCTCTACCAATGACAGTCGGGCTCTGTTAAACCTGTTCAACCTGTCCATTGGACTGGGGGTGATATACCGAGGCATAATCAAGCTTAATGCCCATTTTTGCACACCATGCTTTTACTTCCTTGCCAGTGAAATTGGACCCATTGTCCGTAATGATGCTGTGGGGGACACCGAAATGGTGAACCATGCCGGAAATGAAATCAAGTACCGGCCCCACTTTGGCTGAGGTCACTGGTTTTGCCTCGATCCATTTTGTAAATTTGTCTACCATAACGAGCAAATACTTCTTTTTCCTGCCCCCCCCTTAAGCGGGCCGACCATGTCAAGCCCCTAGACCATGAACGGCCAGGTAATCGGAATAGTCCGAAGAGCTGTAGGGGGCATGCGACTTTGATTAGTGAAAACCTGACATCCAATGCATCTTTGGACCAGTGTTTTTGCGTCTGCTCTGGCCGTTGGCCAGTAAAATCCGGCTCGGAAAGCCCTGCTTACCAGGGCCCGAGGTGCAGCATGATGGTCGCCCATGCCGGAGTGAATTTCTGAAAGTAGCCTCTTGCCTTCCTCCTTGGATATACATCTTTAGAGTACGTCCGTGACGCTTTTCTTATATAATTCGCCTTCATGGACCTGATAAGCCTTGGATCGTTGGATGATCCGACGTGCATCGGTTTGGTCCTCGGGCAGCTCTTTGCGGAGTAAGTATGCGAGAATTGGTACGGTCCATGGCGCAATCACCGCCATGATCTCGTGAGCCGAGGACGTCTCTTCGACAGCCGAGCCCCCAATTATCTCCTCGTCTTGTTCAATGGCAGGAGGTATGACCCCTCCGGAGTCTTTTGATTTGACAACCTTATCCCCTTCTTGCCAAACTACGGATGGTTTAAATAGCTGTTCCAGGAAGGTGTTCTCGGGAATTTGTTCGGGTTTGGCGCCCATTTTGGCAAGAATATCGGCAGCTTGATTGCTGTCTTTGGGGATATGGTGGAATTCCAGCCCCTCGAATCGGGCTGAAATTGCTAAAAAGGTGTTTCGGTACGCTGTCATCTTCGGATCCTTTGCGTCGAACTCGCCGTTAACTTGAGAGATAGCGAGATTAGAATCTCCTCGGACCTCAAGACGCTGGATCCCCATAGAGGCAGCTATCCGAAGACCATGCAGTAAAGCCTCATATTCGGCTGCATTGCTAGAATTGGTGTACATAATTTGCAGTACATACCGTATGTTATCCCCAGTTGGTGATGTGAGAACTACTCCAGCCCCTATGCCAACAAGCATTTTGGAGCTGTCAAAGTACATTGTCCAATGGGAATAGGTACTGTGCTCTCTAGGGAGCTCAACTTCCGTCTATTCTGCCACAAAATCCGCTAACACTTGAGATTTAATGGCTCGACGTGGCCGGTATGTGATTTCGAAGGGTAGGAGCTCGATTGCCCATTTAGCAACTCTTCCCGTGGCATCCCGGTTATTGATTATATCATTAAGGGGTACCTCGGATGCCACCGTGATCAAGCACTCCTGAAAATAATGTCCTAACTTCCGAGAAGCCATAAAGACCGCATTGGCTACCTTCTGGTAATGGGGATACCTGGTTTTACACAGGGTAAGTACCTCGGAAACATAATACACGGGCCTTTGAACCTGGAGCTTATGTCCTTCAACGTCGCGCTTGACGATAAGTACTGCGCTGACGACTTGGTTTGTAGCCGAGATGTATAGCAACATCGGCTCTCCTGGTCCAGGTGCTGCCAGTATAGGGTTGGTAGCGAGGAGTGTTTTGATTTCCTCCAATGCGGCACCTGCCTCACTAGTCCGTTGAATTTTTTTGGTTTGCTTTAGTAGCTTGTAGAGAGGTAAGGCCTTTTCTCCGAGACGAGAGATGAAACGGCTCAGAGCGGCCACGCAACCTGTTAGTCTTTGGACATGCTTGAGCTCCGTAGGAACTTCCAATCTGGCAAGGTCTCGTATTTTGTCAGGGTTAGCCTCTATTCCTCGATGGGAGACAATTGAGCCGAGCAGTTTGCCAGCTGGTTGTGGCACCCCGATCCGCTTTGGAGCTGGGGCCTTCGCACGTCAGCCCTGGATAACACCTGACGCACGACAGGTCCATGGTACAGCATTCCAAGCACAAAATATGTTTTATTTACATGAAATAGAGTATTACATCACTGAGGGATACAAGGGAATGCATAGCACTAAGGCTATCTAAGTGGCGGCGGAACTCTTGGTTTAGCGGCACGACATCTCTGGCTGGGCTCCACAACTCATAGGACTGGCATGGTTACGGTCTAGCACGACAAGTCTTCTCCTGCAATCTGGTCACGTGCAAGGCCAGGTGAGTACTTTGAATGTACTCGCAAGACAACCAAATACATAGCATCCAAACAAGCAGATGACAAAGCAAGCCCTATGCTCATACATAAATTTACCTCATGGCAAAAGATAAGCATGGCATGATATTAGCAAGTAACGTGCATCAAGCAAATCATATCACAGCATATCAAAGCATATCATGGTAGATCAAGGCATAACATGGATCATCATGGCATGGCATAGTTGTATCTACAAGACATGAATGATACTATGCTGGAAAGTAAATTACCATTACCTCCCGTGGAGAGTTAAAGTAATATGTTGTTCGTTTACCAGATTCACTGCCACTGCCTTTCTGGGCTAGCTCATGACTCACTGAGATCTCATCTCATGATCATGTCTGAAACAACTCCGTGACTTCTCGCGACTATCTCATAGTCCAAGTCACCACATTTACTTTGTAGCACATTCTTTAACAATATTATTATATCAGGTTTATCCTCCATGTCGACAGAGACCAGATAGTGTGACCTAGTACGAACTGTGTCCATAACCGAGGACGCGGCTATCGATAGATTATACACTCTGCAGAGGTTAGTACACAGTACCCACACCACGGAACTCATGGCCTCGTACTCCCATTCGGGTGGACCAACGACGTTCCGACAAAACCAATCTATTGCATGACACTCTCCCGGCCACTCCGACAAACTCCCCTTTGGGCTATGTCATGGGTGACCCCGATGTCAACTCGTGACATCTGCCACCTCTGTGGCTGCCACCGTCGTGGCCAAACAAAACATCGTCCCAAACGGGGACCTGAGATCAATACCAAAACTGGGTACACAAGGTTATGGCCGCCTACCGGGCCAGGGTAGCACGCGCACATAACCTTCCCTCATTGGAGGTACCGGCGAGAGGCATGACAATAGACCGAATTAGGGCCTCCCCATCCAGGCAGGTGTGACTGCACTGGTGAGCTCGATTCGGTGGCACTATGACACGATCCAGCCGATGGAGGGGGTTGTTGTTATTAACACATGTTCTCGTCATCTCCATCATTTTACCATATCATCAAGATTATAAGCAAGAATAGCATGAATGCATTAATGACCATGTTTACCAAACTTATGAAGTACATAGCATATATGACATATGTATCATGGAAATGGTATGACAGGATCCCGATAGCATTGACAACATGGTATGAGATACATGCACAGTATTAACGTGATATTATCAATAAAAACATTATCGCTAACATGGCAGAAGCTAGTATGAAGTTTGGTACTAGCATGACATGGCGAGCAATACTAACATATACCACAGTTGCTGACAAAAACATCATATGAATATACTGCAGCTACACACGCATAGGGTTCAAGCAAAGTCAACATGCAAGTCCGGTGCTCATGATAAGAGGTTGGCTTGCCTTGGGGTGGATGAATACACCGGGTGAAAGTGCGACGATCCACTGGAAACGAGTCACCGGAACCGGTGCTCTCGAGAGAGGCCTGGATTCGAGGAAGGGCAGAGATGGCATTTTCAGCATGTGACAACATTATGAAAATGGCACCATCGGAACGGGCTCGACGATCTAAGAACGTGGGCTTTGGAATTACCTCAATCAGATTTACGGTCGCGAAAATATGACCGTTCGTTCATTAGGCATAAAACAGACAGAAAACTGTCCGTTTCTGCCATTAACGGGTGAAGGTTCACAAAATAACGGTGTCGGTGGCGGCTGGGCTGAAAGCGCATTTTACGGAATACGCTTCCACACAGAGAAAGCGTATTTCAATGCGAGGCCGAGGCAGAATACGTTTTCCCAAGGGGAAAGCGCATTTCTCCGAATACGTCTTCATTAAAACCAGTCAACGGGCCCGCCAGGTCAATGATGTGAGGATGACGCATGGGGCCTACCATGTCTCCTTCCTCTATCCTTCGGGTCGTCTCCTTCTCCGCGATAGAGGTAGGGGAGGGCCTCGGCCGCCGGCCTAGCCATCGCCTCACCGCTCCAGAGGGCCGGCCGGCGGGCTCGGGAGCTCGGCCGCTCCTCGCCGCACCCGTGGGTGGACGCGGGGCCGGCTGGGGCTGCCCACAACACCAATGCCGTGGCTCGGGCGCCACGGCCGGAGATGGCCGAGGACGGGTGACGCCGGCAGGGCTCTTCCACCGAAGCTAGGGGCGGTGGCGTTTCGCGGGCGTCGAGGGGGGGGGGGGTCGAGGGCACAGAAGAAAAGGGAGGGGAGGGCCAGGAGTTGGAGCTAGCCGCGGGGATCGGCGACGGCCCTCTCGGCCATTGGAGGGGAAGAGAAGCTCCGAGGCTCGGGGAAGGCTGAGTTGGCGAGGAGGAGCTCGGGAGCACGCCTAAAAAGGCCACGGAGAAGGCTTGGGAAGGGATGAGGAGCTTGCACGCGGCTCGGCAATGTGGCGGCTCTCCGGTGGAGAACACGGCGCCGGCGCGCGCGGCCAGGAGCTACGGGACGAGGAGAACAGGGGCACAGGCGACGCGGGGGAGGGCGTGGCGCGCCGTGGCGAGCTGGGCGACCGTGTGGACCTCCCAAAGGGGTCCAGATGCACAGGGCACGCGGTTTGCAGGTAACGACGCGCTCTACGCGTGGTCACCGCGTGCCCACAGTGTTCCCCACGCGCACTGGCCAGCCCAAGCGTGTCTGGCGAGTAGATCACTCCCCCAGTAGCTGCTAAACGCAAAGAAACGATACCCATGGCCCACGATGTGACCACATGAGACACAAAGCCTAAACAACAGCAAAATGTTTGATTGAATGATTAGGCAGTGCATAGTTCCATTAGACCTGGAATTTGCAGGAGGGTAATGATCTACTAAGGTGATCATTTTACGAAAATCCCAGCTCAGAAAGATGAGGCTATCTGGTACTTCCTTTGCAAAGTGTCCAACTGGCCAGAAATAGAAAGGAGGGTGCTGGGGAAAAATGGCTAGATGGAAATGGCCTAAATTTGGTGGAGACTAATTTTTTAGGCATATGAAGGCACTGTAAAAGTTTCATACCATTTGGATAAATAAAAATGGTACTTCCTTCACAATGCTGACATCTGAACAGAAACTTTGGAAATTTGCTGAGGAAAATTGGCTGGGCAAATAGAGCTGAATTTTGGCATGTGACAATAATTTGGATATGGAAGAGTGGTCAAAATTTTTGAGGGCAATCAAGAAAGTATAAATAGCACTTCCTTCACACAGGTGAAATCAGAACAGAAACTTGAGAAAATCATAGAAAAATATTGGACAGATGAATTGAGCTAATTTTTGGTTTGCAGTAGTAATATACCCATATGCACTACCCTGCAAAATTTCAGCTCAATTGGATCAAGGAATCAAGCACTTCCTTCACAAAGTTTTAGACAAGGCAAAAACTTGTATTGGATCATGTGCTTAAATTTTGAACTATGGAACATGGGGTTTGGATGGAAATGGTGAAGATATATCCAGGAGAAGCTCCACAAATTAATTGGGAATTTTCCTGGCTACCAAAATGGTAGTTCCTTCGAAAAGTGGCAAAGAGACAATATTGGCCCTGTCAAGGAAAAGGGAATTTTCCTTATTTAAATTTGGCCAATATTTTTACCAGAGCTTGGGATAGTCACAAAGATCATCTCCACAAATTTTCATGAAATTTAGAGATGTCTATTTATCCTTCTGGATTTAATTTCTCAGAAAGGCAGGAAAAGGAATTAATCCCAGATGAAAAATATTGCATATGACTTGGCAATATTTTTGCACATCCAGGGTTTATAGGTGTAGGAAGATCTCTGGGAATTTTTGGAGGATCAACAGAGCATGGGAAACGATGGCTCCTTTGTAATCACAAAGGCAGGGTTTCAAATTCCAAATGTTGGAATTAGGGTTCTGATGAGATTTTGGGTGATGCAGATGGGTCTTGGACAACATCAAAGACATGGACAAGGTTCTGAAAAGTTGAAAATTGCCTGGATTCACCTGATCATCCAGCAAACTCCGGAGAAAGATTTTGAAAAAGAAAGCTTGGAAAGGAATAACAACACAAAAATTGATAACCCAATTTTTGGGGTGTTACAAACCTTCCCCCCTTAAGAGAATCTCGTCCTCGAGATTCCTAGGGTTAAAACAAGATGATTTCCACTCCTGGGAAAAACCTCTGGGTTAGCTGTTAACACTTCGGTCAGACACAACTGAGTTGGGGTACCGATAATTGATACACCCAGGGAGAGACATGTAACACCCCGATTTTTGGCCCTTTCTTTTTCTTTTGGTTCTATTTGGTTTTTGCTCTGGTTTTCTTTTTGGAGCAGTTCTATGGACTTAAAATCGGGGAGGTCATCATTTCTGCTTCTCCCAAGTAGTATTACATCTTTGCATCTTTCCCAAGATCATGGCCTCTCTATACTACCCCAACTCCAAAATTCTTTTTTAGGGAATATTCCTTTTCTCATTAAAGGAATAACCCTATTTGACCTAGGTTGTGAAGCAACCTATATTTCTGCCATTCCAAAAATTTCCAAATAATTCTCATAAATTCTCTGGATCATATATTCCCCAAATATGTCCAAACTCTTCCCTGCCTAGTTCAAAAATAATTCAGGAATATTCCTTTTCCATTCTGTCCAGTTTGGCACTTTGTGAAGGAAGTGCTATTTGTATTTTCTTGATTGCCCTCAAATTTTTTGAGCACTCTTTCCTACCCAAATCATTACCACATAACAAAATTCAGCTCCATTTGTCTAGTGAATCTTCCTCAGCAAATTCCCAAAGTTTCTATCCAGTAAGAAGCTTCATGAAGGAAGTACTAACTAGGAGTATCCAAATGAGTTGAAATTTTTCCAGGTTATTCATATGCTCAAATGATTACCCTCCACCAAATTTTAGCTCCACCCAACCATCTATGTGGGCACACCATCTAATCTTTGGTTCTGGTCGGATTTTCAGTGTATGAAGCAACTACATTTTATATTGCTTCAAAAATTCTGAGATTAATCCAGGACCTAAATATCCCTATATCCTTTGAGCATGCCAAATTTAACATTAGTTTGCCTATCCATTTGCTCTACAAAATTTCCACAAAGTTCTGTGCAGAAAGGACCTTTGTAAAGGAAGTACCATCTAGGTATTTCCAAATGGCATGAAATTTTGCCAATATCTGCATGGTCCTAAATCATCATCCTATACCAAATTGCAGCTAAATCCCACACTCCATGTGAGTGCATCTTCCTGATCCAGTTTCTGTGCTGTTTTGGGCAGTTGTATAACAACTATCTTCAAAACTTATCCAAACCATCTCAAAATTCCCAGGACTGTAGTCCTTCCTACCTTAAACCCTTGAGACATCCCCTCTGGTCCATTGGTCAAGTAACTTGACCACAACTTCTAACCCAAGTTGACTACAGAAACTTTCATCTGATGCATCCCATCTGCCCACAGTCACTTTGATCGATCCACTCATCAGGGAGGCTGTAGGATGGATGGCCAACACTGTGGACATTGTGTCCCAGGACAACACTGTGGGCACGCGGGCGCGCGTGCTCTGCGTGCAGCGAGCGCGCTCTAGGTGTCACCGAGCTGCGGGATTCTTCCTCTCGGCCACGTCCTCGCGTCCGCTGGCGCCGCACTCCCTCTCCGGCGTCCACCTGGCCGCCTAGCCCCGTCCCCCTCCTGCTTTCTCTCTCCTCGCGCCACGGCGGCTCTGTCGTCGCCGCACACGCGCGCACAGTGCGCTAGTGCCCGACCGCGCGTGCTCTGCCATCCCGCGTCCGCTTTCTGCCATCCCGCGTCGCTGGCCCGCCTCTCACCCTCTGTCCCGTCGCTGCCCAAGCACGCACGCGTGCCTGGACCCCTCGCCGGAGCTCCCCATCTGGTCGCGGCGGCATCTGGACGGGCACCTCTCCCCCGCCTATATAAGCCGTCCCCGACCACGGCTCGTCTCACCACTCCACTTCCTCCTCACCTAATCGACCCCAGCGCCACCCAGCTGATCCCCGGAGCTCTTCTTCCTCCTCTCCGGCCAAAGCTCCGCCGTTCGGCTACCTCCTCCTCGAGCTCATTCCGAGCCACCCCAGACCCAGCTGAGTCCACCATCGAGCTCCCCTTGCCACTCTGGTCCTCCCCAGCCTCTCTCTTGAGTCAATCGTCGCCGGAAACGTCGACCTCGCCGGCGCCCGAAGTCTGTTGCCGCCGGAGAGCTTGATTCCGACGTCGTCCGGCCACCATTCCTTGAGCCACGGGTACCGGTGTGCTCGCCGCGAAGTGCCCGATCCATCCCCTCCATCTCCCTGCTCCGGCGCAGCCTCCTCGCCGCCGTACGCCGCCGGTAAGCGCCGCCGCCCTCTGTCTCCCCTCCCTCCCTTTAAATCTGACAGCCCGGCCCCACCCGTCAGCCGCAGCGAGGCAACCCGAAATATTTTTCAAGTGGAGGCGTAATCTGGCTTTACGTCTTCGACGTGGCCTCCTGAGAAAATTCAAGAAATTCGTTTCTAAATCTATTTTAATTCAGATTTACCAAACTTTGACTTGAATAACTCCTAAACTACAAGTCCAAATGAACTGATTCTTTTTGCAACATTTTTCTTTTGAGCTCCTCTATTTACTGGTAGAGTTTGGTATTTTTTATCTTTTGTCTAGAATTTCTGGACAGAAGTATTTGCATTATGTGATATTTATATATGTTTGCAAAAATATTTTCAGAGTGTTTGTGGTGTGTTGATGAAGACCAGGAGCTCTTCCCCTCCCTTTTGGAGCAAGGCAAGCCACACCCTCCATTTGCATGATTGCAATGCAATGTCATGGATTGTTTAACTCAATTTGCTTAATATTGCATTATTTAGAAATGATTTGTTCATGGCATTATGAGTGGATATCATGTGAGTTGGCTACTGCCACGCTGATGCTTGGATCTCTAGGACTAATGTTTGGTAGAATGAGGATTGCATGTTACTTCGGGGTTGCTAGTAGCAGTAGTCATGCTTTATTTATGGTCATATTGAATATATTACTTTTTGGAGTTCATAATAACTAGCGGAGTTACCCGCGCATTTGCGCGGCTAGATATAAATTTGTTGGTTTCGATTCTCAAGAAAAATGCTCTCTGCTGTGAGTCTTGTACACTTTTTATAATTCAAAATAAATAAAAAATATTTTTATAAAATCATTTTGTCTAATGAGTTATTAGGATATTAGGAACACGCCGAAAAAAGATGTTAGAAGCATTAAATGCAAATATGCTTAGATATAATTTTCATTGTGGGCTTAAAGATTTAAATATTGTTACTATCTATGGTTTTAGCATTGCACATGTGTGTATGTGTGTGTGTGTGTCTATAAATATATATAAGGTAGTTTCTTAAGAACTATTATTACTTTGTTAATTAAATGCTTACGGTAGTCTCCATGAAATTGTTAATGAGCTAAGCATAATTCTTCGGTCAAGAAGCAAGATCAAATTTGTTTTATTCTCCTACCTTTAATGATTGTAAGAACTCTTGTAGTCTCTCATCTCAAGCAATATTTTCTTGCTATTGTTCATATTTGTGCTACTCGGCTTGTGACAACAGTCCAGGCTAGCCCCATTGAAAGGTATGCCTCATCTGTGGAGTTCACCACGAAACAACTCTAGTGATTGGCGACAGTCTTGTAAATGTTTGAGGCTGTCCCACCAATGTATGTATGTAAGACGTGACATGCCATGTGTACGTGATTCCCACACAAACTGAATTGAAGGATGTCTAAACCATAATATACAGGGCGTGGCAAATAGAAAATGAATCATTCTAGATTGGTGAAACAATGTTTGGTACTAACAACTCTTGTGTGATCAGATAAAATTCTCTTTTTGTGAGGAGTGTGAACAGATAGTTACATGATTACAAAGGAGAAGTACACTCTTGATTCAATTGGAAAAAACATTTGAATTCTAAACGGCAGCTATTGCAAATCCCTTACGTCAAGTGCATGTATGCACATACTACTTATGGCAGATTTGTTTCCGTCCACTACACGTGACGTGCATGCATGTACTTTGTACTTATCGGTGTATGTTAGCTAAACTTGATAAAATTTTGTAGGGTATTCTCGGTACCGAACTCAAAGTAGTACTGTGCAAAACAAAATTATCTGGCAAACCTTTCACTCCTTTACCATATATTATGGATGTACTCAAAAATAATAATTTCATTGTTTTTATTTTGTTACCTTACGATATTTGGTAGATTATACAATTTCAATGTTGTCAAATAAATATATAGAAATATACATTATTTTTTATCTGCAAATGTTTGTCAGATCGTTCTAGCTAGATAGTAGAATGAATTGTTATCGGCCTTAAAAGCAAACAAAAAAATATTTAGTAGTATTTATCAATGGACAAAGAATATTCTTAAATATATATAAATACGTGTTCAAGATCATATTGATGCTTATAAGTTCACCCGTCAAAGGGTTGATCGAATCTCACTCATTATTCTCGCTATAATATTTCGGGTTTAATTGTCCTCTTACGGTTAATCAATCCACTTCTTCGATGCCCGAACATTCAAAAGATGGTTGTTAATTGTACAGATGGAATTCGATGAGAAGTAAAAGATTTGACTATATAACAATTCACGTTAAAGCTGTTAGTACTAAAGATGCTTCGAAGACATGTTTAAATGGATGCATCTTCACCCTAAAATAAAGATGCATGCATCTAAACGCACATGGAGTACACACGGATATTACACAAATCTGAATTTTACCAACGTTGTGTCTGCCGTCTTTCAATCAGTTGTGTGACATGATGTTGCGGTGCGTTGAAGGCATTACCATCGTGCCTCGAATACGTCTGATATTCGAGGGTTTGTGGCCTCCTGATGCGTCATCTGCCCAGCATCATAGCACTGTGGATGCAAATCTGTTTGTACTAAGGAAGCTACGAAGACATGTTAAGATGGATACGTCTAAACACACATTTTATTTTGAGGATCACGTCTAAACACACATGGTGTGCACATAGATATTATGCAAATCTAAATTTTACCACATTGTTGTCTGTCGTCTTTCGATCTATTGTGCATCATGACGTTGCGGGTGTGTTGAAGGCACTACTATTGTGTCTCGAATCCGTCGGGTATTCGCGCATTCGTGGGCTCGTATTGGATGCATCATCCGCCAAGCATCATAGCGCCGTGGATGCATATTTGATATGTAGCTGTGGATGCACCGTGGTCTGGCTTCAGATTTGCTGGGCGTTGAACGTCGCCGCATGTGCTGAGGATGCCCATGTTGTGTCCTGGCGTGTGCTGGCAATTTTCTTTGGTCGGTGTGCCTGGTTGTTTTGCCTCTTTATATATTATAGGAGTACATGATAGTGCAGCTTTGCCGAGTCCTGATGGCTATGCAAGTATATGTGCTTCCGGATGCGTATGTACTCAATGAAAATCAATCAGGTAATTGTGCGTACGTGTGCTACTCGTCTTTTATTTTTCTTTTATTTTTATTTTTTGATTGACTGCTTAGGATGGAAATCAATCAGTTGCGTGCCAGTGTCCGACTCTCCTTTTCTTTTTGTTTTTGACAGGGCGTGTGCTACTCCTTGCCAGAAATCAGGCTCTTTGGTACACGTACATGGTGACGGAGTGTTATATGTCTATAGTTGACTCGTTTTCCTGACGCTGGTTGATTGGCTCTTTGGTACACGTACGTAGAGGCCAAGTGTTATACGTCTAGTTGATTAGTTTTTTTAATTGATGGTCCGGTTAATTGTCTCTTTGGTACACGTACATAGTGGCCGATTGTTATACGCCTAGTTGATTGGTTTTTTTTACGGGTTGGTTGATTGGTTCTACGGTATATACATCTATGAATCTTGGCCGTTCAAATTACTTAACTCTAGAGTGATAAATCATCACCGTTCGTTTTCTATCGTTTTAATAATATAATAGATAGATGATGTGGGTATATTATGCTTTGGATTTTGGATGGATATTGCTATGATTTGAATCACGGGTTGATATGTAACAGTGGTCTAACAGTTCTATCACAGATTTATTTTGGGGACAAATTCCGTCATTTTGTTGGTCAGGTGCCACCGAATCGAGCTCACCAGTGCAGCCACACTTGCCTGGATGGGGAGGCCCTAATTCGGTCTATTGCCATGCCTCTCGTCGGTGCCTCCAACTAGGGAAGGTTATGTGCTCGCGCTGCCCTGGCCCGGTAGGTGGTCATAACCTTGTGTGCCCAAGTTGTGTTGTACCCGGGTGTCCCCGTTTGGGACGAGAGTGTTTTGTTTGGCCACGACGGTGGCAGCCACAGAGGTGGCGGATGTCACGAGTGACATCGGGGCCACCCAGGACATAGCCCAAAGGGGAGTTTGTTGGGAGTGGCCGGGAGAGTGTCATGCAATAGATTGGTTTTGTTGGAATGTCGTTGGTCCACCCGAATGGGAGCACGAGGCCATGAGTTCCGTAGTGTGGGTACAGTGTACTAACCTCTGCAGAGTGTAGAAACTATTGATAGCCGCGTCCTCGGTCATGGACACAGTTCGTTGTAGGTCACACCGTTCGATCAACACTCACAATGATGGAATGACTTATATTATGCTTTATAGTTATATGTAAGCAAGCATCAGTTTGGCAGGAGGCCGATAATGATGTTGGGGTGATCTTGAGGATGATCATCGGATTGTGACGTGGTCAGGTGGTGATCACGAGGATTTATTTGACCACGAGGTGATCGAGAGGATGTTTCGCTTGGCCAGGTAGCCAAGAGTGTGCTGGTTCTTGTGACCCAAAATGATGGTTCATCTGTGATTCTAGTCTTACCTTATTACCTTGAGTAATATTTACTTCTAGTTGGTAATAAGTTAACTTGTTAATGCCATGTTGTTGTTTTGCCTTGATGCTTTTGCATGTTGTGAGCTTGCGAGTACATTCAAAGTACTCACCTGGCATGTCATGCCAGATTGCAGGTGATGCAATGCTTGATTGCTTGTCGAGGATTTCCGTTCGTGCGAGATAGACCGTGTCCCAGCCAGAGTCCCTGTGGAGTGGAGTTCACCACCGTCGTCGTCGTTCCGCTGTTACAAGTTGTTCCACTGCTAGCATAGAGCTACCTTAGCAGGCGTAGTGTCGCCGTGCCATTGTAACCTTTGTAATAGCAGACCTTTGTACCTTTATCTTTTGTAATGAGAGCTGATTTGTTCTATACCAAGCAGCGCCGTATTCCAGAAGACTTGGTCTCTGGGCTGGAATACGGGGCGTTCCGGTCCCTCTGAGCCGGGGTGTCACAACTGTTGGTATTAGAGCAGGTCTGGCTGTAGGACACCCTAGTCAACGCGATCGTTAGAAACCGGCAGTGTAGAGTTCTGGTTGTTTGCTGCATTTGATTGCTGCACTTGGTTGTTGCATAGCATGCATATAGATTCCATCTTTCTTCTGACCATCTATTCCTATTGAGTTCAACGCAGCCCCTGCACCGCTCAGCTTCGCAGCCCTACTTCATGATGTGTGGCATAGTCTCTATCCCAATGGAGAGATGCCGCGGTACCAAGTGTTTGAGGTTCAGCTTGGAGGCAGATTACTGGAGTATTTTGCCCATGTTTTTCTGGAAGCTAGGATCCCTATTGGAAGATGTACCTACAGATTCCATGTTGGATATGGTGCCACTCCAGATCGCGCAGTTCAACTCACAGCCCTGGTAGGAATTACGGGTCTTCGTCATCAAGAGCTGGTGATGCAAGAAAACCGTGCCTACTCCTACTACCCCACCATAGCTGAGAACCCCAGGCGAGTCAGGTTCCCATCTACTCGGCCTAATGATGATGTGGCCATCCCCGCCATGTCCCGGTTCATGACGGCCGAGTATATGCTGATTGCGGAGCTAGTCCGAGACGCGACCCGGGCCAGGAGATTGCTCGGTGCTGCAATGGCTCCACGCTCATTGCCTCCTTCCTCGGCTCCCGCACCTCCTCTATGGCTCCACCCACCCCTCCACCAGCTGCTTCGTCAGCTACCCAGCTTTAGTTTGTTCGTAGTGCAGTAGTATCCGTATAGCTCATGTTGCATCAGTTGTAGTAGCATGTATGAGGTGTGCGTTGAGTAGTGATGAATGCAGTATCGCTTGTGGATGCTTGTATGTCTGTTGTGTGCCGTTATTCGATTGAGTTATTTTCTCTGTTGTTTCTTTTGGGCCTTTGGTGTTACCTTATTTCCCCTCTTATGAAAGTTGCTCATCAATCGCCACCGGAACCCGAAGAAATGAGGATCTCGGTTATTTGGAAGCTCAGCTAAACAGTATGGCACCCTCAGTTGACTGCACTATATTGGGAATATGAATGATAGCCTGGATTTATTATCAACATCAAGTTTACATCAGTTGCGTAACCTCTACAGCAGTAATGATCAAGCCAGCAGGAAAACAAGTCAGGTACAAGGTCAACAGTATATTTTCCATCGAAGGTATGAATATATATAAAGTTTTGTTTCAGCCACGGGTGGAAGTTGAGAAATGTTATACTACGAAAGAAAGACAGAAGGGGCTGTGAGATCAACCTTCAACAAGAAAGACAGTCAGGCGATTCTTTTATACACATGACCAACATCAACAATGTTATAGGTATGGATACATCATTCCGTCCGCGGATCACAGCACGAAGCTTCTGGTATAAGGAGCTCAGCCTTCATCCACATGATACGGGAAGGAACCTATGATGCAAGGCTCCTCAAGTTCCCTCTGTACGACACATGGACAGCTTCCTGCCCAAGATACACAGTTTTCCACAACAAGATATCTTGATACAAGCTTCCGGCAAAAGGAAATGAATCTTCCTCAGTAAGCAATCAGAGGAGAAGCTTCTCAGGCACGGAACCCATCCTCCTCCAGCACGCTACCACGACTAAGCTTCAAGCGTAAGGCATCCAGCCTTAACAGCAAGCAATCCAGTTTTCTTCAGTAGGGCACTACACACGGTCATCAGTACCGCTACAAGATATTACACAGTGAGTTGGTAGTATATGACAGGCAACTTCAGAATCCGGTCCGTAACAGTGTTGGTAGAGACCCGTCAGAACATATGTCTTTTCCGGGAACCTTGTATATAACTTCAGCGTTCCGTATGAATGGGGAGCATGCATCCCAAGCTGTGCACGCCCCTCATACGAAGATACAACTGTGTTCACACAAAAGAAGGTCAGGATGCAACAATTATCTAATTCGTGTCAGAGGAAGCAATGTCAGAGATACGTCTCATGTGAATTAACAAGTGGTGAAGCAGACAAGCTTGAAACAACAGTTTTGACAACAACTATAAAGGTTAGTTTTTCAGCACCGAAAAGGGTGGTATCACGGACTCTCGTTTCAACCTTGTCTGATCAACTCGAATCACGCACTGTGTACCAACTATATGGTATGTCTGTGAGGACTCGTTTCATGCGCAAGAACAAGGGATGATAATGAAACCTTGCACCAACAACAACTATGGTCATGAGAAGAACCGAGGATAAGTAAAGGTGGCCCAGTTCTTTCCGCAAGGGATTCTGACAGAGAAAGTACTGACAATCAAGGAGTAAGTCTAACAACAGGAATATGATAATTACCGCACGACCGACAGGGCCTGAGTATCCAAGTCAGATTGAGACCATGATCAACATCGACATGCACTCAGAGGCCTATCCTGTTCCATAAGGACCTCAGGTCATGATTAACCGGTTTGTTCAGTTACATATGCGTAGGAGGGCCAGTGTGAAATATACAAGTAGATCTTATCAGATGCGAGAATCTTTATTCACTTCAGCATGTTGATCTCAGCGACCAGGATAAAATATCTCGCAGCCTTGTAACACCGATGACAATACCAACAACATGGGTAAGTCAAGAGCCGAGTACCTAGCTCAGATCAGGTGCTCGCACTGGTGGAACTGAGTACAAGGACAATCTGTCATGAGAAATATTCTCCCAGCGGTGCAACCATCAGTCCAGACTCGAGATGCTACGATTTGAGATTGCAAGCCCAAGACAAAGAGACAAATCCCGATGCTGCAGTATCATTCAAAGGCAGTCGGATCTCATTAAAAGAACAACTATGACTCTCAGCAATGTTTGAACCCGGAAGACACACATCTATTTGAGCAAACCAATGGAAGAGATACAAAGGTTTCGTGTGCACAGGAAATTTATTCTCAAAATATTATCGGCAGACATGAACCCAGCTAAGTCAGCATAAAGTTTGACGTTTGAGGTATGACTCGTCATACAATTCGAGTAAAGTAAAGCCAATCATCTCAGAGGCAGAAAATCCGATCATAGGAAATTCTAAGGGAACAATATACAAAGGAAAAAGGACGCCCGAGTTGGAAACGGTTTCCTTAAGTCATAATCATACTTGTTCCCTGACCAACCAAATCTCGAGGACGAGATTTTTGTAAGGGGAGTAGGTTTGTAACACCCCGATTTTTGGCCCTTTCTTTTTCTTTTGGTTCTATTTGGTTTTTGCTCTGGTTTTCTTTTTGGAGCAGTTCTATGGACTTAAAATCGGGGAGGTCATCATTTCTGCTTCTCCCAAGTAGTATTACATCTTTGCATCTTTCCCAAGATTATGGCCTCTCTATACTACCCCAACTCCAAAATTCTTTTCTTAGGGAATATTCCTTTTCTCATTAAAGGAATAACCCTATTTGACCTAGGTTGTGAAGCAACCTATATTTCTGCCATTCCAAAAATTTCCAAATAATTCTCATAAATTCTCTGGATCATATATTCCCCAAATATGTCCAAACTCTTCCCTGGCTAGTTCAAAAATAATTCAGGAATATTCCTTTTCCATTCTGTCCAGTTTGGCACTTTGTGAAGGAAGTGCTATTTGTATTTTCCTGATTGCCCTCAAAATTTATGAGCACTCTTTCCTACCCAAATCACTACCACATTACAAAATTCAGCTCCATTTGTCTAGTGAATCTTCCTCAGCAAATTCCCAAAGTTTCTGTCCAGTAAGAAGCTTCGTGAAGGAAGTACTAACTAGGAGTATCCAAATGAGTTGAAATTTTTCAAGGTTATTCATATGCTCAAATGATTCCCCTCCACCAAATTTTAGCTCCACCCAACCATCTATGTGAGCACACCTTCTAATCTTTGGTTCTGGTCAGATTTTCAGTGTATGAAGCAACTACATTTTATATTGCTTAAAAAATTCCGAGATTAATCCAGGACCTAAATATCCCTATATCCTTTGAGCATGCCAAATTTCATATTAGTTTGCCTATCCATTTGCTATACAAAATTTCCCCAAAGTTCTGTGCAGAGAGGACCTTTGTAAAGGAAGTACCATCTAGGTATTTTCAAATGGCATGAAATTTTGCCAATATCTGCATGGTCCTAAATCATCACCCTATACCAAATTGCAGCTAAATCCCACACTCCATGTGAGTGCATCTTCCTGATCCAGTTTCTGTGCTGTTTTGGGCAGTTGTATAGCAACTATCTTCAAAACTTATCCAAACCATCTCGAAATTCCCAAGACTGTAGTCCTTCCTACCTTAAACCCTTGAGACATCCCCTCTGGTCCATTGGTCAAGTAACTTGACCACAACTTCTAACCCAAGTTGACTACAAAAACTTTCATCTGATGCATCCCATCTGCCCACAGTCACTTTGATCGATCCATCTCATCAGGGAGGCTGTAGGATGGATGGACAACATTGTGGACATTGTGTCCCAGGCCTACGTGCCCTGCCCGTGGCCATGTAGACGGTGACCGCACTGTGGGAACGCGGGCGCGCGTGCTCTGCGTGCAGCGAGCGCGCTCTGGGTGTCGCCAAGCTGCGGGATTCTTCCTCTCGGCCGCGTCCTCGCGTCCGCTGGCGCCTAGCCCTGTCCCCCCTCCTGTTTTCCCTCTCTTCGCGACACGGCGGCTCTGTCGCTGCCGCACACGCGCGCACAGTGCGCTAGTGGCCGACCGTGCGTGCTCTGCCATCCCGCGTCCGCTTTCTGCCATCCCGCGTCGCTGGCCCGCCTCTCAGCCTCTGTCCCGTCGCTGCCCAAGCTCGCACGCATGCCTGGACCCCTCACCGGAGCTCGCCTATCTGGTCGTGGCCGCATCTGGACAGGCACCTCTCCCCCGCCTATATAAGGCGTCCCCGACCACGGCTCGTCTCACCACTCCACCTCCTCCTCACCTAATCGACCCCAGCGCCACCCAGCCGAGCCCCGGAGCTCTTCTTCCTCCTCTCCGGCCAAAGCTCCGCCGTTCGGCCACCTCCTCCTCGAGCTCATTCTGAGCCACCCCAGACCCAGCTGAGTCCACCATCGAGCTCCCCTTGCCACTCTGGTCCTCCCCAGCCTCTCTCTTGAGTCAATCGTCGCTGGAAACGTCGACCTCGCCAGCGCCTGAAGTCTGTTGCCGCCGGAGAGCTTGATTCCGACGTCGTCCGGCCACCATTCCTTGAGCCATGGGTACCGGTGTGCTCGCCGCGAAGTGCCCGATCCATCCCCTCCATCTCCCTGCTCCGGCGCAGCCTCCTCGCCGCCGTACGCCGCCGGTAAGCGCCTCCGCCCTCTGTCTCCCCTCCCTCCCTTTAAATCTGACAGCCCGGCCCCACCCGTCAGCCGCAGCGAGGCAACCCGAAATGTTTTTCAAGTGGAGGCGTAATCTGGCTTTACGCCTTCGACGTGGCCTCCTGAGAAAATTCAAGAAATTCGTTTCTAAATCTATTTTAATTCAGATTTGACCAAACTTTGACCTTGAATAACTCCTAAACTACAAGTCCAAATGAACTGATTCTTTTTGCAACATTTTTCTTTTGAGCTCCTCTATTTACTGCTAGAGTTTGGTATTTTTTATCTTATGTCTAGAATTTCTGGATAGAAGTATTTGCATTATGTGATATTTATATATGTTTGCAAAAATATTTTCAGAGTGTTTGTGGTGTGTTGATGAAGACCAGGAGCTCTTCCCCTCCCTTTTGGAGCAAGGCAAGCCACACCCTCCATTTGCATGATTGCAATGCAATGTCATGGATTATTTAACTCAATTTGCTTAGTATTCCATTATTTAGAAATGGTTTATTCATGGCATTATGATTGGATATCATGTGAGTTGGCTACTGCCACGCTGATGCTTGGATCTCTAGGACTAATGTTTGGTAGAATGAGGATTGCATGTTACTTCGGGGTTGCTAGTAGCAGTAGTCATGCTTTATTTATGGTCATATTGAATATATTACTTTTTGGAGTTCATAATAATGATGTGGGTATATTATGCTTTGGATTTTGGATGGATATTGCTATGATTTGAATCACGGGTCGATATGTAACAGTGGTCTAACAGTTCTATCATAGATTTATTTTGGCGACAAATTCCATCATTTCATTTGTCAGGTGCCACCGAATCGAGCTCACCAGTGCAGCCACACTTGCCTAGATGGGGAGGCCCTAATTCGGTCTATTGCCATGCCTCTCGTCGATGCCTCCAACTAGGGAAGGTTATATGCTCGCGCTGCCCTGGCCTGGTAGGCGGTCATAACCTTGTGTGCCCAAGATGTGTTATACCCGGGTGTCCCTGTTTGGGACGAGAGTGTTTTGTTTGGCCACGACGGTGGCAGCCACAGAGGTGGCGGATGTCACGAGTGACATCGGGGCCACCCAGGACATAGCCCAAAGGGGAGTTTGTAGGGAGTGGCCGGGAGAGTGTCATGCAATAGATTGGTTTTGTTGGAATGTCGTTGGTCCACCCGAATGGGAGCACGAGGCCATGAGTTCTGTAGTGTGGGTACAGTGTACTAACCTCTGCAGAGTGTATAAACTATCGATAGCCGCTTCCTCGGTCATGGACACAGTTCGTTGTAGGTCACACCGTTCGATCAACACTCACAACGATGGAATGACTTATATTATGCTTTATAGTTATATGTAAGCAAGCATCAGTTTGGCATGAGGCCGATAATGATGTTGGGGTGATCTTGAGGATGATCATCGGATTGTGACGTGGTCAAGTGGTGATCACGAGGATTTGTTTGATCATGAGGTGATCGAGAGGATGCTTCGCTTGGCCAGGTAGCCAAGAGTGTGCTGGTTCTTGTGACCCAAAATGATGTTTCATCTGTGATTCTAGTCTTACCTTATTACCTTGAGTAATATTTACTTCTAGTTGGTAATAAGTTAACTTGTTAATGCCATGTTGTTGTTTTGCCTTGATGCTTTTGCTTGTTGTGAGCTTGCGAGTACATTCAAAGTACTCACCTAGCGTGTCATGCCAGATTGCAGGTGATGCTGTGCTTGATTGCTTGTCGAGGATTTCCATTCGTGCGAGCTAGACCGTGTCCCTGCCAGAGTCCCTGCGTAGTGGAGTTCACCACCGTCGTCATCGTTCTGCTGTTACGAGTTGTTCCGCTGCTAGCATAGAGCTACCTTAGCAGGCGTAGTGTCGCCGTGCCGTTGTAACCTTTGTAATAGCAGACCTTTGTACCTTTATCTTTTGTAATGAGAGCTGATTTGTTCTATGCCAAGCAGCGCTGTATTCTAGAAGTCTTGGTCTCTGGGCTGGAATACGTGGCGCTCCAGTCCCTCTGAGCCAGGGTGCCACAAGACACGAGTAAAGCCAGGCTATATCCACTACTAGGGTCACTTTGGATCAAATTCCAAAAATGCTGGAGGCACCCTAATGAACAGTGGTTTCTCCTGCTGGTAGCCTCCTTCTTCTACCTCCAACTCTCGGCTTCTTCCTCGCCGCTGCTCCATGTGCGGCTTGGCACAACGCCCATATGGCCCCTAGGGCACTAAGTACGCTAGTTGTCATAGTGCGCGGCGTGCACGGTGCCGAGACAAAGAGCACTCACGTCGGGGGGCCAGCGCCTTGTCAGTAATGCTCGTGGATTCGCCTCCGAGGCGCCGGTGATCGGGCGACATGTGGTTCTCCTGGACCTCGCTCACCGTACACCGATCTCGGGCTATAAAAGACGGCAACACGGCTCTGCCCAACTCACACCATGCCGCTCTGCCATCTCTTCGGTTTGGATGATATCGAGCCGAGGTCCTTTGGCGTGGCTGTGTTCTTGGTGGGGCTGCGGTGGTTCCTAACCGTGCTACTGGCCATACTGATCGGTTCGTCGCTCTGCCTGCTGCAGCTCATCCTGCAGGAGCGGGCTCGCGACAACGAGGATCAGGGTGCGGCAGCTCGAGGTGCGGATGGTGATGGTGTGGTGGCTGGTCCTCCGCCACGCTTGCTTCTCCGCCGCTTTCCGCCGGTGGAGTGATTGCGTGCTGCGGCAGGTCAGGACGGCGGCTTGTCTGGCGTCACGCCAGACAGTGACGACGGCGCCGATGGTTCTGGGGAATAGCGAGATGCATAAGAGGTGGCTTCACCAGTACTGGGATCACGCTGCTGGTTCCATGAAGGAGAAACTTCGCGGATAGCTCCACGAAGAGTAGGCATCGAGGTAGAGTCGGGGTCGAATTTGTACTGGGGTAGTTGTACTGATTTGAGTGAAATAAAGCTAGCAGTGTTCCTCTGAGAATGCAATTGGGGCTAGGAAAAAGGATTAGAGGCGAGGAATTGCCAGGAGGAACTGCCTCTTGGAGGCTCTGGATCTGGAGATCTGGCACACTAAGTATGCACCGGAAATGGTAGGAAAGCGACTTTGCATTCCCTCGGGTACTGCTAAATTGTACTCGGGGTGAACCATGTATGTGTGCATTATGCAGTACATTCTAAAACAATACATATGCAAAATTACACGCGAAGGAAAGCACATCAAGTAAAATGCACTAAGGTGTTTTAATGCCAGTGGGTATATGTACTCCTGGCATACCTATACCTACACCAGCTCGCATTTATTAGGGACTCGAGACGAGTCCAAAGTTGTAGGTGTATGTGTTCTACCAATTAAAATCTTATTAGAAGTTCATTGCCAACTCTGTCAAATATTTCTACCTAACAGAGAAGCAGATGAACCACAAAGCAAGAGAGCATACATAGAACACACAGGTCACAAGCAGTACAAGCATACAACCAAGCACAACCTCACTACGCATCTAAAAGCAACAGCTCACCCCGGGATACATGGTTCTATCCTCTTAATGAGGATGAATAGGCGGACTCGGCATACTAGCATGGCCTGACTACGCGATAGGGTTTACACAAAGGCCTAGTCTTGCTGAGGCTCTCCCGGGGGATGCAGGCTGGGCCAATCTCTATCCTCATCGTCAGGCACATCTATCAGTTGGGGCTCAACTGCTGGGGTTGCGGATGAAGCGGGCATGAACTTGCGGAAACGACAAACCATCATGTCGATGGAGCGGAGGTTGACGGTACCTGGATTCAACCAAGACACGAGCTGAGAAGAGAGAACTGGGCCGGATGGCATGGGGGTCTGCAATCTGGGATGCAGCTTGACGGGCCTCGCGGTATGCTTCCGTGACAACCCGGGTAGCATCTCGGTCGATAGCTTTGAACTCTCCCAGAATGCTACCGATCATCATTCCCTGGGCAGTGATGAACTGAACCAGATTAGCTATCGCTGGGTCATCATCTTGGATAGCGTTGAAGAACTCCCATCCTGTACTGGACGCCGAGGGGAAATAACTGAACTCCCGCATCTCCGCGACACGCGGAAACTAAGATCGGAGGCGTGCGATAGCCTCTGCAGCGGCTGTCTGGATAGCCAACACCGGAGTGGGCATGTGTCTGCCCAGAAAAATCAAGGGCTTCCCGTCTTCTACTGGGCCTGGGCAGATCTGCACCCTTGCCTGGTATCGGTGAAGATGGGGGACGGGTTCCAATTGGAACACCAGGTACTCAGGACTAGTACTATAGTCAAGGACTTGGGTGAGCATATCTGAAAGCAGGGGCGGAAAGCCAACATGGCCGGCTGCGGAAGTGCGGCTATGAAAAGTGGCTTCCCTGGGAAGACTAGCCATGGCTTCTGATCTGGGGCTACTAGCTAGGGTTCTTGCAGGGATACGACTTACTGAGCTGGGGTCGCAGCTAGCAAGTGGGGGTTTTATAGGCAACTAGGCGGGGACACACCAGTACAGGGTGGATCCTTCTCTACAGGGAAAGGATATGCTGATACTGACGACAAAAAGATAGGGTCGCCGTCCAACCCCAGAAAACTAGGTGGGAGGGGGCAACTGGGTAGGGAAGCGTCAGTTCCGACTATGCCACCTGTTGGTCAACAGCAGCCTTGTCGAACGCCAGGGTTGGGTCAAACCTATTGGGATCATTACGGGTAGGTGATAGCGGTGATTATACGGTAGGGTAACCTATCACCAGCCTGGCTCTGATACCATCTCCTGTGGCACCCCGATCCGCTTTGGAGCAGGGGCCTTCGCATGTCAGCCTAGGATAATACCTGACGCATGACAGGTCCACGGGACAACATTCCAAGCACAAAATATGTTTCATTTACATGAAATAGAGTATTACATCGCTGAGGGATACAAGGGATTGCATAGCTCTAAGGCTATCTAAGTGGCGGCGGAAGTCTTGGTTTAGCGGCACGTTGTCTCTGGCTGGGCTCCACAACTCACAGGACTGGCATGGTTATGGTCTAGCACAACAAGTCTTCTCTTGCAATCTGGCCACGTGCAAGGCCAGGTGAGTACTTTGAATGTAGTCACAAGACAACCAAATACATAGCATCCAAACAAGCAGATGACAAAGCAAGCCCTATGCTCATACATAAATTTACCTCATGGCAAAAGATAAGCATGGCATGATATTAGCAAGTAACGTGCATGAAGCAAATCATATCACAACATATCTTGGTAGATCAAGGCATAACATGGATCATCATGGCATGGCATAGTTGTATCTACAAGACATGCATGATACTATGCTGGAAAGTAAATTACCATTACCTCCCGTGGAGAGTTAAAGTAATATGTTGTTCGTTTACCAGATTCACTGCCACTGCCCCTCTGGGCTAACTCATGACTCACCGAGATCTCATCTCATGATCATGCCCGAAACAACTCCGTGACTTCTCGCGACTATCTCATAGTCCAAGTCACCACATTTACTTTGTAGCACATTCTTTAACAAGTTTATTATATCAGGTTTATCCTCCATGTCGACAGAGACCAGATAGTGTGACCTAGTATGAACTGTGTCCATAACCGAGGACGCGGCTATCGATGGATTACACACTCTGCAGAGGTTAGTACACTGTACCCACACCACGAAACTCATGGCCTCGTACTCCCATTCGGGTGGACCAACGACATTCCGACAAAACCAATCTATTGCATGACACTCTCCCGGCCACTCCAACAAACTCCCCTTTGGGCTATGTCATGGGTGACCCCGATGTCAACTCGTGACATCTGCCACCTCTGTGGCTGCCACCGTCGTGGCCAAACAAAACATCATCCCAAACAGGGACCTGAGCTCAATACCAAAACCGGGTACACAAGGTTATGGCCGCCTACCGGGCCAGGGTAGCACGCGCACATAACCTTCCCTGGTTGGAGGTACCAGCGAGAGGCATGACAATAGACCATATTAGGGCCTCCCCATCCAGGCAGGTGTGGCTGCACTGGTGAGCTCGATTCGGTGGCACTATCACTAGTAGAAAAAAGGGCGTTGGTTTTTGCTAGATCAGAGCAACAGTCCCGGTCTACTTACGAACCGGGACTAATGCGTGCATCAGTCCCGGTTCGAGCGGCCAGGACGCCGGCCGGGCCTCGACAAGCACCAGTCTCGGTTTGGCTGGGACCTTTAGTCCCGGTTCCAGCCACCAACCGGGACTAAAGGCCCTCGCTCCTGGCGCAACCCCTTTAGTCCCGGTTGGTGTCTGGAACCGGGACTAAAGGTCAGTCTTCAGTCTCGGTTCTAGACACCAACCGGGACTAAAAAGATGCCTATATATATGCTCGCCCCTGCGCGCTCACTCCTCTGTTTTTTGGCTGGCCGGCGTGTGGGAGGTGTGTGCTACTCTGTTCTCACCTCCTATGCACATGAGGTGTTTGATGAAATGCCCGAGCCACACTTAAGCTTTCTCCTCTCTAAGCTCGACCTCCAAGCTACATTTTCCCCAAGATTTGTCTAGATTTGGCGGTGCACCAACTATCCAAGTGTTCTAAAAGGTTAGCAACTTCATCCTTTCATCTCTCACTGCTAGTTTAGCTCATTTCAAATGCTCTAGAAGTATAGTGGTTTGTGGGTTTTAGTGGAGGTGTGTATGTGGGAGTTCTTTTGATTTAGATGCACAATTTGAGCTCAAATTAACTTCTTAGAGTTTGCACATGTGTAGGGTGCCGTCCCGTCCCCGTCCCCGTCCTCACCGCCGTCGATCGCCCGCGCCGATCTCGTTGCCGGTACCACCGTGGTGAGCCTCTTGTTCTTATCTTCTTTTTAAAAGAAAAAATTCTTACTTGTATGATTTAGATAGCTACTTGTATAATTTTCTTACTTGTATTATTGTTTGTTATTATATAGCTAGTGCCATGGTTTTGGTATCCGCCCCCGTCAGCTCTCGTCCGGTCTATGATTCGGATGTGGTATATTATCTTTTATAACTATTTGTTTCATTTAGTGTTTATGACAATTATGCCGACCAACGTGACATAGATGTTTTTATCTAGGAGGTATGTGAACCGGCAATTCCAACCGACCCTCTTGTCGAGAGGTTAAATTTAGTTGAAAAAGAAAACAATTATTTAAATTTTTTTTGAAAAGAATTGAAGAAGAGAAGATAAAATTGGAGTTGCATGTTGCCGATGTCGTCGATCTACACAAGATCCAGATGGATGCAATGCGCTTGAAGATTAGAAAGATTAGAAAATATGCCATTGATAATGAGGCTTGGTATCATTATGCTGTTGGATCAATTGTTACCTTAGTTGCGATTTTGATCGCATTTGTTGTTGCATTTAAATGTTTTACATAGTTGTATGTTAGTTTCAATGTATGTTTTAATTAGATGCTCTAGAGAGCTGTATGTTGTTCTATGAGAACTATGTATGAACTTTATGTATTTATTTTTTCAGTAATAACATTTGATCATTATTGTACTTTGGTTTTAATGTGATGATGAACTTGTATTAATTTGGTCATTTCTCTATTCATCATGTTCTGTAATGGTTTTTGATACACTTAATTATATAATGCACGCAGATGAACCGGCAATAGATGTACAGTGACCGACTCACATCTGACTACATTACGGGCCTGCATAATTTTCTCGAAGTGGCTGAGGCAAACACGCAGAATGGTTTTATGTATTGTCCATGTACTGTCTGTGGGAATACGAAGGATTACTCTTCCTCGAAAACCCTTCACTTCCACCTGCTTGAGAAGGGTTTCATGCCACACTATAATGTTTGGACCAAGCACGGAGAAAGAGGGCTTATGATGGAAGACAACGAAGAAGAAGAGGATGATGACAACTATCCTATGTTCCCTAAATATGGTGATACTGCAACGAGGGAAGCTGAAGATCAAGAGGCACCATATGTGCCCAATGATGATCTTCGCCGGGTCATTGTTGATGCACAGAGAGGATGCGAAAGTGAAAGGGAGAAGTTGAAGTTCGATCGCATGTTAGAGGATCACAAAAAAGGGTTATACCCGAATTGCGAAGATGGCAACACAAAGCTCGGTACCGCACTGGAATTGCTGCAATGGAAGGCAAAGAATGGTGTATCTGACAAGGGATTTGGGAAGCTACTGAAAATAGTGAAGAAGAAGCTTCCAAAGGATAACGAATTGCCTGACAGTACGTACGAAGCAAAGAAGGTTCTCTGCCCTCTAGGATTAGAGGTGCAGAAGATACATGCATGCCCTAATGACTGCATCCTCTACCGCGGTGAGGAGTACGAGAATTTGAATGCATGCCCGGTATGCGGTGCATTGCGGTATAAGATCAGACGAGATGACCCTGGTGATGTTGAGGGCGAGCGCCCCAGGAAGAGGGTTCCTGCCAAGGTGATGTGGTATGCTCCTATAATACCACGGTTGAAACGTCTGTTCAGAAACAAAGAGCATGCCAAGTTGTTGCGATGGCACAAAGAAGACCGTAAGAAAGACGGGAAGTTGAGAGTACCCGCTGATGGGTCGCAGTGGAGAAAAATCGAGAGAAAGTGGCCGGACTTTGCAGGTGACGCAAGGAACTTATGGTTTAGTTTAAGTGCAGATGGCATTAATCCTTTTGGGGAGCAGAGCAGCAATCGTAGCACCTGGCCCGTGACTCTATGTATCTATAACCATCCTCCTTGGTTGTGCATGAAGCGGAAGTTCATTATGATGCCAGTGCTCATCCAAGGCCCTAAGCAACCCGGCAATGACATTGATGTGTACCTAAGGCCATTAGTTGAAGAACTTTTACAGCTGTGGGACATAAAAGGTGTACGTGTGTGGGATGAGCATAAACAGCAGGAATTTGACCTACGAGCGTTGCTGTTTGTAACCATCAATGGTTGGCCTGCTCTTAGTAACTTTTCAGGACAGACAAACAAGGGATACAATGCATGCACGCACTATTTAAATGAGACCGAAAGTATATATTTGGACAAATGCAAGAAGAATGTGTACCTGGGACATCGTCGATTTCTTCCGACCAAGCATGACTTAAGAAAGAAAGGCAAGCATTTCAAAGGTGAGGCAGATCACCGGAAGAAGCCTGTCCTCCGTACTGGTGATGATATACTTGATATGGTCAAGGATTTACAAGTAATCTTTGGAAAGGGTCCTGGCGGACAATCTGTTCCGAATGACGCTGACGGACACGCAGCCATGTGGAAGAAGAAATCTATATTTTGGGACCTACCCTATTGGAAAGACCTAGAGGTCCGCTCTGCAATCGACGTGATGCACGTGACGAAGAATCTTTGCGTGAACCTGCTAGGCTTCTTGGGCGTGTGTGGGAAGACCAAAGATACACCGGAGTCACGGGAGGACCAGCAACGTATGAACGAAAAACACGGCATGCATCCAAAGCAGTATCAAGGTCCTGCCAGCTACGCTCTTACCAAAGCAGAGAAGGAAATCTTTTTTGAATGCCTGCTCAGTATCAAGGTCCCGTCTGGCTTCTCGTCGAATATAAAGGGAATAATAAATATGGCAGAGAAAAAATTCCAGAACCTAAAGTCTCATGACTGCCACGTGATTATGACGCAACTGCTTCCGGTTGCATTGAGGGGGCTTCTACCAGAAAATGTTCGATTAGCCATTGTGAAGCTATGTGCATTCCTCATTGCAATTTCTCAGAAGGTAATCGATCTAGAAATCCTACCAAGGTTACAGAATGATTTGGTCCAATGTCTTGTCAGTTTCGAGTTGGTGTTCCCACCATCCTTCTTCAATATTATGACGTACGTCCTAGTTCACCTAGTCGACGAGATTGCAATTCTGGGTCCTGTATTTCTACACAATATGTTCCCCTTTGAGAGGTTCATGGGAGTCTTAAAGAAATATGTTCGTAACTGAGCTAGGCCAGAAGGAAGCATCTCCACGGTCCATCAAACAGAGGAGGTCATTGAGTTTTGTGTTGACTTTATTCCTGACCTTAAGCCGATTGGTGTTCCTGAATCGCGGCATGAGGGGAGACTGGGTGGAAAAGGCACGCTAGGACCGAACTCAATAATATGTAGGGACGGACATTCCTGGCCAACACAGTTCTACAGAATTCTACCTTGGTGGCCCCATATATCAATGAACACAAGAATATTCTACGCTCCAAACACCCGGAGCAGTCTGACGACTGGATTACATGTGAACACATGGGGACTTTCGGCGGTTGGTTGCAAACACATCTCATTGGTAACACCACTGTTGGAGATGAGCTGTACTTGTTGGCCAGGACACCATCTTTGACTGTATTGACTTTCCAAGTGTACGAGATAAATGGGAATACATTTTACACGATCGCCCAAGATAAAAAGAGCACCAACCAAAACAGTGGTGTCCGCTTTGATGCAGCAAACACCAATAGGGCAAAGGACACATATTATGGTTACATAGAGGACATATGGGAACTTGACTATGGACGTGATTTTAAGGTCCCTTTGTTTCGGTGCAAATGGGTCAATCTGTCAGGAGGCGGGGTACAGGTAGACCCGCAGTACGGAATGATAACAGTGGATCTCAACAATCTTGGGTACACAGACGAACCATTCGTCCTAGCCAATGATGTGGCGCAGGTTTTCTATGTGAAGGACATGTCTACCAAACCGAGAAAAAGAAAAGATAAGGAAGCGAATACATCATACGATGAGCCAAAGCGCCACATAGTTCTTTCAGGGAAAAGAAACATCGTGGGAGTGGAGGACAAGACAAACATGTCAGAAGATTATGAAAAGTTTCATGACATTTCTCCCTTCAGAGTGAAGACTGACCCAAGCATCCTGTTAAATGATGAATATTATCCATGGTTACGGCGCAATAAGCAAGGGACACACGCGAAGAAAAAGTTTTATACCCCAAGATCCCACTATGGGATGTGACCGGCTTCACCGTCATCACTTTCTTCTCTAGTGAGTTTCCGGACTTATCTGGAAAGTGCCACTTCGGACAAACCGGAGGGAATCTTTGTAATAGTTAGGGTATATATGTGTTTTGGCATTTGAAACGCGAAGGAACGCTATTTTTCATGCATTTATTGATTTTTTTTGAGCTAAATGACCCTGAAATTGAAAAACACTACAATGAACTCTGAAAATGTTGAAACTTGGCATGGTATCATCATTTCACCCACATAGCATGTGCTAAAAAGTTGAGAGGGTTACGGCAAAAACTGGATGCACTTCGTGTACAAACTGGACAATCTCTTTCGAAGTATCACGGTTTCGGACGAAAACTCATCTGTTACAAAGGCATTTTATTTTTATAAACTTATTTTAACTCCAGACTTTTTGTGCGTTCAATATGCACCATTCAAAGCCACGTAATCAATTTTCAACCCTTTCTGACTTCATTTGCTATTTTTCATGCATTTATTGATTTTTTTGAGCTAAATGACCCTCAAATTGAAAAGCACTACAAATGAACTCTGAAAAGGTTGAAACTTGGCATGGCATCATCATTTCACCCACATAGCATGTGCTAAAAAGTTGAGAGGGTTACGGCAAAAACTGGATGCACTTCGTGTACAAACTGGACAATCTCTTTCGAAGTATCAGGGTTTCGGACGAAAACTCATCTGTTACAAAGGCATTTTGTTTTTATAAACTTATTTTAACTCCAGACTTTTTGTGCGTTCAATACGCAGCATTCAAAGCCACGTCATCAATTTTCAACCCTTTCTGACTTCATTTGCTATTTTTCATGCATTTATTGATTTTTTTGAGCTAAATGACCCTGAAATTGAAAAGCACTACAAATGAACTCTGAAAAGGTTGAAACTTGGCATGGTATCATCATTTCACCCACATAGCATGTGCTAAAAAATTTGAGAGGGTTACGGCAAAAACTGGATGCACTTCGTGTACAAACTGGACAATCTCTTTCGAAGTATCAGGGTTTCGGACGAAAACTCATCTGTTACAAAGGCATTTCATTTTTTTCAACTTACTTTAACTCCAGACTTTTTGTGCATTCAACATGCACCATTCAAAGCCACATCATCAATTTTCAACCCTTTCTGACTTCATTCGCTATTTTTCATGCATTTAATGATTTTTTGAGCTATAAAACTAAAAGAGCTAAACAGAATCTGTTTTTTATTAAAATACCTATTTAACATAACCTAAAAATTACCAAATTGAACATACTGATAAAACACACTAATATTAAACAGCAGGAAAAAGAATCGCTCAAAAATCTATTTTTAAAGTAAAGTTATTCACAAATTAGTGATTCACACAAATTTCAAAGAATTCAAAGTTAAACTATTCAAATTTGAAAACTACTGGCAGTAACAGAAAGGTTATAATTTTTGTGACATAACCAAAAAGATTCACTCAAAAACTCTAAATATTTGGCTGTAAGTAGAAACAAAAGAAAAAAAAAGCAAAAAACAAAAAAACTAGAAAAGATCTTTAGTCCCGGTTGGAGCCACCAACCGGGACTATACATAGCATATGCAAAAAATAAAAAAATGCCCGCCTACCAGGCCACCACGGCCTGCATACGACTAGAAACCCAACTATACATGGGCCAGGATGCAGGCCCGGAGGGCAAGTAGGCCCACGAGGGCAGAGAGGAACGTTAGGCATGTACTGCCTGCTTTAGAGAGGAGCTCGGGACGGATATCGCAGCGGGGCTTATAAACTGGTGCGAGTGCCTCTCGCTTGGCGAGGTGGGACTAAACTTCCACCACGCCAGGACGAACCCTTTAGTCCCGGTTAGTGGCTCCAACCGGGACTAAAGGCCCCCCTTTAGTCCCGGTGCGAGCCACCAACCGGGACTAAAGGCCTGGGCTTCCCGCCGCTCGGCCTGGTGAAATTCACCTTTAGTCCCGGTTGGTGCCTCGGACCGGGACTAAAGGGTTGGGTATATAAGCAGCACTTGAAATTTTTTCTCCCATTGTCTCCCCCGACGCCGAACCACAGCACGGCGCCACCAGGCTGCTGCGCCGGAGATCGCCGTTGCCTCCGAGCCGCCCCCCCTCGCCGATGCCCTCGCTGCGCCCTAAACGTCACCGTCGCCGTTGCCAAGCCCTGCCCCGACGCCGCCGTCTCCGAGCCCTGCCCCGACGCCGCCGTCGCCGAGCCCTGCCCCGACGCCGTCGCCGACGCCTCCTCACTGTGAGCGCCGCCCCGATCCCCTCCTCCTCCTCCTATCCCCCCCCCCGCGCTACTGGCCGACCCCGACGCCGACGCCGCCCCCGACACCGCCCGCGCACGGCGCCGTCTCCCTCTCTCTCTGAATCTTCTGCATTTCTGAATTTTTCGACAGGGTGAATAGTGTGCACACCACATGTATGATGAAATGCCAGAGGGTCCTAGGGATTTTAGGAATTCTTGGGAATTTTTGTGGCGAGGTGTTGAAGCATATAAGAGGGTGTGGCAAAGTTTCAGAAGTTTTGGAGCAATTAAAAATAGGTTTAGATCATGGAGTTTGAATTTGGACCAAATTTGAACTGGATGGAATTTGAAAATTTTGAACTGTGGAACTCAAAGTTTTTGGTGAAATGGGTTGTGGGTACTGCCTAGTTGCTAGGATAATTTTTGTGGGTGCAGAAGAATTATAGAAAATATGGTTCCTTTGTAAATCAAAGAAACTAGGATAAATATAAATTCCAACTGAGTTTCTAAAATAGTTTCTAAAATAGATTCATTAGCTTTTTTTTCAATTTGAGATGTTGTTAAATAGCTATGTGAGATGTGCTCCAAAATTGAGATATGATGAGTGGTTACTAAAACAAATTGAAGAACAATTTTTTTGCATTAAAGTTCATTTTGTCTTTTTTGTATGTTTTAATGCAAGCATCTTTTGGGCAATCTTTGAACATGAAGTAGGAGCATTTTGATGTCATCCTGCTGGTACATTTTACTTCATGCCATGTTAGGACCTGTAGTGAGTGCTACAAGCTTGTAAACTTGCTATCTATTCATTTCTGCCATGGCATGCAAATATCACTAAGTCTGAAAATCTGTTAATACTTGTCAACTTGTCATGATGATTGCCATTGATCTAGGGGTCATTTGAATTAGTTCAGTAAGCATGTTTTGCCATGTGTTACATGTACATTCATGTCATGCCATTTGTTGCCATGTAGAAATTCTGTAGCATGTTCAAATCTTTCTTTCAAATTGGTATCTAGCTATAATGGACAGATTTGCATTGCATATTGCTTTGATCACCATTTGAGTTCCGTGCATTCGTTTGCCATGATCTTTATAGGTCCATTTCAACTAAAATCTTCCATTCTATCTAGTGGCATACTTGGGTTTGCCTAAATTTTTTTCACTCGGTGGAATTACAGGTTGTGGTGTTGCATCTCTGTGGAGTTGGGCCCTGATCGTCCCTCCGCTGTTTGACAAAAGGTGTCCATTTGTCGTATGTTGAGTTTTGTTCATAGGATGATGGTTGGTTCATTTGTTGAGTTGTGTATTCATCTTGTGTATAAATCATGTATTCATCTTGTATTCATTTTGTATTCATCTTGTGTATAAATCTTGTATTCATCTTGTACAAATATCGTCGTAACTTTGACATGAGAGGGGGGGGTCATTAGAACATATCCCCGATAACTTTGATTTTGAGGCATATGAAAACCTGATTTGCACGTCGGACAGGCATGAGAGAGGCGGTCCGCAAAGTATCCTCTCCCGAAAGATAGGACGACTCATCAGATATGATTCTAGATAATGTCCAATGCCTCATATCGCGAACATATTTATATTGGATAATTGATCTTCATATAAATGAAGCATAAAAGTTTAGCAATCACTTACAAATTTTCATGTTGTTCATTGACTTCGACATGAGGGGGGGGGGGTCGTTAAAACATAACCTCGATAATTTCGGTATAACTTCGACATGAGGGGGGAGGGGGTCGTTAAAACATAACCCCGATAATCCACTAATCCATTGCTCATATGCATATGATTCCTTGTTGTGATTAGGTCTATGTTTGCCACTAATCCATCTCTCATGGTTGTATATTGCCATGTTGTAATATTTGCAGAAACTATGGAACACGACAGAGACTTAGAAAAAGAAGAGATGTTGGGGGATATAATCCGCGACGGAGGTGATGATAGCCCCTCACAGTTTCTCAGCAACTCCGATGGTGAGGGAAGAGAAGATGACGGCTCCGCCACTGTTGGAGCCTTAACTGTTGCAAAGTCCGGCGAGGTATATATATTAATTAAGGCTCTGCTGACTAGATGCATTAATTGTTTTGTATGTACATATATTAACACTTCTTTCTTCTTTTAGCCCTCCGGATCGAGCCAAACTTCTATAAGGAGACGAGGCCCGAAGAAAAGGCTGGCCGAGAATGAAAAGTTCACGATCGAAGAAGTCGATCCAGATGGCAAACCGACTGTTCCCAAGCGGACCCAAGACCGATTTATACATCAGTGCGGAGTTGTTATTAGGGACATCGTCCCGATTAGCATCCAATAATGGAATAAGAAGAAGGACGATGGAGTTTCTTATGTCAACGATACATGCAAAGATCAGCTTTGGAACTCGCTCATGATAAATTTCAGCCTACCGCCAGAGGAGGATCCAAATAACCCAGTTATACAGCGAAAAGTCAAAAAATGGGCTCTTAAGAAGATGGCAGAACAATTCAAGAACAGGAAGAAAAGATTGAACGAACAGTTTGTCGAGAAAGACGAGACTCCAGAATTCACCGGTCAATATGCGAAGATAAAAGATCACTGGCCCGCATTTGTGGCGTACAAGAAATCAGAGAAAGCTAAGAACAGGTCACAAACAAATAAGCTAAATGCTGCAAATAAGCAGTATCACCATGTTACGGGGTCAGGTGGCTACAAGGTTGCTCGGCCTACGTGGGACAAAGCTAAGAACGACCTGCTTGCTAAAGGGATCGAACCGGCGACATCGACCTGGCCCGAACAGGCAAGGGCTTGGTTCTTCGGGCATGAGGGAACTTTTTACCTAGAAACAGGGAAGTGTGTTTACACGAAAGAACAACTTGAAACACCCATCACAAAGATTCAGGAAGCAATCAAGGACATGCAGGAAGGGAGGTTCCATCCCGACAGTGAGAAGGACGTGTTGTCACGCGCCCTCGGGAATCTTGAACACCCTGGACGAACACGAGGCACAGCAGGCTCCGTTCCGTGGGTGCATGGGTTTCCCGACAGCACTGGTTATAGAAGCCGAGGGAGAAAGAAGAAAGAGGAAGCAGACCGGATGCAGAATATAGAACAAAGATTAGCGTTGCAGGAGAAGAAACTAGAGGCTTTTACCAGTCAACGAGCTACCGACCCACCATCTCAGCAGCACGAAGATCCTTCATTCGATACTGCCCACGAAGCTACCCCACCATCTCAGCGGAAAAGCAGGGTGGCTTCCACGGAGCTCGTTCGGCCTGATATCACGGCTCCTCGCTACCCCGTGGATTATATCACGGAGAGGGAACATTGTGAGCTAATGGCGAAATGCATCAACCTAACCTTGAAGGTGGTGGTCGGCTATGTCTTACCTCCTAGACCTGATGCAACTTTCCATTGCAATCCGATTCCAGATGGCTTTGCTATTGTCGGGGTGGATGAAGTTACCAAAGGATTCGAGGGGCTGGAGCTTGAGTACCCTACAGGTGAAGGGGAGACTCATCTGGTAGATGCCGTAAGGACTACCATTCAATGGAGAAAGGAAAACATCGTGGTTCCACAATGGACGCCGCGTCAGCAGACTCAGTCGGAGGAGGCCCCTCAGCAGACTCCTCACAGTCCAGCTCTATCTCCGCTGCCTCAGTCGTCTCCACCGCGTCAGCACACTCCGCCGCCTCAGCTGTCTCCGCCGCGTCAACGGACTCCGCCGCCTCAGCTGTCTCCGCCGCGTCAGCAGAATCCTTCGCCGCCTCAGCTGTCTCCGCCGCGTCAGCGGACTCCGCCTCCTCCGCCGCGTCAGCTGACTCCGCCTCCTCCGCCGCCTCAGCAACGGCAGAAGAGACCCGCCGCCGCTCCGGCGGCTAGCAGTACAGGAACGAAGAAATCCAGAGCAGGTCCAAGCGTCAAGAAGGCTCCTCCCAAGTTACCATACGACATGACTGAGGAGGAAATCAAAGAGTTCGTGGCTGCCGATGTGAAACGCCAGCTTGCACCGAAACGTCCAGATCCAAAGGAGAAAATAGATTCGGTAAAAGAGAAGTGCTGTCTGGATGCCCTTCAGCGACCACCACCTCCTCCGCCGCTCTCACACTATGACCGCTGTATTGTAAAGACATTTCATGAAGCGAAAAGGTCGGGAAGTACTAGCAGTGCTGCAAGAAGTGGGAAAACAATTCCCTAGCTCGGCGAACAGGAAACACAATCGTGCCGCCCGGTCAAGGTGTTTCCCGATATCGCTAATGATCCGGGGGTAGCGGCCGCTCATCCTGGTTACACTCTTTGTGATTACTTAGGCGATGAGGTACAGTATGAAATGGCTGAGGTCGTAGCCTTTAGATACGAGCACGGGAAGCCTCTCGTCAGACCTGAGGAGCTCCCGCGTCTATCAACGATGATGCGAACATTGCATAACTGGTACTTGAAAGCCTGCAAGGAAGAGACCGACAGTATCTGCGTGGGAATTAAAGATGAGCACTACTGCAATGGAGTCGAGGCATTGTACACTGAATTTGAAGAATTATTTCAGTTATACAATCAAGACGCCCTCGACAAAACTATTGTCAGTTGCTATTGTCTGTAAGTATTTTTTCTGTAATTAAGTCTCTAGCTCAGCTCGTTCATTGCATGTATAATTATCCTCACACTATATTATGCAGATTGAAGATCCGCGAATGCAGAGGAAAAATCTATGACAATGGGTTCATTAACCCAAATACCGTAAATGAATATACGGTACAAAAAAAAACCGATGATACAGAGAATTACTTGCTAAAGGCGTTACTTGCACAACAAAACAAAAGGGAAATACTATTTCCTTACAACTTCCAGTGAGTGTTACTGTCTTGTGCACATTCTGTTTCGCTTACTCGAGGTTAAGTGTAATTGATGAGTTATGCGTGCGCAGGTTCCACTTTATTCTGCTAGCCATTCGGCTTGATGCGGGACTAGTAGTTGTCTTGGACTCGAGACGTAAAGAGCCTAAGGAGTGGGCGGACATGAGTCAAATGCTCCAGAAGTAAGTTCAATCATTATCGCACCATATCGGCAACTTTCGTTCATTTCTAGATATCAAGTAATCATTTTCTTTGCCGGGCAGGGTTTGGAAAAAGTTCACCAACCAGGTTAGGGGTGAATGGAAAAAGGAGCTGCGATTTCACCACCCCAAAGTAAGTACTACTAGCTAGCTAGTTCCGCGCATCTCTCATTGATTCTAGTTTCAATACCATTATCATGCTTGATTATCATTTTGATTGAACTCTATTCTCGTAAAGTTCTTGTGGCAGGAACCCGGGAATAATTTATGTGGATACTACGTTTGTGAGTACATTCGCCACAGCATCTCTGAGCGGGGCAGATCTTTAGAACAATTTGAAGCACGTAAACAATATTCACATTTTTATTTTATTACCATCAATTGTGTTGAGTTTAATTCATATATATATATATATATATATATATATATATATATATATATATATATATATATATATATATATATATTGACCCCTTCTTTAAATTAGATCTCGCGGATGCGGGACAAACTCCTACCAACTGATCGCATACGAGCAATTCAAGAGGAATTGGGGGATTCTTTGTTGACCATGTGATACCTACAGACGGAGAATACCATCGGGATTGGCAATGCGATTTTGGTAATTAGATATTAGGGATCGTAAGAGATGTTATATTGTATATATACGAAAACTTGTTGTTCGAGCAAGCACGGAGAAAGAGAGGTCACTTCTCTCTATATATTGATCATGACGATGTTGTGTAATGGTTCCTTCATTGCTATATGTGGTAGCTAGCGTCTAGTTGAATGAAAAGCCCCGATGATACAATATGAAAACCCTAAATGTAAAGGAATTGAATGGTAAACACAAAAAGAAAAGGGGAAACACAATACGAAAGCCCTAAACCCTCCAAAACCCCTAAACCCCTCCTTTCAAAAAAAAAAAAACCCTAGCGCCTGGCAGGTGCGGACGCGTGGCTGCCTTCTAGTCCCGGTTGGTGTTACCAACCGGGACTAAAGGTCCTCCAGCCCCAGCGCATGAGCGCAGCCACGTGCAGGGCCTTTAGTCCCGGTTTGTGACCCAACCGGGACTAAAGGGGGAGGCCTTTAGTCCCGATTGCGCTGTCCCGGTTGGAAAACCGGGACTAGAGGCCCTTCCCAACCGGGACTAAAGGCCCGTTTTCTACTAGTGTATGACACGATCCAGCCGATGGAGGGGGTTGTTGTTATTAACACATGTTCTCGTCATCTCCATCATTTTACCATATCATCAAGATTATAAGCAAGAATAGCATGAATGCATTAATGACCATGTTTACCAAACTTATGAAGTACATAGCATATATGACATATGTATCATGGCAATGGTATGACAGGATCCCGATAGCATTGACAACATGGTATGAGATACATGCACAGTATTAACATGATATTATCAATAAAAACATTATCGCTAACATGGCAGAAGCTAATATGAAGTTTGGTACTAGCATGACATGGCAAGCAATACTAACATATACCACAGTTGCTGACAAAAACATCATATGAATATACTGCAGCTACACACGTACAGGGTTCAAGCAAAGTCAACATGCAAGTCCGGTGCTCATGATAAGAGGTTGGCTTGCCTTGGGGTGGATGAATACACCGGGTGAAAGTGTGACGATCAACTGGAAACGAGTCACCGGAACCGGTGCTCTCGAGAGAGGCCTGGATTCGAGGAAGGGCAAAGATGGCATTTTCAGCATGTGACAACATTATGCAAATGGCACCATCGGAACGGGCTCGACGATCGAGAACGTGGGCTTTGGAATTACCTCAATCGGAGTTACGGTCGCGAAAATATGACCGTTCGTTCGTTAGGCATAAAACAGACAAAAAACTGTCCGTTTCTGCCATTAATGGGCGAAGGTTCACAAAATAATGGTTTTGGCGGCGGCTAGGCTGAAAGCACATTTTACGGAATACGCTTCCACACAGAGAAAGCGTATTTCAATGCGAGGCCGAGGCAGAATACGTTTTCCAAAGGGGAAAGCGCATTTCTCCGAATAGGTCTTCATTAAAACCATTCAACGGGCCCGCCAGGTCAATGATGTGAGGATGATGCGTGGGGCCCACCGTGTCTCCTTCCTCTCTCCTTCGGGTCGTCTCCTTCTCCGCGACAGAGGCAGGGAAGGGCCTCGGCCACAGGCCTGGCCGTCGCCTCGCCGCTCCAGAGGGCCGGCCGGCGGGCTCGGGAGCTCGGCCGCTTCTCGCCGCACCTGTGGGTGGCCGTGGGGCCGGTTGGGGCTGCCCACAACACCAATGCCGTGGCTCGGGCGCCACGGCCGGAGATGGCCGAGGATGGGTGACGCCGGCAGGGCTCCTCCACCGAAACTAGGGGCGGTGGCGTTTCGCGGGCGTCGAGGGGGGGTCGAGGGCACACAAGAAAAGGGAGGGGAGGGCCAGGAGCAGGAGCTAGCCGCGGGGATCGGCGATGGCCCTCTCGGCCATTGGAGAGGAAGAGAAGCTCCGGGGCTCAGGGAAGGCTGAGTTGGCGAGGAGGAGCTCGGGACCAAGCCTAAAAAGGCCACGGAGAAGGCTCAGGAAGGGAGGAGGAACTTGCACACGGCTCGGCAACGTGGCGGCTCTCCGGTGGAGAACACGGCGCCGGCGCGCGCGGCCAGGAGCTACAGGACGAGGAGAATAGGGGCACAGGCGACGCGGGCGAGGGCGTGGCACGCCGTGGCGAGCTGGGCTACCATGTGGACCTCCCAAAGGGGTCCAGATGCACAGGGCACGCGGTTTGCAGGCAACGCACGCGCTCTACGTGTGGTCACCGCGTGCCCACAGTTTTCCCACGTGCACTGGCCGGCCCAAGCGTGTGTGGCAAGTAGATCACTCCCCTAGTAGCTGCTAAACGCAAAGAAACGATACCAATGGCCCACGATGTGACCACAGGAGACACAAAGCCTAAACAACAGCAAAGTGTTTGATTGAATGATTAGGCAGTGCATAGTTCCATTAGACCTGGAATTTGCAGGAGGGTAATGATCTACTAAGGTGATCATTGTACCAAAATCCCAGCTCAGAAAGATGAGGCTATCTGGTAATTCCTTTGCAATGTGTCCAACTGGCCAGAAATATAAATGAGGGTGCTGGGGAAAAATGGCTAGATGGAAATGGCCTAAATTGGGTGGAGACTAATTATTTAGGCATACGAAGGCACTGTAAAAGTTTCATACCATTTGGATAAATAAAAATGGTACTTCCTTCGCAATGCTGACATCTGGACAGAAACTTTGGAAATTTGCTGAGGAAAATTGGCTGGGCAAATACAGCTGAATTTTGGTATGTGACAATTATTTGGATATGAAAGAGTGCTCAAAAAATTTGAGGGCAATCAAGAAAATATAAATAGCACTTCCTTCACACAAGTGAAATAGGAACAGAAACTTGAGAAAATCATAGAAAAATATTGGATAGATGAATTGAGCTAATTTTTGGTTTGCAGTAGTAATATACCCATATGCACTACCTTGAAAAATTTCAGCTCAATTGGATAAAGGAATCAGGCACTTCCTTCACAAAGTTTCAGACAAGGCAGAAAATTGCATTGGATCATGTGCTCAAATTTTGAACTTTGGAACATGGGGTTTGGATTGAAATGGTGAAGATATATCCAGGAGAAGCTCCACTAATTAATTGGGAATTTTCCTGGCTACCAAAATGGTAGTTCCTTTGAAAAGTGGTAGAGAGACAATATTGGCCTTGTCAAGGAAAAGGGAATTTTCCTTATTTAAATTTGGCCAATATTTTTACCAGAGCTTGGGATAGTCACAAAGATCATCTCCACAAATTTTCATGAAATTTAGAGATGTCTAACTATCCTTCTGGATTTAATTCCTCGGAAAGGCCGAAAAAGGAATTAATCCCAGATGAAAAATATTGCATATGACTTGGCAATATTTTTGCACATCCAGGGTTTATAGGTTTAGGAAGATCTCTGAGAATTTTTGGAGGATCAACAGAGCATGGGAAACGATGGCTCCTTTGTAATCACAAAGGCAGGGTTTCAAATTCCAAATGTTGGAATTAGGGTTCTGATGAGGTTTTGGGTGATGCAGATGGGTCTTGGCCAGCATCAAAGACATGGACAAGGTTCTGAAAAGTTGAAAATTTCCTGGATTCACCTGATCATCCAGCAAACTCCGGAGAAAGATTTTGAAAAAGAAAGTTTGGAAAGGAATAACATCAGAAAAATTGATAACCCAATTTTTGGGGTGTTACACTGGTACCCCGAAGACACACTTCTCCGGATTGAGCTTTATGCTATATGCTCGGAGGTTAGTGAATGTTTCACGGAGGTCGTCAACTAACTGGTTGGCATTTTTGGTTTTGACAACCACGTCATCTACGTATGCTTTAATGGTTTTACCAATCCGCGGCTCCAGGCATGTTTGAATCATGCGCTGCTATGTTGTGCCTGCATTTTTTAATCCAAAGGGCATTGTGTTAAAGCAAAATGGCCCATAAGGAGTTATGAAAGCTGTGGCTGCTTGATCGGATTCCTTGATCTTTATTTGATGATACCCCGAGTAGGCATTGAGGAAACATAGTCTATCATGTCCTGCTGTGGCGTCAACAATCTGGTCAATATGTGGTAAAGGGAAGGGGTCCTTTGGGCAAGCTTTGTTAACGTCTTTAAAATCGACACAAAGGCGCCATGACTTATCCTTTTTAGGTACCATGACCAGGTTAGCCAACCACTCGGGGTGTTTGATATCTCGGATGAATTTGGCCTCTAGTAGCTTGGCCAGTTCCTCGCCCATAGCCTACCTCTTTGGCTCGGAGAATCGGCGGAGCGCCTGTTTAACAGGTTTAAAGCCTTTTATTATATTCAGGCTATGCTCGGCAAGGTGTCTTGGGATTCCCGGCATGTCAGAAGGATGCCAGGCATAGATGTCCCAATTTTCTCGGAGGAATGCGCGTAATGTTTCATCCACCATTGGATCTAGCTGTGTACTGATGGACGCTATTTTGTTCGCGTCTGTTGGATGCACTTGAAATTTGACTATTTCATCGGCTGGTTTGAATGACGTAGATTTAGATCTCTTGTCGAGGATGACGTCGTCTCTGTCAACAGTTGCGCACACCGCTATTAGCCCCTCGTCCTCGAAGGCCTCGGCTAAGGATTCCAGGGCTAGCGACGCCGTTTTGTTCTCGGCTCTAAGTGCTCTATCATGGTTGCTTGCTATAGTAATCATACCATTGGGTCCCAGCATCTTGAGCTTCATGTAGGCGTAATGTGGGATGACGTGGAACTTTGTGAATGCATCACGGCCCAGAAGGGCGTGGTAACCACTTCAGAAGGGCACAATGTGGAAGGTTAACTCCTCGGAGCGGTAGTTGTCGGGAGTTCCGAACACCACATCAAGGGTGATTTTGCCGCTACATCGCGCCTTAAACGTGGTATAACTGGGTTCGATGCGTGATCTATCGCATTGCATCTTTTGCAGAGTCTCTTCATATATGAGATTTAAACTGCTGCCACCATCCATTAAAACTTTTCGTAGCCGACATCCATCCACTATAGGGTTGAGGACTAAGGCTGCCGTTCCTCAGCTTGGGCCGGTCTTCGGCTCATCCTGTTGCCCAAAAGTGATAGGTATGTCCGACCATTTATCCGATGTCGCTACGTGATGAACGTGGCTCATCTCCCGAAGGGCTCTCTTTCGTTGATTCCTTGATGGATGAGTTTCGTAGATCATTAAGATCTCGCAGTCGTCAGAGGATATTACTGGACGCTTGTTGTGCGTTTCAGTGCTGTTGAGGAGGTCTTCCCCTCCCTTTGCCACCTATTTAACCACCCAGCAAGCTCTAAGGCTATGAGTTGGGTTTGCGTTTAATAAGACAGAGTGGATTGGACATGGTTGATCCAAGAGTGCGTCGAGGGCTGTTTTGGATCCTGTTACAGGCCTCTTTCCTACTAGGTCCGTGATGGCTCTTCTGTTTTAGAGCGTCGAAGGCGCTTGTTTAGACGTGTGCGCCTATCGTGCTTCGCTGCTTCGACACAGATTGAATCCCTCTGTTCTTTTTTAGCCTACCAGGCATCCTCCATGACGCAGAATCTTGATACTAGGTCCGAAAGTTCAGAAAATGTTTTGAACTCGTCTGCAAGCGAGGGCGTTCAAGATGCCCTCATCTCGGCAATTGTGCCAAAAAGCCACCAAGGCTTCTAAGTCACAGCAATCCAGAATTTTGGTCTTGACGAACAGGAATCTCATCCAGAATTGTCGAACTGTCTCGTGAGGTTGTTGCTTGATGTAGATTAGGTTCCAGACATCAAGTGGTCCTGAATTACTCGGACAGTACTCGATGTGGGAGGTGGGTGGGATCAAAAATTTGACTCCAACCTGATGTGGACTTGATGATCCAAAGTGTTCCTCCCGAGATCATTGTGCCGAAGCTGAACCAGTTGGACAGACTTTAGGGTCCGAGCTCCAGGCTCCTTCCAGTTGGTCGGGCATGCCATCCGCCATCGGTTGGCGTGCCAATCCTTGGTTCATATGCACGTGAAGATCCTCGGTCGAGTTAGGAGGTAGAGCGCAAGGCTCGACTATAGGTTCGAGATCGTCACACCTTGACTCTTGAGGGGGGAGGGGCGATCCGATATGTTTTTGTTCTTCGGTTGACCCGATGACTTGAGGCTTCGACGCAGAAGATACGCCGTCTTGGGTTTGATCGCTGACCGATACCTCCATTGCTTCGGAGCGACCGCGCAGTGGGACCTGCATGGGCCACCAATGTAGGTGCTAAAACCGGCGGATCTCGAGTAGGGGTTCCCGAGCTGTAGGTCTAGGAACAATGGTAACAAGAGACGAAGGGAGACGATATTTACCCAGGTTCGGGCCCTCTCGAAGAGGTAAAACCCTACGTCCTGCTTTGATTGTATTGATTCGATGGAGTACAGAGTACAAGATGATCTACCTCGAGATCGGATGATTGTGTTCTAAATCCTAAGGCTGGTAATCGTGCCTCTAAAGACTAAACCCCTCGGCTTACACATATGGTCGGTTGCCAACTAGGAGTAAGCATGCCAACTACTAGAGCATTCCTCGTAGTGCACGCGAAGTCTTCGGGAGTTTCCATCTTGATCACTCCGAGGGTTGCAGCTTCGGTGGTCCTTCCTCCAGTGGTCGGTGGGTCATCAGCCCGACCCATGGATGACAGGTCGCACAGGTTGATACCCCTTAGTCCAGGACACCGTCACTTCTTTTCATCCTTCGCGTCATAGCGCTTGACATATGACTCCTCCTCCTTCGCCAAGATGTCATTGAACCTCTCTGTCATCTTGGCCGCCGCTTCTCGCTTCATCTTGTCCTCCTCCCACTTCTTTCCACAGAACCCCCTTCTTACCATCTTGGGTGGCTCTTTTGTTGAGTCGGTTGGACCACCCGTTTATTCCTCATTGCCGATGCCGGCGGTCTTGATGGAATTGGCAATGCCATTTTGCCACTTGGGTTGCCCATTCAACTTCAACCAACAATGCATGAGGACAAAGTTCCTCTTCTCCACCTTCAAGAACAAGTTGCACGCATGGGAGGGCTATAAAAAAAAGACATTGTCAACAAGGTTCATATCCGGCCAGATGACCAACATATAGAGCATATCCGGCCAAACGACCAACACATAGAGCATATCCGGCCAACAAGTTGCATATCCGGTGAAATGACATGGAGCATATCCAGTCAACAAGTTGCATATCTGGCCAAAGAAAGAACACATAGAACAACTTACCCGGCCTGAAATGGAGCGGCGCCGCGTTGATGTCAACGCAATACGACACGTACCCGGCGGCGGAGGCCGGGGACTGCTGCTTGGCGGCGTGGAAGTAGGGCGGCAGATATTCCTCCGGCTAGGGCGGCGTGTGCATGGACTGCTGCGGCGGCGCCCCGTGTCCCCGGCCCCGCCCAGCCCCTGCACCCCGTCCCTGGCCCCACCCGCCGCCACCCTTCTTTTTGCTGGCCTCTTGATCCTTTGGCCTCGCTTTGAGGCTGCGGGCTTGCCGTGTCGCCGAGTTGATCTTCCGGGCGATCGCCTTCTCTGGATCCTCCACCTCCGCCGGCGACGACACCTCTTCGTGCGGGTCCATGCGGCGGCGAAAGCGAAAAGGGCGGTAATTGGGGTGGAGAGCGGCGGCGATCGGAGCGGGGAGGGTGGAGAAAAGGGAGGGTTTTGGCGCGGAAACAGTGCGGTCTGCTCCAAATGCGCGGGCTCCGCCTCGGTTTTGGGTGGGCCGGGGGTGTCGAAGTCCAACGTGGCGGATGTCTACACTCCCGCAAAGCCCCCTGGTTTGCTTCCGGTTTGCCGGAAAATGGACGCGTGAACTGGTCCACGGACAGATGCGGGACTGTGTTGGATTGCTTGCGGCGTCCGGATAGCTCGGTCCGGACGCTTGCGGGCGATTTGAGGATCCGCGTTGGAGATGCCCTTAGTCCCTATATGTTCAGATGTGCTTTTTCCTGTGTGGCTCTGGTGTACTGTTGCTTATCCATGCACAAGCAAAGCATGAGCTGGTAGAATGGTACGGCAAGCTTTTTTTAAATTTGACGTCACCCACGCATAACAATTTTTAAGCACACTGGACAAGATGTGTTATAACTCTGATCAACTAGTAGTTCGACATATAACGTTAGACAAATTATAGGATGCCTCAACAGTCATCATTCTTTGTAATTGAAAAAAAATAGAAATTAGTCTACGATAGATAAACCATTAACCAAATGCCGTGATATATGATGTAATTAACAGGAATTAACCATGTTTTTAGCCTACCCACACAATTAACATCCGTTCTAGTGTAAATAGTCTTTTAAATCATTTCAAGACTAACATAATCCTTTAGAGCCACCATAAGTCTAGTTGGTACAGATAGGCTAAGTAAACTAATGCGACGTAGCAGGCCCGGATAGGGCAACTGTGAAGGGAATCAGTAGGTACCCTGTTGGCAGGGCATGGCCATACATGTGACCACGGCATGGTTTGCGCATGGCAGAAGAGTCAGTTTTTTTGATGCCAAAACCGAACCAGCAACGGCTACACCGTTTTTTTTTTTACATTCAAACACTCGCATGCTATTCATTAAGTTAAATACATCACGGGTCCCTCAACTTGTCCGGCGTGGCCACTTTGGTCTCTAAACTTGTAAAATACACGAAACTGGTGTCCTAACTTGTCCGAACGTTCAAATACGGTATCTCCGTCCATATCCGGGCGTATGCACTGCCCACATGGCATGCCAACGTCGCATTGGCCCACATGTCAATGGATGTGAGAGGAGCGTGCTGGTTGTTTACAGAAAACTCCCTGTGCTTTTATTAATTTTCGCAAAAGCTCCTCACATATTATTTAAATATGCCAAACTGCATGGATCCCACCTGTCAGATCTGGCTCCCGCATGTCAGCACGTGGGATGAAATAGTATAATAAGAAAAAAGAAGGCTGCGATGAAATAGTAATAAGAAAAAAAAAGGCGCGCCAGGAGGATTCGAACCTGTAGCTGGGCGCACAACGTGCACACATGTGCCAACCACTACGGCAATAATAGTTATGTGTGCAAGAAGGAGGTACACTCCTATTTATAATAAGGGCACCCGGTGAAATAATAAAGAGAAATAAAAAAGAAAAATTGACTAGCGGGAAATTGATTTTTTTTTAAGAAATTCACATGTTTGAAAAAAAAAGAACTATTCAACATATTACCTGCCATGAACTTAAAGAAAGTGTTAGTGCATTTGAAAAAAATATGCAACATATTTTTGGAAAATTCTCATGTGTATTAAGAAGTGGTCCTGAATGAAAATACAAAAAATTTACACAATATTATAATATACGGTGAAATGTTTAAATCCACATAAATTTTTGAAAAAGTTCATGCTTACCTCTTCGAACTACACAATAATAAAAATAGAATAAAGATTTAAATAGGTCATAATCGCATATTGATTATTATTGTATTTTTACCCAATGCTATCCAGTGCACCTTTTTTTCACCATTAGCTGAACCCCACCAGAAGTTCCAAGAGATGGAAGACAGGTTCCGGTCCATTTTCTTTGTGAGTTGAAAACAGCTAATAGTGAAAGTAGGTGTAGCTTAAAGACCCGATTTGACCAACACCTTCCTAGCAGCCTTGGAGAGCCCTTGGCCCTTCCAACCAACCACTTTCCCGTTGGCACTCTCTCTGAGATACTTAAATGTCCCATCTTTTGACCTCCCAACAACCGTTGGAAGGCCTAAATATCTCTCACTGAGTGCCTCCGAGTCAATACCAATTTTTTGTTTCAGGTTACTTTTGTCCACATCACTTATACCCTTCCCAAAGAACACCGAGGATTTCTGCAGGTTTACTTTCTATCCTGAAACCACTTCATAATCCTGCAAAATAGAGTGAAGAGTTTCAAAGTTTTCTCGGGAACCTTCCAAAAAGGCCACACTATCATCCGCACATAAGAGATGAGTAACTTTGGGGCCATTGCTCCCCAAAGATACTCCCCTAATATCCTCAACTCTCTGGGTGTTTCTGAATAGCGCAAAGAAGCCTTCCACACAAACTAAAAAGAGATAGGGGGAGAGGGGGTCTCGCTGCTGTAGTCCTCTAGACGGTGCAAATCTACGTGAAAGACCACCATTAAGGTTGACAGAGAAACTTGCGAAGGTAACACACCACATAACGATATGAATCCATGCCTCGGCAAATCCAAAGCGAGCCAGCATGTGTTGAAGAAAGATCCATTCCACTCTATCATACGCCTTCATCATGTCGAGCTTTACCTCACACTGCGCCTTCTTCCGCTTATGCGTCCGTATCGCATGCACACACTCATACGTAGGGCTGGACACGAGCCGAACCGAGCCGAGTTCGATCCGAGCCACACTTTAGCTCGCCATTTTGCGAGCCGGCTCGGCTCGGCTCGCTGCTACCAACAAGCCCTGTTTGGGAGGCTCGGCTCGCATAGACCCATGCTCGGTCCAACTCAAACAGCTTACTAGCCCAACCACCAGAACATTACAGTGTGGTGCGAAGGGGACGAAATCAGCTAGCCAGGAAGTGGCGGCGGGCCATGGCGAAGACCGCCCCCTCCTTCACCTCCGATGTCGTGGTATTCTCACGGCAGATGCCATAAGATGGCTAAAGAGTTGGGGTTACGAGAGGACACCGGTGGATTCCGGAGGCGAGGTTGGCACGCGCAAGTGCGGGACACGAGACGTACCTAGGTTCGGGGCCCTCCGGAGAGGTAACACCCCTAGTCTTGCCGAATGGTGTATGGAAAGCACAAGGGCTACAAGGTTGCTCCTTGAGCTGTGTGTGTGCTGGAGGGTGAGGCCAAATGAGATCAACCGAGATCCCAGGCTCAGAGAGAGTGAACCCCTCCGCACGGAGGCCTCCCGGGGGGTCTTATAGCTCGACCCCCCAAGGTTACAATGGTAAAGTTGCACAGGCGCGGGGCCCTGGTGTCATTGTCTAGGAGCCGGCGGTGGGGGCCGCCGGGTCGCCGGGTGCGCCGGGTCCGTTGGGTGCGCCTGGTGCGCCGGATCCGCCGGGCGCGCCGAGTCCGCCGGGCACGGGTCCGGTCGGCAGCGAGGCACTGTGGTAGATCTTGTCACTCGTCAGAGGGCGGTCGGCGCCGCCTAGCAACAGGATCACGCCGCCCGACACCGCATACTCCGGGCGGGGGCGCAGGGTGCACTGTAGCCATGCCCGCGTGTGTCGGCGCCAAGGAGGGGGCGCTGTTGCCATGCTGGTCTTGTCGTGAGGGCTTGTCTCCTAGTGGCCGGCCGGATTGGGCCAGCCGGCCAGGCCAGGTCGCCAAGCCGAGCCGGCTCGAGCTGGGGAGCCGGTGCGCAGGTCAGCCGGATTGAGGGACCTGCCCTGCCCCGATGTTTTTAAAAATAAGGGGGATCCGGGCTCCGTGGCCTACCCGGGGGTCATTCCCCCGACAGTAGTCCCCGAAGCTGTGAAGGTTCGCCGGCTTCAGGCAGGGGGGCCTTCGCAGCTTACCCCCCCGAGGAGTCGATTTGTCGATGAAGTGCTGGAGTCCGGCTGGGCGGCTCCATCCGTGCGCATGTCGGCAACGCGGCAACGGACGCCGGGAACACCCGCTGGGTGCCGGCTTCCGGAGACCGGGTCGCGGCACACCGGCCTGGGCGGGAAACGGAAACGTCCGTCAGACGAGTCTTGTTTTGCACTACACTTCGCGCCCGCCGCAGGTCGACGGACCGCCACGTGCTGCCTTGCTGGCGGGCGAGGCCTGCCAGCCCACGCGTGTGATGGGACGTGACCGTGGACCGGGCCCGCCACGACGCGCCCTCGGCCCGCGCGTAAGGGATTTACTGCGGCAACCCTTGGCGGTTGAGCTTCCCCGTGTAGTAAATGCGTGTGGGGAACGTGCGCGCACAGTGCGGGGGAGTGGGGATCGTGGGCGCAAACGATCCGACTCCCCCACGATCTCTTCGCTGTTATAAGTGAGAAGGGAAGAGTGCGGCGGAAACGTTCCCGCACACACTCTCGCCCCTCGCTTCTCCTCTGCTCCTGCTTCTCCTCCGCCGTGACCGAGCGAAACGCTGCCGCCGTGTGCTTTGCTCGCGCCCGTCGCCGCGCACCGTGACCAGAGGCCCGCAGCGCGCAGCTCTCCTTTCCTCCTCTTCTTCGCCGCATCTCGACGCCCGTAGAGCTCTCCAATGGCGCTGCCGAAAGGCTCTTGGGAGGGCTCCAGTATGACCGAGGACAACATCCGGTACCTCCGCCATACGAAGCGGCTGCCACCGGCGGAGGCACTGGTCGCGCGCGCGCCGGGCCCGGAGACGGTGCCGCGGCCGCAGGCGGGCGAGCACATCATCTTCTATTCTCACTTCGAGCGCCGATTCGGCCTCCCCGCGAGTCTTTTCTTTAGGAGATTCCTTGACTTCTTCCGGCTGCAGCCGTATCACCTCGGCGCCAACGCCGTGCTGCAGGATGCCGGCTTCGCCACGCTCTGCGAGGGCTACCTCGGCCTGCTGCCGACTGTGGAGTTGTGGGGGAAGATGTTCTTCCTCAAACAGCAGGGGGCGACAGCTGGCGCCATGTCCGACTGCGGGGCAGCGGTGGTCACCGGCCGGGTGAACGGGCCGTTTCCCAAGCTGCCGCTTGAGGACTCGGCCAAAAAGTGGCAGAGGACGTTCTTCTATGTCCGGAACGCCGACCCGGCGGTGGTCGTCATCAACCTCCCGCCTTTCGTCGATGCACCGCCGCTCGAGAAGCCGAACTCGGGCTACTGCCCCAAGAAGCCACCGCAGGAGATGGTGATCATCTGCCGCCGGGTCGGGGAGATGACGGATCGTGAGGGGCTGAAGCCGGTCGACCTCATCGCGGCCTTCATCGCCCGCCGGGTGCTGCCGCTACAGCGCCGGGCACACCGGATCTGCGACATGAGCGGCCGGCATGATCCGACCCGGATGTCGACCAAGGAGCTGACGCCGGCCGGGATCGTCCAGCGGGTGAACTTCATCTCCAAGGCCGGGTTGAAGGAGGAGGGGTGGAGCTTCGGGAAGGAGCCTTATCACCGGGAGAACCCGGCGCCGGTGGTGAGTCCCTGGTCCTTATTTTTTGCCGCTTCGACGTTATTCTTGTGTCCTGACGTCGGAACCGGCCTGCAGCTATTCGCCAGCCAGCGGAATCACGACGGGCCGAACCCCCAGATCCTGCTGGCCGACCTGCCTGGCTCGGACGTGGAGGAGGCCGGCGCCGAGGCGGAGGAGGGGGCAGTCGAAACGCGCCAGGCCGACGCCGCGGCCGGTGGGTCGCGGAATGCGGGTAAGTCTCCGCCCTTAGAACATCTGCGCGACTGGCCGGACGACGACGAAGAGGGCCTGACCGGTGCCCACGGTGCAGCGCCCTCGGCTGGAGAGGACGCCAGCGCCGGGCACGCCGGGCGGAAGACGGTTGCGGAAGACGGCCGGCGCTGGGCCGGCACGCGCGGCAGCGTCTGTCAGCTGGCCGCATGGGAAGGAGGCGGTCGAGGCGAGGCCGGCCGCGAAGCGCCCAGCGGCGGCGGGCCGGCGCAAGAGAGGGCCGTCGTGAAGAAGAAGCGCCGGCTCGCCCCATCCGTGGGGCAGGGGCGGGAGGTCCCGACGGTCATTGGGTAAGTGTCTCTTGTCTTTTTCTGGTCTCTTGCTTGTTTCTCGTCCATGCCTTTATTGTAACAAACTTGCTGTGTACAGGTCCGCCCTTGACTTGGCGGTGATGGCCAACGAGGCCGCGGCGGGCGAGGCCGTATGGAGGAAGACCCGGAGCAGCGCCGTCAACCGCGAGCCGGCAAGGTCCGCGGAAGAGGATCTCGAGGCTCGCCAGTCCGGCCAGGATCCTGGCGCGGCGACGCGTGCCGCCTGGCGTGATCGGCAGGAAGCCGAGAAGGAGATGGCGGAGGCCTCGGCCCGGGCATGGGAGAGGGCCTCCGCGAAGCGGGCCAGGACCCCCGAGGATCCGGCCTGGCCGGAGATGGAGAGGGGCTCGGCGCCGGCGATGACGATCATCAAGCCGCAGCCGGAGGGAGCGGGCGAGCCGGCAGGGCGGACGGAGCAGGCCGACGGCGAGTCAGACGTCGACGAGAATATTGTCGTGGACACGCCGCCCCGGGCCGACCCGACAGGAGGGGGCGAGGGCGGCGGAGAGAGGCACGAGGCGGACTCAGCACCGTCCGGCCGAGCGCAGCCGGCGCCGGCCCCGGAGGCCGCGACCGGGGACGCCGGTACCCTGGCGGTCGTGCCACCCCAAACCGCCACGAACTCCGAGCGGCCGGGTGGAAGCGGACCCGGCGTCGGGACCGTGATCCTGCAGCCGTGGGCGAGCTCCAGCGAGGTCGTGGTCGGGCCGCGAACCCGGGAGGACGACGCGGCAGATGCCTTGCGCTCGCAGCTTCGTGGTCGGAGCGAGCGCCTGCAGGCCTTCGTCCGGGAAGAGCAGGAGGCGGCGTGGAGGGTGGAGCAGGCGATCGCAGTAAGTTTTCACTCTTTGCTTGCCTTCGTTGTTGAATCAGTGGGGGCACGCCAGCGCACCCACTGGGTGTAGCCCCCGAGGTTCGGCCGGGCTGCGGAGGAGCTGGGTCGAATCTTATAGCTTGTCTTTTGTATTCTTCTAATCCTCTATCTGCACGCAGCATCTGTACAACCTGCAGGCCAGCGCGTACAACCGGCTCCAGGAGCGGTTCCGTGAGGCCAAAGCCCAGCTCGCCGCCAAGGAAGAGGAGCTGTGCCAGGCTCAAGGTACGTTTTGCATTCTCTAGTGGGGCGCGCCAGCGCACCCACTAGGTGTAGCCCCCAAGGTTCGGCCGGGCTGCGGAGTAGCCGGGTCGAATCTTATAGCTTTGTCTTTTTCTTCTAATCTTTGCTTTCGGCATCTGACCGGGAACCCTGTCATGCAGCCGCCGCGGCGGAGGTGCCGGGTCTTCGAAGCCGGCTTGCCAAAGCCGGCCTGCAGCGCGATCTTGAAGTCGCCGACCGCAACCGCCTCCGGACCGAGGTGGACCGGTTGGAGGACGAGAAGGCCAAGGCGGAGGATGCCCACCAGGCAGAGCTGGGCCGGCTGGCGGAGGAGCGCGGCAAGGGGGCCGAGGAGCTGGCGGACGCCGGCAGGAGGATCGCCCAGCTCGAGAAGGATCTCGAGGCCCAGGCTCGCGCGTCGGCCATACGGGAGAACGGGATGCTGGGCGAAGCGCAGCACCTCGAAGAGACCTTCGCCCGTAAGTGCTTATCTTTTCTTTGGTCCAGCCGGCGTAGCCGGTAAGTTGCTTTTTCTGACTGATTTGTTTCCTTCCATTGCCAGGAGTCTTCCCGGAGACACAGGAGGCGGCCGATGCGGCTGTGTATGCCCACCGGGCGGAGCTGCACGCGACAGGGGCGGAGATCGACGTTTACGCCGCATGGAGCCTCCGCGCATGGCTGGAGGCCGGCGTGGAGCGACTCGGCGCATGGAGGGCCTCCGCGGCCCGGGCCGGCGCGGAGACGGCGCTGCGCTTCATCGTGTCCTGGTATCCGGGCGTGGACCTCGACCGCCTGGCGGCGCAGCGGGCCGGCGCAGAGGACGACTTGGCGCGAGGGCGCAGCGGATCACCGGGCGGGCCAGCTATCTGGCGTCGTTCGCTCCGTACGACGAGTTCGTCCTGGAGCGGACGGAGGACGGTGAGGAGCTCCCCGCCGACGAGTTCGGCCTGCTGCTGAACGACCCAGACGGCAGCTCGTCCGATACGGGGGCCTATGCCGACGACGAGGCCGACCCGGAGGACGATGCCACGACCGAGAGGCCGGGGAGCACAGGGCCCGACCCGGCGGCCGCGTCCACCTCGGCCAGGCCGACGCCGGTTGGAGACGACGCAGGTGCCGCTTATGATTTTTTCTTTTTATCTTTAGCTTTCCTGTACTTGAACCCGGTTAGGTAGCAGGTCCACCCACTGGGGGTGTAGTTACATGTAATGAACTGGTGGCTGAAGGCCCTTGCTGTTTATAAATTTTGCATGCGATTTTACTTTTTGCTGTTTGGTCTTGGGCCTTTTCTTGTTTGTCTTGTCTTCGGGCTTCCTTCCCGCTAGCCGGACAGCCGGGTTGAGGACTGAGGCTAGGACGGGGATTCGGCCTTGAGAGGGGACGCACAATAATTAGGCTTTTTCGGACGTTGAGCGCGAGCGAAACACCCACTGGGCCGGCTGGCGGCAGGCGGCGAAGCCGCCTGGTGCGCAGCCGGTCTTGCGGCGAATTAGTGAGAGAGGGCGGGTTGTGTCGGATTGGCCGAGCCGGGCCCTCCTCCTTAGCCGTTCTCGCGTGACGATGCTTCCGGCCTTTAGCTCTTGCTGACCAGGCAACTGGGAGCCGGCTGTGGCAGACGAAGAGAGGGCTTTGGCGGTTCGTACGCTTCGGAATGGACTTAAGGAAAAATGGCGAGGAGCGGTCAAGCCGGCTAGCCCCCGAGCCCCCGAGCCGGTTGCGCCGACTCGACGGGAGAATCGAAAGCGGGGGAGTGCATAGACACAGAGTAAAATCAGAAAAGGAAGCCCCCGAGCCCCCGAGCCGGCTGCGCCGACTCGGCGGGAGAAACAAAAACGGGGGGGCTTGCTGCTTTAACTGTAAAACGGACGGAGGAGCTCCGCGTTCCAGGGCCGGCTGGACTCCTCGCCGGCTGCATCTCGCTTGTGTTTGTTCGGCTTCTGCGCGTCGATGAGGTAGTAGGCGTTCCGGTCGCAGAGAGCCTTGCTGACGATGAAGGGGCCCTCCCAGGGGGAGGCTAGCTTGTGCTGGCCGGCTGTCCGCTGGATGAGCCGGAGCACGAGGTCGCCCTCGCGGAATGCGAGGGGTTTGATCTTCTTGCTGTGGTAGTGGCGCAGACCTTGTTGGTAAATGGCTGACCGGCTGAGGGCCAGAAGGCGCGCCTCCTCGAGCAGGTCGACGCCGTCTTCGCGTGCCTCCTTTGCCTCGGCTTCTGTGTACATGGTTACCCGGGGCGAGTCGAACTCGATGTCGGTTGGGATGATTGCTTTGGCTCCGTAGACGAGGAAGAACGGGGTGAACCCGGTTGAGCGGTTGGGTGTCGTCCGGAGACTCCAGAGGATGGCCGGCAGCTCATCGAGCCAGCTGCCGGGTGAGCGCACGAGCGGCTCGACGAGTCGCGGCTTGATGCCGGCCAGGATGAGGCCGTTTGCCCGCTCGACCTGGCCAGTCGACTGGGGATGTGCGACGGAGGCTAAGTCGAGCCGGATGCCGGATGCAGAGCAGTAGTGGGTGAGGGCGCCCTTGGCAAAGTTGGTGCCGTTGTCCGTGATGATGCTATGGGGAACGCCGTAGTGAACTGCAATATCTTTGATGAAGCGGACGGCCGTGGGCCCGTCGAGCTTTTTGATCGGTCTGGCCTCGATCCATTTGGTGAACTTGTCAACGGCGACCAGGAGGTGCGTCATGCCGCCTCGGGCGGTCTTGAAGGGCCCCACCATGTCGAGCCCCCAGACGGCAAAGGGTCATGTGATCGGGATGGTTTGGTAGGCTGAAGCCGGCTGGTGGCTGCGTTTGCTGAAGCGTTGGCAGCCCTCGCACTTGAGGACCAGCTCTTCGGCGTCTTGCAGGGCCGTGGGCCAATAGAAACCATGGCGGAAAGCCTTGGCCACCAGGGATCTCGAGGCGGCGTGGTGCCCGCACTCGCCGTGGTGGATGTCGAGGAGGATATCGATCCCTTTGTCCTGCTCGACGCAGCGCTGGAACACGCCAGTCGTGCTACGCTTGACAAGCTCGTGGTTGATGCTGCTGTAGGCGGACGCTCGCCGCTGCACTTGCCGGGCTTCGGTCTCATCGCTGGGGAGGTCGCCGTCTTGCATGAAGGCGAGGATCGGCTGAGCCCAGGACGGTGCCGTCACCACGGTGAGGACGGCCACCGGGATGGGATCCGGGACGGCAGTCCCAGAGCCGGAGCCGGCAGTCCCCGAGCCGGAGCCGGCAGTCCCCGAGCCGGAGTAGGCAGTCCCCGAGCTGGAGGTGGCAGTCCCCGAACCGGAGCCGGCAGCCCCCAAGTCGGAGCCGGCAGCCCCTGAGCCGGACACGGCAGCCCCTGAGCTGGAGCCGGCAGCCCCCGAGCTGGAGCCGGCAGCCCCCGAGCTTGGGCCAGCAACTCCAGGGTCGGGTGGGGCCGCGTCGGGGGCGTTCGGGACAAAGATGGATTCCGACTCGGGAGACGGCTTGATGGACGGCTTCCGGAGGTGCTCGAGGGAGACGCCGGATGGGATGGCTTGCCGAGTGGAACCCACTTTGGCCAGGGCGTCAGCAGCTTCGTTGTCCGCGCGTGGGACGTGGAGGAACTTGCAACCGTCGAACCCGCCGGAGAGTTGCTGGACCAGGAAGCGGTAGCTGGCCATGTTGGCGTCTTTGGCGTCCCAGTCGCCGGAAACTTGCTGCACCACCAGGTCCGAGTCGCCGTAGCAGAGGATGCGCCGGATGCCGATCTCCCTGGCCAGCCAGAGGCCGTGCATGAGAGCTTCATACTCGGCAACGTTGTTGGAGGCGGCGAAGTGGATCTGCAGCACGTACCGCAGCCGCTCATTCTTGGGAGAGGACAGCACGATGCCGGCTCCCAAGCCATTGCGCATCTTGGAGCCGTTGAAGTGCATGCGCCAGTGAGTCGACTCGGGCGCCAGCGGCAGGTACTGGGTCTCGGTCCAATCGACGAGGAAGTCGGCCAGTGCTTGGGACTCGATGGTGGTGCGGGGCTCATAGAGGATCATGTGGCCAGCTAGCTCGATGGCGCACTTGGCCACCCGGCCAGAGGCATCCCGGCAGCCCATGATCTCGCCGATGGGGGCCATGCTCACCACGGTAATGGTATGCTCCTGGAAGTACTGCCTCAGCTTCTTGGCGGCGAAGTACACGCCGTAGCACATCTTCTGGTAGTGAGGGTAGTTCTGCTTGGAGGCGGAGAGCACCTCACTCAGGAAGTATACTGGTCGCTGGACCGGCTGCACCTTGCCCTCCTGAGGGCGCTCGACGACCAGCACCGTGCTGACCGCGCGGGAGGTGGCGGCGACGTATACCAGGAGTGGCTCTTTCTCAGCCGGCGCGGCCAGGACGGGTGCGGTGGACAGCATGCGCTTGAGGTCACAGAAAGCCTCGTCCGCTTGGTCACTCCACTCGAACGCCGTCGTCTTCTTCATCAGCTGATACAGGGGCAGGGCCCTCTCCCCCAGCCGGCTGACGAACCGGCTGAGGGAGGCCAAGCAGCCGGTGAACTTCTGGACGTCGCGCAGCCGGGTCGGCTTGCGCATGCGCTCGATTGCCTTGATCTTCTCCGGGTTGGCCTCAATGCCGCGTGCCAAGATGAGGAAGCCGAGGAGTTGGCCAGCCGGCATGCCGAAGACGCATTTCTCCGGGTTGAGCTTGATATGGAACCGGCGTAGGTTGGCGAAGGTCTCTTTGAGGTTGGCCAGGAGCGTGAGGTGCTGCTTGGTCTTCACCACGATGTCGTCGACGTAGACGTGCACATTTCTATCGAGTTGGGGCAGCAGGCATTTCTGCATGCAGCGTTGGAAGGTGGCGCCGGCATTCTTCAAGCCGAACGACATGGTGATGTAGCAATACGCCCCAAAGGGCGTGATGAAGGACGTCTTCAGGGCGTCGGCCGGGTCTAGCTTGATCTGGTGGTAGCCGGAGTAGGCGTCTAGGAACGACAGGAGCTCGCAGCCGGCTGTGGAGTCGATGACTTGGTCGATCCGGGGCAGAGCGAACGGGTCTTTGGGGCATGCCTTGTTCAGGCTGGTGTAGTCGACGCACATGCGCCAGGTGCCTTTTTTCTTCAGGACGAGGACTGGCTTGGCCAGCCACTCGGGGTGGAACACTTCCATGATGAACCCGGCTTTGAGCAGCCGAGCGATCTCTTCACCAATGGTTCTTCGCTTCTCCTCGGAGAAGCGGCGCAGCGGCTGTCGAACAGGCTTGGCGTCCTTGCGGACGTGGAGTTTGTGCTCGGCGAATTCCCTCGGGACACCCGGCATGTCTTTGGGAGACCATGCGAAGATATTCTGATTCTCACGGAGGAAATCGACGAGCTCGCCTTCCTATTTGCTATCGAGGCCGGTGCCCACGACGATGTACTTGCTGGAGCTGGGGTCGGCCGGGTTGAGCGGGACCCTCTTCGTGTCCTTGGCTGGCTTGAAGGAGGCCTCGTCGGCCGGCTTGGGCGGAGTAGGCACGGCCGGCTGCGCGCTAGCCAGCGCCATGATCCGGTCGAGCTGGCGCCTCTCCTCGGCGATGACCAGTGACTCGGCCAGCTGGGAGCCGGCTTTGGCACACTCGAGAGATTTCTTGTAGTCGCCGATGACGGTGATGAGGCCCTTGGGACCCGGCATCTTCAACTTCAGGTAGGCGTAGTGGGGGACCACCATGAATTTGGCCATCGCGGGCCGGCCCAGCAGCGCGTGGTAGGGGCTGGCCAGGTCCACCACCTCGAACCAGATCGGCTCGCGGCGGAAGTGGCTGCTGGAGCCGAACAGGACGTCAAGCTGGATCCGGCCGATCGGAGAGCAGGAGAAGCCCGGCACGATGCCATGGAACACCGCCCGGGTCGGCTCCAGCTGTCGACCTTGGTCATGGTGTCGCGGTACAGGATGTTGATGCTGCTGCCGCCGTCGATCAGCACCCGCAAAAAGCGGCAGGTGCGCTTCTCGGAGACGAATCTAGGGGTCGAGCACGAGGGCGTAGCCACCCGGCGTGGGCATGACGGCCGGGTGGTCCTCCCGGGTCCAGCTCATCGGCCGGTCGGACCAGTGCATGTACTGGGGATTCGGAGGGACGACGGCGTTCACCTCGGCCGCGTGCTTGCGCTTGGCGTGCTTGTCCTCTCCCTCGCTGGTGAAGATGATGTAGGAAGCGTCCGGGCGCGGGAAAGGGTTGTCGGCGAGGGCGCCGGGTGGTGGCGGAGGCGGTGGGAGCGGTGGCTGCTGCGGGCCGGCTCCGGGTGGCGGGGGCGGAAGGTTGCCCTTCAGCAGGCGCTAGGTGAAACTGCACTGCCGAAGCGTGTGCGTCAACGGCTTCACGCCGGTGTGGTTTTTGTAGGGGGCGTCGAGCATCTGCTCGAAGGTTAGCTTGGGCTGCCAGGCGGCCTTGCCGGTGCGCGGGCGCTGGCTGGAGCCTTGTTCAGCCGGCTGCTCCCCTTCCACCGCGGCGACCTGCCGGTTGTCGTAGCGGGGCGCTTGCTAGTCGTTCCTGCGCTTGCCGTTGTTGTTGCTGTTGTTGTTGTTGTCCTGCCGGCGCTGATTGTTGTCGCCAGCCAGTTTGGGGGCAGCCGGCTGAGCCGGGAGTAGCTTGCCGTCTGCGTCGATCGTGATCTACAAGTTCATCGCGGAGTCGGCCATAGCGTACTTGTCCGCCACAGCCATGAGCTCCGCCAGGGTCTCCGGCTCGTCGCACACCAGCCGGTGCTTGACCAGAGTGCCGTCCAGGCATCCGTCGATGAAGTACTGGATGGCCTGGACCTCGTGGACCCCCTCGCAGGAGTTGCAAAGCTCCGTCCACCGCGTGAGAAAGTCGCGAAGAGGTTCGCCCGGCTTCTGGACGCACATGGAGAGCTGGCGAGGCTTGCTGGGGCGCTTGTAGGTGCTGGTGAAGATGCGAATGAACGCGTCTTTGAAATCCAGCCAGCAGTTCACGCTGCCGGCTCGGAGGCTATTAAGCCATGTCCGGGCCGAGCCGAGCAGCATGAGGGGAACGTAACGCACGGCCACGCGCCGGTTGCCGCCGGCTATGCCGACAGCCGTGGTGTAGTCCGTCAGCCAGTCCTCTGGCTTGGTGGCGCCGGTGTACTTGGGGGAGTCGCGAGGCAGCGAGAAACCTTTAGGGAAGGGCTCTCCGCGAATGTGGGGGCCAAAGCATGCCGGGCCGACAGAGCTCTCCTCCCCCAAGGCTGTGGAGCGCGCCAGCCGGTCGATGCGGTGGCGGGCGTCGCTTTCGTCGTAGGGCTCACGGGGGCCGAGCCGGTCGGCCACGGGACCGCGGGGACCGATCCGGTCCGCAACAGGACCGCGGGGTGCAGGGGCTTCCGGGGCCGGCTCGGGCCGCCGAGCCGGCTGCACGGGGGGTTCCGGCGGCTGAACCCGGTCGTGTCCGGCCGTCTCCAGCGGTTGTGGCACGATTGTGCCGGCTCCAACCGGATCGGTGCCGGCCGGAGCGGCTCGCGCTAGTGGCGTCGGAGGACATCAGCTACGCGTCCCGGAGGGCCCTCTCCGGGTTCCCGGCTTTTCCTGAGGGGGAGGCGGATGGTTGGGCCGGGTCGAATTGCTGTTGCTGCTCGTTTGCCGTGGTGATGAGGTCGCGGATGCGCTGCTGCTGCTGCAGCAGCTCCTCAGCCTCCAGGAATTCGAGATCCGCCATGGCCGCTTGCGCCGCGTGCATGTTCTTGACGGGGGTGTCGTAGACGGGCCGGCTTGCGCCTAGCGCATGGCCGATTGCGCCCCTGCGAATCCGCACCTCCGTGACCCGGCTAGGCTCGGCGGCGGCCCGCGTGAAGCCGTGGGCGCTGTCGTACTCTCGCTGGGCGGACTCCAGCCGGCGCCGAGTTGCCACAAGCTCCGTGGCCTCGACCAGCAGATGCTGGCGGTCCTCGTTGAGCTAAGTCGCTGCAGCGGCCGTGTCGGCGTCGGGCGTGATGGGGGCCCGTAGGCTCCAGGTCGTCTCGTGGAGTGGGTCGGCCCGTCGTGGCGGGGCCTCAGTCACGGCGGTGGCAGCGGCAGCGGCAGCTGCGGCGGCCTTCTACTTGCCGCGCGGGGGGCCGGAGCTCGTGCCGATGGTCAGCACCTCCGCGCGGGCGCAGAGAGCCACGACGTCGTCGAAGACGGCGCAGCCAACGGGTGTTGGGGAACGTTGCATGGGAAAGAAAAAAATTCCTACGCACACACAAGATCTATCCATGGTGATGAGCATCTACGAGAGGGAGAGTGAATCTACATACCCTTGTAGATCGCTAAGCGGAAGCGTTAAGAAATGCGGTTGATGTAGTCGAACGTCTCCGCGATCCAAATCGCAAGTCGTCCCTCGATCCGATCACGAACTAGTGCCGGTAGCACGATGGCGTGGTGATGGTGGTGAGGAACAATCTCTGCAGGGCTTCGCCAAGCACTACGGAGATTATGACGGGAGGAACTAGAGGGTTAGGGTTGCCGGCACACGGCTTGGGAAATCTTGATGTATCTCGTGTGCTAGCCCTGCCCCTCTATTTATATGTTGAGCCCTGGGGTCTAAACTTGGAGTAAAAGCCTCCTCCAGGTCGGTTTGGCCCGCACGGAAAGAGTCCCACTCGGATTCCAGCAGTACCGCGTACAAGCGGTAGTACCGCTCACGAGCGGTAGTACCGCTAAGCGGTAGTACTGCTTCACAGGCGGTAGTACCTCTAAGCGGTAGTACTGCTTTACCAGCGGTAGTACCTCTTAAGGCGGCAGCAAAACTACCTTTTGCACCTTCTCAAAGCCTCGTGGGCTTTATCCCTTGGCCCATATAAAGTGTTCTCGTACCCGAACATTTCGGGAAACATCCGAAACCCCTTCCGGTGAATTCCGGAACCCTTCCGGAGATCAAAACACTATTATCACATATATCAATCTTTACCTCCGGACTCTTCCGGAGATCCTCGTCATGTCCGGGATCTTATCCGGGACTCCGAACAACCTTCGGTCACCAACACAATAACTCAACTATACTAATCGTCACCAAACGTTAAGTGTGTAGACCCTGCGGGTTCGAGAACTATGTAGACATGACCGAGACACGTCTACGGTCAATAACCAATAGCGGGACCTGGATGCCCATATTGGTTCCTACATATTCTATGAAGATCTATATCGGTCGAACCTCTATGTCAAGGATTCAGTTAATCCCGTATGCTGTTCCCTTTATTCTTCGGTATGTTACTTGCCCGAGATTCGATCGTCGGTATCTCTATACCTAGTTCAAACTCGTTATCGGCAAGTCTCTTTACTCGTTCCGTAATACAAGATCCTGTGGCTAACTCTTTAGTCACTTTGCTTGCAAGGCTCATTGTGATGTTGTATTACCGAGTGGGCCCTGAGATACCTCTCCGTCACACGGAGTAACAAATCCCAGTCTTGATCCATGCCAACCCAACAGACACCCTCGGAGATACCTGTAGAGCATCTTTATAGTCACCGAGTTACGTTGCGACGTTTGATACATACAAAGTATTCCTCCGGTGTCAGTGAGTTGCATGATCTCATGGTCATAGGAACAGATACTTATGCAGAAAACAATAGCAATAAACTGACACGATCATATGCTACGTTTATAGTTTGGGTCTTGTCCATCACATCATTCTCCTAATGATGTGATCCTGTTATCAAATGACATCTCATGTCCATGGCTAGGAAACCTTCACCATCTTTTGATCAACGAGCTAGTTAACTAGAGGCTTACTAGGGACACAGTGTTGTCTATGTACCCACACATGTATTTGAGTTTCCAATCAATACAATTATAGCATGGATAATAAACGATTATCATGAACCAGGAAATATAATAATAACCAATTTATTATTGCCTCTAGGGCACATTTCCAACAATCTCCCACTTGCACTAGAGTCAATAATCTAGTTCACATCACTATGTGATTTACATTGTAATGAATCGAACACCCATGCAGTTCTGGTGTTGTTCATGTTTAGCCCTTGGAAGAGGTTTAGTCATCGGATCTGCAACATTCAGATCCGTGTGTACTTTGCAAATATTTATGTCGTCCTCCTTGATGTAATCGCGGATGGAATTGAAACGTCGCTTTATGTGTCTGGTCCTCTTGTGAAATCTTGGTTCCTTGGTTAGAGCAATGGCACCAGTATTATCACAAAACAGAGTCATTGGGTTAAGCGCACTAGGCACTACTCCAAGATCTATCATGAACTCCTTCATCCAGACACCTTCCTTCGCCGCCTCCGAGGCAGCGATGTACTCCGCTTCGCATGTAGAATCAGCTACCACGCTTTGCTTGGAACTGCACCAGCTAACCGCACCCCCATTAAGAATAAATACGTATCCGGTTTGCGACTTAGAGTCATCCGGATCAGTGTCATAGCTTGCATCGACGTAACCCTTTACGACGAGCTCTTGATCACCTCCATAAACGAGAAACATGTCCTTAGTCCTTTTCAGGTACTTCAGGATATTCTTGACCGCCGTCCAGTGTTCCACTCCTGGATCACTTTGAAACCTTCCGGCCATACTTATGGCAAGGCTGACAATGGGTCTTGCGCACAACATTGCATACATGATAGAGCCTATGGCTGAGGCATAGGGGACGACACTCATCTTTTCTCTATCTTCTGCAGTCACTGGGCATTGAGTCTTACTCAACTTCACACCTTGCAATACAGGCAAGAACCCCTTCTTGGACTGATCCATTTTGAACTTCTTCAAAACTTTGTCAAGGTATGTGCTTTGTGAAAGTCCTATTAAGCGTCTCGATCTATCTCTATAGATCTTGATGCCTAATATGAAAGCAGCTTCTCCTAGGTCCTTCATTGAAAAACTCTTGTTCAAATATTCCTTCACGCTTTCCAACATTTCTATATTGTTTCCAATCAGTAATATGTCATCCACATATAATATTAGAAACGCTATAGAGCTCCCACTCACTTTCTTGTAAATACAAGCTTCTCCGTAAACTTGTATAAACTCGAACGCTTTGATCACCTCATCAAAGCGAAGATTCCAACTCTGAGATGCTTCCACCAGTCCATAAATGGATCGCTGGAGTTTGCAAACTTTGTCAGCATTCTCTGGATTGACAAAACCTTCTGGTTGCATCATATACAACTCTTCCTTAAGGAAACCGTTAAGGAACGCTGTTTTGACATCCATCTGCCAAATTTCATAATCGAAAAAGGCAGCTATTGCTAACATGATTCTGACGGACTTAAGCATCGCTACGGGTGAGAAGGTCTCATCGTAGTCAACTCCTTGAACTTGTGAAAAACCCTTTGCCACAAGTCGAGCTTTATAGACGGTGACATTACCATCCGCGTCCGTCTTCCTCTTAAAGATCCATTTATTCTGAATGGCCTTACGCCCTTCAGGTAATACTTCCAAAGTCCACACTTTGTTTTCATGCATGGATCCCATCTCGGATTTCATGGCCTCTAACCACTTCTCGGAATCCGGGCCCATCATCGCTTCTCCATAGCTCGTAGTTTCATCGTTGTCCAACAACATGACCTCTAGGACAGGGTTGCCGTACCACTCAGGAGTAGTATGCGTCCTTGTCGACCTACGAGGTTCGATAGCAACTTGATCCAAAGCTTCATGATCATCATCATTAACTTCCTCTTCAGCTGATGTAGGCTCTACAGAAACATCTTTCTGCGCTGCGCTACTTTCAGGTTGAAGTAAAGGTTCAACAACCTCATCAAGTTCTATCTTCCTCCCACTCAATTCTTTCGAGAGAAACTCTTTCTCAAGAAATGTTCCGTTTTTAGCGACAAACACTTTGCCTTCGGATCTGAGGTAGAAGGTATACCCAACTGTCTCTTTTGGGTATCCTATGAAGACGCATTTCTTCGCTTTGGGTTCCGGCTTTTCAAGCTGAAGCTTTTTGACATAAGCATCACATCCCCAAACTTTAAGAAACGATTGCTTTGGCTTCTTGCCAAACCAAAGTTCATATGGCGTCGTCTCAACGGATTTCGATGGTGCCCTATTTAAAGTGAATGTAGCTGTCTCCAATGCATAACCCCAAAACGATAGTGGCAAATCGGCAAGAGACATCATAGATCGAACCATATCCAATAAGGTTCGATTACGATGTTCGGACACACCATTACGCTGTGGTGTTCCAGGCGGTGTCAGTTGTGAAACAATTCCACATTGTCTTAAGTGACTGCCAAACTCATAACTCAGATATTCTCCTCCTCGATCAGATCGTAGGAATTTAATCTTCTTGTTATGATGATTCTCAACTTCACTCTGAAATTGTTTGAACTTTTCAAACGTTTCAGACTTGTGTTTCATTAAGTAAATATACCCATATCTACTTAAGTCATCAGTGAAGGTGAGAAAGTAACGATAACCACCGCGCGCCTCAATGCTCATCGGACCGCACACATCAGTATGTATGATTTCCAACAAGTCACTTGCCCGTTCCATTGTTCCAGAGAACGGCGTCTTAGTCATCTTGCCCATGAGGCATGGCTCACATGTGTCAAGTGATTCAAAATCAAGTGACTCCAAAAGTCCATCAGTATGAAGCTTCTTCATGCGTTTTACGCCAATATGACCTAAACGGCAGTGCCACAAGAAAGTGGTATTATCATTATCAATTCTACATCTTTTGGCATCAATGTTATGAACATGTGTATCATTACTATCGAGATTCAATAAGAATAAACCCCTCACATTGGGTGCATGACCATAAAACATATTACTCATATAAATAGAACAACCCACTACTAGAAAAATGGCTATAGCCAATATCCCTATTAATGGCGCACCATGGTGGTGGTGCGCCACTGCTATATAGCAGTGGCGCACCAGAAGCAGGTGCGCCATTGTTATTTTTTTAGTAGTGGCGCACCTTTAGTCGAATGCGCCATTGCTATTTTTTCCCCGGGTCCACCCCCTTCCCCAGGCTTACCAATGGCGCACCTTTGTCAGGTGCGCCATTGCTATTTTAAGTTGCAATGGCGCACCTGGCAAAGGTGCGCCATTGCTAGGGCGTAGGTGTGGCGCACCCGACGTGGTGCGCCAGTGCTAACTCTGCCCCTTTGACTTAGTCTGCCCCTTTGACTGCTAACTCTGCCCCTTTGATCCAGTCTCCTCCCACGCAGCACTCTGTCTCGCGTCCCCTCGCTCTCGATCCCCTCACTCCTCCTCACCGCCGCCACGAACACCGGCCGATTCCGGCAAGCCCCGGCGGCCATGGCCGGCGCGCAGCACAGCCCCGACCTCGCCTCCCTCCGCTACTTCATCCCCTCTGGCCAGATCCGTCGTTTCAGGCCCCCATCACTCACCCACGACCCCTCCCCCGTGCCTAGGGTTTCGGGTGGACGTCGCCTCAGACCCCTCCCACCGCTGCAGCAGCAGAGCCATCCCCTCCCTCCCCTGTGATGGAAGAGTGGCCGGCCCGCACCCCGCCTGTCGGCGACGCGGCCTTCCCCGGATCGAGCGGCCAACGCCGTCATCTCAGGGGGCACCGCCCTCGCCTCCACCACGAGGCGCTCGAGGAGGTCCGGGACGTCGACTCTCGCCAGAGCCTCATGCTCCTGCCCACCCTCGTCGAGACCATCGAGCCCACGCCCAAGTTCATCAAGAAAGGTCGTTTTGCCGCCCACAGTGCCTGTACTGCTACCTTTTTGTGTCGTTGCTAGAATATCGCTTAAACTCTGCATTTGCTCATCGATTTGTTTAACTTTTATAGGTGCGGGATGATGATTTGCATGACTGGCTTAGTTTAGCAATTTACTTCATGTGTAATGCCTTGTAGCTAGTTTTTTGAACACTTCTTGATGATCAAATCTGAATATATGCAATTGTAGTGGATATTACCATTTCAGTGGATGAGACTGCCAAACCATACTGTATATTGTATTATTCTGGTATGTGTACCAAGGATAATATTTGTATGTATTGGAATATTTCAACTACTGTATTTGTGTGGTTAGTTAACAAATACAACTGCCCTAATTATAAATAAGATAAAAATATCGGGAACACTTTCCTTCGTCATTCCTTTGTCCTGTGTTGTACTCATCCATTTTAGGTTTATCTTAAAACATAATAAAGCTTTGCAGGACAAACAGTATAATTTTGCCAAGTGTTTTATCCTTCTTTTTATCCTTCTTTTTAGCTTCCTAGGAAAGATGTAGAGGGCATGTGTGGCTGTGGCATGTGAATGTGTGTGGGGGCTTGAAAACTTGTTCTAGTGAGGAGAAGTAACAATGCTGGTGTTAGGGCGCCATGGTTCAGTTTCTTTTTGTGCTATGTTCCATCAATTTTTGATCAGTGCTTTTATGAATTGAAATGTATTCATTTGCATTGTGTCCTGAAAATCACTGAATTTTATTTATTTCGAAATCCTGTATACTTGCTCTGATCTGAAGTGCTCTGTGTGCAGGCAAATCCTATGCGAGTTCCCTTCGTGTTTTTATTTTTAATCCTGATTGCTTGTCTCCTTTGACCCTTATTGTACCGCTTTCTAGTTACCTGTTCTGTCTTGTGGTAGATACTGTGTTGGTTTCATGGGAGCTGATAGTACTAACGACGCAGAGTTAGCTTTCTTTGGCAAGGCAGGGAGAGCACTTGTTGGCAAGCCGCTGATGACCATACTGATTACCATCCTGTTAGTAATTCTGGCTTATAATGCTGCTGCTGTCCAGTTGTTAGAATTTAGATATGACCATTCCTATATCTCAAGACATCTGAAATTATAAGTTTTGGCATATTTTCAGTTTGCTGCTGCTGTTTAATAACTTGTCCTTATAATTATAGGCGGCCAATATTATTGAACTCTTAGCAAAATTACTAAAACAATATGCTGTGCACATTATCTTTGGATTTATATTTCTCTGAAAGAGCTAATGATGGATCCTTTTCCACAGGGCAAACTCCTTAGAATGTATCCAATCTAGAAGGTTCTTTTCGCGGAGCTCTTAAACTTATTACGCTAATAGGTATGCTGTCCTTAACTGAATGCTACAATGTGTATATTAATCTATTTATCTACATGTTTTAGTTGTTGTCAACTTCAACCTCCTAGTTTTCTGTGGATATTAGATGTGTTAACAGCCCTTGGATATGATCATCCTGTGACAATGCAGGTCTCGTGGTACATTTTGCAGGGATAAAGTGAAGAAAAAGAAGAAGAGATTACTAGCAGGGATAAAGTGAAGAAAAAGAAGAAAAGATTACTAGCAGATTAGTTTTAGGATTTTCTTTTATTTCCTTGCAATTTTCCTTTTATTGGATACTTGTAAAGACATTGTAATATTCTTACTGTAATAAAAATTATGATTCTATTTCATTTTTTGTTTTTAAATTATTTTTCCTTATAGGTTGTTTTCTGTAAATTTGGATTTTTTTTTGTTTTCCAAATATATTACTAGTGGCGCATTTCAGTCCTTATTAGTGGCGCACCTTCCTTTATTACTAGTGGCGTACCTATAAGGCTAGTAGTGGCGCACCCGAAGGGAATACTAGTGGAGCACCTATGGGTTAGTAGTGGCGCACCATGTGGTGCGCCACTACTATCTGAATTACTAATGGCGCACCTCTGGTGCGCCATTACTATTTGTTACTAGTGGCGTGTTAATAGTGGCGCACCTATAGTGCGCCATTAATAGCAAAAACAGGTGCGCCACTAATAACCTTTTTTCTAGTAGTGACCATTATTCTCTGATTTAAATGAGTAACCACTACTAGAAAAAAGGCTGTTAGTGGCATACCTATTTTGGCTATTAATGGCGCACTATAGGTGCGCCACTATTATCACGCCATTAGTAACAAATAGTAATGGCGCACCTCTGGTGCGCCATTAGTAATCCAAATACTAGTGGCGCACCATGTGGTGCGCCATTACTATTGCTACAGGTGCGCCACTGGTAACTTTTTTTTATTGAATTTTTTTGAATTTTTTTTTTGAAATTTGAAGGCGGGAAAATAGTAGTGGCGCACCATGCACTGGTGCGATATTGCTAACTTTTTTTTTGAATTCTAGATCCGGATCTGGCACGATTTTTTTTTGCGATTTTTTTTGTGATATTTTTTCAAATTTCGTTATGCTACGTTCTTTGTGCCGGGGAGCTCCACATGTGGCCGGAGAGGAGGTCGCCTGAGAGGAGGGAGGAGAGGAGGGAGGAGGAGGTCGCCGGAGAGGAGCTCGCCTAGGTCGCCGGAGAGGAGGAGGAGGTCGCCGGAGAGGACCGGAGAGGAGGTCGCCTAGGTCGCCGGAGAGGAGGAGGAGGAGGTCACCTAGGTCGCCGGAGAGGAGGAGGAGGAGGTCGCCGGAGAGGACCGGAGTGGAGGTCGCCTAGGTCGCCGGAGAGGAGGAGGAGGAGGTCACCTAGGTCGCCAGAGAGGAGGAGGAGGAGGTCGCCGGAGAGCACCGTGAGGAGGTCGCCGGAGAGGATGTCGCCGGAGAGGAGGTCGCCGGAGAGGAGGAGGGGAGTATGGTGGAGGAGAGGAGGAGATGGAGTGGAGGAGAGGAGGAGAGGAGGAGAAGAATGAAGAGGTAAGGAGGAGAAGGACCCCGCCCAGCCATATATACGGCATAGTAATGGCGCACCGTGGGCATGTGCACCATTACTAACTTTTTTTATTTTTTTGATTTATTTTGAATTTTGAAGGCGGGAAGATAGTAATGGCGCACCTTGGGCAGGTGCGCCATTACTAATTATTTTTTTTGATTTATTTTGAATTTTGAAGGCGGGAAGATAGTAATGGCGCACCATGGGCAGGTGCGCCATTACTAACTTTTTTTTATTTTTTTGATTTATTTTGAATTTTGAAGGCGGGAAGATAGTAATGGCGCACCATGGGCAGGTGCGCCATTACTGAGTTTGATTTTTAAATTAGTAATGGCGCACCTAGGTGTGGTGCGCCATTACTATTTTTAAATTTTTTTGAATTTTGAAGGCGGGAAAATAGTAGTGGCGCACTATGTACTGATGCGCCATTGCTAACTTTTTTTAAATTTTTTATTTTTTTGCCTCCAGATCTTAAAAGCATCGTAACTTTTTTTCTGTGCGGTTTTTAAGGATTCTAAAAAATCGATAACGGGCGTAGCCAGTTGAATTCGGATGTAACTTTTCGAGTAGATGCTTTTTCATATAAAAAACTTTTTCATCGGAGGTCGTATGCAAAAGTTACGGCCATTTTACCGAAACACGGCGGCCTTTTGCAAAATAATTCGAAATTCATGTTTGTTAATTTTCCTAACAACTAGAACACATAACACATGGGCATCTATTTTTTTGAATTTTTTTGAATCTTTTATCATTTTCTTTTATTTATTTTTAAACTGAAAAGGCGATCCACCGGGGTGTGTGTGTGTGTGTGTGTGTGTGTTTGTGTGTGTGTGGTGGGGTGTGTGTTTGTGTGTGTGTGGTGGGGTGTGTGTTTGTGTGTGTGTGAGACGTTAGTAATGGCGCACCCTCCCTGGTGCGCCATTGCTAACCTTAGCAATGGCGCACCAGGGAGGGTGCGCCATTACTAACGTCTCACACACGCAGGCACACACCCCCACCAGACATAGCAATGGCGCACCACACCAAGGTGCGCCATTACTATGTAGCATAGTAATGGCGCACCTTGGTGTGGTGCGCCATTGCTATGTCTGGTGGGGTGGGGGGATGGACTAAAAAAATAGCAATGGCGCACTGCTCAGGTGGTGCGCCACTACTAAAAAAATAACAATGGCGCACCTGCTTCTGGTGCGCCATTGCTATATAGCAGTGGCGCACCACATTCATGGTGCGCCATTAATGTCCATATTATCTATAGACGTTTTTCTAGTAGTGAACCGTCTCGCAGTAAACAAGATCCAGATATAATGTTCATGCTTAACGCAGGCACCAAATAACATTTATTCAGGTTCATCACTAATCTCGATGGTAATCGAAGAGCGAGCGTGCCGACGGCGATCACATCAACCTTGGAACCATTTCCCACGCGCATCGTCACTTCGTCCTTTGCCAGCCTCCGTCTATTTCGCAGTTCCTGTTTTGAGTTGCAAATATGAGCAACCGCACCGGTATCAAATACCCAGGCACTACAATGAGAGTTGGTAAGGTACACATCAATAACATGTATATCATATATACCTTGTTTGTTGTTGGCCGCCTTCTTGTCAGCCAAATACTTGGGGCAGTTCCGCTTCCAGTGTCCAGTTCCCTTGCAATGAAAGCACATAGTTTCTGGTTTGGGTCCAGCCTTGGGTTTCTTCACGGGAGGAGTAACTGCTTTGCCACTCTTCTTGGAGTTACCCTTCTTACCCTTGCCATTCTTCTTGAAACTAGTGGTTTTATTGACCATCAACACTTGATGCTCCTTCTGAATTTTAGACTCAGCGGTTTCAGCATCACAAACAGCTCGGCGACTGACTTGTTCATCCCGTGCATGTTATAGTTCAACACGAAGCTCTTGTAGCTAGGTGGCAATGATTGAAGAACTCTGTTAGTGATAGCCTCTGGCGGAAGGGGCATCCCTAATTCAGCCAGACGGGTGGAGTACCCAGACATTCTGAGTATGTGATCACTAACAGACCCGTTCTCCTCCATCTTGCAAGCATAGAACTTATCGGAGGTCTCATACCTCTCGATCCGGGCATTCTTCTGAAAGATAAACCTCAACTCTTGGAACATCTCATATGCTCCATGACGTTCAAAACGTCTTTGAAGTCCCGGTTCTAAGCCATACAAAATTGCACATTGAACTATTGAGTAATCATCCGAGCGAGCCTGCCAGGCGTTCACAACGTCTAGAGACTCAACTGGAGCAGGTGGATCACCAAGCGGTGCATCAAGGACATAAGCCTTCTGGGAAGCCTTAAGGATAATCCTTAGATTACGGGCCCAGTCCACAAAGTTACTTCCATCATCTTTCAATTTAGCTTTCTCTAGGAACGCATTAAAATTCAGGGGTGCTACTGCGCGAGCCATGATCTACAACATAAGTATAGCAAAGACAACTTAGACTATTGTTCAAGATAATGAGTTTTAGTTAATCATATTACTTAAAAAACTCCCACTCAAATTGACATCCCTCTGGTCATTCGAGTGTCACATGATCCAAATCCACCAACTCAAGTCCGATCATCACGTGAGTTGAGGTGGTTTCAATGGTGAACATCTTCATGTTGATCATATCTACTATATGACTCATGTTCGACCTTTCGGTCTCTTGTGTTCCGAGGCCATGTCTGTACATGCTAGGCTCGTCAAGTTTAACCCGAGTGTTCCGCACGTGCAACACTGGCTTGCACCCGTTGTATGCGAACGTAGAGTCTATCACACCCGATCATCACGTGGTGTCTCGAAACGACGAACTTTCGCAACGGTGCACACTCGGGGAGAACACAATTTTATCTTGAAATTTAAGTGAGGGATCACCTTATAATGCTACCGTCGTCCTAAGCAAAATAAGATGCATAAAAGGATTAACATCACATGCAAATCATAAGTGACATGATAGGGCCATGAACTCGTGCTTTTGATCTCCATCTCCAAAGCACCGGCATGATCTCCATCGTCACTGGCATGACACCATGATCTCCATCAACGTGTCGCCATGAGGTTGTCGCGCCGACTGTTGCTTCCACGACTATTGCTAACTCATAGCGATAAAGTAAAGCAAAACGGCAAAAATAATTAAAGACATCTCTATGGCTCCTGCCAGTTGCCGTACTCATCGACATGCAAGTCGTGATATTCTATACAATACATGATCATCTCATACATCACATATATCTCATCATGAAATTGGCCATATCACATCACAACATACCCTGCAAAAACAAGTTAGACGTCCTCTAATTGTTGTTGCAAGTTTTACGTGGCTGCTACGGGTATCTAGCAAGAACGATTCTTACCTACGCAAAAACCACAACGGTGATATAAAAATTGCTATTCAACCTTCTCAAGGACCGCCTTTGTCAAATCCGATCCGACTAAAGTGGGAGAGACAGACACCCGCTAGCCATCTTTATGCAACGAAGTTACATGTCAGTTGAAGGAACCGGTCTCTCGTAAGCGTACGAGTAATGTTGGTCCGAGCCGCTTCATCCCACAATACCGCCGAAACAAGAAAAGACCAAGGGAGGAAGCAATCTGAATATCAACGCCCACAAACTCCTTTGTGTTCTACTCGAGATCTCATCTACACATAGACCTAGCTCATTATGCCACTATTGGGGAACGTTGCATGGGAAACAAAATTTTTCCTACGCACACACAAGATCTATCCATGGTGATGAGCATCTACGAGAGGGAGAGTGAATCTACATACCCTTGTAGATCGCTAAGCTGAAGCGTTAAGAAACGCGGTTGATGTAGTCAAACGTCTCCGCGATCCAAATCGCAAGTCGTCCCTCGATCCGATCACGAACTAGTGCCGAACAGACGGCACCTCCGCGTTCAACACACGTACGGCTTGATGACGCCTTCACCTCCTCGATCCAGCGAGCGATGGTGAAGTAGTAGATGAGTTTCGGCAGCACGACGGCATGGTGATGGTGGTGAGGAACAATCTCTGCAGGGCTTCGCCAAGCACTACGGAGATTATGACGGGAGGAACTAGAGGGTTAGGGTTGCCGGCAAACGGCTTGGGAAATCTTGATGTATCTCGTGTGCTAGCCCTGCCCCTCTATTTATATGTTGAGCCCTGGGGTCTAAACTTGGAGTAAAAGCCTCCTCCAGGTCGGTTTGGCCCGCACAAGGTTGGTTTGGCCCGCACGGAAAGAGTCCCACTCGGATTCCAGCAGTACCGCATACAAGCGGTAGTACCGCTCACGAGCGGTAGTACCGCTAAGCGGTAGTACCGCTTCACAAGCGGTAGTACCGCTAAGCGGTAGTACTGCTTCATAGGCGGTAGTACCTCTAAGCGGTAGTACTGCTTTACCAGCGGTAGTACCTCTTAAGGCGGCAGCAAAACTTCCTTTTGCACCTTCTCAAAGCCTCGTGGGCTTTATCCCTTGGCCCATATAAAGTGTTCTCGTACCCGAACATTTCGGGAATCATCCGAAACCCCTTCCGGTGAATTCCGGAACCCTTCCGGAGATCAAAACACTATTATCACATATATCAATCTTTACCTCCGGACTCTTCCGGAGATCCTCGTCATGTCCGGGATCTTATCCGGGACTCCGAACAACCTTCGGTCACCAACACAATAACTCAACTATAATAATCGTCACCAAACGTTAAGTGTGTAGACCCTGCGGGTTCGAGAACTATGTAGACATGACCGAGACACCTCTACGGTCAATAACCAATAGCGGGACCTGGATGCCCATATTGGTTCCTACATATTCTATGAAGATCTATATCGGTCGAACCTCTATGTCAAGGATTCAGTTAATCCCGTATGTTGTTCCCTTTGTTCTTCGGTATGTCACTTGCCCGAGATTCGATCGTCGGTATCTCTATACCTAGTTCAATCTCGTTATCGGCAAGTCTCGTTACTCGTTCCGTAATACAAGATCATGTGGCTAACTCTTTAGTCACTTTGCTTGCAAGGCTCATTGTGATGTTGTATTACCGAGTGGGCCCTGAGATACCTCTCCGTCACACGGAGTAACAAATCCCAGTCTTGATCCATGCCAACCCAACAGACACCCTCGGAGATACCTATAGAGCATCTTTATAGTCACCCAGTTACGTTGCGACGTTTGATACACACAAAGTATTCCTACGGTGTTAGTGAGTTGCATGATCTCATGGTCATAGGAACAGATACTTGACATGCAGAAAACAATAGCAATAAACTGACACGATCATATGCTACGTTTATAGTTTGGGTCTTGTCCATCACATCATTCTCCTAATGATGTGATCCCGTTATCAAATGACATCTCATGTCCTTGGCTAGAAAACCTTCACCATCTTTTGATCAACGAGCTAGTTAACTAGAGGCTTACTAGGGACACAGTGTTGTCTATGTACCCACACATGTATTTGAGTTTCCAATCAATACAATTATAGCATGGATAATAAACGATTATCATGAACAAGGAAATATAATAATAACCAATTTATTATTGCCTCTAGGGCACATTTCCAACAACGGGAACGGGGGAGCCGGCGAAGCTGTGTACCTCGCTGGGGAACACGTCGGGGACGAGTGCGACGAAGACGCGCAGCGCGCCGAAAGGGACGACGGGGCAGCTTGCGGGGCAGGCGGCGTCCGCGCTCGGCCCAGCGCTGCAGCCGGCCGGGTTGGCCGTGGGAGGCGCGCGGACCAAGTCGTGCACGATGCGCTCGCCGGAGCTGGTGAAGGGCCTCGTCTGGAACTTGACTCCGGCCGGCGCCGCGAGCAGCCCCACGGTGGGTGCCAACTGTCGTGGTATTCTCACGGCAGATGCCATAAGATGGCTAAAGAGGTGGGGTTACGAGAGGACACCGGTGGATTCCGGAGGCGATGTTGGCACGCGCAAGTGCGGGACACGAGACGTACCCAGGTTCGGGGCCCTCCGGAGAGGTAACACCCCTAGTCCTGCCGAATGGTGTATGGAAAGCACAAGGGCTACAAGGTTGCTCCTGGAGCTGTGTGTGTGGTGGAGGGTAAGGCCAACTGAGATTAACCGAGATCCCAGGCTCAGAGAGAGTGAACCCCTCCGCACGGAGGCCTCCCGGGGGGGTCTTATAGCTCGACCCCCCAGGGTTACAATGGTAAAGTTGCACAGGCGCGGGGCCTTGGTGTCATTGTCTAGGAGCCGGCGGTGGGGGCCGCCGGGTCGCCGGGTGCGCCGGGTCCGTTTGTTGCGCCGGGTGCCCGGATCCGCCGGGCGCGCCCAGTCCGCCGGGCACGGGTCCGGTCGGCAGCGAGGCACTGTGGTAGATCTTGTCGCTCGTCAGAGAGCGGTCGGTGCCGCCTAGCAACAGGATCGCGCCGCCCGACACCGCCCGCTCTGGGCGGGGGCGCAGGGTGCGCTGTAGCCATGCCCGCGTGTGTCGGCGCGAAGGAGGGGGCGCTGTTGCCATGCTGGTCTTGTCATGAGGGCTTGCCTCCTAGTGGCCAGCCGGATTGGGCCAGCCGTCCAGGCCGGGTCGCCAAGCCGAGCCGGCTCGCGCTGGGGAGCCGGCGCGCAGGTCAACCGGATTGAGGGGCCTGCCCTGCCCCGATGTTTTTAAAAAGAAGGGGGATCCGGGCTCCGTGGCCTACCGGGGGTCATCCCCCGACATCCGAGGAAACTCACTTTCACCAGCCACCTTCACCTGGACCTCGTCGTCTTCACTCAGTGCGCCGGCGAGGTGGTCCTATGCACGCACGACCACGTCTTTGACCTGCGCCCGAATGTGTTTGCCTACGCCATCCTGGACAGGACAGTGCGTCGTCTTCGCCCCCTACGACGAGTTCTAGCGGCAGCTCAGGAGGCTCTTCACCATCCACGGCGCGGCGAGGCAGAGGTTGGCGTCAGGCACGGCCAGGACCGAGGATGACGCTGTTGTTGGGCGCGGCCAGAAGGAGGGCGTCGGGCGTGGCTGCGACGAGAAGTGGGAGGGCGCTGCGCACGGGCGCGACGCCGCGACGAGGAGGAGGGCGTCAGGCGCGGCCGCGTCGAGGAGGCCGTCGTCGGAATGGTGTCAAGTACGGCGGGGTGGGGCAACGATTGCGCGGCGGCGGCGCTAACCGTAAGTCGGAATGGGACAAGATGTGCGTTCGTCGGTCAGGGAGAGACGACGCAGAATTTCTCTCCTCTGGCTGGGCCTTGGGGTTGACTAAAGACAAAACTGACTGGGCCTTGTCGGTGCACCCAGCTGGACCGGGCCAAATGAGGCTCGGCTCGTTCAGATTTCGGGCCTAGTTTTGAAACTCGGCTCGCTAAAAGAATTGGACGGGCCGAGCCAATTCGCGCTGAGCTGAAACGAGCTTCGGGCCGAGCCGAAAAGCTCGTTCGGACGTTCGGGCTGAGCTGAAACGAGCTTCGGGCCTAGCCGAAAAGCTCGTTCGGACGTCCAGCCCTAGTCTCACGGGCCACTTCACACCGGCAAAGCTTTCTCCAGAAAATACTTTGTCATCGTCGCAGTCGAACAGGCGGAAGGCGAGAAGCTCCTGCGGACGGCAACACCACCGGCTCTGCTCGGATTGCGGACACCACCAGCTCGAACAACAATCGCTCCTGAAAAACAACAATAGATACCACAAATAGCATCGGGAAATAGCAGCCCCAGAAGGCGAAGAGCAGGATGGGAACAACCGAACAAGTGCGCTCACAGGAGGCCGGGGGTAAGCAATGACGGGTCATTCACTGTGCAGCTGCTGCAGAGCGAGCTGGCTGCAGTGGCGACCGACGCCAGTGCATGGTGCATTGGAGGTGCAGCAGGTGGCATACGGGGACCGCGAGTACCAGCTGCGGCCGCTGCGTCTAAAGTGGGAGCGGTTCCGGCCCGGTCAAGAAGGAGTGCACGCCGAGATGGAAAGCATCCGCCGTGACGCCGCTCGGGCCGAGCCAACGGCTCAGATGGGATTGGTGCTGAGCCACAACCGTCACAACCACGATCGAGGAGAAAGAAACGATTTGTGTAGTATTGCAGCACGCACCACGTGCGGCGCATTAGTATTTGAGAGTCCTCTGGTACACATTGTGAAAAAATGTTAAAAGATGGACGAACTTCCAGGTAAAAATAATATATTTTTAAAAGTTGAAACTTTTGATTTTTTGGGGTCATGTACAGTTGTACACATTTGTGTTTTGTGTGCTTTAAATTTCATGATTACGGGGTTATTTTCTAGAACATTATTCACCTTTTCAGGCATACGAAATATTCTTTTCTAAAGAAATTACACGTGCAAACAATCCATTGGCACTATCAACCTTTCTGTGAATTTATAGAAGCACATTTTCCTTCCATTAATAGCTTATACATGGAGACCTTAATCCGGTAAAGCTATCTGTTTGCGACATGCTGGACGAATTGGACGCAATGGTAGGAGAGGAACCACACAAGAAATATGACCAAAACTTGATAATTAAGGAGGGAAGGATGTCCAACAAAAGTTTAGTGATGACACATGAATGCCCAGCGAAGCTTGATCGAATCAAGGTTCCCAAACAACATCAATGTAGACCACAAGATATATTTATACTCGAAGACTATGTTACACTACCATGCTTACAACACACGTAATAATTACATGTGGCTTGCATATAATAGAGCAAAATATATGTGCATAAAACTAAGTAATTATTTCGATAATACAAAGACCACCTCGCTACCAGTGTACCCAAACCATAGTCACTACACACCTACTTCAGTGATATAGGAGTTGGGGTTTTGGAGAATCAAATAAAGTAATATTGTAAAATCGGGTTTGCTGTACTGTTTGAAGACTTTTTTAAATAAATAAAAGAAAATTAAGTGACCTGAGACTACAATTACAATTGCTTCATAGTGACAGTTACGGAGGAAACATGCCACTCCGGGAGAATATCACCCTTAATCTGGTAAATTTACATGTTTGTGACATGCTGAATGAATTGGACGCGTTGGTAGGAGTGGAACGGCGCCACAAATCTGACAAAAACATGAGGATTAAGGAGGGGGGATATCGATGCATGAATACTTGGAGACGTGTGATCAAATCAAAGGTTCCCAGGCAACATCAACGTAGACTACCAGACATACGCTAATTTTTTTAAATAATACATTTTTTTATAAAATTTAAAAAATAATACACGGTTTTGAGATATTACACAAATAATACGGCGTCGCCTTGGGGTAAGCCGACTGGAGCCAGTCGGCCATGGCGTAGCCGATTAGGGTCCAGTCGGCTTAACCCAGGCCGACTGGGTCCAGTCGGCTACAGGGAAGCCGATTGGGACTAATTGGCTTCCCGTAAGCCGATTAGTACTAATTGGCTTCCCTGTAGCCGATAGGTGAGACCATTTTCTCACCCCCAACGTTTCCGCTTCTGGGTTCCCGCTTATATCTCGGGTGCACACCTAATATATTTCACATCGAAACATATTACCGAATACTACCGGAGCAACTACGACAGAGAAAATGTCTGTTGAATTATACCCTTGAAGCGTGCGAAGCAACGACGAACGGCGGCCTTCAATCACCGGAGCCGGCTCCGGCGAAGCTCCGGCAGTGTGGTGGAGTCTCCGGCTCCGGCAGTGTGGTGGAGTCTCCGGCTCCGGCTCCGGTAGGTTATGACAAATATAATTTCACGGTTTAACTAATCCAGACAAAAACAAATCAAATGAGCCAGCAGCTTCCTCTGCAAGTAGCCAGCAACTTCCTCTGCCAATAGAGGCTAGTTTTTTTTAAATAATACACTTTTTTTTATTAATTTACAGAAATAATACGCCGAATGTTACCGCTCGCCAGAGAAATAATACGCGGAAAGGAGGATTCCTACGAGACGGATGGGTTACCGTGTTCAAGTGGATGAAGAAGATTTAGTGTGTGGTGATGGGTTGTGATGTTGTTATTTTTCTCCCGTTGCAACGCACGGACATGTTTGCTAGTAAATAAAAAAAGACTCGTCCCCTTCCTATTGACTGTATTGAGATCCTTCTCGCCTCCCACCACCTGCCGTAGTATATTAGGTGTGCACCCGAGATATAAGCGGGAACCCAGAAGCGGGAAACGTTGGGGGTGAGAAAATGGGCGCATGCACCTATCGGCTACAAGGAAGCCAACTAGTACTAATCGGCTTACGGGAAGCCAATTAGTCCCAATCGGCTTCCCTGTAGCCGACTGGACCCAGTCGGCTTACCCAAGCGGACGCCATATTATTTGTGTAATATCTCAAAACCGTGTATTATTTTTCAAATTTTATAAAAAAATGTATTATTTAAAAAAAATTAGCCAGACATACATACTCGAAGACAAAATAAAACCTAGGAGGCCTCCTTCCCAGTAATGGCCGATAAACATCGTAGTTACACTACCATGCTTACATCACGCATAATAATTACGAGTGGTTTGCACAAAATGAAGCAATAAATAATATTTTATTAAAATTAATGATGCCGGAGTGGAATGCATAGTATAATATCAACTAATCAAGTTTTTTAATAAGACCAACTCTACCTTGCTACAAGTGTACCAAACAATAGTCAGCGCCGACCTACTTCAATGACACATGAGTTGGGGTTTGGATAATCAAACCAAGTAATTTCGTAAAATCAGGTTTGTTGTGTTGAAGGCGAAAAAAATGGAGCAGCAGGCGAAATGCAAGTGACCCGAGATTAGAACTACAATTGTTTCATAGTGACGGTTACTGTTGATACCTGCCACTCATGGCAAAAGAGGTATGGCGAGGAGCAATGAAGCCAAAAAACAACGTACATATATTTAAGCAGTGTAGCTACACCGAAGTAGCCCCTCAATGCATACATGGCGTCAATATGAAATCGTTAGTTATATATGTGCTTCTCTTTTTGAAATATCATATTTAAATTTCAAGTTTGTAATTATCGTAACATAATCTAAGGCACATAATTGTCAAACCAACTTTTAGTGGCATGCAACTAATCAACATTTCATGGTATACTATGATGGTTTCACCACGCTAAAAAACCAATACTCAAATGCCAACAAATGGTTGTGTAACATAAATAAATAGTAAATAATAAAGATCTAGCCACGCAAATGCGCGGGTGGACCCGGTAGTTCTACAACTATAATGCAAACTATACATAGACAATGTTCATAATTAATTGCACTAGTGATTAAACTTAATTAATTCATCATTGTACTCCCACTCAAACCAGTATCTCTCATAATTGATTTTAAGTGATTCAAGACCCATATCTAATTCACCGCCATTGATGTGGACATCACTGATGACGAGAACTTCAATCGGTTGGCCAACTTGCCGATCATATCTCCATATGACTCTTGTTCGTCTTTCGATGCTTTGTGCTCCGAGCTCAGGACTATCCTGCTAGAACTTCAAGACAACTGAGTGTTCCTGCTGTGAGGTCTGACCTTCACCCGCCTTACACCTCACGATTCGTTCGTACTCATGTGGACATGACGTACCCCGAAAAGCTACGTGTTATAAACGGTTACTACACTAGGAATAGCACTAACAACTTGATATTTTAAGTGAGAGATCACCTTGATAAAAACGACTACCGCGTAATCAAAAAGGGTGCAAGCATAAAGGGATAAAAATCTCAGGCAATTCAAAATAGCATGATATGGTATAGCCCTGGGCGCTGGGAAGTCTTCATGGTCCTCATGAACTTTCAGCCGAAATACGTTGCCGTGGCAACAGAAAAATCGTTGCTGTGGCAGCCGTTTCAAAAACGCTGCCGTGGCAGCAATTTCAAAAACCTCTGCCGTGGCACTAAAATTTCAGCCCTCCTCCTTGCGTCTTGTTCAGCCTCCTTGCGCCGGGGTTCTCCGTGCAAGCTTGTCACCTCCGTTTGTAACCTGTATGCTATCTCTATAGCTATTCTATTACATCAAGTTTTGACACGCAGATCATTAAAGTGACAATCGCGTGGCTCCAGCCATCATGTCGTACTGTGACGCGCAGGTCACTTAAATATTACATCACATAAGCATCTCATACATAAACTCATTATCATGACGAAGGTTATACCACATCACATGCATCCTACAAAACCAAGTTAGACGTCCTCTAATCGGTTTAGCAAATTTTAATTTACGTGGCATCTAGGGTTTCGGAGAACATTAGCTACCTACGTCCATCATCAAGTATGATTATTCTTGTTGCTAGATTAACATTGCGGGGTGTGTGACAGAAAAGACTTAATTAAAAATCTCTAGCCCCACACTAAACTTCGTCAATACGCGTGACCCCCGTGAAGATCAAATATCTTCCTGCCCTCTCGTGCTTGCGATGGTTCACTATTCTTGACTATGATGTAGCCCAAAGAACTGTTAGCAGATTGTTGACAACCGGAGTCAATCGATTGTCAGAACTTTGTAGAAAACTATATCATGCCGCCAATGAACTAAACCGAAGTAACACTCGTGGGAAGCAAACAAGAATATCAAGTAAAAGGTCTTATCTTCTACTCGCACAATTTTATTAAGCTCTAGAACTCATCTAGTTCTTAATTCTTTTTAGCAATAAATCAAATTCATTACTAAAAACTTTGTGCAATACACTCACAATCACATGTGATCTAGATCGAAACCTGCATCTACTCATAGAACCGCTCATGATGCCACTGTTGGGAAACATAGTAGACAAAAAATTTCATCCTACGATCACGGTTCAGGAATACTATGAAGATGCATATAGAGGTTTAGATCGGATCGTTACCAACTTCGAGTTGCAGCAAAAGAAGAGTTGGTGTAGATCGTCGATGAAGTCCCTCGAACCGTTCATGAATGATCCCTCGAACTGAAGACCGAAAGCACGGCCTCTCTACAGATTGCAAGCGTACAGGCTTCACGATCCGGCAGCACTTCACCGTCCAGAGCTAATCGTCGCCGGAGAATTAGAGGGAGAAGAAGAGAACTGCAGAGGGCTTCTCTATTATGAGGATTAGAGAGATCTAGGTCTAGCTCTAATTAGATCAACTACAATTTAGAACTAGAACTAGAGAACTAGAGGAGGCTCCAAAACTTGTGTCTCCAAAGGCCAAAATCCTCTAGTATATATAGGTTGAACGGAGAGGGAGGGGTGGCCGACTTGGGGAAGGGTTTCCCCTCCCCTTGCGCCGGCCTAGGGGGTGGTGGAGTCAAACCCCACCTCCCAATTTGGCTTGCCCTTGGGGCGCCTCCACTAATGGGCTTTAGGGCCCATTAACTCTCCCCTAATAGGCCTTTTCTTATTTTCTTTTGCCCGTTGACTATGAATAAATTCCAGGGGCCTCCTAATCATATTAGAGCCCTTTATAATTTATATTTAACTCCTCGGAAACAATTTCCACCTATATATCATTTTCCGGTATTACTCGAAACTCTTCCGGTAACCCCAAAACACTTCCGGTTTCTTTCGAAACTATTTCTTATATTCTCAAAACTATCCCGAGAATATTTTCTCATAACTCTTATTCCACTAACACTCAAAAGATCGTGATTCCCTTAAGCTTGTGACCCTGGAGGTTCGGTAAAACATAGACATGAACAAAACCCCTTTCGTTCAATGACCAATAGTGGAACTGTGGACATCCATATTGATCCCTATGAATACACGAATGATATTCGAGTGAACCTTTGGTTATCATGTGCTATTCACTTTGCTTCACGATACTTTACAAAACCCGAGGTGAGATATATCGGTATCCTCTTGAGTCATTCTCATGCTCACTATACCGGTCTCCTCGTTACTGGTTTTGTTCTTCTTTCTCATTGACATGTTCCGGCATCCCTGTGACCTAGTCACCTGTGTCTGGCCAGATGATGATGGATGCCGTCACATCGAGAGGGCCCTAAGAATATCTCTCCATCGTCGGAGGAGCAAATCCCACTCTTGAGCTATCTAGCCCCTTGTCAAACTTTCCGATGAACCTGTAAGTTGTCGTTATGATCATCGTGTTACAGATGACGTTTGAGCAACCCCAAAGTCCATCGTACGGTAAGAAGTGACAATGATACACTCATGGTCTAAGGAACTAAAGAATATGTTAACTCCCCGTGTTATATCGATTGACTTGTGACAATAGTATCACAAAGTATAATATACAAGTTGGGTCAATTCAATATGATCGTTCTTCTAACGTCATACTCTCAAAGTTGTTTTGGGACTATCGTTACACTTCACGATATCCCAAGATCCGGAAAACATGATCACAAACAACACTTGAGCTAGTCCTAGAGGCGAGACTAGGAATCAGGTTTTACCGTTTATCATTCCACAGGTAATTATGAGTTTTCCACTGAATCGCATATTCCACGATCATAGCAGTTATAGCATAGAATATAAACTCTTAATTATAAACGTGGAAATAAATAATACAATATTATTTCCTCTAGGGCATATTTCCAACATCAGTAACCCAGAAAAGCAAGTCCATAATCAAGACTTGGATATTCAGCCAGACCTTACCTATAGGGAACGCCCTATAAAGATTTTGGATGAGTCGGAGTGCATAACCTGTCAAAGTGTGATAAAATTTTACAATATCTAGTGGAGTAATCAGACCGCTGAAGAAGCAACATGGGAAAGAGACGACAATTTCAGGACTGAGTACCCATATCTGTTTGAGGGTCAGCTGAAATCTCGGGGACGAGATTTTTCTTTAAGGGGGTAGGTGTTGTAACACGCCAAAAATTTAATTGGCTATTTAAAATTTTGTTTTTCTTAAATATTTTATTTGAGACCTATCTTAAATATTTTATTTGGGATCTTAAAAGTTTTCCTGTGGTTTAAAACAAATGTTGGTTTCCCATTTAGATCAGTTTCTGAAAAGTTTCCTTTATAGGTTTTTATTTGAGTGACTTTTTTTAGGGTGCAACTTAAATTCCCTAAAATCTAGAATTCTTTTACTTTGACTAAACTCAAACTTTTTTTTAAAACTTCCACCAAACACTTCCTCTGCCAGAGGGCAGTACCCAAATCAATTTCTCTTGACACAATTTCTTTTCACCCAATTCAAACAATTCCAAGTTTAACTTTTATCATAATGAATCCATGATAGATTTTCAAGGAATCTTTATTTTGCTTAGCTTTAAAAATCCTACAAAAACTACCCTGACCTAATATCAGTACCTAAACCCCATTTCTTCAAACACCTTCTGATCCCAAGTTCAAAATTTTCAAATTTTATTTAAGTGAATTTTGGACCAGATTTGTTACTTGTGAAGAAACTTCAATTTCTCTAGCTCCTAAAATTCCGAAACTTTGTCAGGACCTTTGTTTGGAACCAGATCATGACCGCAAAAAAAATTAGATGCAAATAAAACTTTTTGCCCCATTGAGGCATTTCGCCGAGCACCTTCTATGCAAGAATTGGCATGGCAGAATCTTGTAAAATAGGAGCTGTCGTGGCTTGCACTCCTCTTGGCATTGAAGGCTAGCTTACCTGGACGACCCCCTGGCCCACTCCTCAGCCTTGCCCTCCCCCTTGGCAAGGACAGCGGGCGGTGCACCGGCCGCGAACCAGAGCAACCATCGTGCTCTGGATAAACACGACAGCCACCAGAGCTTCACCCCAGTGAGCTGAACTGCGAGTCTCTCGCCACCTATCGCTCTCCTGCATCACCAGCACGTAGCAGTTCCACCCAGCCGGCCCACTTGTTAGCCACAGAAGGCGATGGCGCGAGCTCCGCCTCCGCTCGAGAGCACCGCGGTGGCCGACACCCCAGAGCTTATCTCTGGTGTAGCTAATGCCCGATGGAGGTCGCTTCCACCTCAAGAATGCCCACCAACGTAGTCAACCACCTCCACCTACCTTCACCAGCCACCATTACTCCGTCATGATCCAGACCGCTTTGGTCATCATCACCCGCCTATATAAAGTCCCTCCAAGACTCAGCCTGGCATCCGCACCACTCCACCACACCACCAGTCCACCACGAAGCCACTCCAACGACCCCGAGGGGGTCATCTTCCTCATCTCCAGTCGCATCAGTTCCCCTCGGTCTCTGGATGATTCCCACGCCGTTTGGCCAACACTCCCTCTCAAATTCGAGTCGTAACCTTCTAATCACCCCACTAACCACTTCCCCACGTAAATTTGATGCTTGCTGGCCCGACCGGCAAGATCCATTTTCATCGCTACCACCTCTAGCTGGAGACAATGCCACCTTCGTTGATGACCCACAAGTATAGGGGATCAATCGTAGTCCTTTCGATAAGTAAGAGTGTCGAACCCAACTGTAGGAGATATGCCCTAGAGGCAATAATAAATGTTATTGATTATCTCCCTGTTCATAATTAGGTTTATGTTCCATGCTATAACTGCTATGGTTCTCGAGTCTACAATAACCACGAGGCTCGGAGGAAGACTCATATGCACGTGTGGGATAATAAACGGTAAAATGTATTCCGAGTCAAGCCTCTATGACTGGCTCAAGTATTGCATGATGATCCTGTTTTCCAGATCATGGGCATGGCTATGCCGGCAATTTTGAGGGCACAATTGTTGGTAGAACACTTGTGTTGAATCGACCCGATTGATGTTATGCTATGAGATACATTCGTCATAAGTTTATGGTTAATAACACAGAGAAGTTAATGTTTGCATAATTCCTTAGACCATGAGAGTGTCGAGTTTCTTCATGCTTGCTTCATGAACTTTGGGGTTTGTTAAACGTCATCCGTAAATGGGTGGCTACTACGGCGGCTTATGGGTTCATGGAAAAGTATGTCAAGGGACTTGATAGCTCAAGATTGGGATTTGCTCCTCCGACGATGGAGAGATATCTCTGGGCCCTCTCGGTGTTACGGTATCCATCATCGTCTGGCCAGACACAGGGTGATTTGATCACAGGGATGCCGGAACACGGGAACGAGAAAAGAGAACAATACCGGCAACGAGGTAACTTACATTGTGAACAAGTGTTGATCCACGAGGATGCCGATGTTTCTCACCTCGGGTAATTGTAACATATCGCGAAGCAACAGGAATAGCTCACGGTAACTGGAGGTTCACTCGAATATTTATTCGTGTGGGTATAGGGATCGATATGGGTGTCCACGGCTCTGATGTTGATCATTGATCGGAAGGGGTTCCGGGTCATGTATATGCTTCACCGAACCTATAGGGTCACACGCTTAAGGGTCATCTATCCGCTGAATACTAGACAGGGAGTCTGAGAGAAAATCACCGAAAAAGTTTCGGACGCCGGAAAAGTTTCGGACAGCGGAAAAGTTCCGCAGAGAGGTCACCGGATGAGTTCCGGTGAAACTGAAAAGTTGTTTCAGAGGATACCATAAAGTCAAATTGGTTTTGGCACATGCCTGATAATTCTTGGAGGGTGCCAGAATCATTCTGGAAACTTTCTGGAATTTTCCGGGATGAAAACCGGAAATGTTCCGGAGCTGTCGAAACCGCTTCAGATGCTTTTCGCAGATGAAATCACTAAACCGGAATTGTTCCGGCTCGCGTTGAAAATTATTTTGGTGGGTACTAGAATTTTTCTAAGCCCACATGAATATTTTCAGTTCGATCAGACGCTGAAAAATGTCGTCGTGAATAGTGAAAGTGCTTTTTGGGATATTTTTGGAAAGCCACCTTTTGGGGCTTTGCTCCAAAAGATCTTGGGGATGACATGGATGGATAGGGGCCAATTTTGGGGCCCCACATGAGGGTGTGGCCGGCCACATGGTGGACTCCTTCATGGAGTCCCCCTTGTTCCTTGGTTTCACCTTTTAGGTCCTTGGGAAGGACTCCTTTCCATGTGGGTTTTGGGTTTTCTTGTAAAACCACCCTACCCCTTGGGTTTCCTATAAATAGGAGGTGTGTGGGCTGCCATAAGACACTCTCTTTCTCTCATACACAAAGCCATGCATGATCTGGCATTCTTCTCTCCCTCCCAGCGAAATAGTTTCGTAGAGCCGAAAGGCTGTCTGGGTTCCGGCAGGAACTAGTTCTGGACGGCGAAGCCCTGCCGGATAGATGACACCGTATGTGTGCAACTCTGTAGAGAGATCGTAGTTTCGGTCTTAGTTCGAGAGTGCCTCCCGAAGGGCTGTCCGTGTGACCGTCCGAGTTTTGGAGGTCCTCCCGAAGGGCTGTCCGAGTGACAGTCCGAGTTTCGGAGGTCCTCCCGAAGGGCTGTCCGCGACACCGTCCGGGGGACTGTGTGACCGCCTCCCGGAGGGCTGTCCGCGGGGCAGATGAGGGTATACATCCTCGAGGTTGGGAGGTTGTAAAATCCTAGCTGCGGGGATCTGCACCGCCAATCGTCATCGACTCTACTTCCGCTGCGCTACGAGTCGGTAACGATAATGATCAAACCTTGTATGCAGTCTCCATAGTGGTCCTGGGCTGGTGCGTAGGTCGGAAAATTTTTGTTTTCTGCTGCGTTACCCAACAGTGGCATCAAGAGCCGTGCTATGCGTAGATGTAGGTTGCGATCTAGAATACATAGAGATGTATGGGTGTTGCACAATATAATTAGGTAGTAGATGAGATCTATTGCTGAAAATTATTTGTGCGGGTAGCAGATGAAATCTGTTACCCGATGTTCTTGTTGCTTCCCTCGAATTTGCATATTTCTGATCTTGATAACAGTATGGTGGAGTTTCAATGTTCTGGCAATCCGCGATCCTGATTGATCAACGAAGTGCTAACAGTTCATTGAATTCCACCGTAGTTAAAAAGAAAGATGAAATTTTGCAGACAAAAGGGCAATGCAGATGTGATCTGCACGGGGGTCACGCGTATGACGAAGTTTAGTATGGGGCTCGAGATTTTATTATCTCGTGTTTCATACACCCTGGAATGTTAATCTAGCGACTTGGATTATCATGCTTGATGATGGACGTTGATAGCTTCGGTTTGTTTCGAAACCTTAGAAGCCACGTAAAATAAAATTTTGCATGGACCGATTAGAGGCGTCTAACTTGGTTTTGCAGGATGGTTTGCATGTGCATGTGATGTGGTATAGCAGTGTTCATAATAATTTGATTATGTATGAGATGACTATATGATGTAAATTGATTAACATGACCTGCGTGTCATGATTCGGCATGATGGCTGGAGCCATATGATTGCACTTTAATGACCTGCGTGTCAACCTTATGTAATGCACTTATTTTTATTAAGCTATAGAGATAGCAATATTATCTGGTGCATCGACAAGGTGGTGGCAATCTTCGCGAAGGTGAACACCAACGCGAATGCCGAAGACGAAGAAATGAAAGACTTCTCCGTCAGAAAGGGCTATACCATATCATGCTATTATGAATTGCCTGAGATGTTTATCCCTTATGATGCACCCTTCTTGATTGCGCGGTAGTCGCTTTTATTAGGGTGATCTCTCACAAAAATATCAAGTAGATAGTGTTCTCCCAAGTGTAGCACCGTCACGGCACCTAACTTTTCGGGGTACGCCATGGATGCATGGGTGCGAACGATTAGGGATGTGTGAGGCGGGTGAGTTGAGACCTCGCAGCGAGATCACTTGGATGTCTTGACGTTCAGGCATGAGTGTCATGAGCTCGGAACACACGCATCGAAAGATGAACAAGAGTCACATGGAGATGTGATTGGCAAGTTGGCCTACCGATTAAAATTCCCGTCATGAGATGATGATTCTATGGGGATGAATTGAAGTCTGGATCTTGTATCACTCAAAATCAATTATGAGAGATATTGATTTGAGTGGGAGCGCACTGTAGAATTAACTTGTTTAATTCTCGGTGAAATTAATTATGAACCCTGTCTAAGTGTGATTTGCATAATAGTTGTAGAATAATGGCTCGCGTTTCCACCTTTCCTGTTAAAATTGAATAGCTGTTAAATATCTGGTTAAAACTTTACGATTGGTAACGTAATATGAGGATTGTCCTCAAGAGTGCCGAGAAGGACTTTATCCTATCGCATGCTTTCGGTATTCTCTCGCTAATGCTATGGATCATGTGACTCTCGTCCTTCGATCCAAAAGCTAGAATTCCTTTTCAGTCAAAGTGCAATATGTTTGCTTCCATGAGACCCGAACTTCGAAAGTTTGGATAGTTATGTGATATTCATGGAATCTAAAAATCATTTTCAGAGACAGACAAAAGCTAAAAGATATGAGATATCCAAAGCAATATTTGTTTGCAAACTGTTAGTAAAGGAGTTTACTATGCATTAGACTGATAAGAGAGGGATCCAGAAGAACGCCAGTCATATGATGATGGTGAATAAAACAACAACTTAAAGAGAAAGGAAGTGTCCGAAGGGTGTTAGTGATGCTTTCACGCCTAGGAAGTCCGGGGCTAACGCCACTCTTAAGTTGGGTGCTTCTTCTAAGAGTAGGAGAAATACTGAAAGTTAAACTGTTAGAAGTATAATGGCAAAAGGAAAGTAGACTGGAATATCCAGCTCATGTATGAATGTCATACAAGTTTTTGATGTATAGAAGGCTGGTCAAAGATATAGTTCTTAGGAATTATGGTTAAACAAGTTAATCACTAATTCTTGGGTATTGTGAGTTAATCAAAAAGATACCCACTCGATTGCATTCTGTTGCAACTCGATGTAAGAACTACTATGGCCTGAAAGACTAGCCAGGAATGAGGTTCAGATACACGCAGGGAACATAGTAAATGTTACTATGCCTTCCATCGGTGTATTCCCTATGTATTTATTTTCATAATTCATTTTAGAGTTTTACACTCTAGCCCATTGCATAAAGTATCTTGCAAGAAGGTTATTCATAAGAGAACTTTTGATGTTCGATGTTATGAATAAACATAAGGGCCATACTTTCATTATGAATGAGACGTATGTTATGAATATTGATAATAATACATTACCTCTGTATTTACTTTCATAATTCATTTAGAGTTTCATACACTCTAGCCCTTTGCATAAGGTATTTTGCAAGAAGGTTATTCATAAGAGAACTTTTGATGTTCGGTGTTATGAATAACATGAAGGGCCATGATTCCATACAGGATGGGATGTATGCGATGAATATTGATGGTAATATGATACATCCATAACACTGACGCTAAATGTCGCAAGACTAAAAGAATACCACCCAAGTGTGGCACTGCATTTGGTCACATTGGAGAAGACCGCATGAAAATTCCATTATGATGGATTTCGAAGTCGTTTGATTTTGAATCATCTGACACTTGCAACTTTCCTCTGAAAAGTGAAGTGACTGAAATACCGTTCACAGGCCATAAGGAACGAGCAAAGAACATATTGGTGATCATACATTATGATGTGTGTAGTCCAATAAATGTTGTTGCAGGTAGTGGATTTATCTATCTTCAGAAATGACTCAAGAAGATATGTGGACATTTACTTGTTGAGACATAAGTCTGGATCTTTTTGAATTCATTCATAAGGTTTTCAAAAATGAAGTAGAAGTTGTTGTAACAAGAAAATTATGTTTCTACAATTCGATTGCAGAAAGGAATATTTGAGTTACAAGTTTAGCGAATGTCTGATGAGTTGTGAAAGGGCTTTCATAACTTGCACCTCCCGGAGCACCACTACAAGTGGAGAGTCCGTGTAGATGTAATCGAACCATTTATGACATGGTAAGATCAAAGATGACATAAATAAATTTGCCGTTATCCCTTTTATAGAGTGATGCTTTAGAGACTGCGGCTTTTACACTGAAAAGAGCTCCATCAGCTCTGTTGAAATGACGCCATGGTGTGGTACGCCCAACCATGTTATATCTTTTATTAACATTTGGAATATGGGGCTTGTGTAAAAGGTTACAAACCTATTCCAAATCAGACAAGTGCTACTTTGTAAGGTTATCCCAAGTCATTGGGTATTCCCCCACCACTATACCGAGGCAAAGGTTTTTTGCCGCAAAACGGTATGCTTTTAAAGAGAATAGTTCTTACAAAAGGTGAGTGGGAGGACAGTGCAACTCGACGAGATAACCAGTATCTTCATCATCAGGTCAAAGGAAAGGAACCTTGGAAGTGATTCCGGAGTTTCCTACTGCGACTGATATGGAAGCCTCTACATGAGATGTATGGACATCGGTCGAACTTGCAGCTGAACCACGTAGGCAAAGCTCGTGCAAACCTATCAGGTGCGCAAATGAGATATTGTTGTTAGACAACAGTATACCTACAATACACAAGGAAGCGTTGATGGGCCCTGACTCCGGAATTGGCTAAATGCCAATACAATCCGAGATAGTTTCCATATAAGTGATTCGAGATTAAAATCTTGATACACATTTCGGAAGACTTAGAGTCTAACGAATATTTATGGAACTAAAAACTAATACGGATAAAATGTTTTATCCATAAAGCTTGACTTGTTGCCATAACAAGTTCAAGGAGTTGACTACGATGAGATTGTCTCACCGTAGCGATGCTTGAAGTCGGTTTGGGTTGAACTACAATTAATACATATTTCAATCATGAGATATGAAACATGGATGACAAAAAGATTTCCATCTGATGGAAATGAAACCTAGGACTTGTATGTGATACAGTCCAAAGTAATTTGTCGATCCAGAGGATGCTAGTAAGTATGCAAACTTCAGAGTTCCAGCGATGGACAGAAGAGAGCATGGAGTTGGAATCTTCAATTTTGATGAAATGGTCAAGGGGGTTTGACTTCAGCAAATGGGTATCGAAGATGCTTGTGATTCAAGAAAGTAAGTGGGAGCATAATAATATTTCTAAAAACCTTGTGTATACTTAACACATTGTTAATTGGAAATAAATTTCTTGACACGAATTAGGACTTCATTTGAAAATAGTTTTTCAATGAAGTGCTTAGGCTAAATAGCCTCAATATTAGGCATGATGATCTATGGAGATAGATTTACCTAATGGGGCTAAGCAATGAATACATATTGACAAGATGCTAAAACCTTTTAGCATTTAAAACGCCAAGGAGTGATTCTTGCCGAAGTCACATGGAAAGAGTTTTTGCAAGACTCGGTGTCCCAAAACACTGATGAGTAAAATACATGATGGAGATTCCACACACTCTTGTGTTTGGATTAACCATGTATTCCATGGTATGTAAAAACAAACAGATATGTCCAATACTCCAAAGTTGTTGCGAGTATAGATACCATAGTGATCAAAGTACTGATCATGGGACAACAGTGAAAGATGTCATTAAGTGCTAAGAGTAGTGCTGATGACATGTTTTCTCGCAAGTAGAGATTATGAAGTGCTCATTGTAAGTGATTACATCGATACAGTCTTCATCAATGCTCCATGCGATTTTCGATTTAAATTGAGGGTTTTGTGTGATACACAATATGGTGGCACGGTAGTTGGAAATTGTTCCAAACAAGATACTGTGGCGAATTCTATAACAAAGGCTAAGTATGTTGATGCTTAAGAAGCGACAAAGAAGTTGTTGAATCATATAGTTCATTCATGAACTTAGTATGGTTCCAAGATGACTTTGGTCAATGGGACACTATTGCAGATAGTTGCTCCATAGCTCAGTCTGAGGAATCAGGTTTCGACCAATGATTCACACATATGCAAGGCCAAGTCCAGACAAAATATGAATTTTGTGAAAGCGTGAAAACGCAAGGATATGCAAAGTTACACACAGAGCTGAAGTCGTCAGATCCGTTGGACATCAGGCTATACCACATGCGAAGCACATTTTACACCAGTATGCCATATGTGTAAAGTGCATTAGCATTGACTAGATTATTGACTCTAGTTCAAGTGGGAGTCTGTAGGAGATATGCCCTAGAGGCAATAATAAATGTTATTGATTATCTCCCTGTTCATAATTAGGTTTATGTTCCATGCTATAACTGCTATGGTTCTCGAGTCTACAATAACCACGAGGCTCGGAGGAAGACTCATATGCACGTGTGGGATAATAAACGGTAAAATGTATTCCTAGTCAAGCCTCTATGACTGGCTCAAGTATTGCATGCTGATCTTGTTTTCCTGATCATGGGCATGGCTATGCCGGCAATTTTGAGGGCACAATTGTTGGTAGAACACTTGTGTTGAATCGACCCGATTGATGTTATGCTATGAGATACATTCGTCATAAGTTTATGGTTAATAACACAGAGAAGTTAATGTTTGCATAATTCCTTAGACCATGAGAGTGTCGAGTTTCTTCATGCTTGCTTCATGAACTTTGGGGTTTGTTAAACGTCATCCGTAAATGGGTGGCTACTACAGCGGCTTACGGGTTCAAGGAAAAGTATGTCAAGGGACTTGATAGCTCAAGATTGGGATTTGCTCCTCCGACAATGGAGAGATATCTCTGGGCCCTCTCGGTGTTACGGTATCCATCATCGTCTGGCCAGACACAGGGTGATTTGATCACAGGGATGCCGGAACACGGGAACGAGAAAAGAGAACAATACCGGCAACGAGGTAACTGACATTGTGGACAAGTGTTGATCCACGAGGATGCCGATGTTTCTCACCTCGGGTAATTGTAACATATCGCGAAGCAACAGGAATAGCTCACGGCAACTGGAGGTTCACTCGAATATTTATTCGTGTGGGTATAGGGATCGATATGGGTGTCCACGGCTCCGATGTTGATCATTGATCGGAAGGGGTTCCGGGTCATGTCTATGCTTCACCGAACCTATAGGGTCACACGCTTAAGGGTCATCTATCTGCTGAATACTAGACTGGGAGTCTGAGAGAAAATCACCGAAAAAGTTTCGGACGCCGGAAAAGTTTCGGACAGCGGAAAAGTTCCGCAGAGAGGTCACCGGATGAGTTCCGATGAAACTGAAAAGTTGTTTCAGAGGATACCATAAAGTCAAATTGGTTTTGGCACATGCCTGATAATTCTTGGAGGGTTCCAGAATCATTCTGGAAACTTTCTGGAATTTTCCGGGATGAAAACCGGAAATGTTCCGGAGCTGTCGAAACCGCTTCAGATGCTTTTCGCAGATGAAATCACTAAACCGGAATTGTTCCGGCTCGCGTTGAAAATTATTTTGGTGGGTACTAGAATTTTTCTAAGCCCACATGAATATTTTCAGTTCGATCAGACACTGAAAAATGTCGTCGTGAATAGTGAAAGCCACCTTTTGGGGCTTTGCTCCAAAAGATCTTGGGGATGACATGGATGGATAGGGGCCAATTTTGGGGCCCCACATGAGGGTGTGGCCGGCCACATGGTGGACTCCTTCATGGATTCCCCCTTGTTCCTTGGTTTCACCTTTTAGGTCCTTGGGAAGGACTCCTTTCCATGTGGGTTTTGGGTTTTCTTGTAAAACCACCCTACCCCTTGGGTTTCCTATAAATAGGAGGTGTGTGGGCTGCCATAAGACACTCTCTTGCTCTCATACACAAAGCCATGCATGATCTGGCATTCTTCTCTCCCTCCCAGCGAAATAGTTTCGTAGAGCCGAAAGGCTGTCTGGGTTCCGGCAGGAACTAGTTCTGGACGGCGAAGCCCTGCCGGATAGATGACACCGTATGTGTGCAACTCTGTAGAGAGATCGTAGTTTCAGTCTTAGTTCGAGAGTGCCTCCCGAAGGGCTGTCCGTGTGACCGTCCGAGTTTTGGAGGTCCTCCCGAAGGGCTGTCCGAGTGACAGTCCGAGTTTCGGAGGTCCTCCCGAAGGGCTGTCCGCGACACCGTTCGGGGGACTGTGTGACCGCCTCCCGGAGGGCTGTCCGCGGGGCAGATGAGGGTATACATCCTCGCGGTTGGGAGGTTGTAAAATCCTAGCTGCGGGGATCTGCACCGCCAATCGTCATCGACTCTACTTCCGCTGCGCTACGAGTCGGTAACGATAATGATCAAACCTTGTATGCAGTCTCCATAGTGGTCCTGGGCTGGTGTGTAGGTCGGAAATTTTTTGTTTTCTGCTGCGTTACCCAACACCAACGAGGAGCATATGGAAATGATAAGCGGTTTTCAGCAAGGTATTTTCTGCAAGCACTGAAATTATCGGTAACGAGTAGTTTGATAGCAAGATAATTTGTAACAAGGGCCAAGTAGCAATAGTAACAAAGAGTGCAGCAAGGTGGCCCAATCCTTTTTGTAGCAAAGAACAAGCCAGAATGATCTCTTATAATAAGCAAAGCGTTCTCGAGGACACATGGGAATTTCATCTAGTCACTTTTATCATGTTGGTTTGATTCATGTTCGCTACTTTGATAATTTGATATGTGGGTGGACCGGTGCTTGGGTGCTGTTCTTACTTGAACAAGCCTCCCACTTATGATTACCCCCTCTCGCAAGCATCCACAACTACGAAAGAAGAATTAAGATAACTCTAACCATAGCATTAAACATATGGATCCAAATCAGCCCCTTACGGAATAGCGCATAAACTAGGGTTTAAGCTTCTGTCACTCTAGCAACCCATCATCTAATTACTACTCCACAATGCATTCCCTTAGGCCCAAAGATGGTGAAGTGTCATGTAGTCGACGTTCACATGACACCACTAAGAGAATCAACAATATACATATCATCAAAATATCGAACGAATACCAAATTCACATGATTACTTATGACAAGACTTCTCCCATGTCCTCAAGAACAAAAGTAACTACTCACAAATCATCTTCATGTCCAATATCAGAGAGGTATTAAATAGCATAATGGATCTGAACATATAATCTTCCACCAAATAAACCAACTAGCATCAACTACAAGATGTAATCAAGACTACTAGCAACCCATAGGTACCAATCTGAGGTTTGGAGACAAAGATTGAATACAAGAGATGAACTAGGGTTTGAGATGAGATGGTGCTAGTGAAGATGTTAATGAAGATTGCTCCTCCCACGATGAGAGGATCGTTGGTGATGTCGATGGCGATGATTTCCCCCTCCCGGAGGGAAGTATCCCCGGCAGAATCGCTCCCAAGCTTAGACCTCGCTTGTCCTCAGGTCCAGAATTGCTCCACAAAGTGTTATATTGATTAAAAACACTATAAATAACAATAGCAAAACATGATGCAAAATGGACGTATCAACCACCCCAAGCTTAGACCTCGCTTGTCCTTAAGCGAAAGCCGATATCGATAATCATGTCCACATGTTTAGAGAGAGAGGTGTCGATAAAAACAAAATACGGACATAGTAGCATCATGCTCATTATTATAACAGCAATATTTATTATCATAGAACTTCTCATGAGCAAATAACAATTCATCACAACAACGAAGTATAGGACATAAACTTTCTTGAAAACTAACAAACTATGTTCTTAGTCAACAATGCAATTGCAATTCATAATATTTTCAGGAAGGGTCTCATGTAGGAGCTTTTTAGCAAGTCCACATACTCAACCATTATTTAGTCTTCTATGATTGCTAACACTCACGACATATATATGGAGCAAAAAGTTTCAGCCAGACACATAGAAAGATAGGGGCATATAATTTCGCCTCCCAACTTATTCACCTCAAGGGTGATGTCAACAATAATAACTCATGATCACTCATATCCAACTGGATATATATGCCTAGATGTTTCCCCACCATATGATGCTTGCAAAAGAGAAAAATAAAAAGGAAGTAGAGGAGAACACTATTGACTCTTGCATAAAAAGTAAATACATAAAAGTAAAAGATAGGCCCTTTGCAGAGGGAAGCAGAGGTTGTCATGCACTTTTTGTTTTTGGATGCACAAACTCTTAATGCAAAGGAACGTCACTTTATATTTCCCCTTGTGATGGCAACCTTTATTATGCAGTCCGTCGCCTTTATTTCTTTACCATCACAAGTTCGTACAAAGCTTATTTTCCCTTGCAATAAAAGTTCAGATATATTTAGAGGCAATTTTTATTGCTTTTTGCACCGATGAGAACTTACTTGAAGGATCTTATTCAATCCATAGGTAGATATAGTGAACTCTCTTGACATGAAACTGGGTTTAAGGGTTTCGGATGCACAAGTAGTATCTCTACTTGGTGCGGATTTTTGGCTAGCAAAGATATTGGGAAAGCACCACATGTTGGAGGATCTATGATAATATAACTTCAATGTGAATATAAGCAAACATAATTCATTACGTTGTCTTCCTTGTGCAACGTCAACAATTTGACATAAAATACTTAATGGGGGCTCACAATCATAAAAGATGTCCAAGATAGTGTATTTGCGTGTGAATCTTCTCTTCCCTATTAAATTTTTTCATGAATTGCATCATTGACTAATGCTATGCTTGTTAACTTCCAATAAATTTTACCACTTATACTTTTCTTCATGAAATGTCATTACTTTCCATAAGATTAGGATATGATCTTTTTCATTATTTTCATTGCTAGGATCGAGACATAAAAGTAAAGAAGTAAAAAACTCAAACTACTCTTTATTATATAACTCTCAACTCGATTACATAGATAGATAGATCACGAAACTAGCACTCGAAAATAGATCATACTAAACTTTTATTCAACTAAATCATGAAATCACTAAGGATCAAACTAAAATTAGGTAAAGATAATAGAAATGATGGTGATACGATACCGGGGCACCTCCCCCAAGCTTGGCACAAGCCAAGGGGAGTGCCCACACCCATGTGCTCAAGTTTCCTTCTTCGGTGATGGTGGTCCTGATGAAGTGGTGGGCTTGTCCTTCAGCTCAAGCAAATACATCAATCTGCGATTGATGCTCCGAAGGGCGATGTTTTGCTCTTCCAACAAAATAACTTCACGAGTGAGAGATGTATTCTGAGCACTAACTATTTCGAAGACTCTTAGGGCTTCAATTAGGGATGGGGAAAGGTGATCATATAAAGGTTGAAGGATATCTCCCTTCTCCGCGGTCTCCTCCATGGCGATCGCTTGCCCTCCTTTTGGAGCCTGGGTTCTTGCAACTTCCTCGACCTTGTCCACCTTGCCATTGTCTTCTTCTCCCGACGATAACTTGTAGTAAACCTCGCTGTAGGGGCTTTTGCCCGGCGATGGTTGCACAATGCGATGCTTGGCACGGAGCTTTTGGGGAGCCATGGTGATCTAGATCTGTCAGAAAAATAGCATGAAACAAGAACATGGGAGATTTCTGTGATACGGTGGTCAAAACGTCCGGGAGTATACATAAAGAATTTTTATCTTGCAAAACAAGTAATCCAGAAGAAAAACAGAGTCGAGAAGGCTCACGAGGGGCCCACGAGCCACCAGGGTGCTCCTGGGGGGGTGGCGCGCCCTGGTGCCTCATGGGCCCCAGGTGGGTCCCCTCGGCTGTTTATTTTTTTTGTATTTTTTCTAATATTCCAAAACTGACAGAAAGTATTTTTATGGAATTTTTGGAGTCGGTTTACTTACCGTATCACGTACCTCTTCCCTTTCAGGGTTCTGGAGTGTTCTAGAAGGTCTCTCTTATGTATTCCTCTGGTGTAATTGTTTCAATAATATTAGTTTCAACATTAATGGGAGTACCTGAAATATAGTGCTTAATTCTTTGCCCATTCACCACTCTCGGATTAGTGCCTTCGGAGTTGTTTATTTTGATGGCTCCGGAGCGATAAACTTCTTCGATGATATACGGTCCTTCCCATTTAGAGAGAAGTTTTCCTGCAAAGAGTCTCAAACGAGAGTTGTACAATAAAACTTGCTCACCCAATTTAAATTCCCGTTTTTGAATTCTTCTATCATGCCATCTTTTAACTTTTTCTTTAAACAATTTGGAATTTTCATAAGCTTGGGTTCTCCATTTATCTAATGAGCTAATATCAAATAACCACTTTTCACCGGCAAGTTTAAAATCATAATTGAGTTCTTTAATTGCCCAATATGCCTTATATTCTAGCTCAAGAGGTAAATGACATGCTTTTCTATAAACCATTTTATAAGCAGGAATACCCATAGGATTTTTATAAGCAGTTCTATAAGCTCATAATGCATCGTCAAGTTTCTTAGACCAATTCTTTCTAGATCTATTGACAGTTTTTTGCAAAATTAATTTTATTTCTCTATTGCTCAATTCTACTTGAGCACTAGATTGAGGGTCAAGCTGGCAATGGTTAACCGTTACCCGCATCCCCATGGGTAATTACTCTATTAGGGGACGGGTATGTGCCATCTTGAATGCCCACGGGGAAGCTGGTGGGTCAAATACCTTACCAAACGTACAAGACGGGGATGGGCATGGGATAGCATTACCAGTGCCCGTTACCCACTTTACCCATGAAGGACTTACACGTGTGCTCTAAAATTAGTAGACCCCAGTAATTCCCGCCCTAACCCACCTAAATTTCCACACGTCCCACCTCTTTGACCCAAAAATCCCTTAGAAATCTCTAACCTAGCCACAACATATTGTTTATTGTGTTGAAATGCTATTTTTCTATGGAAATACCATCGAAGGTTGTTCTTAATTGCATATGTGGGTTTCCCCACGGGGATAAAGAACACCACGGGGATGGGGATGGGGAACTTTTTATCTCCGCAGACGGGTATGGGGACGGGGACGGGGATGGGAGGGCGGTCATGGGGACGGGGATGGGAGTGCAATACCCGCATGGGTAATCCCCATTGCCAGCTTGAATTGAGGGTGATAGGGAGATGCAATTCTGTGGTTGACATCATATTTAGCAAGCAATTTATAGAATGCACCATGAATAAAATGTGAACCACCATCAGTCATTAAATATCTAGGGACTCCGAATCTTGGGAAAATAACTTCTTTAAGCATTTTACTAGAAGTGTTATGATCAGCACTACTAGTTGTAATAGCTTCTACCCACTTAGTAACGTAATCAACAGCAACTAAAATATGTGTATACCCATTGGATTTAGGAAAAGGTCCCATATAATCAAATCCCCAAACATCAAATGGTTCAATAGCAAGTGAATAATTCATAGGCATTTCCTGACATCTACCAACATTACCAATTCTTTGACATTCATCACATGATAAGACAAACTTACGAGCATCCTTGAAAAGAGTAGGCCAATAAAAACCAGATTGTAATACCTTGTGTGCAGTTCTGTCTCCCGCATGGTGTCCTCCATAGGCCTCGGAGTGACACTTCCGTAGGATTTGTTCCTTTAATATCTTTAGGACATGGCATTTTCTCAATAGCATCAACCTTAGCTTTATCAACTTCAATACCTCTTTCAGAAATTTTATGCCCCAAGACAATGCCTTCATTCACCATAAAGTGGCACTTCTCCCAATTCAAGACAAGATTAGTTTCTTCACATCTCTGCAAAACTCGATAAAGGTTGCTTAAGAAATCATCAAAAGAAGTTCCATAAACGGAGAAATCATCCATGAATACCTCAACAATCTTTTCACAAATGTCAGAGAATATAGCAGTCATACATCTTTGAAAGGTAGCAAGTGCATTGCATAAACCAAAAGGCATACGTCTATAAGCATAAGTTCCAAAAGGACAAGTAAAGGTGGTTTTCTCTTGGTCGGGTTGTGATACGGGTATTTGAGAAAAAGCAGAATAACCATCTATGAAACAAAAGTGTGTATGCTTAGACAATATTTCTAACATTTGATCAATAAAAGGTAAGGGGTAATGATCTTTTCTAGTAGCTTTGTTTAATTTTCTAAAATCAATTACCATCCTATAACCAGTTACAATTATTTGTGGAATGAGTTCATTTTTATCATTAGGAACAATGGTAATACCTCCTTTCTTAGGGACACAATGAACGGGACTTACCCATCTACTATCAGCTATGGGATAGATTATACCTGCTTCCAGAAGCTTTAATATTTCAGTTCTTACCACCCCTTTCATCTTAGGATTTAATCGTCGTTGGTGGTCGACAACTGGTTTAGCATCAGGCTCCATATTAATTTTGTGCTGACATAGAGTGGGACTAATGCCCTTAAGATCATCAAGAGTATATCCAATAGCAGCTCTGTGCTTCCTTAGAGTTTTTAGTAATCTCTTTTCTTCATGCTCTGAAAGGTTAGCACTGATAATAACAGGATATATCTTCTTTTCATCAAGGTAAGCATATTTCAATGTATCAGGCAATTGCTTCAATTCAAATACAGGATCACCCTTTGGTGGAGGACGGCCTCCAAGAGTTTCAACAGGCAAATTTTGTTTAAGGATAGGTGGTTGATCAAAGAGCATCTTATCTATTTGATTTCTTTCTTCCATATGCATATCATTTATATGGTCTAGCAAATATTGTTCTAACGGATCAATAGGAGGTACGAAAATAGAAGCAAGACCAATAATTTCATCTTTACTAGGCAATTCCTTATCATGAGGTTGTCTATGAAACTTGGAGAAATTAAACTCATGAGACATACCACCAAAATCAACACTAACAGTTTCTTTAGCGCAATCAATCTTAGCATTAATAGAGTTCAAGAAAGGTCTACCAAATATAATGGGACAAAAATCATCTTGTGGAGAACCGAGAACTAGAAAATCAGTAGGGTATTTTATTTTTCCACACAAGACTTCAACATCTCTAACGATCCCAAGTGGTGTAATGGTATCTCTGCTTGCAAGCTTAATAGTAACATCAATGTCCTCTATTTCAACAGGTGCAATATCATTCATAATTTCTTGATATAAGGTAAATGGAATAGCACTCACACTAGCACCCAAATCACATAAGCCATGATAACAATGATCTCCTATTTTAACAGAGACAACAGGCATGCCTACTACATGTCTATTTTTATCTTTAGGATCTGGTTTGGCAATTCTAGCTGCTTCATCACAAAAGTAAATAACATGCCCATCTATATTATCGACCATAGCAACATTAGGTTCAACTTTAATTTGTTCGGAGGGACTAGGTGCTCTAATATTACTTTTGTTAACCACAGTTGAAACTTTAGCATGTTCCTTAATCCTAATAGGAAAAGGTGGTTGCTCAATATAAGCAGTAGGCACAACTGGATCAGCATGGTAAACAATTGTCTCTTCTTTAACACTAACGGGTTCTTCTTTTAATTCAATAGGTGGGTGATATTTGATACGTCTCCAACGTATCTATAATTTTTGATTGTTCCATGCTGTTATATTATCAATCTTGGATGTTTTTATATACATTTACAACAATTATATATCATTTTTTGGGACTAACCTATTAACTTAGTGCCCAGTGCCAGTTGTTGTTTTCTGCCTGTTTGTGGTTTTACAGAAAATCAATACCAAACGAAGTCCAAATGCAACGAAACTTTTTGGAGATTTTTTATTGGACAAGATAAACACTAGAAGCTTTGGGAGAAGGCCAGAAGCCCCAGGAGGTGGCCACGAGCCACCAGGGCGTGCCTGGGGGGGGGGGGGCAGGCGCGCCGTGGTGCCTCGTGGGCCCACCTCTGCCCCTTTTGACCTAATTCCACCACTATAAATTCCAGAAAAATTAGAAACCCTCGGGAGAGTCCACGAAATACTTTTTCCGCGGCCGCAAGTTTCTGTTCTCAAGAGATCCCATCTAGAGACCTTTTTCGGCACTCCGCCGGAGGGGGAATCGATCATGGAGGGGCTCTACATCAACCTTGCTGCCCTTCCGATGATGCGTGAGTAGTTTACCACAGACCTTCGGGTCCATAGTTAGTAGCTAGATGGCTTCTTCTCTCTTTTTGATCTTCAATACAATGTTCTCCTCGATGTTCTTGGAGTTCTATCCGATGTAATCACTTTTTGCGGTGTGTTTGTTGGGATCCGACGAATTGTGAGTTTATGATCAGATTATCCATGAATATTATTTGAGTCTTCTTTGATCTCTTTTATGCATGATTATTATAGCTTCGTATTTCTTCTCCGATCTATTGATTTGGTTTGGCCAACTAAATTGATTTATCTTGCCATGGGAAGAGGTGCTTTGTAATGGGTTCGATCTTGTGGTGCTCAATCCCAGTGACAGAAAGGGACATGACACGTATGTATCGTTGCTATTAAGGGTAAAAAGATGGGGTTTATTCATACGTGAGTTTATCTTGTCTACATCATGTCATCGTTCTTAAGGCGTTACTCCGTTCTTTTATGGACTTAATACACTAGATGCATGCTGGATAGCGGTCAATGTGTGGAGTAATAGTAGTAGATGCAGGCAGGAGTCGGTCTACTTGTCTCGCACGTGATGCCTATATACATGATCATTGCCTTGGATATTGTCATGATTATTTGCTTTTCTATCTATTACCCAACAGTAATTTGTCTACCCACCGTATGCTATTTTCTTGAGAGAAGCCTCTAGTGAAAACTATGGCCCCCGGGTCTATCAAAATCATATATTAAAAAACCCTAAAAATACTTTCTGCACTTTTTATTTATTTATTTTATTTTGTATTTTTGTTTCAATCTATCTATCTATCACATATAATTTAATCTTGCAACTTACAACCGAGGGATTGACAACCCCTTGTTTGCGTTGGGTGCAAGAATTTGTTGTTTGTGTGCAGGTACTGCTAACAAGATGTTGCGTGATTCTCCTACTGGATTGATAACCTTGGTTTCATAACTGAGGGAAATACTTATCTCTACTGTACTGCATCTCCCTTCCTCTTCAGGGAATTACCAACGCAAGCTACAAGTAGCAGAAATAATTTCTGGCGCTGTTGCCGGGGAGACATCATCAACATCTATCAAGTACCTTTGCATAAACTCTCATCTCCTTGCATTTATTTTATTTGCCTCTCGTTTTCATCTCCCCCACTTCTAAAAAGTTTTTACAAAAATACAAAAATATTATCCGTTTGCCTTTTTCTTGTTTGCTTGTTTGCTTGCTTGTTATCTTGTTTGCGTAGCCACGATGTCTCAAGAAAATACAAAATTGTGTGATTTTTCCAATACTAATAATAATGATTTTATTAGTACTCCGATTGCTCCTCCCACCGCTAGTGCGGAGACTTGTGATATTAATGCCGCTTTGCTTAATCTTGTTATGAAAGAACAATTTTCTGGTAGTCCTAATGAAGATGCTGCATCCCATCTAAACACTTTCGTAGAATTATGTGATATGCAAAAGCAAAAAGATGTGGATAATGATATTGTGAAATTAAAATTATTCCCATTCAAGTTACGGGATCGTGCAAAAATTTGGTTTTCATCTTTACCACAAAATAGTATCGATTCTTGGGATAGGTGTAAGGATGCTTTTATTACTAATTATTTTCCTCCCATGAAAATTATTTCACTTAGAAATCAAATTATGAATTTTAAGCAACTTGATCATGAACATGTTGCCCAATCTTGGGAAAAAATGAAATTAATGATAAGAAATTGCCCTACTCATGGTTTAAATTTATGGATGATCATACAAAATTTTTATGCGGGATTAAATTTTGTGTGTAGAAATCTTTTAGATTCCGCCGCGGGTGGTACTTTTATGGAAATTACTTTGGGAGAAGCTACTAAATTGCTTGATAATATTTTGGCAAATTATTCACAATGGCATACTGAAAGAGTTCCTACTAGTAAAAAGGTGAATTCGGTTGAAGAAATTAATACTTTGAGTGATAAAGTTGATGCGCTTATGAAATTGGTTGCTAGCAAAAATGCTCATATTGATCCTAATGATGTGCCATTGTCCACTTTGATTGAGAACAATAATGATGCCATATATGTGAATTTTGTCTCGTGAAACAATTTTAATAATAATGCTTATAGAGGTAATTTCAATGCTAGACCATTTCCTAGAAATTCCTCTAATAATTATGGCAATCCTTATGGTAATTATTATAATAATAATAATAGGATGCCCTCTAATCTTGAAAGTAATATTAAAGAATTTATTAATGCTCAAAAAGTTTTCAACACTACGATAGAAGAAAAATTGAGTAAACTTGATGATATGTCTAGGAGCATTGATAAAATTATTCATGATGTGGAAAATCTTAAAACTAAAATGTTGCCACCTAAAATTGATATTAATGAATCAATTAAAGCTTTATATGTCTCCATGAATGAGAGTAAGAAAAGAACCGCCATGCTAAAAGCTAAACGAGAATTTTTAGAAAAGGTGATTCCTCCCGGTTTTTATCGTAGTAATGATGAGGATATTAAAATGATTGGTGTTTCATCTATTGATTCTTTGTTTAGCAATATTAAACTTGATGAAAAGGGGACTGAAGAAGAGTCAACTCTAACTAGTAGGCGTTCCCATAATTCGGAGGGTGAAAATCTTGATAAGAAAATTGCTAAAAGTGGGTTTGGAGAGGTCAAAACTTTAACTAGTGATGTGCCCACTCTTTTGGATTACAAAGATTTTAATTATGATAATTGTTCCTTGATTGAGTGCATTTCTTTGTTACAATCCATGTTAAATTCACCCAACGCTTATGAGCAAAACAAGGCTTTTACTAAACACATCGTAGAAGCAATGATGAAAGCGTTAGAAGAAAAGCTAGAACAAGAAATTTCAATTCCTAGAAAATTATATGATGAATGGGAACCCACCATTAAATTAAAAATTAAAAATTATGAGTGCAATGCTTTATGTGATTTGGGTGCTAGCGTTTCCACAATTCCAAAATCTCTATGTGATGTGCTAGGTTTTACCAATATAGATGAATGTTCTCTTAATTTGCATCTTGCGGATTCTACTATTAAAAAGCCTTTGGGTAGAATTAATGATGTTCTTATTCTTGCAAATAGGAACTATGTGCCCATTGATTTTATTGTACTTGACATTGAATGCAATCCTTCATGCCCCATAATACTTGGTAGACCGTTCTTACGAACTGTAGGTGCCGTTATTGATATGAAAGAAGGGAATATAAAATTTCAATTTCCATTAAAAAAGGGTATGGAGCATTTCCCTAGGAAAAGAATTAAAGCACCATATAAATCCATTATGAGGGCCACTTATGGAATCAACTTGAAAGATGACAATACTTGAAACTATGCATTATGCCAAGCTACGGGCATAAAACAATAGCGCTTGTTGGGAGGAAACCCAATGAATAAAATAAATTTTTTCTGTTATTTTGTGTTTTCACATTTATGATGCTGTTATGATTGATTTTTTTGTGTTTTTAATTAGTGTTTGTGCCAAGTAAAGCCTTTAGGATGATTTGGAAGATAGTATAATTGATGCTGGTTGGAAAACAGAAAGTTTTGCGTCCAGTGCTGGAATTTTGGTTCTGTACTGGAGCGTCAAAAAAATCTGAAATTTTTACGCAGTATTGGTATATGAATTTCCCACGTTTTGCTATTTTTTTCAGAATATTTGGAGTTAAAAAAGTATAGCTTTTAAATAGATTGCTACAGACTGTTCTGTTTTTGACAGATTCTGTTTTTGATGCACTACTTGCTTGTTTTGATGAAACTATGGATTGTATCGGGGGTGGGGGGGGTATAAGCCATGGAGAAGTTAGAATACAGTAGGTATAATGCAAAAATAAATTATGAATGGGTTTGCAACAGTACTTAAAGTGGTCATTTATTTTGTTATACTAACGGATCTCACGAAGATTTTGTTGAGTTTTGTGTGATTGAAGTTTTCAAGTTTTGGGTGAGATCACGATGGATGAAGGAATAAGGAGTAGCAAGAGCCTAAGATTGGGGATGCCTGAGGCACCCCAAGGTAATATTCAAGGAAGACTCAAGCGTCTAAGCTTGGGGATGCCCCGGAAGGCATCCCCTCTTTCTTCTACCAACCATCGGTAATTTTACTTGGAGCTATATTTTTATTCGTCACATGATATGTGTTTTACTTGGAGCGTCTTGTATTATATGAGTCTTTGCTTTGTTTGCTTTTTAGTTTGTCACAATCATCCTTGCTGAACACACCTATTTTGAGAGAGCCACACGTTCATCATAATTTGTTAGAATACTCTATGTGCTTCACTTAATTTTTTTTTTGAGCTAGGCAGTTGCTCTAGTGCTTCACTTAAATCTTTTGAACATGGTGGTGGCTATATTTTGAAGAAATGAACTCTCATGCTTCACTTATATTATTTTGAGACTTGACAAGATTAAAATTTTGAAGAAATAAACTCTGATGCTTCACTTATATTATTTTAAGAGTTGATAAGATTAAAAGTTTGAAGAAATATTTGCACTCTCGTGCTTCACTTAAATCTTTTTGAGAGTTGATGAAAGTAACGGTAATTTGCACAAGATATGAATTTGGTCCCAAAGTGATGAATATTCAAGAGGGATATAATAAAAACTTTCATATAGATCATTGGATATGATAAGTGTGATTCCTTGCAATAGTTTTGCGATATGGAGATGATAATATATGAGTCATGTTAGTGAGTAATTGTGATTTAGTAAGAATATTCGTGTTAAGGTTTGTGATTCCCTATGCATGCACATCAAGTCAATAGTTATGCGAAGAAATTATATCCTACGTATGGTGCATTATTCGGTGTTAGTTATGTTCAATGCATGTTTATGACCATTTTTGTTTTTTGGTTGGTTGCTTCTCAATCTATTTGCTAGCCTTCATTTGTACTAAGCGGAAATACTGCTTGTGCATAAAAATTCCTTAAACCCAAGTTGTGCCAAATGAGTCCACTATATCTACGTATATGCGGTATTTAAATGCCGTTCCAAGTAAATTTGCGTGTGCCAACTCTACGTATATCTACGTATTTATGTGTGCCCATACCGCTCATGAAGCGGTAGGGGGCGGCCAATATTTTCCATGCTAGGTGTCTTATTCTCACGATGAGTGTTTATTCACTTCATTGCACGAGAGAGTGGCTGGTAATAGGGATGCCCAGTCCCACAATGAAATCATAAATTAATAACAACAAAATTCCTTGGAAAGTGTTTGTATGGAGGGCACCCGTGGATACGGCTAGCCATGGATTGTGAAAGAATGGTGGAAAGGAAATAAACTTTACTTTCTATTTGGGAACCGCCTGTGACGCCCCCGACTTGACCGTACACTAATCATACACGCAAATGTGCACAATCAAGATCAAGGAATCACTGGAAGATATCACAACACAACTCTAAACTCAAACTTAAACATAAATCATCATATTACAAACCAGGAGTCGCGAGGACACGAATACATAAGTCATACACACAAATGATATCTGAGTACAGACATAGTTAGTCAAGTTTGCCTTATGAAGGCTAGCACAAACAGCGACATCTGATCGAAAAGGCGCAGGCCTCCTGCCTGGGAGCCTCCGAATCTACTCCTGGTCGGCTGGCTCAATCCAGTAGTACGTGTCTCCGGGACTCTCCTGGTAGTAGGCTCCTACGGGATCCTTTGGCTCCTGGACTCCATCGTCTGAATTTATCAAGTGGGTATGGGAAAAAGGGAAGCAAAGCAACCGTGAGTACTCATCCAAAGTACTCGCAAGACTTACATCAGAACTATTGTATTTATGCATTGGTATCAAGTGGAGAGGCTGTATCTGTGGACTATATAGCAGAAATGCCAGAATAGAGAGAAAGGCCTAGCCTATCGAAGACTAGCATCTTCAGGGTCTTGAAGCATAAGAAGAGTGCAGATTAGCATTTTATAAATTAACAAGCATGTGGAAGCAAAGCCTAGAGATCCTTCCTCGACTCCCTGCGAGAAAGCGATCCCGGAGCTTATAATTATTTATCAGGTATTCAGTTCAAGTAGTAGTAGATCGGGATACAACACTGAGCTTCCTGTTACTGTGGACACGGCTATTCGAATAGATAACTTCCCTGCAGGGGTGCACTACTGTTACCCAGCACGCTCAATTACATCTGGCCGGACACACTTGCTGGGTAATGCCCGACCTCGGGTAATCGACACGACGCAGTCCTACCTAGGCTCAGCAGAGAGGTCAGCACGTCGGTCTAAATCCTAAGTGCGAAGGGGTCTTGGGCCCATCGCCCTTTGCACTCCTACACGTTGCGTGACTGGCCGGGGCCCAGGCGCGACACTGTATACACAGTAACGTAACCAGCCCACCCCAGCAATCAGCCCGCATCTTTGAACTGTGACATCTGAAGAGCTTTCGGGAGAAACAACGACGCAGAGGGTCCCACAAACCATTATCCCACGTGGTGGTAGTGCGTATAGGGCCAACGACCCACTCAGATCAACTACCCAAATCCGTTAGGCGTATTTAGTAATTCGCAGAGACGATCAGACTACCTGTCGCTCCGACTTAGTAACACACGGATCACGAACAGGGTGGTCTCCGCCTGCCCTGTCGTTCCGCCACAGTATCTCTCGCGGGTGCCCTCCTGGCAAACACGACTTCATAATTCCCTGCGGGTACCCCTCGGGGTCGACCCGCCTGCGACAAAGGTCAAAGTAACCGTGTGTCCAAGTATTGAGAAGGGATCCGAGGATTCATCCTCGAAGGATTCCCACTCGAGGAGTTGCACGATAGGAGCTTTGTCGGAGGTGATGAAAGAGGAATCACCCTCGGTAACTCACAGCCGGATAGCTATTCTACAGAGGCATCATCGGAAGTGAGATAAGAGGTATCACCCTCGGCACACGATACCAGCTCTGCAGAGTCGGACAACTTAGGGGAATGTGCGGTGATGTGTTGTTTTCAGCCCGTTTGATCACAACGATCGGGGCACCAGTACTAAAGTGGGGCAACTACAGCAAGGAAGAGGGGCCACAGATGGTTTTCCATCCAACCTATACTAAGCAGTTTAGGATAACAGGTAGGTATCAATAACAGTTACAAGGACAGGTTATGCATCAAAATAGGATAAAATAAAGCAGTATTAATTTCTAATGCAAGCAGGAGGGAGAAGGAGTAGGTGATATAGGCATGCGTCAAGGGGGGTTGCTTGCCTGGAAGCTCTGCTGAGAGGGGCTGGTCGTCTGACGGCTGCTCGTCCGGAGCGTGGTCGTACACAGCTGCGTCGGCATCGGTCTCGGTGTCTATCGGGAGAGAAGGAGGGGGAAGAAACAATAAATTCACGGCAAAAATGCAACAGCGATGCATGACAAGCCAAAATGCTATGCAGATGTGATATATTGCCTAACTAAATGTTTTAGTTAATTTAGGAATTTATTTGGATTTATTTTATTAAAGTCAGGCACTATTCATCTATCGAAATCAGTCAAAAAGTTCAATGTTCGGTATGTTAGGGGGGTGTGGCAGGTATGTGGATAGGATATTCGGATTCTTCATATTCTTCTGGTCATTTTTCATATATAAATTATTTTCATCCGAGTTACGGTTTATTTTATATGATTTTTCAATGTTTTAAACATTTTCTAGAATTATTTTAATTAAATAAATCCGGATTATCCAGAATAGTAAATGGTGACGTCAGCATGACATAGTGCTGGCGTCAGCAGTCAACAGTACGGTTGAACAGTCAAACCTGACCAGTGGGTCCAACTGGTCAGTAACTGTATTAACTAAACAGAGATTTATTTATCTAATTAATCTAATTAACCGGTGGGCCCGCTCTGTCAGCGACTGATTAGTGTTATAATTAATTAATTAACCGTTTTTCTATTTCTTTAAATTCATTTTAACCCGGCGGGACCCACATGTCAGTGACAGTGGGCGCCACGTCAGCGGTTGACTTAGTCAACCGGTCAACGGGACCCACCCGTCAGCGACACAGGGGGCCCCACACGTCAGGCCAGGTTAGCGGTGGCCGAAGACTCGCCGGAATCTCGCCGGCGAGCTCGTTCGCGGCGGCGTGCTTCGGGCATCGATCGGAAATCGCGCACAGGGCGCCGTTTTGGTCGCGGTTGGGCGCATTCGAACGGCAAGACGACGCCGCATCAAATGGCGGTGGTCTCGCGGGCTGCGGTGGCCGGAAATGAGCGGTACGACGTCGCCGGGGTGAGCTTCTCGGGCGAGCTACGACAACGGCGATGCGGTGCGCTAGTGGGCGAACCAAATGGCTAGGCGAGGCGTATGCGATGCGACGAGACTAGCGGGCACGAGCCCGTGACCAAATGGTCACCGGAGCCTCGCCGGCGACGAGCTCCGCGGAGGCGAGCTCGGGCACGATGGAATCGGTGGCTGCGGGTCGAATCCGATGGCGAGGGAGAAGGGGAGGAGGCGGAGGCTCACCGGGACCTGCAGAAGTGCGAATGCGTGCTCGGGGGAGGCGTGGGGTAGCCGTAATCGGCGACGGCAGTCGTCGGAGCCGAGGTGGAAGAACAGCTCGGGGAGGAGGCGTTGGCGTATCCCGGCTTCAACGGAGAGGCGGAGGTGAAGTAGCCGAGGGCGGCGACGACGTAGGACACGGCGGAGAGGCGATCGGGGCACGGTGGACGTGGGATCGAGCGATGGACGGCGGCGAGGTTTCGGGCAAGCTCGCGTGCACGCAATGCAGAGAGCGAGGGGGGAACTGGGGGTTGCTAGGGTTGCGGGGGAGGAGGAGGTGCTCGGGGAGGCCTTAACCTCGCCGGGGAGCCGCTCCGGCGCGCGCGCCAGGCGACACCTGCCCGAGGACGACGACGACCGGTTGGGCTGGGCCGCGCTACACTGTGCACTCACGGCCCAGTGCGCTAGTGGCCCCTAACCGTTTTTCTTTTTCTTTTTCTATTTCTGTTCTTTCGACTGTCTTGCAAAATGTGTGGCCACTAAACGATTTTTGAAAAACATGTGACCTGGTCCACATATTACACTGCATTATTACCTACCACCAAAAACTGGTTTGGACAAAATATGATTTCAATTGTAATTCTATTAAATAAAATGGTATTAAAATGCTGTTGTTTACTATTGTTTGAGGTTGTTAGAGTCACTTAGGCATTTTTAGTGATGTTGCTTTCTTGAACATATTTAGTTATGATTTATTTTTTATTTAATGAACATTTTTATTTCCAATTTGGACAACTTTTATTTTTCACTTTAAATTTGAAATTCAATTTGAATTGGAATTTGAAATAAGATATGATGCAAATGATTACCAAGACTAGTTAATCATGCTGACTTGGCATTATCAAGAGGTGATCACTGTGGCTATTACATGGGGATGTTACAATTCTCCTCCTCTAAAAGAAATTCTCGTCTCGAGAATTAAGAGGCAGGCTAAAAGAAAGCGGGGTATTCTTTGCGAAGACGATCCTCGTGTTCCCAAGTGGCTTCATCTTCAGAATGATTCGACCAGTGAACTTTAAGGAACTTGATCGACTTCTAACGGGTTCGACGTTCTGCTTCATCAAGAATGCGGATCGGATGCTCTTGACAAGATAGATCTTCCCGCAATTCAAGCACTTCATGATCCACAGCTCGGATGGGATCCTTGAAACAGCGTCGGAGTTGTGACACGTGAAATACATCGTGCACTTGAGAAAGGTTCGGCAGCAATTCCAATTGATATGCCACTTCTCCTCGACGGGTGAGAATACGGAACGGGCCAATGTAGCGAGGAGCTAACTTGCCCTTGATTCCAAATCGATGAGTGCCCTTCATCGGAGTGACACGAAGGTAAGCTTGCTCGCCAGGCTGATAGACCATTACCTTGTGCTTTCGGTCATAGTTGCTCTTTTCATGAGACTGAGCAGCTTTCAAAGGTTCACGGACAATGCGGACTTGCTCTTCAGCTTGTTGAATAATGTCCGGTCCGACGAGTGATCGTTCCCCAGTTTCTGACCAATTCAGAGGGGTTCGGCACTTACGTCCATAGAGAAATTCAAACGGTGCCATCTTCAGACTAGACTGATAGCTATTATTGTAAGAGAATTCGGCATATGGGTATGATTCTTCCCATTTCTTACCGAATGAGATGACACAAGCTCGAAGCATATCTTCAAGCACTTGATTGACTCATTCCACTTGTTCCTGGGACTAAGGGTGAAAAGCGGTGCGGAAAGATAGATGAGTTCCCATAGCTTCTTGGAAACTGTTCCAAAACCTTGAAGTAAAGAGGCTGCCATGATCTGAACTGATCTCCAACGGAACACCGTGTAGTGACACGATTCTAGAAACATACAAGTCTGCTAACTGACTAGCAGTGATTGTCTCCTTGACTGGCAGAAAGTGAGCAACCTTTGAGAATCGGTCAATGACGACGAAGATAGCATCATGACCCTTTTGGGATCTAGGAAATCCAGTAATGAAATCCATTTCAACTTTGTCACATTTCCATTCAGGAATTTCAAGGGGTTGCAGAGTTCCAGCAGGCCTTTGATGTTCTGCCTTGATGCGACGGCAAACATCACACTCAGCGACATACTGAGCAATATCTCGCTTCATATCAGGCCACCAATATCTCTGTCGGATGTCTTAGTACATCTTTGTGCTGCCAGGGTGAAATGAAAGAGGCATATCATGAGCTTCTTTCATGATGCGCGGGGTCATATTCAGGTGTCCCGTTCTAGGAACCACTAAGCGGTTTTTGAAGTACAAGGCGCCATCAGTAGCAATAGTGAAGAATAAGGGCTTTCCCCTGTTGATATCTCGCTTAATTTTCTCGACCTCAGAGTCAGCCTTCTGTATATGCTTGATGAGGTCATCGAGCTCTGATTCAACAACCAGGGTATTGAGATGGCCCTGTGGAACAATGTGAAGGTTCAACTTGCGAAGTTCTTCATAAAGCATAGGTTGCGCTGCCTGAACCATGAGGTTGTTGCAATATGCCTTGCAGCTCAAAGCATCGGCCATTACATTAGCCTTGCCAGGGGTATAAGAAATATTCATGTCATAGTCACCTATTGTCTCAAGCCATCTTTGCTGACGAAGGTTCAGATCTGGTTGAGTATACAGATACTTCAAACTCTGGTGGTCCGTGTATATCTCGCAACGATTACCAAGGAGGTAATGTTGCCACAGCTTGAGAGCATAAATAACTGCAGCAAGCTCGAGATCATGTACTGGATAATTTTCCTCATGAGGACGCAATTGACGAGAGCCATAAGCAATTACTTTGCGCTCTTGCATTAGGACATAGCCTAATCCTTGACGAGAGGCATCACAGTAAATCACGAAGTCCTTTTGGGAATCCGGGGGTGCTAGCATGGGGGCAGATGTCAACTTATCTTTGAGTGTCTGAAAACTTTCTTGGCACTTTTCTGTCCACTCAAATTTAACACCTTTGTGGAGCAGATCAGTCAAAGGCTTGGCAATCTTTGAGAAATTCTCGACAAATTACCGGCAATAACTAGCGAGACCGAGAAAACTTCTGACTTGCTTAACATTCTTCGGGGGAGTCCAGTCAAGAATAGCCTGAACTCGTTCTGGGTTAACAACTATGCCATCTTTGGAAATCACGTGACCAAGATATGTCACCTCAGATAACCAGAATTCACACTTAGAGTATTTGGCATATAGCTGGTGTTCTCGGAGTTTCTCCAATACAAGCCGAAGATGTAAGGCGTGTTCTTCTTCATTCTTGGAAAATATAAGGATATCATCCAAATAAACCACGACAAACTTGTCGAGGTAGTCCATGAAGATATAGTTCATCAAGCGAGAGAAGGTTGCTGGAGCATTAGTCAATCCGAATGACATGACGGTGTACTCGTATGATCCATAGCGAGTAACGAAAGCGGTCTTCGGAATATCCTCCTTACGAACTCGGATCTGATGATAACCCAACCTTAAGTCAAGTTTAGAGAACACAGAGGATCCAGCAAGCTGATCATAAAGATCGTTGATCCGGGGAAGTGGATATTTGTTCTGGATTGTTGCTTGGTTAATAGGCCAATAGTCCTGGACCAATCGGTTAGTTCCATCCTTCTTCTTAACAAAGAGAGAAGGTGCTCCCCAAGCAGAAGAACTGGGACGGATGAAATCCTTCTTAAGTGACTTGTCGATTTCTTCCTTAAGCTCGAGAAGTTCATGCGGAGGCATCTTATAAGGACGCTTCGCAAAAGGGGTAGTGCCAGGTTTCAAGTCGATGACGAACTCGACAGCTCTAACCGGGGGTATTCCTGGAAGCTCTTCCGGAAAGACGTCCGGAAAATCGCGAACGACTGGAACGTTCTCAATTCCCTCAAGAGGTGAGGCGTTCAAAGCATTCAGAGCATATATCTGAGCTTCGGCATTCCGGGTAATTCGGGCGGTGTATTTCACTATCTCATCGGAAGGGTGAAAAAGTTGGACGACTTTGGTGGCACAATTGATCGAAGCAATGTGAGCTTTCAACCAATCCATTCCCAGAATGTGATCTATGGTGGAAGACTTCAGAACAATGGGGGAGGCAAGGAATTCTAATCCTTCAATTTCGACGGTGACGTTAGGTGCCATCATAGAAGTGTGACAATGGCCTCCTGGGGTGAGGACAACCATGGGTAGGTTCATCTCTTGAAATGCAATGTCATGTGATAATGCAAATGCTTCCGACATGAATTAATGCGATGCTCCTGAATCAAATAAAACAGAAGCGGGTACTGAGTTAACAAGAAGGGTACCCATCATAGTAGCAGGTTGATCGTGAACTTCTTCAATGTCAATGTTGTATGCATGTCCACGACCATAAGCAGCAGACCCGGTGTTATAGTTGCGGCAATCATTGGCAAGGTGACCTGGTTTGCGACACTTGAAGCACAGACCATCTTCAGGACGAAGAGGAGCAGCTTGAGTTCTCAGCTGCCTCGGTGGTGGAGGAGGCAGACGGGGTGCAGCATAGGAGGGCCTTGGTGCGGGAGCAGTTGGACGGTACATGCTGTTTGGAATCCAGATCTTACTCCTTTGTCCTGAGCTCGAAGATGAGCCAATGTCACGGTGGCGCTTCTGTGACTCCTTGTGCTCGATCTGAGCGGTCTCAACCTGAATAGCCTTGTTAACCAGAGTGGCGAAGTCGGCGAAGTCATGAACAACAAGTGCAAGCTTGAGGTCTGGGTGGAGTCCACTATGGAATTTCTCCTGCCTACGAGCATCAGTTGGAATGTCTTCTTCGGCATAGCAGGACAGGTTAAGAAACTCCCGCTGGTAAGCTTCGACAGACTTATTGCCCTGAGTGAGGTTACAAAACTCTGTCTTCTTCCGGTCCATGATTCCCTGTGGAATGTAACGAGCACGGAAGGCAGCCTAAAACTTGATCCAGGTGATGACTGTCCCCTCAGGTAGTGAACGCCTGTGGGTGGACCACCATTATGCAGCGGGTCCTTTCAGGAAGTAGGACGCGAAGGTGACAAGGTTGGCAGGCGTGACATCGGTAGATTCCATCTCATGGGTGATGTCGCGAAGCCAGTCATCGGCATCCAGTGGCTGTTCAGAATTGCGATAAATAGTGGGGTTGAGACAGACAAACTCCTGCAGAGTTATTGAAGCCGGGTTCTGATTCTGGTTGTTCTGGTGCGGAAACTGAGCCATGATGCCTTGTATGAATTGACGGTTCACTTCGAACTGTTGCATCATTGCGGCCATGTAGTCGGGCAGTGGTGGCTGCTCGGGAGCACGACCACGACCACGAGCACCTGGCCTAACCATCCTGCTAAAATTTTAACAGGGGGTAGTTTAGTAAAAGCAATTGCAAGTGTTTAGAGACAAGCATAATGTAACATGACAATAAACAAATTGAATAGATACATAGCAGTAGTCAATTAAGATATACAGATCCATACACAGAGTTGGTTACACGCGGACAACATAAGTTCGCGAAATTTAAACAGCTAGACATACTAGGCAGCGCGCAGGCACGTGGTGAGGAATACACAACGAGACATAGCAAAGGCTACATCAACGTCGGGGAAAACCACTGAAACGGGGTAACTGCAAGTGCCGACGGTGAGTGTCCAAGGCAGACAAGTCCTGCTCTCCGTGTGCACTCTGATGTAGAACCCGGTCTCGAACTGGGAGAAGAGGTCCACGCACAGGTGTGTGACCTCCAACAGCAGGCCAATCGATACCTGCCGGCATCTGGGTCCTGCACGGGTAAAGGATGTACTCTGGATGTATCCCTGCACGAACAGCTGGTAGCAACTGTGTCATAGGATCGTAGAGACGTGCTCGAGTGGCAAACAACTCGACGGCGAGAGCCCGGGCAGTGCGATCCAGAGCCTGAGTGCACTGAATCAACATGTGCGGGTCGCATCGACGACGCTCGTAAGGGGCATAGATAGCTGTGTAGTATCCGGTAGCATCTCCAGCAGGAGCATACGGGATGTATCGGAACTCAGAGGCATCCAGGTGACTATGCTCGCCACGAAGACGTGCGACAGCAGAATGGGCAGCATCATGGACTGCCATCTCAATCGTCACGCCGATACCGTGGAAAATGTGAAACTCAGTGTCGGAGCTATCCCTCTGATCATAGATACGAACATCAGCATGGTACTACTCCTGGTTGAACTCACGAAAATCCTCGTAAACCATGTACTCGGGATACCATCGGTAGCCCAGTCTGGTCAGGAGGGCGATCAGGACAGCTGGAAAACCAGGGGCATCACGAGCCCAAGTGCGAAGCACAAGCTGCGTCGCAGGGCGCGGCGGAAACAAACGATCCATCTGAAACAGAGGAAATTCAGAATTGTCAAATGACAATGGGAAGTATAATATAACTTGGAGAGAAAGGTTAAACAAAGCAATGGAAAGGAAAATATGATTATCAGAAAATCAGATCAATGTGAGGGAATAAGTGCAGGTAATCCAGCTCTCCGGGTGGACGAGATTACGAGATCCTAGTGTCGGCGTTAGTAAAATTCATTTAACCCGAAAGGAAGAGAATTCAGAGTCCCAGAGTATAGAAGAGGAATAAAAGATCCTAATACCATCCATGTGCATCGTGGGCCCGTCAGCCACATAGCACTTTTAGTAAAATAGTTTTTGGAAGACTAGACTCGACTTCGACCAAGGAATCGGAACGGGGCTTCCTACAGGCAGTCGGCTCTAATACCAACTTGTGACGCCCCCGACTCGACCGTACACTAATCATACACGCAAATGTGTACGATCAAGATCAGGGACTCACAGGAAGATATCACAACACAACTCTAAACTCAAACTTAAACAAAAATCATCATATTACAAATCAGGGGTCGCGAGGACCCGAACACATAAGTCATACACACAAATGATATCTGAGTACAGACATAGTTAGTCAAGTTTGCCTTAAGAAGGCTAGCACAAACAGCGACATCTGATCGAAAAGGCGCAGGCCTCCTGCCCGGGAGCCTCCGAATCTACTCCTGGTCGGCTGGCTCAATCCAGTAGTACGTGCCTCCGGGACTCTCCTGGTAGTAGGCTCCTGCGGGATCCTTTGGCTCCTGGACTCCATCGTCTGAATTTATCAAGTGGGTATGGGAAAAGGGGAAGCAAAGCAACCGTGAGTACTCATCCAAAGTACTCGTAAGACTTAAATCAGAACTATTCTATTTATGCATTGGTATCAAGTGGAGAGGCTGTATCTGTGGACTATATAGCAGAAATGCCAGAATAGAGAGAAAGGCCTAGCCTATCGAAGACTAGCATCTTCAGGGTCTAGAAGCATAAGAAGAGTGCAGCTTAGCATTTTATAAATTAACAAGCATGTGGAAGCAAAGCCCAGAGATCGTTCCTCGACTCCCTGCGAGAAAGCGATCCCGGAGCTTATCATTATTTAACAGGTATTCAGTTCAAGTAGTAGTAGATCGGGATACAACACTGAGCGTCCTGTTACCGTGGACACAGCTATTCGAATAGATAACTTCCCTGCAGGGGTGCACTACTGTTACCCAGCACGTTCAATTACATCTGGCCGGACACACTTGCTGGGTAATGCCCGGCCTCGGGTAATCGACACGACGCAGTCCTACCTAGGCTCAGCAGAGAGGTCAGCACGCCGGTCTAAATCCTAAGTGTGAAGGGGTCTTGGGCCCATCGCCCTTTGCACTCCTGCATGTTGCGTGACTGGCCGGGGCCCAGGCGCGACACTGTATACACAGTGACGTAACCAGCCCACCCCAGCAATCAGCCCGCATCTCTGAACTGTGACATCTGAAGAGCTTTCGGGAGAAACAACGACGCAGAGGGTCCCATAAACCATTATCCCACGTGGTGGTAGTGCGGATAGGGCCAACGACCCACTCAGATCAAATACCCAAATCTGTTAGGCGTATTTAGTAACTCGCAGAGACGATCAGACTACCTGTCGCTCCGACTTAGTAACACACGGATCACGAACAGGGTGGTCTCCGCCTGCCCGGTCGTTCTGCCACAGTATCTCTCGCGGGTGCCCTCCTGGCAAACCCGACTTCATAATTCCCTGCGAGTACCCCTCAGGGTCGACCCGCCTGCGACAAAGGTCAAAGTAACCGTGTGTCCAAGTATCGAGAAGGGATCCGAGGATTCACCCTCGAAGGATTCCCACTCGAGGAGTTGCACGACAGGAGCTTTCACCCTCGGCACACGATGCCAGCTCTGCAGAGTCGGACAACTTAGGGGAATGTGCGGTGATGTGTTGTTTTCAGCCCGTTCGATCACAACGATCGGGGCACCAGTACTAAAGTGGGGCAACTACAGCAAGGAAGAGGGGCCACAGATGATTTTTCATTCAACCTATACTAAGCATTTTAGGATAACAGGCAGGTACCAAAAACAGTTACAAGGACAGGCTATGCATCAGAATAGGATAAAACAAAGTAGTAGCAATTTCTAATGCAAGCAGGAGGGAGAAGGAGTAGGTGATATAGGCAAGCGTCAAGGGGGGTTGCTTGCCTGGAAGCTCTGCTGAGAGGGGCTGGTCGTCTGACGGCTGCTCGTCCGGAGCGTGGTCGTACACAGCTGGTTCGGCGTCGGTCTCGGCGTCTATTGGGAGAGAAGGAGGGGGAAGAAACAATAAATTCATTTCAAAACTACAACAGCGATGCATGACATGCCTAAATGCTATGCAGATGTGATATATTGCCTAAATAAATATTTTAGTTAATTTAGGAATTTATTTGGATTTATTTTATTAAAGTCAGGCACTATTCATCTATCGAAATCAGTCAAAAAGTTACATGTTCGGTATGTTAGGGGGGTGTGGCAGGTATGTGGATAAGATATTCGGATTTTTCATATTTTTCTGGTCATTTTTCATATATAAATTATTTTCATCCGAGTTACGGTTTATTTTATATGATTTTTGAAAGTTTTAAACATTTTCTGGAATTATTTTAATTAATTAAATCCGGATTATCCAGAATAGTAAATGGTGACGTCAGCATGACGTAGTGCTGGCGTCAGGAGTCAATAGTATGGTTGAACATTCAAACCTGACCAGTGGGTCCCACTGGTCAGTGACTGTATTAACTAAACAGAGTTTTATTTATCTAATTAATCTAATTAACCGGTGGGCCCGCTCTGTCAGCAAATGATTAGTATAATTAATTAATTAATTAACCATTTTTCTATTTATTTAAATTTGTTTTAACATGGCGGGACCCACATGTCAGTGACAGTGGGTGCCACGTCAGCGGTTGACTTAGTCAACCGGTCAACGGGACCCACCCGTCAGCGACACAGGGGGCCCCACACGTCAGGCCAGGTCAGCGGTGGCCGGAGACTCGCCGAAATCTCGCCGGCGAGCTCGTTCGCGGCGGCGTGCTTCGGGCATCGATCGGAAATCGCGCACAGGACGCCGTTTTGGTCGCGGTTGGGCGCATTCGAACGGCAAGATGACGCCACATCGAATGGCGGTGGTCTCGCGGGCTGCGGTGGCCGGAAACGAGCGGTACGACGTCGCCGGCGGCGAGCTTCTCGGGCGAGCTACGGCAACGGCGATGCGGCGCGCTAGTTAGTGGGCGAACCAAATGGCTAGGCAAGGCGTACGCGATGCGGCGAGACTAGCGGGCACGAGCCCGTGACCAAATGGTCACCGGAGCCTCGCCGGCGACGAGCTCCGCGGAGGCGAGCTCGGGCACGGCGGAATCTGTGGCTGCGGGTCGAATCCGACGGCGAGGGAGAAGGGGAGGAGGCGGAGGCTCACTGGGACCTGCAGATGTGCGAATGCGGGCTCAGGGGAGGCGTGGGGTAGCCGGAATCGGCGACGGCAGTCGTCGGAGCCGAGGTAGAAGAAGAGCTCGGGGAGGAGGCGTTGGCGTCTCCCGGCTTCAACGGAGAGGCGGAGGTGAAGTAGCCGAGGGCGGCGACGACGTAGGACACGACGGAGAGGCGATCGGGGCACGGTGGATGCGGGATCGAGCGATGGACGGCGGCGATGTTTCGGGGGAGCTCGCGCGCACGCAATGCAGAGAGCGAGGGGGGAACTGGGGGTTGCTAGGGTTGCGGGGGAGGAGGAGGCGCTCGGGGAGGCCTTAACCTCGTCGGGGAGCTACTGGATCGGCGACAGCGCGTCGATCCGCGCTCGGGCGTGCGCGCCAGGCGACACCTGCCCGAGGAGGATGACGACCGGTTGGGCTGAGCCGCGCTACACTGTGCACTCACGGCCCAATGCGCCAGTGGCCCCTAACCGTTTTTCTTTTTCTTTTTCTATTTCTTTTCTTTCGACTGTCTTGCAAAATGTGTGGCCATTAAACGATTTTTGAAAAACATGTGACCTGGTACAAATATTACAGTGCATTATTACCTACCACCAAAAACTGGTTTGGACAAAATATGATTTCAATTGTAGTTCTATTAAATAAAATGGTATTAAAATGCTGTTGTTTACTACTGTTTGAGGTTGTTAGAGTCACTTAGGCATTTTTAGTGATGTTGCTTTACTAGACATATTTAGTTATGATTTATTTGCTATTTAATGAACATTTTTATTTCCAATTTGGATTTTTTTCACTCTAAATGTGAAATTCAATTTGAATTGGAATTTGAAATAAGATATGATGCAAATGATTATCAAGACTAGTTAATCATGCTGACTTGGCATTATCAAGAGGTGATCACTGTGGCTATTACATGGGGATGTTACACCGCCTATGATGTGTCTAGCATGGAAGATATTGGGAATTCTCGGTCATTTTCGTTGACAGGAAAAGCATGCCTCTCAAAATATTTTCATCTCTTTAATTTCATCTTTGAGCTCTGGCACATTAGCAAATCTCTGCTTCCCTCTGCGAAGGGCCTATCAATTTACTTTTATGCAATTTTTATTTTTATTTTGAGTCTCCATCTTCTCTTATAAAGCACCAACTAGAGAGCACTATTGTCATACTTGTGCATTGGATGTAGCTAATATGGAGTGTGTTTCATGAATGGATCAATGATTGAGCATAATGGGCTAGGGATAACTTTCTTTAGCATTGATATTTTGAAAGACATGGTTGCTTGTTATCATGCTTGAGTATTTATATTTTCATGTCAAACTATAGACTATTGCTTTGACTCATTCAAGTCCAATGTCCATGCTATAAAAGAAAAGGAATATGATGAATATGATAGGCAACATTCCATATCAAAAATTCTGTTTTTATCATTTCCCTACTCAAGGATGAGCAGGAATTAAGCTTGGGGATGCTGATACGTCTCCAACGTATCTATAATTTTTGATTGTTCCATGTTGTTATATTATCAATCTTGGATGTTTTATATACATTTACAGCAATTATATATCATTTTTTGGGACTAACCTATTAACTTAGTGCCCAGTACCAGTTGTTGTTTTTGCCTATTTTTTTGTTTCGCAGAAAAACAGTACCAAACGAAGTCCAAATGCAACAAAACTTTTTGGAGATTTTTTATTGGACAAGATAAACACTAGAAGCTTCGGGAGAAGGCCAGAAGCCCCAGGAGGTGGCCACGAGCCACCAGGGTGCACCTGGGGGGGGGGCAGGCGCGCCCTGGTGCCTCGTGGGCCCACCTCTGCCCCTTTTGACCTAATTCCACCACTATGAATTCCAGAAAAATCAGAAACCCTCAGGAGAGTCCACGAAATACTTTTTCCACCGCCGCAAGTTTCTGTTCTCGAGAGATCCCATCTGGAGGCCTTTTTCGGCATTCCGTCGGAGGGGGGATCGATCACGGAGGGGCTCTACATCAACCTTGCTACCCTTCTGATGATGCGTGAGTAGTTTACCACAGACCTTCGGGTCCATAGTTAGTAGCTAGATGGCTTCTTCTCTCTTTTTGATCTTCAATACAATGTTCTCCTCGATGTTCTTGGAGTTCTATCCGATGTAATCACTTTTTGCAGTGTGTTTGTTGGGATCCGATGAATTGTGAGTTTATGATCAGATTATCCATGAATATTATTTGAGTCTTCTCTGATCTCTTTTATGCATGATTATTATAGATTCATATTTCTTCTCCGATCTATTGATTTGGTTTGGCCAACTAGATTGATTTATCTTGCCATGGGAAGGGGTGCTTTGTAATGGGTTCGATCTTGCGGTGCTCAATCCTAGTGACAGAAAGGGACATGACATGTATGTATCATTGCTATTAAGGGTAAAAAGATGGGGTTTATTCATACGTGAGTTTATCTTGTCTACATCATGTCATCGTTCTTAAGGCGTTACTCCGTTCTTTTATGGACTTAATACACTAGATGCATGCTGGATAGCGGTCGATGTGTGGAGTAATAGTAGTAGATGCAGGCAGGAGTCGGTCTACTTGTCTCGGACGTGATGTCTATATACATGATCATTGCCTTGGATATTGTCATGATTATTTGCTTTTCTATCAATTGCCCAACCGTAATTTGTCTACCCACCGTATGCTATTTTCTTGAGAGAAGCCTCTAGTGAAAACTATGGCCCCCGGGTCTATCAAAATCATATATTAAAAAACCCTAAAAATACGTTCTGCACTTTTTCTTTATTTATTTTATTTTGTATTTTTGTTTCAATCTATATATATATTACATACAATTTAAACTTGCAACTTAGCGCCGAGGGATTGACAACCCCTTGTTTGCGTTGGGTGCAAGGATTTGTTGTTTGTGTGCAGGTACTGCTAACGAGGTGTTGCATGATTCTCCTACTGGATTGATAACCTTGGTTTCATAACTGAGGGAAATACTTATCTATACTGTACTGCATCTCCCTTCCTCTTCAGTGAATTACCAACACAAGCTACAAGTAGCAATATTTAAACCACTTCTCCTTAGGGAGATCAACATGAGTAGCAAAGGATTCACAAAAGGAGGCTAGTATCTCAGAGTCAAGTCCATATTTATTGCTAAACTTGTGGAAAGCATCGGTAGCCATAAAAGATTTAACACAATCAAACACAAGTATTATACCTGACTCATTACCTTTGTCGAGTTCCCAATCTTCATAGTTGCGTTTAATTCTTTCCAGAAGATCCCATCTGAATTCAATAGTTTTCTTCATAAAGGAGCCAGTCGAAAAAGAATCAAGCATGGTTTGATTATCATGAGAAAGCCGAGCATAAAAATTCTGTAAGATAATTGTTCTTGAGAGCTCATGATTGGGGCATGTGTACATCATGTACTTAAGCCTCCCTCAAGCTTGAGCGATGCTTTCTCCTTCACGATGCCAAAAATTATATATATAATTCCGATCACGATGAACCAAATGCATAGGATAAAATTTCTGATGGAATTCCAGTTTCACTCGGTTCCAGTCCCATGTATCAGTATCATCACATAGCCTATACCATGTCAATGCCTTTCCCTCCAAAGATAAAGGGAAGACTTTATTCTTAACTCCATCTCCGGATAAACCTGCAAGCTTAAACAATCCACAAATTTCATCCACATAGATCAAGTGCATATCAGGATGTACCGTTCCATCTCCTGCATAAGGATTAGCTAGCAGTTTCTCTATCATACCTGGAGGAATTTCATCTGAAATATTTTTAGTAGGTGCAGAAGGTTGAGGAGCAACTATTTGTTTTTCCGGTCGAGGTGAAGATACCCCGAACATACCCCTGAAAGTATTACTTGCCATAGTGACAAGTGACAGTAAATTTCAGCACGTAATATAAATGCTTCCTTACCAAATTCCACTCACCAAAGGCGCTTCACTCCCCGGCAACGGCGCCAGAAAAGAGTCTTGATGACCCACAAGTATAGGGGATCAATTGTAGTCCTTTCGATAAGTAAGAGTGTCGAACCCAACGAGGAGTAGAAGGAAATGATAAGCGGTTTTCAGCAAGGTATTTTCTGCAAGCACTGAAATTATCGGTAACGAGTAGTTTGATAGCAAGATAATTTGTAACAAGGGACAAGTAGCAATAGTAACAAAGAGTGCAGCAAGGTGGCTCAATCCTTTTTGTAGCAAAGGACAAGCCGGAACGATCTCTTATAATAAGCAAAGCATTCTCGAGGACACATGGGAATTTCATCTAGTCACTTTCATCATGTTGGTTTGATTCGCGTTCGCTACTTTGATAATTTGATATGTGGATGGACCGGTGCTTGGGTTATGTTCTTAGTTGAACAAGCCTCCCACTTATGATTAACCCCTCTCGCAAGCATCCGCAACTACGAAAGAAGAATTAAGATAACTCTAACTATAGCATTAAACATATGGATCCAAATCAGCCCCTTACAGAATAGCGCCTTTTGCCAAACTACGCTTTCTCTGTGAAGAAGCGTATTTCATTCCGAAACATTTTCTATTATACTGTAAAGGATCCAATGGTAAAAACTTTATTTGTAGAAAGGTCCCTGGTTTTAAAACTCTTATATATTTTTAATTATAACCCCTTTTCAGTTGATTCTTTTTCTGAAATTCTTCATTTTTCATGTAGTTTTTTATAGTATTTATTGTAAAAAATCTCAAACAATTTTTGGTACGATCATGAATTTATGAGTGTTCTTTTTAAAATTTTGTTTTATAGAAAAAAAGAGGAAAACATTTCTGAGAGTTTTTCGGGATCACCTTCTGCCTACATTGACCAAGGCAAGCATGTTTGAACTTTGGATATGGTGTTTGCTTGCATGTTTGCTTGACTAGGAGTATATGCATAACTTGCATGTTATGAATGACATGCATATTCGTGATATAATAACCATGCGTACTACTTGGTAATTTATTCACTGGGAGGGATTATGATAAAACCTGAATATATGTGCTGCCCATGTTATGCTATCTATTCTGGCTAACCTGCAAGAAAGAATTTGGTCCCATGTAAAAGTGACCGAGAAAGTGAAGCCATGTTGGAACATGGTCACATAAGTTGTTTCTGGCATGTCGGGACATGCTAGGGCGGTGGCCCGGTTTAATGCTAAGTTTGAAAACTAATATATTGTGCTAACCCACTACAGGAAACATAAGTCTCCTGAGTCGACATAGATCGAGTCTTGTTACCGTTAACCCAAACTTGTTTCGTGCTACCACACGTCCCTGTAAGGGGTATGGCTTAGTAAGTTGTTAACCCCTTCCCCACACACACCACACAAAGGGGCCAAGTGAATGGTACCATTGGCCTTGGGTAAATCCTGTCACTTGGTCGGGGAGCATGAATGGCCTGGGTGGAGCTGAATATTCATGCTATTGGAGGCCGTTGCGTGAGGCCTTCTCACTTAGAGTTTTGCTTTACCGTTGCTTTGGGTGATTCCGGGCTGGGTTGGTTAAAGCTGGTGTGTTTTGGTCAGGCGTGTTGCTACCCAAAGATCGTAATTGGAAATCTCTCGTTAACACTCTGGTGTTGGCAAAAGAAATCTTTTACATGTGAGTAAAGAGTACAACCTCTACAGAGTTTAAAACCTATTCGAATAGCCGTGTCCGCGGTTAAGGACGACGGTCTGGGAAGGGTCAAGTGTCGGTATTGGTGTCGGTCTTCGGAGGAAATAACCAAATGGAGAATTGATCATGAATCACTTGATGACTGTTGTTATTATTATTAATGCTATCATGAATATTATTATTAATGATATTATGGAGTAACCCTTTCTCTTATATGTGCTATTGAATATCTCCTGGGAAAGTTCTACCTCCTGGATGCTCATTACTCTGTTAATACTTGCATGCTCATTTTCTTTTAGATCTTCGGGAGGTCTATCACCCGAATTCCAATTTTATATTTGTGTAAGACCTTTCGTGGCATCGCAAAGACACCCGTCTGGCTTGTGTGTTCCTTTTCTTTTGTATCTTCGGGAGGTCTATCGCCCGAATTTCCACTTTAACATTTATTTAGATCTTCAGGAGGTCTATCGCCCAAATTTCTGCTTTTACATTTATTTGGATCTCCGGGAGGTCTATCGCCCAAATTTCTGCTTTTACATTTATTTGGATCTTCGGGAGGTCTATCGTCTGAATTTCCGCTTTTACATTTATTTCTTCTGGCCGGTCTCTACCTCCTAAGAATCAATGTTTGTTATGAGAATGCTTGAACCAATGTTTGTAAGTGAATGTTTTACATCTTGTATACTAACCACTTTACTCTGTCCTGATATTTAGGCCATATTACTTGACCTATCGAAATATTTATTAAGCATAACCTAACATGAGCATATGCATTTTGCTTGCATTCGGTATATCTTTTGTCAAAACTGTCTTGCGAGTACATTCAAAGTACTCTCCTGGCTTGTTGATTTGGCCAGATTTGGGTGAGAACGATCTTTTGGATGAGGAGTATGCTAGCGAGTCAGATGTCTAGAGGAGTTTCGAGTCAGTTTACCTGTGGCTACAGAGTCTACCGCTTGTATCATACACCGATGCTTCCGCTACGCGAAATAAATAGCCAAGCTTTGCCATGATGCTTGATTATGTTATTTATATCCGCCACCGACATGTAATGGCATGCTTGTAATAATTGTTGAGCACCTCATGTCAACCACGTGTAATATTATGTACTACTGGTTATCTATATCAAGGAATGTCCAGCAGTTTTAATTGATCTGGGGCTCGTGATGACACAAGGGCTATTCCAGAATTTTAATCCAGAATCCTGCCCTGACACTTCCATTTGAGGAGAGTATCTTGGGGAGGAGAAGGGACTTGAGAGAAATGGAGATCTAGATCAAATTGGGGGAGAGGAGGAGGATCTTGGCCAGGGGGTCGAGCTATGGGCTTTGGGGAGAGAGGATTCCACCCACGGCATCGGCGGGAGTTCGGTGTGGTTGCGGCAATGGCGCTCGCAGCTGGTCTGTGCAGACGCGTGAGGACATACTAGCTCTGCGAGCACCCTGCTGTTCGTATAGGAAGAAACACCATTGACAGTGATGGTTAAGCGCTCGTTAGTAGTGAGTGGCCCGTTCTTGTCGATCTGGAGCACAAAATCGCCAATGACGGGCCATCACTTATGCCCGTCAGCTAGCGAGCACTCAACGCTAATGGGCGATGCCTACGCCTTTCAATGGTGGTGGAAGTTCCGCTGATGGGCATAGGTGGCCGCCCGTCAGTGGTGACCTGCTGTCGGTAGTGTGTCGACCCAAGGCCCTCACACTACTGACGGGTGGTCTCCGTGCTCGCTAGTGGAGGCTACATGGTACTCCCGCGGGGCCTTCATTGCTGACGAGCAATTTGTAGCCTGTCAGCGCTTATCTGCACCGCTGACGGGTGCACTAAGGCCCGTAAGTGGTGACCGATCAGGGAAGAGTGTTTTTCTAGTAGTGAGCGACAAGTCCGACAGGCACGCCGGCTGTTCGACCACGCATGCACGTCGCCCTTCTGGTGGCTAACGGCTTCTACACCGAGTCCCTCGCGACTCCAACAGCTAGAGCAGGTCATGCGCCATCGTGCGCCCGCACGTCCTGCCATGCAGGACTACCGTTGTACTCTCCTCTCCCCTCCTCTGTACATCTGTTGTAACACATTACATAAGCCCATCGAGGCTGAGCAATACAGAGTGTGAGAGTTACAGAACCTAACTTGGTATCAGACGCTCATCCGATCCTATTCCTTCGCTTCCACCATGAACCGGCTCCTCCGCCGCACGCGCTCCGCCGACTTCGACACGCCGACGGGCAATCCCTTCGCTCCTATTCCTGCTACTCCGGCCGCGACCCCGGCGGTCCGCCTGGCCCCTGCTACTTCGGCCGCGCCCGGCGCGGCCCGTCTCGCACCCGACGTCCTCCGCGGCAAACAGATCGTCCCCGAGGCCGCCCCTGCTTCCTCAACCCCGGCGGCTGCACCTACCGCGACTCCGCTCCGCACGGCCGGCAGCGTCCCCGTCCAGCCGCTTGCGCTCGGCGGCTCCAGCGGCGCCATGGTGCTTCGTCCCGACGCGCCCGACGTCGGCTCCTCCGCTTCGGTCGGCCTACCGCCGTCCATCAACCACCACTTCCACACCCGGCTCGAGCTGGAATCGGGTAATTATTCCAAGTGGCGCCAGATCTTTTACGTCGTCTGCTGCAAATATAACGTGCAGCACCATCTCGACGCGGCCGCCGAGCCGCTTCTCCAGAGCGCCGTGTGGCGAAACGATGACCTAACCATCGTTCTCTGGTGTTCCACGGCGTCGTCACCGACGAGCTCCTGGATGTGGTCGCCTCGCCGACCAGCACCGCCTTTGACATATGGTCGCAGCTTCATCTTCTCCTCCGCGACAACCAAGCCGGGCGCGCGGTGATCCTCGGGGCCGAATTCCGCAATCTGGTCCAGGGGGACCTTTCCATTGCCGAATACTGTCGGCGTCTCAAGTCCCTCGCCATGGAGCTCGGCGATGTCGGCGAGCACATCACTGACCGGACGCTGACCCTGCAGCTCATCCGCGGCCTTAGCCGCAAATTCCAGATCATGGCGACGCTGCTCCCCATGCAGACGCCCTTCCCGTCGTTCGTGCAGGCGCGCTCGCGGCTACTGATGGAGGAAATTTCGGCCAACGAGCGCGCTCGCCTCAACGGCCGCCCGGAGGTCACCGCCACCGCCCTCACCATCGCCTCCGTCTCGGGCTCCTCGGGCAACTCCGGCTCCTCCACCGACCGCGGCTCCAACGACAAGGGCAAGGGAGCCGTCGCCTCTCCCACCGCTGAACGCGACACCGGGGGGCGCGGGCGTGGCCGCGGCCGCGGCCGTGGCCGAGGGCGCGGCTCGTCCTCTCCAGGTGGTGCCTCGTCCGGGCGCGGCGCTCCCGCCCCCGCTCCTGTCGCCAGCCCGCAGCTCACCGGGTACTTTGCCCCGTACGGCGCCCTCCTTCCCGGCCCGTCCCAGCCTCGCGCCGCCTGGACCGCGCCAAACGCCGCCGGCGTCTTGGGCCCTCGCCCGCCGCCGCCGCAGCAGGCCTACCCGGTGATGACCGCGCCATCGTCGAACGGCCCGACGTGGGAGCAGTACCATCAACTGTACACTGCTCTCCAGAACTTGTCCCTGCAGCACAACGCCGGCGGTCAGGAGTGGTTTCTTGACACCGGCGCCACTTCCCACGTGACTGGTATGGCCGATACCCTCTCTCAGTGTTCTTCTCCATCTTTGCGTCATTCTTCGGGCATAATAGTTGGCGATGGTTCTCGTTTACCCATTACTGCTGTAGGATCCACCAAACTCTCTAATTTCTCCCTTAACGACGTCCTAGTTTCCCCCGCCGTCATCAAGAATCTTATTTCCGTACGTCGCTTTACCATTGACAACTCTTGCAGTATAGAATTTGACCCATTTGGTTTTTCCGTGAAGGACCTAGCCACCCGCAAGATCATCATGAGGTGCAATAGTCACGGGGACCTCTATCCCTTCTTCACCAACTCCAGCGTCCAAACTCTCCTCACGGTGGTCGGCGGCGACGTGTGGCACCGGCGACTGGGGCATCCTAGTGACAAGTCTATTTCCATTTTAGCTCGTTCTTTCCTTCCAACATGTAATAATGGTGTGTCCAGAACTACCTTATGTACGGCATGCCAATTAGGCAAGCAGCCCCGGCTGCCTTTTCTCCGTTCCAACTCATTTACTACTGCACCCTTTCAGTTAATACACTGTGATTTGTGGACCTCTCCCACTTGTAGTTTTTCTGGTTTCCAGTATTACCTCGTGATCCTAGATGACTACTCACATTACTCTTGGACATTCCCACTGCGAAACAAGTCCGACACCGTCGACATGATCCATCGTTTCCATGCGTACGTACTCACTCAATTCCATGTCCCCATCCAGTGTATGCAGTGCGACAACGGGGGTGAATTTCTCACCACATCTCTCCGCGACCTCTTCTCTAGATATGGTGCGTCATTCCGTCTCTCATGCCCTCACACATCACCACAAAATGGTAAAGCGGAACGCCTCCTCCGTACCACTAATGACATTCTTCGCGTCCTTCTCATCCACGCCAACCTACCACCCGCCTTCTGGGTTGAGGCCCTTCACACTGCGACCTACATCCTAAACCGACGACTGTCCACCTCCATTGCATCCGAGACTCCCTACTACCGTCTTCTCGGCAAGCACCCCACCTACGATCACATGCGTGTCTTCGGGTGTCTTTGCTTCCCCAACACTATTGCCACTAGCCCACACAAGCTTGCCCCTCGCTCCTCGCGCTGTGTCTTTCTTGGTTATCCCTTAGAGCACAAGGGCTATAGGTGTTTGGACCTAGACACGCGCAAGGTCGTCATTTCCCGTCACGTTACATTCGATGAATCAGTGTTTCCCTATTTTTCTGCTGACATCGCACCCACTCCCACCCAACGCTCGGCTACAACAAATCTCGGGCGCGAAATCTTCCCCGAGCCGCGCGCTGCACCACCCTCGTACCGGCCTCCACCAGAATCTCCCTCGGGATCCCCATCTCCCCGGATTGCGTGCCCACCCACCTGCACCCTGGGTTCGGCGCCCCCTGGCCAACCCACCACGCCACCCACCCGTGTGCCGCTCTCGCCCCTCGCGCCTACCCCGCCCACTTCGCCACCCAACTCCCATGCACATCCACTGCATGCCTCCCCCGGCTCCCATCCGCCTCCCGCACGTACGCCCGGCGCCCCCGGCTCCATGCCATGCACTCCGCATGCACGTCCGCCCGCTGCCCCCGCGCTCCCACCCCGCGCCATCCCTGTGCCGCCACCCACAAATCTACACCGCATGCGTACGCGGGCCAAAGCCGGGTTTGCCCAACCCAAAGCTCTCACCGCTTCCACAACCTCTCCCCCTGCCCTTAGCCCCATCCCTTCCTCTTATCGCGTTGCCCTCCAAGACGAAAACTGGTACAACGCTATGCTCGACGAATACAACGCACTGATGCAGAATAACACTTGGAGTTTGGTGTCGCGTCCTGCAAGTGCGAATGTTGTCACAGGGAAGTGGATTTTCCGGCACAAGTTCCATCCCGATGGCTCTCTCGCTCGGTACAAGGCGCGTTGGGTACTCCGCGGATTCACGCAGCAAGCCGGCATTGATTACGACGAGACGTTTAGCCCCGTCGTCAAGTCGGCGACCATCCGAGCTGTCCTCAGTCTTGCTGCCGGGCGGAACTGGCCTATTCATGAGCTCGACGTCAAGAATGCCTTCCTCCATGGCCACCTCACCGAGACGGTCTACAGCGCCCAGCCGTCCGGCTTCGTCGACGCCGCCTCGCCTACACATGTGTGCCGGCTGAACCGTTCCCTCTACGGTCTCAAGCAGGCGCCACGTGCGTGGTTCTCACGCTTCACCAGCTACCTGCGCACACTCGGCTTCGTCGCGTCACGGGCGGATTCGTCGTTGTTCATTCTTCGCCGGGGTGACCACCTCGCCTATCTACTGTTATATGTGGACGACATCATCCTCACCGCTAGCTCCGCCGACGTGCTCCGCTCCATCATTCAGGCGCTCCACCGCGAGTTCTCGATGACCGACCTTGGCGCACTTCATCATTTCCTCGGGATCAACGTCACCACCACCGCACGCGGCCTGTTCCTTTCACAGGAGCAGTACGCCTTGGAGGTCCTCGATCGGGCAGGCATGTTGAATTGCAAGCCGATCTCCACGCCTGTTGACACGCTCGCCAAGCTCTCCACCGACACTGGCCCGCTCTTCCACGACCCGTCGCTCTACCGCAGCTTGGCCGATGCGCTGCAGTACCTCACCTTGACACGCCCCGACCTCTCCTACGCCGTCCAGCAGTGCTGCTTGTTCATGCATGCGCCGCGGGACTGTCACTTTCAGCTCGTCAAGCGGATTCTCCGCTACCTGCGCGGCACGACACACCTCGGACTTCAGATCCATCGCGACACCTCCACCGAGCTTGTCGCCTACTCCGATGCTGACTGGGCTGGGTGCCCCGACACGCGCAAGTCCACCTCTGGTTACTGCGTCTTCCTCGGCGGCAATCTTCTCACATGGTCATCCAAGAGGCAGAACACCGTCTCCCGCTCTAGCGCCGAGGCCGAGTACCGCGCGGTTGCCAATGCCATCGCCGAGTCCGTATGGCTGCGCCAGCTTCTCGGCGAGCTTCACCAACCTCCCTCGCGAGCTACGGTGGTCTACTGCGACAACGTCAGCGCTGTCTACATGTCGAGCAACCCGGTGCAACACCAACGTACGAAGCACATCGAGATCGATCTACACTTCGTACGCGAGCGCGTCGCTCTTGGTGAGATTCGTGTCCTCCACGTACCCACGAGCTCGCAGTTTGCGGACATCTTCACCAAAGGGCTCCCAACGCGCGTCTTCGACGACTTCAGGTCCAGCCTCAACGTCGGCGAACCCCACGTTTTGGCTGCGGGGGGGGGGGGGGGGGGTGTTCGACCACGCATGCACGTCGCCCTTCTGGTGGCTAACGGCTTCTACACCGAGTCCCTCGCGACTCCAACAGCTAGAGCAGGTCATGCGCCATCGTGCGCCCGCACGTCCTGCCATGCAGGACTACCGTTGTACTCTCCTCTCCCCTCCTCTGTACATCTGTTGTAACACATTACATAAGCCCATCGAGGCTGAGCAATACAGAGTGTGAGAGTTACAGAACCTAACTCCGGCAACCTCCCCAGCTTTGCGGCACGCATGTTGAGCAGCTGAGCTGATTGATGTGTCTTGAGCAGTTTGGTCTTTGCGGGTACCTGAATAGGCCGGACAAAAATCCTCGGTTTATATGTGTTTGGTCATTTGTTTGGGTAGAGGTGAGTTCGGTTCTCGTGTTGGGGAACCCAAATTTCCCAAAAACCGAATGGACCAAACCGAGAAAACTGAATTACCCAAATGTCCATCACTAGTTGACCATGCAAAAATGCTAAATGCATTCTGGGCTCCGATGATCTTGGTATTTAAAACATATAAAAAAAATTCTTACAGTTTCAAAAAATTCTAAAAAAAAATTCCATGTGTACATGCAGTTGTGCATTATGTATCGGTAAATTTTCATCAACAAATCTATTCATTTGTGGGTTGCACAAGACAATAAATACGTGGATCTATAATAGATGTACTATTTGCTATTATAGATGCACAAATTGGTTTTTTCTTTGCGTAGTCCACAAATTAAATTTTTGTTAATGAAATTTTCTATATACGTAGGTAACATATGAATATACATGTAAATTTATTTTAGAACCTTTTGAAACTTTTAAATATGATTTTCTTTAAACGCCCCCTATCGACGGTGTAGCAATAGACACATCAAAACCCTATCGATTAAGGTGCATCTCGTCAAGATCGATCATCGTAGCCCGTCGAATTGCCTATCAACACGTCGAATTGACTCTTTGTAACCTAGATTGTACTCTTTTCCACATATAATACCAATCAAGGTAGGAGTAGGGGTATTACCCACGCAAGGGAGCCCGAACCTAGGTAAATCGTGTCCTAGATCCCTTGGTGACCCAAGGTGACGTTCCAGTGACTACATAAGTCATGTGTAACTACCGCTCCCTCATACAACGAAATATTCTAGAAAGCATAAACAACTTCTCATTTTCTTAGTAATTTATAAGCAAGATAACTATCGAATTGAAGCTTTGTTGAAGGTTGTGAAAGTCTCCCAGCAATATGATGAGAGTTACAGTGAATGCAACCGCACAGATATTGGCTCAGGCCACTGGCAACTGTAGATAAATTCAAAAAACGAATGGTGATCCATCGCATGTACAAATATTACGAAGACGGAAAGCATCACCTTCCTACTATTTGGCTCCCGAGGGACCGAATTTCTGGACATTGATCATGGAATGCTACCCAGCACCAAAGTATTTGAAGTTCCTCGAAGCTTGCGGGATGAATTAAATGCAAAAAATACAAAAAGGCTCTCTAAATCCATGATGTACCACAAACAAAAAAGCCGTGGAATTCGTTGTCGGGGACGATGATCTACTAGCCGGCTGTAACACCCCAAAATTTTAACCATGTTTTTATTAAGTACAATTTTGATAGAAATAAAATTTTGAACTATATTAGGTCTTTTTATTAATTTCAGAGTTTTCTCTGTTTTTCGTTTTCTCAAAATCCTTACCTCCATATAGAAATTTTTGGAAAATATTGTGGGTTTTGAAAGTTCTTCCTAATCCTTCCACTTATCTTTTAAATATCAGTAGGAAATATTTTCAAAATGATTTGGTCTCAAAATAATTCTTTTATTGGTATTTTCAAACTTTCAAATGTTCCTGTTACATTAGAACTATTTCAAATAATTCTTTTAAAATTCCACAAAAAATTTGGGAGACTCTCTTAGGACTAAAGTTCACTTTTATGCAAAAACCCACCTTGGTCATTTGAAAATTTTGAGCAAAGCATTCACTTTTCATTTCTGTCCCATTCTTAGCTTATAACTACAACCCTATTTTTCCTTGCTCAAAAAACTCTGAAATTTTTCCAAGCCGTAGTCCTTCCTAAGAGACCCTTAAGTCCAGAATTTTCGCTCCATTTGAATCTTTTAAGTTCACCAAATAACCCCTCCCAGTTTTGATCCAGAACTGAATTTCACTCAAAATTGCACTACCCACTTCTTTCTATTGCCAAACCAACTCGACCATCAACCCTAGCTTGCAATGAGGCATCATTCTGCCAAGTATCACATCCAACAAAATCCCCTAGGTTCCCCTAACATTCTGTCGAGCACCTCATGAGCATGACAGAAATTTGGCACCCTTCGAAGCTGCACTTGACACTAACTCCTCTTGATAACCTAGCATGTCTAACGTACTTTCCATCCAAGGAGGCGCCACCCTACGAAATTTGAGCTCAATTGGGCCAGTCTAGGTGGCCCTGGCATTTCGCCGAATGCATTACGTGCGTGTCCAGAGCTGGCCAGTGACCGCGCCGATGCCCGAGGTCCTGCCGCTGCCCGGCTGCCTCCCTGGACTCCCTCCGCCCCCAGATAGAACCTTCAGCACGCGCCGCAGCTCGCCGCACTTGTTCCCGGCCTCTAGCACTGCCTCTCACCGACCAGCACCGCTGCCCGTGGTCGTCAGTTCGGACACGCCGCCACCCAAGCCACCTGGCACCACTCAGCAGCTGCCAGGGCTTCCCTTGCTCAACCCCCAACCGTTTGAGCTCATCTGTTGCTCCACCGCCCGCGCCGACCTCATCCACCTTGCCAACTCACCATTAATGGCCGCCCGCAGCCGTGCCATTCCCTGGAAGCCTCGGGACCGCCTCTTTCCCTCTATAAAAGACCACCGCAGGCACTCCCTCGCCAACATGGACCTCTCCACTCCCCTCTGTAAGCCACCCGGGCAGCCAAACTGCCGGGGATGGTCGTCTTCTTCCTCTCTGGCACCCGCGGCCGTCGCCACTTGTCAGACGATTCCGGCGCCACCTGAGCCTCCCCCTCTCCACTCTCTTCACCAACAGCTTCCTCTCGAGCCCGCAATCCATTCCAACGCCCAATTTCGCTTGAGATCGATCATGGATGAAATCCCCAATTTGGTTCCACCGGAGTCCTCGGGAAGACCTTGGAGCCGGCGACCTCGTGCTTCCCTTCGGTCATTCCCTACCTCCACGGGATCGCCATGGGACATTGAGCTTGTCCATGTGCTCAGCTCTCCGGCGGACGCCGCCGTTTGCCCGCAATCACCGCCGGCAGAGCCCTCCCCCTGTTCCCGTGTGGTTGACCTTGACCAGGGTCAAACCCGACAGGCGGGGCCCTCTGTCAGCGACCAGGCCCTGCAGGATCGGCTGTACATGGAAACGTACTTCTGTAAGTACGCCTTAGCTATTGGAAAGCATAAACTTGGGTGAAACGTTTTCCTTTTAAGTTTTTAAATAAAAACAGAAATTTGACCAAACTTAGACTGCCGCTAACTTTTAAACTATAACTCCAAATGAAATGATTCTTTTTCATATAATCTTTATTTTTCATCTAGTTTATTTTAGTATTTATTTCAAAAATTTGTGAAACACTTTTTTGTACTGTTTTGAAATTGGGTGGTAATTGCATTATTTTGAAAATAGGAAAAGGGAGGGAAATATTTATTTTCAAGAATTGTGGGGCATATCCAACTCTTCTAAGCACTCAAGGCAAGCATCTTGAACCACTGATATGATGATTGCATGGTTGATTGCTTAGCTAGAATTCCGAGCATGCCTATGTTATACCGAATGATTCTGCGAAGTAATGATCAGGGCTTGTCCGGGTGATTGCTTCTCGATTGTTCGATCTCATGCAACATGAAACATGTGTGGATGAGTTTATTGCATCACGCTATACATGCCCATGCTTGTTGGACTAACTTGCAGGAGCAGGTACAAAGGAGGTTCTGTTATCGGCAGGAGGGCGATCACGTCAGAGCATGTTCATGCCACGGTTGTTATGCATGTTGGGACATGCTAGGGCTGTGGACATGTTGTGGTGGTACTATTAAGAGGAAACATATTGAGCTAACCATTGCAGGAAAACATAAACCTCCAGAGTCGACCTAGATAGAGTCTTGTTCCGTTATTCCCTAACTATTCTCGTGCTGCCACATGTCCCACCGTAAGGGGGGGTATGGTTCAGTAAGTTGTTAACCCCTTTTCTGCACACACCATACAGAGAGGCCATAGTGAATGATACCACTGGCCCTGGTAGTCATGTCACTTGGTCCGGGGGCATGAATGGCCGGTTGGAACCAATGCTGAATGTTCATGCTATTGGAGGCCGTTGTGCATGAGGTCTTCCCACTTAGAGTTTTACTTTACCGTTGCTTTGGGTGATTCTTGGCCCGGGGAATTAAAACTGGTATGTGCTGGTCAGGTGTGTTTGCTTCCCAAAGACAATAATCGGAACTCGTTAACATTTCAATGCTGACTAAAGAAATCCTTTACATGTGGGTAAAGAGTACAACCTCTGCAGAGTTTAAAACCTATTCGAATAGCCGTGTCCGCGGTCAAGGACGTCAGTTGGGAAGGGTCAAGTGTCGGTCTTAGTGTCGGTCTTCGGAGGAAATAACTAATTAAAGAAATGACTGTGAATTACTTGGTGGCTATTGCTATTATTACTGATGCTGTCATGAATATTATTATTATCATTGCTATTATGGACTAACCTCTCTCTTTTATATATTGTTGAGTATCTTTTGGGAAGGTTCTACCTCCCGGTTACTCATTATGCACTACTTGATATTAGTTGTTGAGTATTTACTGGGAAGGTTCTACCTCCTGAATACTCGTATACTTGTGTGTTAATTTTCTTTTGGATTTTCGGGCGGTCCTCTTTCGCCTGGATCTCCACTTTTATATATTTATGTAAGACCTTTCGTGGCGTCGCGAAGACACCCGTCTGGCATGCGTGTTAATTTTCTTTTGGATTTTCGGGCGGTCCTGTCTCGCCTGGATCTCCGCTTTTATATATTTATCTAAGACCTTTCGTGGCGTCGCGAAGACACCCTTCTGGCTTGTGTGTTATTTTTCTTTTGGATTCTGCTTGCATTCGGTATATCTTTTGTCAAAACTGTCTTGCGAGTACATTCAAAGTACTCTCCTGGCTTGTTGATTTGGCCAGATTTGGGTGAGAACGATCTTTTGGATGAGGAGTATGCTAGCGAGTCAGATGTCTAGAGGAGTTTCGATTCAGTTTACCTGTGGCTACAGAGTCTACCGCTTGTATCATACACCGATGCTTCCGCTACGCGAAATAAATAGCCAAGCTTTGCCATGATGCTTGATTATGTTATTTATATCCGCCACCGACATGTAATGGCATGCTTGTAATAATTGTTGAGCACCTCATGTCAACCACGTGTAATATTATGTACTACTGGTTATCTATATCAAGGAATGTCCAGCAGTTTTAATTGATCTGGGGCTCGTGATGACACAAGGGCTATTCCAGAATTTTAATCCAGAATCCTGCCCTGACACTTCCATTTGAGGAGAGTATCTTGGGGAGGAGAAGGGACTTGAGAGGAATGGAGATCTAGATCAAATTGGGGGAGAGGAGGAGGATCTTGGCCAGGGGGTCGAGCTATGGGCTTTGGGGAGAGAGGATTCCACCCACGGCATCGGCGGGAGTTCGGTGTGGTTGCGGCAATGGCGCTCGCAGCTGGTTTGTGCAGACGCGTGAGGACATACTAGCTCTGCGAGCACCCTGTTGTTCGTATAGGAAGAAACACCATTGACAGTGATGGTTAAGCGCTCGTTAGTAGTGAGTGGCCCGTTCTTGTCGATCTGGAGCACAAAATCGCCATTGACGGGCCATCACTTATGCCCGTCAGCTGGCGAGCACTCAACGCTAATGGGCGATGCCTACGCCTTTCAATGGTGGTGGAAGTTCCGCTGATGGGCATAGGTGGCCGCCCGTCAGTGGTGACCTGCTGTCGGTAGTGTGTCGACCAAAGGCCCTCACACTACTGACGGGTGGTCTCCGTGCTCGCTAGTGGAGGCTACATGGTACTCCCGCTGGGCCTTCATTGCTGACGAGCAATTTGTAGCCTGTCAGCGCTTATCTGCACCGCTGACGGGTGCACTAAGGCCCGTAAGTGGTGACCGATCAGGGAAGAGTGTTTTTCTAGTAGTGAGCGACAAGTCCGACAGGCACGCCGGCTGTTCGACCACGCATGCACGTCGCCCTTCTGGTGGCTAACGGCTTCTACACCGAGTCCCTCGCGACTCCAACAGCTAGAGCAGGTCATGCGCCATCGTGCGCCCGCACGTCCTGCCATGCAGGACTACCGTTGTACTCTCCTCTCCCCTCCTCTGTACATCTGTTGTAACACATTACATAAGCCCATCGAGGCTGAGCAATACAGAGTGTGAGAGTTACAGAACCTAACTTGGTATCAGACGCTCATCCGATCCTATTCCTTCGCTTCCACCATGAACCGGCTCCTCCGCCGCACGCGCTCCGCCGACTTCGACACGCCGACGGGCAATCCCTTCGCTCCTATTCCTGCTACTCCGGCCGCGACCCCGGCGGTCCGCCTGGCCCCTGCTACTTCGGCCGCGCCCGGCGCGGCCCATCTCGCACCCGACGTCCTCCGCGGCAAACAGGCCATCCCCGAGGCCGCCCCTCCTTCCTCAACCCCGGCGGCTGCACCTACCGCGACTCCACTCCGCACGGCCAGCAGCGTCCCCGTCCAGCCGCTTGCGCTCGGCGGCTCCAGCGGCGCCATGGTGCTTCGTCCCGACGCGCCCGACGTCGGCTCCTCCGCTTCGGTCGGCCTACCGCCGTCCATCAACCACCACTTCCACACCCGGCTCGAGCTGGAATCGGGTAATTATTCCAAGTGGCGCCAGATCTTTTACGTCGTCTGCTGCAAATATAACGTGCAGCACCATCTCGACGCGGCCGCCGAGCCGCTTCTCCAGAGCGCCGTGTGGCGAAACGATGACCTAACCATCGTTCTCTGGTGTTCCACGGCGTCGTCGCCGACGAGCTCCTGGATGTGGTCGCCTCGCCGACCAGCACCGCCTTTGACATATGGTCGCAGCTTCATCTTCTCTTCCGCGACAACCAAGCCGGGCGCGCGGTGATCCTCGGGGCCGAATTCCGCAATCTGGTCCAGGGGGACCTTTCCATTGCCGAATACTGTCGGCGTCTCAAGTCCCTCGCCATGGAGCTCGGCGATGTCGGCGAGCACATCACCGACCGGACGCTGACCCTGCAGCTCATCCGCGGCCTTAGCCGCAAATTCCAGATCATGGCGACGCTGCTTCCCATGCAGACGCCCTTACCCTCTCTCAGTGTTCTTCTCCATCTTTGCGTCATTCTTCGGGCATAATAGTTGGCGATGGTTCTCGTTTACCCATTACTGCTGTAGAATCCACTAAACTCTCTAATTTCTCCCTTAACGACGTCCTAGTTTCCCCCGCCGTCATCAAGAATCTTATTTCCGTACGTCGCTTTACCATTGACAACTCTTGCAGTATAGAATTTGACCCATTTGGTTTTTCCGTGAAGGACCTAGCCACCCGCAAGATCATCATGAGGTGCAATAGTCACGGGGACCTCTATCCCTTCTTCACCAACTCCAGCGTCCAAACTCTCCTCACGGTGGTCGGCGGCGACGTGTGGCACCGGCGACTGGGGCATCCTAGTGACAAGTCTATTTCCATTTTAGCTCGTTCTTTCCTTCCAACATGTAATAATGGTGTGTCCAGAACTACCTTATGTACGGCATGCCAATTAGGCAAGCAGCCCCGGCTGCCTTTTCTCCGTTCCAACTCATTTACTACTGCACCCTTTCAGTTAATACACTGTGATTTGTGGACCTCTCCCACTTGTAGTTTTTCTGGTTTCCAGTATTACCTCGTGATCCTAGATGACTACTCACATTACTCTTGGACATTCCCACTGCGGAACAAGTCCGACACCGTCGACATGATCCATCGTTTCCATGCGTACGTACTCACTCAATTCCATGTCCCCATCCAGTGTATGCAGTGCGACAACGGGGGTGAATTTCTCACCACATCTCTCCGCGACCTCTTCTCTAGATATGGTGCGTCATTCCGTCTCTCATGCCCTCACACATCACCACAAAATGGTAAAGCGGAACGCCTCCTCCGTACCACTAATGACATTCTTCGCGTCCTTCTCATCCACGCCAACCTACCACCCGCCTTCTGGGTTGAGGCCCTTCACACTGCGACCTACATCCTAAACCGACGACCGTCCACCTCCATTGCATCCGAGACTCCCTACTACCGTCTTCTCGGCAAGCACCCCACCTACGATCACATGCGTGTCTTCGGGTGTCTTTGCTTCCCCAACACTATTGCCACTAGCCCACACAAGCTTGCCCCTCGCTCCTCGCGCTGTGTCTTTCTTGGTTATCCCTTAGAGCACAAGGGCTATAGGTGTTTGGACCTAGACACGCGCAAGATCGTCATTTCCCGTCACGTTACATTCGATGAATCAGTGTTTCCCTATTTTTCTGCTGACATCGCACCCACTCCCACCCAACGCTCGGCTACAACAAATCTCGGGCGCGAAATCTTCCCCGAGCCGCGCGCTGCACCACCCTCGTACCGGCCTCCACCAGAATCTCCCTCGGGATCCCCATCTCCCCGGATTGCGTGCCCACCCACCTGCACCCTGGGTTCGGCGCCCCCTGGCCAACCCACCACGCCACCCACCCGCGTGCCGCTCTCGCCCCTCGCGCCTACCCCGCCCACTTCGCCACCCAACTCCCATGCACGTCCACTGCATGCCTCCCCCGGCTCCCATCCGCCTCCCGCACGTACGCCCGGCGCCCCCGGCTCCACGCCATGCACTCCGCATGCACGTCCGCCCGCTGCCCCCGCGCTCCCACCCCGCGCCATCCCTGTGCCGCCACCCACAAATCTACACCGCATGCGTACGCGGGCCAAAGCCGGGTTTGCCCAACCCAAAGCTCTCACCGCTTCCACAACCTCTCCCCCTGCCCTTAGCCCCATCCCTTCCTCTTATCGCGTTGCCCTCCAAGACGAAAACTGGTACAACGCTATGCTCGACGAATACAACGCACTGATGCAGAATAACACTTGGAGTTTGGTGTCGCGTCCTGCAGGTGCGAATGTTGTCACAGGGAAGTGGATTTTCCGGCACAAGTTCCATCCCGACGGCTCTCTCGCTCGGTACAAGGCGCGTTGGGCACTCCGCGGATTCACGCAGCAGGCCGGCATTGATTACGACGAGACGTTTAGCCCCGTCGTCAAGCCGGCGACCATCCGAGCTGTCCTCAGTCTTGCTGCCGGGCGGAACTGGCCTATTCATCAGCTCGACGTCAAGAATGCCTTCCTCCATGGCCACCTCGCCGAGACGGTCTACAGCGCCCAGCCGTCCGGCTTCGTCGACGCCGCCTCGCCTACACATGTGTGCCGGCTGAACCGTTCCCTCTACGGTCTCAAGCAGGCGCCACGTGCGTGGTTCTCACGCTTCACCAGCTACCTGCGCACACTCGGCTTCGTCGCGTCACGGGCGGATTCGTCGTTGTTCATTCTTCGCCGGGGTGACCACCTCGCCTATCTACTGTTATATGTGGACGACATCATCCTCACCGCTAGCTCCGCCGACGTGCTCCGCTCCATCATTCAGGCGCTCCACCGCGAGTTCTCGATGACCGACCTTGGCGCACTTCATCATTTCCTCGGGATCAACGTCACCACCACCGCACGCGGCCTGTTCCTTTCACAGGAGCAGTACGCCTTGGAGGTCCTCGATCGGGCAGGCATGTTGAATTGCAAGCCGATCTCCACGCCTGTTGACACGCTCGCCAAGCTCTCCACCGACACTGGCCCGCTCTTCCACGACCCGTCGCTCTACCGCAGCTTGGCCGATGCGCTGCAGTACCTCACCTTGACACGCCCTGACCTCTCCTACGCCGTCCAGCAGTGCTGCTTGTTCATGCATGCGCCGCGGGACTGTCACTTTCAGCTCGTCAAGCGGATTCTCCGCTACCTGCGCGGCACGACACACCTCGGACTTCAGATCCATCGCGACACCTCCACCGAGCTTGTCGCCTACTCCGATGCTGACTGGGCTGGGTGCCCCGACACGCGCAAGTCCACCTCTGGTTACTGCGTCTTCCTCGGCGGCAATCTTCTCACATGGTCATCCAAGAGGCAGAACACCGTCTCCCGCTCTAGCGCCGAGGCCGAGTACCGCGCGTTTGCCAATGCCATCGCCGAGTCCGTATGGCTGCGCCAGCTTCTCGGCGAGCTTCACCAACCTCCCTCGCGAGCTACGGTGGTCTACTGCGACAACGTCAGCGCTGTCTACATGTCGAGCAACCCGGTGCAACACCAACGTACGAAGCACATCGAGATCGATCTACACTTCGTACGCGAGCGCGTCGCTCTTGGTGAGATTCGTGTCCTCCACGTACCCACGAGCTCGCAGTTTGCGGACATCTTCACCAAAGGGCTCCCAACGCGCGTCTTCGACGACTTCAGGTCCAGCCTCAACGTCGGCGAACCCCACGTTTTGGCTGCGGGGGGGGGGGGGGGGGGGGGTGTTCGACCACGCATGCACGTCGCCCTTCTGGTGGCTAACGGCTTCTACACCGAGTCCCTCGCGACTCCAACAGCTAGAGCAGGTCATGCGCCATCGTGCGCCCGCACGTCCTGCCATGCAGGACTACCGTTGTACTCTCCTCTCCCCTCCTCTGTACATCTGTTGTAACACATTACATAAGCCCATCGAGGCTGAGCAATACAGAGTGTGAGAGTTACAGAACCTAACTCCGGCAACCTCCCCAGCTTTGCGGCACGCATGTTGAGCAGCTGAGCTGATTGATGTGTCTTGAGCAGTTTGGTCTTTGCGGGTACCTGAATAGGCCGGACAAAAATCCTCGGTTTATATGTGTTTGGTCATTTGTTTGGGTAGAGGTGAGTTCGGTTCTCGTGTTGGGGAACCCAAATTTCCCAAAAACCGAATGGACCAAACCGAGAAAACTGAATTACCCAAATGTCCATCACTAGTTGACCATGCAAAAATGCTAAATGCATTCTGGGCTCCGATGATCTTGGTATTTAAAACATATAAAAAAAATTCTTACAGTTTCAAAAAATTCTAAAAAAAAATTCCATGTGTACATGCAGTTGTGCATTATGTATCGGTAAATTTTCATCAACAAATCTATTCATTTGTGGGTTGCACAAGACAATAAATACGTGGATCTATAATAGATGTACTATTTGCTATTATAGATGCACAAATTGGTTTTTTCTTTGCGTAGTCCACAAATTAAATTTTTGTTAATGAAATTTTCTATATACGTAGGTAACATATGAATATACATGTAAATTTATTTTAGAACCTTTTGAAACTTTTAAATATGATTTTCTTTAAACGCCCCCTATCGACGGTGTAGCAATAGACACATCAAAACCCTATCGATTAAGGTGCATCTCGTCAAGATCGATCATCGTAGCCCGTCGAATTGCCTATCAACACGTCGAATTGACTCTTTGTAACCTAGATTGTACTCTTTTCCACATATAATACCAATCAAGGTAGGAGTAGGGGTATTACCCACGCAAGGGAGCCCGAACCTAGGTAAATCGTGTCCTAGATCCCTTGGTGACCCAAGGTGACGTTCCAGTGACTACATAAGTCATGTGTAACTACCGCTCCCTCATACAACGAAATATTCTAGAAAGCATAAACAACTTCTCATTTTCTTAGTAATTTATAAGCAAGATAACTATCGAATTGAAGCTTTGTTGAAGGTTGTGAAAGTCTCCCAGCAATATGATGAGAGTTACAGTGAATGCAACCGCACAGATATTGGCTCAGGCCACTGGCAACTGTAGATAAATTCAAAAAACGAATGGTGATCCATCGCATGTACAAATATTACGAAGACGGAAAGCATCACCTTCCTACTATTTGGCTCCCGAGGGACCGAATTTCTGGACATTGATCATGGAATGCTACCCAGCACCAAAGTATTTGAAGTTCCTCGAAGCTTGCGGGATGAATTAAATGCAAAAAATACAAAAAGGCTCTCTAAATCCATGATGTACCACAAACAAAAAAGCCGTGGAATTCGTTGTCGGGGACGATGATCTACTAGCCGGCTGTAACACCCCAAAATTTTAACCATGTTTTTATTAAGTACAATTTTGATAGAAATAAAATTTTGAACTATATTAGGTCTTTTTATTAATTTCAGAGTTTTCTCTGTTTTTCGTTTTCTCAAAATCCTTACCTCCATATAGAAATTTTTGGAAAATATTGTGGGTTTTGAAAGTTCTTCCTAATCCTTCCACTTATCTTTTAAATATCAGTAGGAAATATTTTCAAAATGATTTGGTCTCAAAATAATTCTTTTATTGGTATTTTCAAACTTTCAAATGTTCCTGTTACATTAGAACTATTTCAAATAATTCTTTTAAAATTCCACAAAAAATTTGGGAGACTCTCTTAGGACTAAAGTTCACTTTTATGCAAAAACCCACCTTGGTCATTTGAAAATTTTGAGCAAAGCATTCACTTTTCATTTCTGTCCCATTCTTAGCTTATAACTACAACCCTATTTTTCCTTGCTCAAACAACTCTGAAATTTTTCCAAGCCGTAGTCCTTCCTAAGAGACCCTTAAGTCCAGAATTTTCGCTCCATTTGAATCTTTTAAGTTCACCAAATAACAACTCCCAGTTTTGATCCAGAACTGAATTTCACTCAAAATTGCACTACCCACTTCTTTCTATTGCCAAACCAACTCGACCATCAACCCTAGCTTGCAATGAGGCATCATTCTGCTAAGTATCACATCCAACAAAATCCCCTAGGTTCCCCTAGCATTCTGTCGAGCACCTCATGAGCATGACAGAAATTTGGCACCCTTCGAAGCTGCACTTGACACTAACTCCTCTTGATAACCTAGCATGTCTAACGTACTTTCCATCCAAGGAGGCGCCACCCTACGAAATTTGAGCTCAATTGGGCCAGTCTAGGTGGCCCTGGCATTTCGCCGAATGCATTACGTGCGTGTCCAGAGCTGGCCAGTGACCGCGCCGATGCCCGAGGTCCTGCCGCTGCCCGGCTGCCTCCCTGGACTCCCTCCGCCCCCAGATAGAACCTTCAGCACGCGCCGCAGCTCGCCGCACTTGTTCCCGGCCTCTAGCACTGCCTCTCACCGACCAGCACCGCTGCCCGTGGTCGTCAGTTCGGACACGCCGCCACCCAAGCCACCTGGCACCACTCAGCAGCTGCCAGGGCTTCCCTTGCTCAACCCCCAACCGTTTGAGCTCATCTGTTGCTCCACCGCCCGCGCCGACCTCATCCACCTTGCCAACTCACCATTAATGGCCGCCCGCAGCCGTGCCATTCCCTGGAAGCCTCGGGACCGCCTCTTTCCCTCTATAAAAGACCACCGCAGGCACTCCCTCGCCAACATGGACCTCTCCACTCCCCTCTGTAAGCCACCCGGGCAGCCAAACTGCCGGGGATGGTCGTCTTCTTCCTCTCTGGCACCCGCGGCCGTCGCCACTTGTCAGACGATTCCGGCGCCACCTGAGCCTCCCCCTCTCCACTCTCTTCACCAACAGCTTCCTCTCGAGCCCGCAATCCATTCCAACGCCCAATTTCGCTTGAGATCGATCATGGATGAAATCCCCAATTTGGTTCCACCGGAGTCCTCGGGAAGACCTTGGAGCCGGCGACCTCGTGCTTCCCTTCGGTCATTCCCTACCTCCACGGGATCGCCATGGGACATTGAGCTTGTCCATGTGCTCAGCTCTCCGGCGGACGCCGCCGTTTGCCCGCAATCACCGCCGGCAGAGCCCTCCCCCTGTTCCCGTGTGGTTGACCTTGACCAGGGTCAAACCCGACAGGCGGGGCCCTCTGTCAGCGACCAGGCCCTGCAGGATCGGCTGTACATGGAAACGTACTTCTGTAAGTACGCCTTAGCTATTGGAAAGCATAAACTTGGGTGAAACGTTTTCCTTTTAAGTTTTTAAATAAAAACAGAAATTTGACCAAACTTAGACTGCCGCTAACTTTTAAACTATAACTCCAAATGAAATGATTATTTTTCATATAATCTTTATTTTTCATCTAGTTTATTTTAGTATTTATTTCAAAAATTTGTGAAACACTTTTTTGTACTGTTTTGAAATTGGGTGGTAATTGCATTATTTTGAAAATAGGAAAAGGGAGGGAAATATTTATTTTCAAGAATTGTGGGGCATATCCAACTCTTCTAAGCACTCAAGGCAAGCATCTTGAACCACTGATATGATGATTGCATGGTTGATTGCTTAGCTAGAATTCCGAGCATGCCTATGTTATACCGAATGATTCTGCAAGTAATGATCAGGGCTTGTCCGGGTGATTGCTTCTCGATTGTTCGATCTCATGCAACATGAAACATGTGTGGATGAGTTTATTGCATCACGCTATACATGCCCATGCTTGTTGGACTAACTTGCAGGAGCAGGTACAAAGGAGGTTCTGTTATCGGCAGGAGGGCGATCACGTCAGAGCATGTTCATGCCACGGTTGTTATGCATGTTGGGACATGCTAGGGCTGTGGACATGTTGTGGTGGTACTATTAAGAGGAAACATATTGAGCTAACCATTGCAGGAAAACATAAACCTCCAGAGTCGACCTAGATAGAGTCTTGTTCCGTTATTCCCTAACTATTCTCGTGCTGCCACATGTCCCACCGTAAGGGGGGGGTATGGTTCAGTAAGTTGTTAACCCCTTTTCTGCACACACCATACAGAGAGGCCATAGTGAATGATACCACTGGCCCTGGTAGTCATGTCACTTGGTCCGGGGGCATGAATGGCCGGTTGGAACCAATGCTGAATGTTCATGCTATTGGAGGCCGTTGTGCATGAGGTCTTCCCACTTAGAGTTTTACTTTACCGTTGCTTTGGGTGATTCTTGGCCCGGGGAATTAAAACTGGTATGTGCTGGTCAGGTGTGTTTGCTTCCCAAAGACAATAATCGGAACTCGTTAACATTTCAATGCTGACTAAAGAAATCCTTTACATGTGGGTAAAGAGTACAACCTCTGCAGAGTTTAAAACCTATTCGAATAGTCGTGTCCGCGGTCAAGGACGTCAGTTGGGAAGGGTCAAGTGTTGGTCTTAGTGTCGGTCTTCGGAGGAAATAACTAATTAAAGAAATGACTGTGAATTACTTGGTGGCTATTGCTATTATTACTGATGCTGTCATGAATATTATTATTATCATTGCTATTATGGACTAACCTCTCTCTTTTATATATTGTTGAGTATCTCTTGGGAAGGTTCTACCTCCCGGTTACTCATTATGCACTACTTGATATTAGTTGTTGAGTATTTACTGGGAAGGTTCTACCTCCTGAATACTCGTATACTTGTGTGTTAATTTTCTTTTGGATTTTCGGGCGGTCCTGTGTCGCCTGGATCTCCACTTTTATATATTTATGTAAGACCTTTCGTGGCGTCGCGAAGACACCCGTCTGGCATGCGTGTTAATTTTCTTTTGGATTTTCGGGCAGTCCTGTCTCGCCTGGATCTCCGCTTTTATATATTTATCTAAGACCTTTCGTGGCGTCGCGAAGACACCCTTCTGGCTTGTGTGTTATTTTTCTTTTGGACCTCCGGGCAGTTCTATATCACCTGAATCTCCGCTTTTATATTTATTGGATCTAAGGGCAGTCTAACGCCCGAGTCCACACTTTTATTTTTCTTAAGATTCTTCCGGGATGGCTGCACCACCCAAGAATCAATGTTTGATATGTGGTGGATGAATGTTTGATATTATGATCAGTAACCCCTTATCTTGTCCTATTATTTATGCCATATTATTTGATCTACCTGACTATCTCACCAGAATAACTTGACACGAGCATACACATTCTGCTTGCATTCAGTATATGTTTTGTTCATGATGTCTGCGTGTACATTCAAACGTACTCACTGGCTTGTCCTGCCTCTTAATGTGGCCAGGAATAGAAGATCATAATTTGGAGGAAGAGAGCCTAGGACGCCCATGCGGATTAGGAGCCTGAGATAGCAGCCACGTGAGGTAGTAGTTATCCCGGTCAGCCGTTCCTGTGGGAATGGAGCCTCATCAGAGTTGGAGATTCTTGAGCCACATCCATCATCCGCTGCTAGAAATCATTGTTGTATCATTAGACCTTTATGGTCTTGTATCAAAATCCTTGTAATTGCTTGGTAATCCGTATCAAGGACGTGTCCACCAGTAACAATGATCTTGGGGCTGGTGATGACACGAGGGGTTATTTCTGGGATTTTGTGTCCCAGAAATCCGGCCCCGACACCGGCCTTGCTAAACAGATCAGAGATGGGAACGATGGCAGCATAGTACCTCGAATCGACCGTTGCCTATTCGTACACCACCTCCCTTCATGCCGAAGCCTGCCAGATCGGTGAAGTCGCTCATGGCAGCAGTAGAGGGGTAGTGGTGGGCAATGCAGACCGAATTGGGAGCGAGACATGGGTGATGACGGCGGCGCTGGGTTGGAAAGGTCGAGACACTACTAGAAAAAAGCACATTAGTGGCGCACCACTTTTGGGTAGTAATGGCGCACCATAGGTGCGCCACTATTACCACGCCACTAATAAGAAATACTAATGGCGCACCCCTGGTGCGCCATTAGTATTCAGTATAACAGTGGCGCACCTGTAGTGCGCCATTACTATGGCTACTGGTGCGCCACTACTAATGCAGATGAGGTGGCCCTGGTAACCAACAGGTGCGCCACTGATATTTTGCACGGTGCGCCACTAATGTGCTGGCAGGTGCGCCACTACTATGAATTATATGATTTTTTTATTTTTTGCTTTTCTGATATTTGCACAGCACAGAATATATTAATTATACAGCACAGAATATACAATACAATACAGCACCACAGTTAGTCAAGTATAAACAGGACATAATACAATTCATCACATTAGTCTCCGAATTCGAAATAGCGAACAAAGTTCAAATATTAGACAAGTTTAGGTCTCCAGACCGAGTAGCGAGTTTGTCGTCACATTACAAAGTCGATATCATCTAAACTACCATCACATAGAAGAGAGCTGCGGTCACGATGAGCATCATCGCGATGAAACTGGTCTTCATCCGGTTCCTCCTCCGCTCCCTCCTCTCTCCCGCTAGATAGCGCGCGTATCTAGCTTCCGCCTCCACCCTAGTGGTGTATCCTTTGTAACTGTTCCCGCTGAAACGGTGAACCTGTTTCCGACACTCCTCCCAGTCGTCATAGACTCCGGGAACCTTACCCTTGTACACGACATACGACGGCATCTCTATGCACTAGACAAACAAAACGTTAGTAGCAATTCACAGATAATATATAAGCAATATATGAGTATGCAACAAAAGGATCGGAAGAGAAAAGCAACACATTAATAGCACGGTTCATGGTCCTACTAATAAATAGCATCAATTACATATAAGTTGAACGACTGTCCAAACTGAAGAGACATACAAGTTCATTAAAGTTTAATTACAACATGAGCTAATCGATATTTCAGAACTACATAGCATCAATACTTTCGACTCGACTCAGGGACCGGAGCGTGGATGAAGCCGTCGTCTTTCGTGATGGTCATGAATGTGCGGTCGTTGTCAGCCTGCATTTGTAGCGTTGTTTCTATTTCACTGTTGGACGGTTGATAGTTGAGGTAGAACTGCCCCGAGGTACGAAGGACATCTTCATAGATGATTTCCGCTAACTCCGACTGGATGCGAAAGAATTCTTGTCTGATGTCCTCGTCCTGGATTGCCGACAAGCGTGCGGCCCATTCTTTGAGCTCATTTGGTAGCATACGCTGATGATGGTTCCGTACGATCGCCCGCATGTGATGGAGGGCGTAGTAGGCATCCTTCTGACTGCCAGGCGGCTGCTTGACGCAGGGGAACGTCGTTACGTGGGTTAACACGTGCTTGCCGTACCTACAAAGTGGCCTCCTGAAGGTGCCTCCAGATTTGGCGTAGCCGGGGAGAGCATCATCAAGAACTTTCTTGATATTTGTGTAGTCTTTCTTCGACTGACGGTCCGAGTCGAAATACGTGGCCGTGGAATATTTCGGGCTTAAGAGGATGAGTGTGCAATGTGTGTCACTGCACAAAACACGGAATGTTAGAAAAAAAAAGAACGATCGAAATCTAAGAAATCATATGTTACGGGGCGGTGAGGGGATGACTTGGAAAAGTAAGGCACGAGGAAGTTATCCTTATCCTGGTTCGCCAGGATGACGCCTTCGAGGTATGAACTCGCGACTTGCCGGTCCCCAGCACTGCCCAAGATCTTGGCACGCATGTAGAAAGGGTCGACTATCACGATGTCTGGGGTCTTGTCTCTAATGATCCGCATCTCCATACTGAGCGAAAATAGCCGAATGAAGGTGTAGTGCAGCGGATAAAGGTTAAACATAGCGAAGATGTCATCAAACCGCAGGACGATCATACGCCCGGCGGTGCTATCGACAAAGCCCTTGCCCTGTGGCACCTTGGCCACGAAAACCGGGTATGCCACATCATTCTCGGAGAGACGCCGCTTCTCCATAGTAAGAACACCGTCATGCAGACTCCGCATAGCAGCGGTTGCAGCATTGAGCAGATTAGTCGGTAGCATCGGCCTACCCGCCACATGCACCCTCCTCGAGATATCCTTAGGTATTGGTGGCCCGTCCTGAGCACGGATCGTACTCGGTGCCGGCTGGCTCGCACCCTTGCCATTTTTTCTTTTCCATCCCTTCTCCTTCTTCTTCTGCTGTAATGGGATCGAATTCTGCTCAGAGACCACCTTCTTGAGTGTGTTGGGGCTGATAATATTTCGCACCTCGGCTGTTTGAGTCTCGGTGAAGGCGTCAGCTGGAGGCGTCTCCTGAGAACTGAACAGACGACGCCTGTTGCAATTGGGTTTCTCCGCGGTACCAGCTAGATCGCGATTGTCTTTTGCAGGGTTGGGTTCTTGAGAAGGAGGCCCCGCCAAGAAGTCGTCACCGTACCCATGTTCGTTGAAGTACTTATCGACGTCGTCGTCCGGATCCTGTGCCATATGCATGTCCGGATCAGCTGACGGCGGTAGCGTTGCGGCGGTCTTGCCATGGCTTGGCGACGGCACGACTGGCGGTGTTGTCTGTGGGGTGGTGTCCCCCGCCCCCAAACGAATCTGGCTCTTCGGCCAAAGCATGGACCAGTTTAAGCAGGCGCTGAGGGTCATCACATCATCTTCGTCGGCCCCATGGGGTCGATGCGGAGGTAACAAGTCGTCGCAGCCCCGTAGCACCCGAACCAGTTGAACCCTATACACGGTGGGTGGCATCGGATTACCGTGGAACAAGCGGTTGCCCGGTTCAACGATTTTGGCCTTGGCGACATCGATCAACTCGCCGTTCACGAAGTGCAGGAGAGTGCATGGAACGTTGGCGGCGCCCTGCGAAAACATGTAGGGCGTCAGGGATGCCCAGTGAAAGGCAAGTAGATGAAGTCATCGGCCGAGGCTTAGTTACCGTGAGGGCGTCGAGCTCGGCTAATGTCGAGGCACCGCCAACGGCGGGCGTGCAAGTGATGGAGGGGCCGCTTGCTGCCGAGGTGCCGGCCGACGTATTCTTCCCACTCCCGGGTGCATTAAGCTCCAATACTGGCGCCGGCCCCGGAGTCACCAACGCCGCCTCCACCGGAGACACCAATGCCGGCGCGTTGTGCGAGTTGCTGCCCGTGAAGCTGGGAATCGGGGGCGGCCCCTGTTGGCCGCCCGCAATCCACCCCCGCAGCCCCTCAAGCAAGGTAGGCATAATGGCGGTGATCGTCGCTCCCAGTTGGTCTCGCACTTGCTCTTGGACTATCTCCGGAATCCGCGCCACTTGTGCCTTGAGTTCTTTAACCTCGCGCTCCTGGCTTTCCGAGCTGGTCTTTTTCTCCTTTCGCCCAGCATGACATCAAGGCTGTGAGGCACACGGAGGATCTTCCAGTACGGCAAGTCCCAGAAAATAGACCTCGTTTTCCATACCTTCAGCAGCGGCTCTGGCGCCTTTCGCTTCTTTCCCGGCGGTGGGCACTCTTTCCAATTTTTCAACAGCTCGTCTATTTCCTCGCCGCTCCTCGTACGTGGGGGTCTTCGGGGTTCGGTTTCACCATCGAACAGATCCTTGCGTTTTCTCCATGCGTCATCGTCGCGAAGCCACCTTCGATGTCCCATGAACACGGTTTTCGAAGACCCGGGATCTCTATCTAGCTGGCGATACGTTGTGTCATCCATGCACCTGACGCATGCACAAAATCCGTGGACCACCTGCCCCGCGACATATCCGTAACCGAGATAGTCGTGCACCGTCGTGAGCAGTGCGGCTCTGATAGGGAAATATTCTTTCGCTGCGGCGTCCCACGTATTGGCTGGCGTTTTCCATAGCGTGTCTAGCTCCTCTTTCAGCAGCCCCAGATACAGATTGATGTCGTTCCCTGGTTGTTTCGGCCCTTCAATTAGCATACTCATGTGAATATACTTCCTCTTCATGCACATCCAGGGGGGAAGGTTGTACATCCACACAAACATAGGCCAGGTGCTATGTGTGCTTCTCTGGCTGCCAAACGGATTGACTCCATCGGTGCTCGCGCCCAGCATGATGTTCCTTGGATCGTCCCCAAATTCTGGGTGTTCGAAGTTCAACGCTTGCCACTGGCTCGCATCCTTAGGGTGACTCAGCATCTTGTCTTTTTTATTTATCTCCTTCATACAATGGAGTAACCGCGTCTATCTCCAGTTGATCCAGCTTGGCTTTCTCTCGGGCGGCAGCTCTTGCGTTACCCGTCTGCTTGAGAAGCAGCTCTTGAATATGAGGGTCCTGCACCCAGCCCATCGATGGTCCATCGTCGTCTGCTCCGGCATCTTCATCTTCATGATCATGCCCTTCGTCTTGATCTTCCTCATCATCATGTCCGGCATCTTCTACATGATGACTGTGTCCTGCATCTACTTCGTGATCATGTCCTGGAGATTCTTCGTCTTCTTGCCCGCCCTCGCCGCTGTTGTCTTGCTGCCCTTCCTTATTTCTTGCCCGGCCCCCATGGACGACTTCATAATCATCTTCATCACCTTGCCACCGATAGCCATCCATGAAACCACGCACGAGCAGGTGGTCCCGCACCTGTCTGGAATCCGGGTCCATAAGGCTCTTCAGCTTGCATCTTCGACACGGAAATCTTATCTCCGTCTCGTTCTTTTTAAGCATCTCGGCCTTCGCGGAGCTCAAAAACCTATTCACGATGCCTTCGGTCATCGTGCGGACCATGGTCGCCTGCGGGGTAGAGCAAAACAATATTTTAGAACCAAAAAAAAAATTGGCATGACTTTGCCTAAAAATAGGACCAAAAAGAATGCATAGTGCCCGATTCTCGCCGAAACGGAAATGAATCAACATTCCGGCAAAAAATTGGCAACTATCGCATTTCAAATACCGGTACCTGCAAACACAAACATATGCAACACCACAAACATACGTAGATCTAGCTCAATGAGAAAAGTGTAGATCTAGGCCATAAAAAGTGTGTACGTTGGAGGGAGAAAAAAGTAGATCTACAACATAAAGAAAGCTTTCCCCTTACTTACCTATCAAAAAAAGGAAATTTAACCACTTAATTTGGGTGAATCTATGGTGCAAATGAGGTGAGGAGGAGGAGGCAGCCGAGACCAAGCTTGGTAGAGGTGGAGAGAATGAAGTGGGGAAAGTGAGAGTGTGGTAGACGTGGCTGTCAAAAATATCTAGATGATCTCAGGCTAGTAATGGCGCACCTCCTAAGAATGCGCCATTAGTAACCAGGGTTACTAATGGCGCACCTGGTGTGGGTGCGCCATTAGTAGTTTTGAAAAAAAAAATTGAATTTTTTTTTTAGTAGTGGCGCACCATGGAGTGGTGCGCCATTACTAGTTAGAACTAGTAATGGCGCACCACACTCAGGTGCGCCATTACTAGTTTTGGAAAAAAAATTGAAATTTTTTTTTTAGTAGTGGCGCACCGTTGTGTGGTGCGCCATTACTAGTTCACCACACAACGGTGCGCCACTGATAAGTCTGGGGACAGGGGTGTGCACAGGACAAACTTAGCAGTGGCGCACCAGACAACAGGTGCGCCATTAGTAATATGGACATTAATGGCGCACCTGATTCTGGTGCGCCACTGCTATATAGCAGTGGCGCACCACATACATGGTGCGCCATTAATGTCCATATTAGCTATAGCCGTTTTCCTAGTAGTGAGAGGTGCTCGGTGCAGATCTGGAGCCTAGGAGGTCGAGGAAGACGGTGGCTGGTCTGAGAGGTCGAGCATGGCGATGCTCGGTGTTGATCCGGAGCCAGGGAGGTCAGGGAAGGTGGCGTCGGTCAGGGGCGTCGCTGCCTTGGACGGCGATGTCCATGGTGAGGGCGGCGATGATCTCATTGCTCAGGAACGGCAGTGGTGGCGGAGAGAGAAGGGGATCGGGAGAAGGAGGGGCACTGCCAAGATTTAGGTTTCAGTGGAGAGAACTATTGCTACCCACCACCACTATGGCACTGCCCCTACTGTTTTTGCTGTTGCCGACTGCTATGGTTACCCGAGAAGTCGGGTTGGGGGGGGGGGAGGGGGAGAGAGAGAAATATCACCGAGGCAAGGAGAAAGTGGTGGCATGACTTCGTGAAGAGTTTGGCTAACCGGTGACAAAAAATCAGAGCAAAGAAAGCCGGCTCCATCACCATGATCTATTGCGCATGAAAAGGACAAATTAAACAGCTAAAAACACACCGTAATGGAATTACGCATGAGAGAAACCATCCCAACTAATTACAGATGTCGCCACCACGTAAATTAGCAGCTGGCCTAAAATTCTTAGAAAAAAGAAACCGTTGCAGGTTTCAGACCTTACATATTTCAACGCTTCGTATCGACCTGATTTTTTTTAGACAAACTCGCTAAGCTTTATTGAGTGATTGAGTTGTTCACAGGTATAGACATAAGTTCATAAGGAAACCCTAGGCATACATGGTGCCCAACATCAAGCGATAATGCAAAGTTAGCGAGGTTGTGAGCTTCATAGTTATAGCTCCTGCTGTCACGTGTGATTTTTTGACCCATTTAAAGCCCGGTCCAAAATAGATTTTGGGGCCAACTAACATCCGAAACCACTGTTCATCCGAGTAGGTACTATTCACCAGGGCCCAACAATGTTCGTGCGGAAATCTGGAAGACTATTCACACCGACAGAGTAACCATAATACAATTTTTGAATACGATCTGTTGGAACTGCGCTCTTCTCCCTCCTCCTTGGGAACTGTGGCGACGAGGCGATTTACCTCTCCTCGCCTTCTTGCCTCCCCACCCACCTCCATTACTGCGCCTCCCCCAAGCCCATCCAATCCACCCATCGAGCCGCATGGTAGGCACTCGTCGCTGCAGGGTCAGGGTCCGCCGGCGACGAGGGTGGCGGAGCCGGTGCCGCTTCCTGCAGCGTCGCCGCCTCCGCTAGTCGATGCGAACTCGCCGGAAGGGCGCAGGGAGATGCGAAGGGTGGTGCTGGATCCGTTTCCATATCGGGAGGAGTGGTCCGAGATCCACATCAACATCATCCGCCATGCGACCTTCGAGTTGATCGTGCGGTTCACCGGCGACGACGACTGCATGGATGTGGAGCTCCTCTTCTAGGCGGTCCAGTAGGTGGAATTTCCAGATCCGCGGCAGGCCGCGCGGTGGGCCAACTTCAGGACGGCGAACCCGTCGCGGCTCAACATCGCGCCGCCGCGGGTGGATGCACTCGCCGACATCCCGCCGGAAGCGCTTCCTTTGGGGGTGCTCCCCCCCGCCGTCGTCTGTGAGCTCGAACCACCTCGATGGGGAGGAGGCGCGGGGACTTGGGGCCTATCTTCCTGCTCGTCGGGTGGGTTTCAGGGTGCACCATCTCGACATCGACCCCCCTCCATGGCCTGGCGATGGAGGTAAGCACATCAAACTTTCCCGTGTTCTGTGGGATCGATTGCAAAAATGTCGTCTGCGTGGTTCGTGTCTGGGTGTGTGCTCCATGGGGATTGACCGTGAATCGAGTTTGCCTCAAGTTGGTTCGAGGGTTCTCCCTCTGGATAGTACCGGGCTTGAGTGTGAGGTTGTGCAGGTTGCTCCGGTTGATGGAGCCGCCTGGCCGTGAGTGTGGCTGCCGTCGGTGTGCATCCTTCTATGGATCACGCCGTCGGTGGGAATTCCTCAATTCCAAATGCTGAGAGAATAGGACCATTTTGCCCTCCATTTCCTCCGATTTTACCTGCCCCAGCTGTATGTGGGCGTATCCTGGGTAGGAAGACGGCTTCCAAAATTACGCATTCGCGTGCTGGGGGGCGTGACCTAGACAATATAGAGGAACATTTCGGACAACTGTGACTCATTCCTTCCCCTCCCCGCCGCCGCCTCCCTATCCTTCCGATGCAACCACAATCATCTGCGGAGGGTTTGTTCTAGATTAGAAAAGATCTGGTCGCTACTGGATCGTTTTCGACTTCTGACTCCCACCCTGCGTCTCGCCGCCCTACTGATCCTGCGCTGAATTTTTTTCAGCCATCGTCAGGTAAAGATCCTGCTCCTGTTCAGAAACAGTCTAAATCCACAACGTCTACTGCGGCATCGTCTCAGGTCCAATCTTCTCAGGCTGTAGAGGTGGAGTTAGAACAGGTGCTTGACCCTAGATGCAAGGATATGATATGCTTCAATTGTGGTGGCCCTGGACACTATGTAGGAAATTGTGTTAAGCCTAAGGCCTGTTTCATCTGTCAGCAGAACCACAATGTTAACAACTGTGCGACTTGGTCTAAAATTCAACCTACTGCTGCTTTCTTTGGTAGTGGGGATAATGGTCTTGGTTTAAGCCCTGTGGATGTGCATGTGGCTAATGAGGCTGAATGGCTTAATTTCCAAAATTGTGCTGTGGTGAATATTTTGAGTGGAGAAGTGGACAAGTCCGAGCTTACTAAACTGTTGAATGCTATCTTCTGTAAAACTAAGCAATGGCCATGGCAAGTTAGAGAGTTGTCCAGAAAAACCTTTTTGGTAAGGTTTCCTCCTTGGAAAAATGTAGAAGATCTTATTGAGCTGCCTGCTTTTTGTCTTCCACAAAATGTTTCTGTTAAGCTTACTGAATGGAAAGGTGTGTGTGACTCTTTTGGAGAACTAGTTGAGGCTTGGGTTTTGATTGAGGGGATCCCCCCAAAGTGGTACACTTGGAAGGTATTTGCCCAGGTAGCTTCTCTTTTTAGAGTGCTGACTGATGTTGATTGGAGTGGCATGTCTAGGACTTCTTTGAAAATGTTAGGGTGAAGATTGCTTGCAGGGATCCTTGCAAAATTCCTTTTGAAAGGTTGATTGGGATGCAAAAGAAACTATTCCTGCTGGGCTTTACTACTGAGAGGTATGAGCAAGTTGGGGGTGCTGATGCTATCATATATGAAGAGGAGGATGGGTTTGATGAAGATGGCTTGGAGGATGTTAATGCTCAGATGGGAAATGGAAACTTAGAGGAAAATCAGACTGAAAATCTTGAGCATGGTGACCTGGCAATTGATGAGCTTGACAAGGCTAATCTTAATACTGGTAAGGAGACTGCATCAGGGTCCAAGAAACTTGCTGATGATCCAGCTCTCTATGCTGGTGTGATGCATGAGTTTGATCATGAAAATTTCATTGTGGAGTGTGCTGGTGCTAAGAAATGTTCCACTGATAACAAAAATTCTTTGGATGGACCGATGACAGATGGGGAAAAAGTGGATGTGATCATTCCTATTACTCCAAGTGCTATTGCCTCATCTGAGGTTTCTAAGGATGGTTGTGAGATAGTTGATGGAGTTTTTACTCCTGTTGTTTTTGATCAGGAAAAGGAAACTGAGAAAGGAAGTGCATCCAAGAACCTTGATTGCTGTGATGCACTGCTTAAGTCTGTGAATCTGGTGGAATCTGATGAAGAAGACTTAGATGTGGGGGAGATGGGAGTGCTTCCTTCTCTGGCTGTACAAGTGCTCAAGTCTTGTTCTTTGAAGAGATCTCTCTTACCATCTATGGACCAAGTGGTGGAACAGAAACAACTCCCTACTGCAAAAACAAAGTGGGGCCCCTGTGCTATCTCAGAAGCCATCCACTACGAACCATGGGAACATCAACATCATTGAGAAAGCTGCTGCATACAAGAGGAAGCAGAACCTAGAAATTCCTGCTTCATTTAAAGGTAAATCTTTCCCTGTTCTGGATCCAAGTCTTCTGATTGGTCAAGCTTCTAAAATTAATATCTCTATTGGAATAGATGATGTGAGTAGAGATGCCATTATTTTTGATTTGATTGAAGATGAAAAAGAGAAATGCTTGGCTTTTGCCAATGCTAACCCTGAGAGTGTCTTGCCTGATAACCTTGATGTTGGTGTGGATGAACTTATTAAAACTCCTGTTAGGTCCTTTTTCTCTAACCCAGTAGGCACTCCTGATGTGTTAGGAAAGACACCTGCTGCTCTAACCAAAGTTAGGCCTTGTGGCTTGTCTCACCCTTTTATAAATCTTAAAATGATAGGTCTCATTTGGAATATTAGGGGTCTTGGTCAACCTGCTAAAGTTTAGTGCCTGTGTGATACTATTGTTAAAGCTGATCCTGATTTTATTGGTTTTCAAGAGACAAAATGTGAGGTTATTTCTGAGGGTTTCCTGAGGGCTCTAGACAGACATGATAGGTTTGCTTGGCACTTTCTGCCTGCTGTGGGTACTCCTGGGGGTATTTTGGTCGGTTTGAAAAAAGATTTGTTTGAGGTGATTGGGTTTTCTAACAAAGAATATGCTGTGATTTCTACTATTAAGAACAAAAATGATGGTTTTCTTTGGCACCTTGTGGTGGTCTATGGTTCTGCTTACCCTGAGTTTAAGTTGGGTTTTATTTCTAAACTGCATGATATTGTAGAATCTGCTTCTTATCCCAATTGATTTGCGGCGACTTTAACCTAGTGGGAAGTGATACTGACAAGAGTTCTGGGTCGATTAACCCTCAGATCACATTTATGTTTAATGATTGGGTTAATAGGTGGGGTCTGATTGAAATTCCTATTTCTAATCGTAGGTTTACCTGGTCTAACAATCAAAATGATCTAGTAATTGATAGGCTGTTCACTTCTGTGAACTGGGATGCTCATTTTCCCATGTCCTCTCTTGTTGCCTTACCCACAGTGGGGAGTGATCATACCCCTCTGGTTATTGATACTAGAGCAAGAAAAATCTCTAGTCCTAAGATGTTTAGATTTGAAAAATGGTGGCTATCTCAGCCTGGGTTTACACAATTAGTTCATGATGCGTGGAACTCTGTTCCTGAACATGTTTCCTCTATTAACAATTGGCTTGGTAAAACTAGAATTCTTGGGAAAAAAATTGAAAGCTTGGAGCATTAATGTGGAAGCTGCTATGAAAAAGAAGAAGAAGGCTCTCCTTATGGAGTTTGATGTGCTAGATGTTCTCTTCGAATCTAGCCCTCTCTGAACCTCTAGTCTTAATAGAATGAAAGCTATTTAGGATGAGTTCGATGACATATGGAAGAAAGAGGAAACTGCCTTATGGCAGAGGTTCGGGGATAGAAATTTTTTAGAGGGTGATCGTAAGAATGCTTATTTTCATGCCTTGGCTAATCACAGACATCATAAGAATCATTTATCTGAGATTAATGGGCCAAATGGCCCTGTGTTTTCCACTCCTGAGATTTTGGATGTTGCTACTTCCTTCTATAAGAATCTTTTCTCCTTTGAGCCCAGACCTGACATTAAGCTAGATAATAATTTCTAGTCTGAGGATGAATTAGTAACAGAGGAAGAAAGACTTGCTTTGGAAAAAACCTTTTCTGAGGAGGAGATTAAGAATGCTATCATGAGTTCTTATGCTGGTGGTGCCCCTGGCCCTGATAGCCTATCTTTTATTTTGTATCAAAAAATTTGGGAGCTGATCAAAAAAGACTTTATGAGGTTGGTTAAGGATTTTGAGTCAGGGACCCTGGATGTGTACAGATTGAATTTTGGTCTCATTACTCTCATCCCTAAAACCGCTTTTGCTAGAGACATGAAGAACTTTAGACCTATTAGTTTAAGTAATTGTGCCATTAAAATTTTCTCAAAAGCTATGACTATCAGGGTTTCTCCCCTTTGTGATAGGCTTATTTCTTCTAATCAAACAATTTTCATTAAGGCTAGGTTTATTTTGGAGAGTGTGGTTATGGCCCATGAAGTTATTCATGAGGTTCATAGATCTAGTACCAGTGGTCTGATTCTTAAATTGGATTATGAAAAAGCCTATGATAGAGTGATTTGGGATTTCCTTGTGGAGATGCTCATTTCTAGAGGTTTTGGGGAAAAATGGATTGGGTGGATATGTAGTTGTCTCCATCAAAGTTCTTTCCAAGTTAGGATTAATGATACCAATGGCCCACATTTTGTAGGTGGCAAGGGTTTGAAACAAGGAGATCCTTACTCTCCCTTGCTGTTTAACTTAGTGGCAGATGTGTTCACCAAAATGTTATCAAAAGCTGTGTCTCATGGATTGATTGCTGGTTTACTCCCTAATGCTGTACTTGGTGGTGTGTGATACCATTTTGCATCATGTTTTCCTACTGTTATTTATAGTGTTTTTCTCATTATTTCACTTTATGATGCAATTGTAATGCCTTTTCTCTCTAATTATGCAAGATCTACATGAAGAGGGAGATTGCCGGCAGCTGGAATTCTGGACCTGAAAAGACCTATAGCAGAGATAACTATTCTCCAGAGCTCCAAATGACCTGAAAATTTATGGAGATTTATTTTGGAATTAACAAAAACTACTGGAAGAAGAATCATTAGGAGGGGCCCCACCAGGGAGCCACAAGCTTAGGTGGCGCACCCCCCCGGGGCGCGCCATGTGAGCTTGTGGGCCCCCAGAAATCCTCCGTGGGCCATCTTCTCCTATATTAAGCCATTGGCCCTAGAAAAAATCAGAAGAAGACTTGCGGGACGAAGCGCCGCTGTCTCGAGGTGGAACCTGGGCAGGAGCACTTTTGCTCTCTGGCAGAGCAATTCCGCCGGGTATACTTCCCTCTAGGATGGGGAAATCGAAGCCATCGACATCACCAACCATCCTCTCATCATGGGAGGACCAATCTTCATCAACATCTTCACCAGCACCATCTCATCTCAAACCCCACTTCATCTATTTTATTCAATCTCTGTGTCAAAACCTTAGATTGGTACCTGTGGGTTGCTAGTAGTGTTGATTACACTTTGTAGTTGATGTCCTGCAAGTGCATAGGGCTATGTAGCAATTTCATGATAAGTAAGTGTCGAATCCCATAAGGAGCGAATAGGAAGACACTACCAACCCCGTAGCTATGTTGTCTGCACGGCTACGTTCACACCCAAACCGTAGTTTGGAACTAGCCTATTCTATCGGTTGCTATGAAGGCAAGAATAAAAGTGTTTCAACTAAACTACAAGTTAGAATGCGGAAATAAACTAGGTTAGAACATAAAGTAAAGAAGGAGGTTTTGTAACTGTAGGATTGAAAATAGAGAAAGGCGGTGTCTAGGCTACGGTCTCAATAGTACTAGAGGGACACCTTAGTGGCAGCAGAATACTAGTACGAGTATACGTGTAGGTGATAACAGGATCACAAGAAAGGACGTCTCCCAACATTACGTGCAACACGAGTAAATACTAGATCATGCCAGAAAGACTAATTTTGCATACTAGATCATACCTCAACCTAGAACTGGATCAATCACTCAAACATAGATGAATAGACACACAAAGAGGAATGATTCATTGATGTCATCAACATGTTCAATCTTACAAATTATAGGTGAGAAGATGGAGATGGAGAGGGAGATGGTCACCGGTGCCTGGTGACGGTGGCGGTGATGAGGGAGGCGCCTCTGCCTCCTTGCGTAGTGTGGTGTTGGAGGGAGAGGCCTCCCCCAAGGGGGAGAGCCTCCCGATGGCTGCCCGGAGTTGTGGTGGATGATGGTGGCTCCCCCTGACGGCTAGGGTTGGAGGTGTTTACATAAGAGGCCTTCTCGGGTCTCCTCCGTTGATGTGCATCCTCCTCCTCCATCGAAGGGCTCTAGATGAGCCTTATCTTCTCCCAAACCCTTCCTTATGAGCCAAGGATCTCGTGGGAACAATTGGGGACGAAATCAATGAAGAATCCCGTCTGGAAGGGCAACTTTCGAAGCTGTCTGCATATCAAACGACCGCCGAAACGACCACGGGCGGTCGTATGGAACACCGTCTTTTGATCTGACCTCCTCCGGTAAAACGGTCGCCATTTCTTCATATGAACTCGGAATTTGACGTTCTTGGGCTTGTTGGATTTGTATGAACGATGCTGATCCATTTCTTGTCTTAGATCTTGATTTCGAGCACTTTGGAAAATGACCTTTTCCGGCCTTCGAAATGGCTAAGTCTGACCCCTGGCTGACTCCGTATTGAACCCATCCTTGGTCCTTTCATCGTGTTTGGTCCTAGGTTGCTCCAAAACACCTATGGACATGAGAAAATAAGGAAAACTAATAAAAAACAAATAAAATACTAAATGTGCAATGCTCACAAGGGAAAGTGTAAATACCGGTAAACATGCATAATGGACAACTATTTGATTCAATGGGACATAATATATAGAGAAAACATGCAACAAATGAGCTCTAAAAATGCGTAAAATATAGAGCCATAAACCTCCCCACACTTAAACCTTACTCGTCCTTGAGTAAGAAGGTTGACTACCAAAAGCTCATTGCTACCAACTCTAAAGCTTATCGAACCAAACCCCAAAAGTGATATCCATGTTCATCGTGCAAGCATGCAAAAGTTAACCAGCAAGGGAGTAATACAAGTTATCCTCTTAGTTCCATTGCCATGGAGGTCAAGAAAGAGGAAATATTTTTGTGGAGCCGAAATTCCCTTTGCCAAAGGTTTAGAAAGAAAATCAATATTATGTCGGGAACAAAGCAGTGACAATCAAAGACAAAACAAATCAAGCATCAGCGATCGCTTCAAAAACACCAACGCGAGGCATACCAGGTACAATAGCAAGATTGCCTGTCTGCGTTATTCAATTGCTCAACTACCTATGCAGCGCTGAGCGCAAGCCTATGCCTCGCACTTAAGGGAATGATGGAAAATGGTTGGGGTTTTGAGAAGTGATACGTCTCCGTCGTATCTACTTTTCCAAATACTTTTGCTCTTGTTTTGGACTCTAATTTGCATGATTTAAATTAAACTAACTGATGACCCACAAGTATAGGGGATCAATCGTAGTCCTTTCGATAAGTAAGAGTGTCGAACCCAACGAGGAGCAGAAGGAAATGAAAAGCGGTTTTCCGCAAGGTATTTTCTGCAAGCACTGAAATTATCGGTAACGAGTAGTTTGATAGCAAGATAATTTGTAACAAATGACAAGTAGCAATAGTAACAAAGAGTGCAGCAATGTGGCCCAATCCTTTTTATTGCAAAGGACAAGCCGGAATGATCTCTTATAATAAGTAAAGCGTTCTCGAGGACACATGGGAATTTCATCTAGTCACTTTCATCATGTTGATTTGATTCGCGTTCGCTACTTTGATAAATTGATATGTGGGTGGACCGGTGCTTGGGTGCTGTTCTTTCTTGAACAAACCTCCCACTTATGATTACCCCCCTTCGCAAGCATCTGCAACTACGAAAGAAGAATTAAGATGACTCTAACCATAGCATTAAACATATGGATCCAAATCAGCCCCTTACGGAATAGCGCATAACCTAGGGTTTAAGCTTCTGTCACTCTAGCAACCCATCATCTAATTACTACTCCACAATGCATTCCCATAGGCCCAAAGATGGTGAAGTGTCATGTAGTCGACGTTCACATGACACCACTAAGAAAATCAACAACATAAATATCATCAAAATATCGAACGAATGCCAAATTCACATGATTACTTATGACAAGACTTCTCCCATGTCCTCAAGAACAAAAGTAATTACTCACAATCATCTTCATGTCCAAGATCAGAGGGGTATTGAATAGCATAATATATCTAAACATATAATCTTCCACTAAATAAACCAACTAGCATCAACTACAAGATGTAATCAACACTACTAGCAACCCACAGGTACCAATCTGAGGTTTTGAGATAAAGATTGAATACAAGAGATGAACTAGGCTTTGAGATGAGATGGTGCTGGTGAACATGTTGATGAAGATTGGTCCTCCCATGATGAGAGGATCGTTTGTGATGTCGATGGCGACGATTTCCCCCTCCCGGAGGGAAGTATCCCCGGCAGAATCTCTCCACCGGAGAGCAAAAGTGCTCCTGCCCAAGTTCCGTCTCGAGACGGTGGCGCACCGTCCTGAAAGTCTTCTCTATATTATTTCTAGGGCAAAATGACTTATATACCAGAAAATGGGGGCCAGAGGCTGGCCAGGGGCCCCACGAGCCACCAGGGCGTGCCTGGGGGGGTGGCGCGCCCTGGTGCCTCATGGGCACCTGGGTGGCCCCTCTGGTACTTCTTGATTCCAGTATTTTTTATTTATTCCAAAATAATTCTCCGTGAAATTTCCGCTCATTTGGAGATGTGCAGAATAGGTATCTCTGACATAGCTTTTTCAGGTCCAGAATTCCAGCTGCCGGCATTCTCCCTCCTTGTGTAAATCTTGCATATTAAGAGAGAAAATGCATTAGAATTGCTCCACAAAGTGTTATATTGATTAAAAACAATATAAATAACAGTAGGAAAACATGATGCAAAATGGACGTATCAGCTCCCCCAAGCTAAGACCTCGCTTGTCCTCAAGCGAAAGCCGATATCGATAATCATGTCCACATGTTTACAGAGCACTAGTACAAAGCGGGCCTTTAGTCCCGGTTGGGAAGGGCCTCTAGTCCCGGGTCACCAACTGGGACAGCCCAATCGGGACTAAAGGCCCCCACCCTTTAGTCCCGGTTGGTCACAAACCGGGACTAAAGGCCCTCCACGTGGCCGCGCTCGTGCGCTGGGGCTGGGGTCCTTTAGTCCCGGTTGGTGACACCAACCGGGACTAAATCCCTGCCACTTTAGTCCCGGTTGGTGACACCAACTGGGACTAAAGGTTTAGGGGTTTAGGGTTTATTGTTTATTTTTCCTTTTCATTTTGTGTTTTCCATTTAATTCTTTTTCATTTCAAACATATTTTACGCTACTACGTACTGTACACGTTATGCATATATAATCGAATTTCTCATAGAACATCATAGAATTTCTCGTACGACCATGCATACACATATATATATATATATATACAATTTGGTATATACAATTTCTCCTACAATTTGCAGATCATTACATGCAGGCATTAGGTGAAATGGTATACTCCGTCGGGAGATATGACCTGCTCAAGCAAAAATCCCGCCATTTCCTCTTGAAGTGCTCGTATGCGGTCCTTTGGTAGGAGCCTATCCCGCATCTCCAACATCTTTAAAGAAGGAGATCAATACGAATATATTAGTTGTGTGTATATATATTAGATCATGATAAAAAAATGTGAATAGTGTTTACGTACCCAAAGATATCTTTCATCTTTGTTCTTTTCGGTAATAGAGCGAATGTTCTCGAAAACGTAATATGCACATAGATTTGTCCCCTTTTCCTACCTCATACAGTACTTTACGAGAATAGAATTCAATCAGATAATAATCAAACATGCATGATAATGGTATTGAAACTAGAATTAAAGAGATGCGCGGACGTAGCTAGTACTACTTAATTACCTTGCCCCATCGCCTTTTCAGCTGTGGTTTCCATTGACCAACAACCTCTTGGATGAATTTTTTCCAAACCCTGCCCGGCAAAGAAAATAAATAAAGGAGTTATTAATTACTTGATATCAGGAAATGAACTAAAGAGGCCGACATAGTGCGATAATAATTGAAATTACCAGTCGAGCATGAACTTCAGGCTTCTGTATTCTTCAGGGTCTTTACCTAGTGAGTCTAGTACTTCAACAGTTCCCTCATCAACTCTAATGATTAGCAGGATCCAGTGGAATCTGCGCACACGTTTGTATAAGCGGGCATGCATAACTCATCAACTACACTTAACATCGAGTAAGCAAAAATAGAATTTGTAGTACAAGACAGTAACACTCACCTGAAGTTGTAAGGAAAAAGTATTTCTGGTCTGGTATTTAGTTCCTTCAAAAACATTAGCAAGTTATTCTCTGTGTCTTTGGAGTAGTCTTGTATCGTATTTTGATTAACAGTATTTGGGTCAATGAACCCAATGCCATAGACTCCATCTTTGTTCATTTCAAAAATCTTCATTCTGCATAATACCACAGAAAAGAATATAGTGAGGATAATTACAGGCAATGAACGAGCTGAGCTAGAGACTTAAATTACAGAAAGAAATCACTTACAGACAATAGCAACTGACGAGAGATTTGTCGAGTGCGTCTTGATTGAATAACTGAAAAATTTCTAGAAATTCAATCCACACATCATTTCCATGGAAGTAATGCTCTGGCTTGACTTTCACCATGAGGCTCTCTCGCCCGGCATTTACTTCTCTCAGGTACCATTGATGCAATTTGCACATTTGCGTTGGTAGAAGCTCCTCCTCGTCAGGCCTGACCAGAGGGTTCCCGGGGACATATTTCCATGCTAGTTCCTTCGGATCCATCCTGGGGACTTCCTCGATGCCTAGGAGTTGTTCAACAGTGATACCCATCTCTCTAGCCGCCATCTCTGTATCAACGTCGATTACCGCCTTATCAGTACTCACCTTGAGCGGGGGGATCGATTGCACTGCCTGTTCTCCGAGCTAGGGAACAGTTTTCCCGCTTTTATTACTACCTGTAAGGCTCGACTGCTGATTGTTTTGTTGATGATATGACTTGCTAATAGAGCGTTCATAGTCTGATTGCCTTTTCTCCACAACCGGTTTAGCAAGATTCAGAAAGTGTTGTACGACTTTCTCAGGTATTTTCTCCTTCGGCGGCGGGGGCGGTTTCGGTGCAAAATGGGCCTGCACTTCGGAAGCCACTTGGGCTTTGGTTTCGTCCTGAGTCATCTCGTAAGCCAACTTCTTTTTGGTAGGAGGCTCGGGTTTCTTCTTTGGTGCTCTCTTCCGCTTTGGAGTCGGCCCACGCGGCGGAGATCGATATCGCGTACTCGCGCTGGGCTCCGTCTCGAGGTGGGGTGGATTCGGCTGACGCGGCGGAGATCGATATGGTGGCGGACTCGCGCTGCGCTCTGTCTCGAGGTGGGTTGGAGTCGGCTGACGCGGCGGACTTGGAGGAGGAGTCGGTGCCCTTGGCGTCGAGTTTGGAAAGACGATGCAATCCTTTCTCCATACAATGATACCACGTATGGCTTCTCCCAGTGTCTGCTCCCCTTGACCTCCTGGAAAGTCAAGCTGTAGTGAGTCATATGCCGACAGAACTTCATCCACCCCAACACGAGCATAGCCAGGTGGAATCAGATTGCCGTGGAAGGTTGCTTCAGGGGGATTTGGTAAAGCATAGCCGTCCGCCACCTTCATGGATATGTTCTTCACTTTCATGTGTAGCTCACAACTTGTCGTCTCTTTGATATCATCCACGGGGTAGCGAGCCAGCAGTGCATCATCGGCCGGGACCCCCGTGGAACCCACGCTGCTTTTCGGCATAGATGGGACGGTGCTATCCAATGTTGGATCTGCTTGCTGCTGCCGCTGAGACGCCCTTTCCAGGCTAAGGGTGTCGATCTGCTCCTGCTGCCGCATGAAAGCGCGTTCCAACTCAGACAGCCGGTCTGCATCCTGCTTCTTCTTGTCTTCCTCCTGCCGCATGAAAGCACGTTCCAGTCCGCAAACCCCTCAACCCACGGAACAATGCCTTTGCCTCGTGTTCGTCCCGGGTGTTCAGGATTCCCGAGGGCGCGTGTAAGCTCGTCGTTCTCTCTCTCGGGCTGGAACACCACCGTTCGAGCCGCTTCTATTGCATCAAGTAAAGCGTCCGAGGCTTCTTTAAGACTTGCCTGCTCAATAATCTCCCCTGTCTTTGGTCCAACTTTCCCCCATGCGCATAAAACCAAGTCTTGCACCTGTCGGGCCAACCCAATGTTTTTGGAGTGACCCCTGCAACAATCATCTTTTCCTCAAATTCATCCCACTTAGGCCGACCAGTCTTGTAGCCACCTGGCCCCAGAACATGGTGAAACTGTTTCTTCTCAGCATTGATCTTGTTTTTCCTCGACCGTTCCTTAGCTGCTTCCGATTCCTTGAACTCCACAAATAAGTCCCAGTGATCTTTTGCCTTCTCCAGTGCTCTAGTGAATTCTGGAGTCTTCTTTCCTGCTTCGACGTACCAGACCCATAATCTTTTCTTGTGGTTGCGGAATTGTGTGGCCATCTTCTGAAGAGCACTCTTCTTGACTTTCTCCCGTTCTGCATCTGTTAAATGCTCTGGTAGGGTGAAATGTGACATGAGCGTTTCCCAAAGCCGATCTTTTGCTCTTTCGTCAACAAAACTAACTCCCCGATCTCCCTTTGGCTTATTCCATTCTTGAACGGAGATCGGGATTTGGTCCCTGTTGGGGATATTCCCCACGGTTATGACCTGGCCATAAAGTTTGACCCGGCCATATGTTTGACCCGGCCATAAGTTTGACCCGGCCATAAGTTTGACCCGGCCAAGAGTCAGGAGGCTCTATGGGTCATCTCATATTCCGGGTTATCCAGTGGCACCCTGGAGAGTAGCAGCAACGATCAAGATGTCAAAGGCCCGTCAGGGCGACTCATAAAGTTGGCCGGCTCATAGCCCAGTACTTGAGGCGGCAGCTTACGTAAGGACGCAGTGAGCTTTCCTTTACTTGAGGAAGATGATGAATAAGAGAGACCAAGGGCCCAGGGCGAGACCCGGCAGGAGGCCGGCTTAAGGGGAGCCCAATGGGCCGGCTCGAAGAGGAGGACTAAGAAGAGGAAAGCAAGACCCGGACTAGTATCCAACTTGTAATAGAAAATAGACCAGTCCTAATCCTACTAGGACTCTATATGTTAGCCGCCCCTTCAACTTATATAAGGAGGGGCAAGGCACCCCAAGAGGGAGGAGTTGGGACAAGTCAAGTTAGACAGACAAAGTAGTAGCTCTCGAGATAGAGGTAGCAAAGAGCACCCTTGTAATCGAGATCATCATCATCAATATCAATCAAGCAGGATGTAGGCTTTTACCTCCACCGCGAGGGGCCGAACCTAGGTAAACTCGCGTCTCTCGATTCCGACAACCCCTTCAAGCTTCCACCTTGTTGCGATGGCCTCACCACTAAGTCCTTTCACGGGGACATCTGCCGTGACAAAACCATGACAGTCCCTGACAATGACTCCGCACTGAAGAGTAAATTTGTCCGCATTCTTTTTAGGAGCCTGCAACTTTTTGGCCGGGCCTCGTATTGCCCTGCTTGTAGAAGATTTGCTCGATCCGGAGGGCTAAAAGAAGAAAGATTCGTTAATATATATATATATATATATATATATATATATATATATACAAATCAATTAATACTTGTAATGATCACCAGAGGCCTTAATTATATATACCTCGCCGGTCTTTGTTAATTGAAGATCATTTCCTTCGCCATCATTGTTTATGTGGCCTTCGTCTGTTGGTTCTTCCTCAAATATTCCCTCACCGGAATTGTTCAGATATTGTGAGCCGTCATCTTCAGGTTCACCCACTAGGTTTCGGATCATGTCGAACATGATATGCTCTTGATCATGGTCGTCTCTGCCGCTAGCGTCCATAGCTTAACTAATCCAGAAGAAAGATAAAACAATTTAGTATTCAAATTAGAATGCATCTCGAATAATATCACTAATACATCTCGAATAATACATTTAATGCATCATCGAATATAATCTCGAATACATCTCGAATATTATCACGAATACATCTCGAATATTATCACTAAGACATCTCGAATATTATCTCGAATACATCTCGAATATTATCACTAATACATCATCGAATATAATCTCGAATACATCTCGAGTATTATCACTAATACATCTCGAATATTATCATATAACATCACTAGCTAATACAGCTCGTATATTATCGAATAATCCAGTTGACTCATGGTTCCTGAGGCGCGGGCGGTGGACACCCAAAGAGAAGGAACCATCACAGGATCATAGCTCGGGTGAGATCCCTGAAGAACCTGCCAGGTATTGGAGAACCTGACGTCCAACGCAACCATGTAGCGACGGACGTGCTCGTCCTCCTCCCTGACACGGCGACGTACCACCTCCTCGGGGGCCGGCTGACTCCGCACCGATAGTGGCCCACGCGACCGCCACCAAAGATGCTCCGGGTCAACGACGGGAGCCCGATTCCTCACCAAGCTGCGCGCCCCGGAAGGTAGCACCTCCCAGTGCCAGCCCGACGGAGCCCAGTCCCGGACATGGCGCCTCTCAAGCAGGTTGTCGCCGCCGAGTCGACGACGAGGATGCGGGCCGGGTATCGTCGACGTCGAGAACAAATTCTTATGAAAACAAATTCCTATGCAATAATTATCATTTTATTACGCTACTCATATTTAATAAACTTTTACAACTATAGTAGATGGGCAAATTTGAACAACATTTTATAGCATTGATCCATCTAACATTCATCTAATTAACATTCATCAACACACAAAAATACATAATAAATCCATCTAATTAAAATTCATCTACACACAAAAATACATAATAAATCCATCTAATTAACATTTCTTTCAAAAAAAGAGAACCTAGGATCTTCTCAAAACACAATTGCCATTCACAAAATTCCATCAAGCATTTCTTCTATCTTAGGACAGTACCCAACATCATTTCTTTCATTAAAACTTCTTTTATTAATATTCAAACAATTACAAAACCAAATTCTATCAATTCATGACCTCCTTTGGTTTTGCAAAGGAACTATATTCCCCCTAACATTTCTAGTCCAGCAAAAACTATCTCAGCTAGATGGTAGTACCCACACTTCATTTCTCCAAAAATAATCTGTCCACTAGTTCAAAAATTTCAAGTTTCATTCAAATGAAATTTGGACTAGATTCAGTTTCCTTGCTCAAAACCCAATCTCTACTACTCCAACAATTCTGAAATTTTTACAGCACCTCAACCATGCATCAGAGAAGCACAACAAAAAAATTTAAAATTTTGAAAAATGCCTAGCTACTGTTGGCATTGCTATCGAACACTTGCTGTGCACAAATTCAGAAATTGGGCAAAGTTCAGAGATTGCACTGCCATGCACTTCACTCTTCCTCTCCTTCCTCTCCTTCAAAGCTTTGCCTCTGGCTCGTGCGCATCCACGGGATGCGGCAGGGGGGCGTGGGGTTTCAAGAGCCGAAAACAGTGAGCACAACCGTGGCGGCGCGGACGGCGGAGCGCGACGGGGACAGAGGGAGGAGGAGGCCTGGGCCTTACCGGCGTTGCCGAGGAGAGGGGCGGCGAGGCTCGGAGGTGATCGGAGACGAGGAGCGGCGATGGGGACGAGCTGTGTGGATCGCCGGAGAACTTGGGCAGCCTGGCGGCGTGGTGATCGATTTGTCTCCTGGGCGGTGGAAAACGCTAAGTGACAGTTATATAGGATCGACCTTTAGTCCCGGTTGCAGCCACGAACCGGGACTAAAGGTCCTTTAGTCCCGGTTCGTGGCTGCAACCGGGACTAAAGGTCAGTTTTCGGGCGCGCGGGAGGGGTCCTTTAGTCCCGGTTACAGCCACGGGCCGGGACTAAAGGTCTGATTTCGGGCCCAAATTAAGCGCGGGAGGGGGCCTTTAGTCCCGGTTGGTGGCTCCAACCGGGACTAAAGGGTTGGTCCTGGCGTGGTGGAAGTTTAGTCCCACCTCGCCAAGCGAGAGGCACTCGCACCAGTTTATAAGCCCCGCTGCGATAGCCGTCTCGAGCTCCTCTCTAAAGCAGGCACTATATGCCTAACGTTTGCCGTGCCCTGTAGGCCCTGCTAGCCCTGCGGGCCTGCATCCTGGCCCATATATAGATGGGTTTCTAGTCGTATGCAGGCCGTGGTGGCCTAGTAGGAGGGCATTTTTTTCTTTTTTGCGTATGTTATGTCAACTTTTTAGTCCCGGTTGGTTGATCCAATCGAGACTAAAGGTCTTTTCCAGTTTTTTTTATTTTTTGCTTTATTTTTTTTCTTTTGTTTCTACTTACAGCCAAATATTTAGAGTTTTTGAGTGAATCTTTTTGGTTTAGGTCACAAAAATTATAAACTTTCTATTAGTGCCAGTAGTTTTCAAATTTGAATAGTTTAAATTTGAATTCTTTGAAATTTGTGTGAATCACTAGTTTGTGAATAACTTTACTTTAAAACTAGATTTTTGAGTGATTCTTTTTCCTGCTGTTTAATATTAGTGTGTTTTATCAGTATGTTCAATTTGGTAATTTTTAGGTTATTTAAATAGGTGTTTTAATCAAAAACAGATTCTGTTTAGCTCTTTTAGTTTTATAGCTCAAAAAAAATCATTAAATGCATGAAAAATAGCGAATGAAGTCAGAAAGGGTTGAAAATTTATGATGTGGCTTTCAATGGTGCATGTTGAATGCACAAAAAGTCTGGAGTTAAAATAAGTTTAAAAAAAATGAAATGCCTTTGTAACAGATGAGTTTTCGTCCGAAACCCTGGTACTTCGAAAGAGATTGTCCAGTTTGTACACGAAGTGCATCCAGTTTTTGCCATAACCCTCTCAACTTTTTAGCACATGCTATGTGGATGAAATGATGATACCATGCCAAGTTTCAACCTTTTCAGAGTTCATTTGTAGTGCTTTTCAATTTCAGGGTCATTTAGCTCAAAAAAATCAATAAATGCATGAAAAATAGCAAATGAAGTCAGAAAGGGTTGAAAATTGATGACGTGGCTTTGAATGGTGCATATTGAATGCACAAAAAGTCTAGAGTTAAAATAAGTTTATAAAAATAAAATGCCTTTGTAACAGATGAGTTTTCATCCGAAACCCTGATACTTCGAAAGAGATTGTCCAGTTTGTACATGAAGTGCATCCAGTTTTTGCCGTAACCCTCTCAACTTTTCAGCACATGCTATGTGGGTGAAATGATGATACGATGCCAAGTTTCAACCTTTTCAGAGTTCATTTGTAGTGCTTTTCAATTTCAGGGTCATTTAGCTCAAAAAATCAATAAATGCATGAAAAATAGCGTTCCTTCGCGTTTCAAATGCCAAAACACATATATACCCTAACTATTACAAAGATTCCCTCTGGTTTGTCTGAAGTGGGACTTTCCAGATAAGTCCGGAAACTCACTAGAGAAGAAAGTGATGACGGTGAAGCCGGTCACATCCCAGAGTGGGATATTGGGGTATAAAACTTTTTCTTCGCTTTGCGCCGTAACCATGGACAATCTTCATTATTTAACAGGATGCTTGGGTCAGCCTTCACTGTGAAGGGAGCAATTTCATGAAACTTTTCATAATCTTCTGACATGTCTATCTTGTCCTCCACTCCCACGATGTTTCTTTTCCCTGAAAGAACTATGTGGCGCTTTGGCTCATCGTATGATGTATTCGCTTCCTTATCTTTTCTTTTTCTCGGCTTGGTAGACATGTCCTTCACATAGAAAACCTGCGCCACATCATTGTCTAGGATGAATGGTTCATCTGTGTACCCAAGATTGTTGAGATCCACTGTTGTCATTCCGTACCGCGGGTCTTCCTTTACCCCGCCTCCAGTCAGATTGAACCATTTGCACCGAAACAAAGGGACCTTCAAATCACGTCCATAGTCAAGTTCCCATATCTCCTCTATGCATGTAACCATAATATGTGTCCTTTGGCCTATTGGTGTTTGCTGCATCAAAGCAGACACCACTGTTTTGGTTGGTGCTCTTTTTATCTTGGGCGATCGTGTAAAATGTATTCCCATTTATCTCGTACCCTTTGAAAGTCGATATAGTCGAAGATGGTGACTTGGCCAGCAAGTACAGCTCATCTCCAACAGTGTTGTCATGCATGAGAAGTGTTTGCAACCAACCATCGAATGACGCCATGTGTGTACGTTTGATCCAGGGCTCAGACTGCTCCGGGTTCTTGGAGCGTACACTATCCAGGTGTTCCTCGATATACGGAGCCACCAAGCTGGAATTTTGTAGAACTGTGTAGTGTGCTTGCGCCCAAGAATGCCCGTCCATACATATTACTGAATCCTTTCCTAGCGTGCCTTTTCCACCCAGTCTGCCCTCATGCCACGATTCAGGAACACCAATCGGCTTAAGGTCAGGAATAAAGTCAACACAAAACTCAATGACCTCCTCTGTTTCATGGCCCTTGGAGATGCTTCCTTCTGGCCTAGCATGGTTATGAACATATTTCTTTAAGACTCCCATGAACCTCTCAAAGGGGAACATATTGTGTGGAAATACAGGACCCAGAATGGCAATCTCGTCGACTAGGTGAACTAGGACGTGCGTCATGATATTGAAGAAGGATGGTGGGAACACCAACTCGAAACTGACAAGACATTGCACCAAATCATTTTATAACCTAGGTAGGATTTCTGGATCGATTACCGTCTGAGAGATTGCATTGAGGAATACACATAGCTTCACAATGGCTAATCGAACGTTGTCCGGTAGAAGCCCCCTCAATGCAACCGGAAGCAATTGCGTCATAATCACGTGGCAGTCATGAGACTTTAGGTTCTGGAAATTTTTCTCTGCCATATTTATTATTCCCTTTATATTCGACGAGAAGCCAGACGGGACCTTCATACTGAGCAGGCATTCAAAGAAGATTTCCTTCTCTTCTTTGGTAAGAGCGTAGCTGGCAGGACCTTGATACTGCTTTTGATGTTTGCCGTCTTTTCCATGCATACGTTGCTGGTCCTCCCGTTCCTCCGGTGTATCCTTTGTCTTCCCATACACGCCCAAGAAGCCTAGCAGGTTCACGCAAAGATTCTTCGTCACGTGCATCACGTCGATTGCAGAGCGGACCTCTAGGTCTTTCCAATAGGGTAGGTCCCAAAATATAGATTTCTTTTTCCACATGGGTGCGTGTCCGTCAGCGTCATTCGGAACAGATTGTCCACCAGGACCCTTTCGAAAGATTACTTTTAAATCCTTGACCATATCAAGTATATCATCACCAGTACGGTGGCGAGGCTTCTTCCGGTGATCTGCCTCACCTGTGAAATGCTTGCCTTTCTTTCTTAAGAGATGCTTGATCGGAAGAAATCGACGATGTTCCCAGGTACACATTGTTCTTACATTTATCCAAATATATACTTTCGGTCTCATCTAAACAATGCGTGCATGCATGGTATCCCTTGTTTGTCTATCCTGAAAGGTTACTAAGAGCAGGCCAATCATTGATGGTTACAAACAGCAACGCTCGTAGGTCAAATTCCTGCTGTTTGTGCTCATCCCACACACGTACACCTTTTATGTCCCATAGCTGTAAAAGTTCTTCAACTAGTGGCCTTAGGTAAGCATCAATGTCGTTGCCGGGTTGCTTGGGGCCTTGGATTAGCACTGGCATCATAATGAACTTCCGCTTCATGCACAACCAAGGAGGAAGGTTATAGATACATAGAGTCACATGCCAGGTGCTATGATTGCTGCTCTGCTCCCCAAAAGGATTAATGCCATCTGCACTTAAACCAAACCATACATTCCTTGCGTCATCTGCAAAGTCCCGCCACTTTCTCTCGATTTTTCTCCACTGCGACCCATCAGCGGGTACTCTCAACTTCCCGTCTTTCTTACGGTCTTCTTTGTGCCATCGCATCAACTTGGCATGCTCTTTGTTTTGGAACAAACGTTTCAACCGTGGTATTATAGGAGCATACCACATCACCTTGGCAGGAATCCTCTTCCTGGGGCGCTCGCCCTCAACATCATCACCAGGGTCATCGCGGCTGATCTTATAGCGCAATGCACTGCATACCGGAGATGCATTCAGATTCTCGTACTCCTCACCGCGGTAGAGGATGCAGTCATTAGGGCATGCATGTATCTTCTGCACCTCTAATCCTATAGGGCAGACATCCTTCTTTGCTTCGTACGTACTGTCGGGCAATTCGTTGTCCTTTGGAAGCTTCTTCTTCATTATTTTTAGCAACTTTTCAAATCCCTTGTCAGATACACCATTCTCTGCCTTCCATTGCAGCAATTCCAGTGTGGTACCCTGCTTTTTCTTGTCATCTTCGCAATTTGGGTACAACAATTTTTTGTGATCCTCTAACATGCGCTGCAACTTCAACTTCTCCTTTTCACTTTCGCAGTTTCTCTTTGCATCAGCAATGGCCCGACCAGGATCATCAGCGGGCTCATTTGATGCCTCTTCTTCAGCTTCTTCTTCTTTATTCTCTTCCCCCATTGTAGTACCATCGTATTCAGGAAACTCAGGATAGTTGTCATCATCCTCTTCTTCTTCATTCACTTCCATTAGAACCCCTCTTTCTCCGTGCTTGGTCCAACAGTTATAGCCGGACATGAAACCGGACGTAAACAGGTGGAGGTGAATGACTTTTGAGCTAGAGTAATTCCTATCATTCTTACAGACACCACATGGACAACACATAAAATCATTCCGCATGTTTGCCTCAGCCGCACGCAGAAAACTATGCACGCCATTAATGAACTAGGGAGAGCGTCGGTCATCGTACATCCATTGCCGACTCATCTTCATTACACAACACCGAAAAGACCAAATTAATACAAGTTCATACATAAAGTTCATACACACTTATTCTCATAAAAGAACATAAAACTATCTAGCTAAAGCATTTAAATGCAACAACAAATGCGATCAAAATCACAACTAAGGTAATAATTGATCCAACAACATAATGATACCAAGCCTCTTTATTAACGGCATATTTTCTAATCTTTCTAATCTTCAAGCGCATTGCATCAATCTTGATCTTGTGATCATCGACGACATCGGCAACATACAACTCCAATTTCATATTCTCTTCTTCAATTCTTTTCAATTTTTCTTTGAACTACTCGTTTTCTTTTTCAACTAAATTTAACTTCTCGACAAGAGGGTCGGTTGCAATTTCCGGTTCACATACCTCCTAGATAAAAATATCTATGTCAACTTGATGGGCATAATTTTCATAAACACGAAATGCAACAAATAGTTATAAAAGAGAATATACCACATCCGAATCATAAACCGGACGAGGGCCGACGGGGACGGATATCAAAGTCATGGCACTATGTATAACAAACAATCATACAAGTAAGAAAATTATACAAGTAACTATATAAATCATACAAATAAGATTTTTTATATATAAAAAGGATAAGAACAAGAGGCTCACCAAGGTGGTGCCGGCGACGGGACGGTGCCGGCGATCAACGGTGGTTAGGACGGGGACAGGAAGGCACTAAGTAAACCACACCTACACATATGCAAACTAAGAAGTTAATTTGTGCTGAAATTGCATATAAATCAAATAAACTCCCACATAATTACTCCCAAACTAAAACCCACAAATCACTATACTTAAAGAGCATTGCACGATCTAATCTAGCAATGAGAGATGAAAGGACAAAGTTGCTAACCTTTGTGAACACTTGGATAGATGGGGTGCCTTCAAATCATGACAAATCTTTGGCAAAAATGGAGGATGAGCTAGAGCAAGGGGAAGAACAGAGGAGAGAAAGGGGAAAACAGAGAGAATGGGCTCGGGCTGGAAGAAGAAGGGTTTATATAGGGAAGTCTTTAGTCCCGGTTGGTTAGACAAACCGGGACTAAAGATCAACCTCTAGTCCCGGTTTGTGATACAAACCGGGACTAAAGGGGCTCGTGGGGCCCCAGCCTGACACCAGCCGGCCACCACCCCTTTAGTCCCGGTTTGTATCACAAACCGGGACTATAGGTAGAAAATGAACCGGGACTAATGATGCCCGTGCCCCCGACCGCCCCTAGCCGTTGGAACCGGGACTAATGGTCACATTAGTCTCGGGCCGTAATCAAACCGGGACTAAAGGGCCGGACGAAAGGTCTGTTTTCTACTAGTGGAGAGAGGTGTCGATAAAAACAAAATACGGACATAGTAGCATCATGATCATTATTATAACAACAATATTTATTATCATAGAACTTCTCTTAAGCAAGTAACAATTCATCACAACAACGATGTATAAGACATAAACTTTCTTGAAAACTAACAAACTATGTTCTTAGTCAACAATGCAATTGCAATTCATAATATTTTCAGGAAGGGTCTCATGTAGAAGCTTTTTAGCAAGTCCACATACTCAACCATCATTTATTCTTCTATGATTGCTAACACTCACGAAATATATATGGAGCAAAAAGTTTCAACCAGACACATAGAAAGATAGGGGCTTATAATTTCGCCTCCCAACTTGTTCACCTCAAGGGTGATGTCAACAATAATAACTCATGATCACTCATATCTAACTGGATATATATGCCTAGATCTTTCCCACCACATGATGCTTGCAAAAGAGAAAAATAAAAAGGAAGTAGAGGAGAACACTATTGACTCTTGCATAAAAAGTAAATACATAAAAGTAAAGGATAGGCCCTTCGCAGAGGAAAGCAGAGGTTGTCATGCGCTTTTTGTTGTTGAATGCACAAGCTCTTAATGCAAAGGAACGTCACTTTATATTGCCCCTTGTGATAGCAACCTTTATTATGCAGTCCGTCACTTTTATTTCTTTACCATCACAAGTTCGTACAACGCTTATTTTCCCTTACAATAAAAGTTCTGACATATTTAGAGGCAATTTTTATTGCTTTTTGCACCGATGACAACTTACTTGAAGGATCTTATTCAATCCATAGGTAGATATAGTGGACTCTCATGACATGAAACTGGGTTTAAGGGTTTTGGATACACAAGTAGTATCTCTACTTGGTGCGGATTCATGGCTAGCACAGATATTGGGCAAGCACCACATGTTGGAGGATCTATAACAATATAACTTCTATGTGAATATAAGCAAACATAACTCATTACGTTATCTTCCTTGTCCAACGTCAACAATTTGACATAAAATACTTAATGGGGGCTAACAATGATAAAAGATGTCCAAGATAGTATATTTGCATGTGAATCTTCTCTTCCGTTATTAATTCTTTCATGAATTGCATCATTCACTAATGCTATGTTTGTTAACTTCCAATAAATTTTACCACTTATACTTTTCTTTATGTAATGTCATTACTTTCCATAAGATTAGCATATGATCTTTTTCATTATTTTCATTGCTAAGATTGAAACATGAAAGTAAAGAAGCAAAAACTCAAACTACTCTTTATTATATAACTCTCAACTTGATTACATAGATAGACATATCACGAAACTAGCACCCAAAAATAGATCCTACTAAACTTTTATTCTACTAAATAATGAAATAACTAAGGATCGAACTAAAAGTAGGTAAAGATAATAAAAGTGATGGTGATACGATACCGGGGCACCTCCCCCAAGCTTGGCACAAGACAAGGGGAGTGCCCATACCCATGTACTCAAGTTTCCTTCTTCGGTGATGGTGGTGGTGATGAAGTGGTGGGCTTGTCCTCCTTCTTCCATGGCATAGGTTCCCCATCATAAAAAGATGAACGAGTCTCCGGAGTCCTGAAACTTGCAGCTAAACTCATACCTTCGAATCTTGCCTCATACTCATAATTTTGGTTTTGAAGATCATAGATTTGGCCTTGGAGATAGTCGATCCGTTCATTGAGCTTGAAGATGATGTCCCCCATTGATCGGTCATCCACCTTGCGATCACGGGTGAACTTCGTAATCATGGAGTGCTTGGCGCTGAGTCCACGTTCCACCATCCCTTGGCACTTGAAGATCTCCTGCTCCACCGCTTCGAGCCTGGACTCCACGCTCACGGTCTTCTTGGGTCCTTGCACATCCCGGATGTGAAGCACCTCCTCACGCATCTCAATGGCTTGAGGGTGTTTCATCACCTTCGGAAGGTAGGGGTTGATGACCTTCTCGTAGAACTTGTCCTTGGAAGAGCTTGGTGGAGCCATAGCGATCTAGATCTGTCAGAAAAATAGCACGAAACAAGAACAGAGGAAATTTCTGCGATACGGTGGTCAAATCGTCCGGGAGTATATATAAAGAATTTTTATCTTGCAAAACAAGTAATCCAGAAGAAAAACGGAGTCGGGAAGGCTCACGAGGGGCCCACGAGCCACCAGGGCACGCCTGGGGGGGTGGCGCGCCCTGGTGCCACGTGGGCACCAGGTGGGTCCCCTCGGCTGCTTTTTATTTTTATAATTTTTTAAATATTCCAAAACTGACAGAAAATATTTTTATGGAATTTTTGGAGTCGGTTTACTTACCGTATCACATAACTACCCCTTTTCAGTGTTCTAGAGCGTTCCGGAAGGTCTCTCTTATGTATTCTCCCGGTGTAATTATTTCAATAATATTAGTTTCAACATTAATGGGGATACCTAAAATATAGTGCTTAATTCTTTTTCCATTCACCACTCTCGGATTAGTGCCTTCGGAGTTGTTTATTTTGATGGCTCCGGAGCGATAAACTTCCTTGATGATATACGGTCCTTCCAATTTAGAGAGAAGTTTTCCTGCAAATAATCTCAAACGAGAATTGTACAATAGAACTCGCTCACCCACTTTAAATTCCCGTTTTTGAATTCTTCTATCATGCCATCTTTTAACTTTTTCTTTAAACAATTTGGCATTTTCATAAGCTTGGGTTCTCCATTCATCTAGTGAGCTAATATCAATTAACCTCTTTTCACCGGCAAGTTTAAAATCATAATTGAGATCTTTAATTGCCCAATATGCCTTATGTTCTAACTCGAGAGGTAAATGACATGCTTTTCCATAAACCATTTTATAAGGAGACATACCCATAGGATTTTTATAAGCAGTTCTATAAGCCCATAATGCATCGTCATGCTTCTTAGACCAATTCTTTCAAGATCTATTGACGGTTTTTTGCAAAATTAATTTTAGTTCTCTATTGCTCAATTCTACTTGACCACTAGTTTGAGGGTGATAGGGAGATGCAATTCTATGGTTGACATCGTATTTAGCAAGCAATTTACGGAATGCACCATGAATAAAATGTGAACCACCATCAGTCATTAAATATCTAGGGACTCCAAACCTCGGGAAAATAACCTCTTTAAGCATTTTAGTAGAAGTTTTATGATCGGCACTACTAGTTGGAATAGCTACTACCCACTTAGTAATGTAATCAACATCAACTAAAATATGAGTATACCCATTGGATTTAGGAAAAGGTCCCATATAATCAAATCCCCAAACATCAAATGGTTCAATAGCAAGTGAATAATTCATAGGCATTTCCTGATGTCTACCAACATTACCAATTCTTTGACATTCATCACAAGATAAGACAAACTTATGAGCATCCTTGAAAAGAGTAGGCCACTAAAAACCAGATTGCAATACCTTATGTGCAGTTCTGTCTCCCGCATGGTGTCCTCCGTAGGCCTCGGAATGACACTTCCGTAGGATTTGTTCCTCTTCATGCTCAGGTATACAACGTCTAATAATACCATCTACTCCTTCTTTATAAAGATGTGGGTCATCCCAAAAGTAATGTCTTAAATCATAGAAGAACTTTTTCTTTTGTTGGTATGTGAAACAAGGTGGTATAAATTTATCAACAATATAATTAGCATAGTCCGCATACCATGGAGTATTACGAGAAGCATTTATGACCGCTAATTGTTCATCAGGAAAATCATCATTAATAGGAAGTGGGTCATCAAGAACATTTTCAATTCTAGACAAATTATCTGCTATGGGATTCTCAGCTCCCTTTCTATCAATAATATGCAAGTCAAATTCTTGTAGCAATAAAACCCACCTAATGAGTCTAGGTTTAGCATCTTTCTTTTCCATAAGATATTTTATAGCAGCATAATCGGTGTGAACAGTTACTTTAGAATCAACTATATAAGATCTGAATTTATCACATGCAAACACAACTGCTAGAAATTCCTTTTCAGTAGTAGCATAATTTCTTTGGGCACTGTCTACAGTTTTACTAGCATAATGGATAACATTTAATTTCTTATCAACTCTCTATCCTAGAACAACACCAACAGCATAATCACTAGCATCGCACATAATTTCAAAAGGCAAGTACCAATCAGGTGGTTGAACAATAGGTGCAGTGGTTAAGGCTTTCTTAAGTGTTTCAAAGGCTTCTAGACAATCATCATAAAAAATAAATGGAACATCTTTTTGCAAAAGATTGGTAAGAGGCCTAAATTTTTTAGAGAAGTCTTTAATAAACCTTCTATAGAAACCAGCATGACCTAGGAAACTTCTTATACCTTTAATATCTTTAGGACATGGCATTTTCTCAATAGCATGAACCTTAGCTTTATCAACTTCAATACATCTTTTAGAAATTTTATGCCCCAAGACAATACCTTCATTCACCATAAAGTGTCACTTCTCCCAATTCAAGACAAGATTAGTTTCTTCACATCTCTGCAAAACTCGATCAAGGTTGCTTAAGCAATCATCAAAAGAAGTTCCGTAAATGGAAAAATCATCCATGAAAACCTCAACAATCTTTTCACAAAAGTCAGAGAATATAGCAGTCATACATCTTTGAAAGGTAGCAGGTGCATTACATAAACCAAAAGGCATACGTCTGTAAGTATAAGTTCCAAAAGGACAAGTAAAGGTGGTTTTCTCTTGATCGGGTTGTGATACAGGTATTTGAGGAAAACCAGAATAACCATCTAGGAAACAAAAGTGTGTATGCTTAGATAATCTTTCTAACATTTGAACAATAAAAGGTAAGGGGTAATGATCTTTTCTAGTAGCTTTGTTTATTTTTCATAAATCAATTACCATCCTATAACCAGTTACAATTCTTTGTGGAATGAGTTCATTTTTATCATTAGGAACAACGGTAATACCTCCTTTCTTAGGGACACAATGAACGGGACTTACCCATCTACTATCGGCTATGGGATAGATTATACCTACTTCCAGAAGCTTTAATATTTCAGTTCTTACCACCTCTTTCATCTTAGGATTTAATCATCGTTGGTGGTCGACAACAGGTTTAGCATCAGGCTCCATATTAATTTTGTGCTGACATAGAGTGGGACTAATGCCCTTAAAGTCATCAAGAGTATATCCAATAGCAGCTCGGTGCTTCCTCAGAGTTTTAAGTAATCTCTTTTCTTCATGCTCTGAAAGGTTAGCACTAATAATAACAGGATATATCTTCTTTTCATCAAGATAAGCGTATTTTAATGTATCAGGCAATTGCTTCAATTCAAATACAGGATCACCTTTAGGTGGAGGAGGGCCTCCAAGAGTTTCAACAGGCAAATTATGTTTAAGGATAGGTGGTTGATCAAAGAACATCCTATCTATTTCATTTCTTTCATTCATATGCATATCGTTTTCATGGTCTAGCAAATATTGTTCTAACGGATCAGTAGGAGGTACAACAATAGAAGCAAGACCAATAATTTCATCTTTACTAGGCAATTCTTTATCAAGAGGTTGTCTACGTAACTTGGAGAAATTAAACTCATGAGACATACCACCAAAATCAACAGTAACAATTTCTTTAGCACAATCAATCTTGGCATTAACAGTGTTCAAGAAAGGTCTACCAAATATAATGGGACAAAAATCATCTTGTGGAGAACCGAGGACTAGAAAATCAGTAGGGTATTTTATTTTTCCACACAAGACTTCAACATCTCTAACGATCTCAAGCGGTGTAATGGTATCTCTGTTTGCAAGCTTAATAGTAACATCAATGTCCTCTATTTCAACAGGTGCAATATCATTCATAATTTCTTGATATAAGGTAAAGGGAATAGCACTAACACTAGCACCCAAATCACATAAGCCATGATAACAATGATCCCCTATTTTAACAGAGACAACAGGCATGCCTACTATGGGTCTGTTTTTATCTTTTGGATCTGGTTTAGCAATTCTAGCTGCTTCATCCTAGAAGTAAATAACATGCCCACAGTTGAAACTTTAGCATGTACCTTAATCCTAATAGGAAAAGGTGGTTTCTCAATATAAGCAGTAGGCACAACTGGATCAGCATGGTAAACAATTGTTTCTTCTTTAACACTAACGGGCTCCTTAATCTTTTCTTTAGCAGGGGGATGATATTTAAACCACTTCTCCTTAGGGAGATCAACATGAGTAGCAAATGATTCACAAAAGGAAGCTACTATCTCAGAGTCAAGTCCAGATTTAGTGCTAAACTTATGAAAAGCATCGGTAGCCATAAAAGATTTAACACAATCGAACTCAAGTATTATACCTGACTCATTACCTTTGTCGAGTTCCCAATCTTCAGAGTTGCGTTTAATTCTTTCCAGAAGATCCCATCTGAATTCAATAGTTTTCTTCGTAAAGGAGCCAGTCGAAGAAGAATCGAGCATGGTTTGATTATCATAAGAGAGCCGAGCATAAAAATTCTGTAAGATAATTTCTCTTGAGAGCTCATGGTTGGGGCATGTGTACATCATGTACTTAAGCCTCCCCAAGCTTGAGCGATACTTTCTCCTTCACGAGGCCAAAAATTATATATATAATTCTGATCACGATGAACCAAATGCATAGGATAAAAATTCTGGTGGAATTTCAGTTTCAATCGGTTCCAGTCCCATGTATCAGTATCATCACATAGCCTATACCATGTCAATGCCTTTCCCTCCAAAGATAAATGGAATACCTTCTTCTTAACTCCATCTCCGGATAAACCTGCAAGCTTAAACAATCCACAAATTTCATCCACATAGATCAAGTGCATATCAGGATGTACCGTTCCATCTCCTACATAAGGATTAGCTAGCAGTTTCTCTATCATTGCAGGAGGAATCTCATATGAAATATTTTCAGTAGGTGCAGTAGGTTCAGGAGCAACTACTTGTGTTTCCAGTCGAGGTGAAGATACCCCGAACAGACCCCTCAATGGTTTACTTTCCATAGTGACAAGTGACAGTAAATTTCAGCACATATTATAAATGTTTCCTTACCAAATTCCACTCACCAAACGCGCTTCACTCCCCGGCAACGGCGCCAGAAAAGAGCCTTGATGACCCACAAGTATAGGGGATCAATTGTAGTACTTTCGATAAGTAAGAGTGTCTAACCCAACGAGGAGCAGAACGAAATGACAAGCGGTTTTCAGCAAGGTATTTTCTGCAAGCACTGAAATTATCGGTAACGAGTAGTTTGATAGCAAGATAATTGTAACAAATGACAAGTAGCAATAGTAACAAAGAGTGCAGCAAGGTGTCCCAATCCTTTTTATAGCAAAGGAAAAGCCGGAATGATCTCTTATAATAAGTAAACCATTCTCGAGGACACATGGGAATTTCATCTTGTCACTTTCATCACGTTGATTTGATTCGCGTTCGCTACTTTGATAATTTGATATGTGGGTGGACCGGTGCTTGGGTGATGTTCTTACTTGAAAAAACCTCCCACTTATGATTACCCCCCTTCGGAAGCATCCGCAACTACGAAAGAAGAATTAAGATGACTCTAACCACATCATTAAACATATGGATCCAAATCAGCCCCTTACGGAATAGCGCATAAACTAGGGTTTAAGCTTCTGTCACTCTAGCAACCGATCATCTAATTACTACTCCACAATGCATTCGCTTAGGCCCAAAGATGGTGAAGTGTCATGTAGTCGACGTTCACATGCCAAATTCACATGATTACTTATGACAAGACTTCTCCCATGTCCTCAAGAACAAAAGTAACTACTCACAAATCATCTTCATGTCCGAGATCAGAGGGGTACTGAATAGCATAATAGATCTGAACATATAATCTTCCACCAAATAAACCAACTAGCATCAACTACAAGATGTAATCAACACTACTAGCAACCCACAGGTTCCAATCTGAGGTTTTGAGACAAAGATTGAATACAAGAGATGAACTAGGGTTTGAGATGAGATGGTGCTGGTGAAGATGTTGATGAAGATTGGTCCTCCCACGATGACAGGATCGTTGGTGATGTCGATGGCGACGATTTCCCCCTCCCGGAGGGAAGTATCCCCTGCAGAATCTCTCCGCCGGAGAGCAAAAGTCCTCCTGCCCAAGTTCCGCCTCGAGACGGCGGCGCACCGTCCCGAAAGTATTCTCTATATGTTTTCGAGGGCAAAATGACTTATATACCAGGAAATGGGGGCCAGAGGCTGGCCAGGGGCCCGATGAGCCACCAGGGCCGGCTGGGGGGGTGGCGCGCCCTGGTGCCTCATGGGCACCTGGGTGGCCTCCTCTGGTACTTCTTGATTCCAGTATTTTTTATTTATTCCAAAATAATTCTCCATGAAATTTCTGCTCATTTGGAGATGAGCAAAATAGGTATCTCTGACATAGCTTTTTCAGGTCGAGAATTCCAGCTGCCGGCATTCTCCCTCCTTGTGTAAATCTTGCATATTAAGAGAGAAAAGGCATTAGAATTTCTCCACAAAGTTTTATATTGATTTAAAACACTATAAATAACAGTAGGAAAACATGATGCAAAATGGACGTATCACTAACCCGGACTGACGCTGTTTTCAGCAGAACTACCGTGGTGTTGTTTTTTGTGCAGAAATAAAAGTTCTCAGAATTGATCAAAACTTTTTGGAGATTTTTTATGGAATAAATAAAAAATACTAGAGCCAAGATCCACTAGAGGGGGGCCCCTGCTGCCCACGAGGCACCAGGGCGCGCCACCCCCCCTAGCGCGCCCTGGTGGCTGGTGGGGCCCACGTGGCTTCGTTGACCCTAATCTCAGGCCCATAAATTCACAATTCCAGAGAAAAAAATAAGAGAGGAAGCTTCATCGCGTTCTACAATACGGAGCCACCGCCACCTCCTGTTCTTCATCGGGAGGCCAGATCTGGAGTCCGTTTGGGGCTCCGGAGAGGGGGATCTTCCATCATCGTCATCATCAACCATCCTCTATCACCAATTTCATGATGCTCACCGCCGGGAGTGACTAATTCCTTCGTAGGCTTGCTGGACGGTGATGGGTTGGATGAGATTTATCTTGTAATCGAGTTAGTTTTGTTAGGGCTTGATCCCTAGTATCCACTATGTTTTGAGATTGATGTTGCTATGACTTTGCTATGCTTAATGCTTGTCACTAGGTCCCGAGTGCCATGATTTCAGAACTGAACCCTTTATGTTTTCATGAATATATTTGTGTTCTTGATCTGATCTTGCAAGTTATACACACCTGCTATGTGTTATGATCCGCATACCCCAAGGTGACAATAATTGCGATTCTTTCCGGTGATTACCGTAGTTTGAGGAGTTCATGTATTCACTATGTGTTAATGCTTTATTCCGGTTCTCTATTAAAAGGAGGCCTTAATATCCCTTAGTTTCCTTATGGACCCCGCTGCCACGGGAGGGTAGGACAAAAGATGTCATGCAAGTTCTTATCGCAAGCACGTATGACTATATATGGAATACACTGTTACATGATGAATGTTATCCAACATAATCACCGATCCAATGCCTATGAGTTTTTCATATATTGTTCTTTGCTAAGTTACTACTGTTGCTACTACTGTCACAATTGTCACAAAACTATTGCTACTATTGTTACTGCTACTGTTACTATTATTGCTATTGCTATCAAACTACCATACTCCTATGCTACTGATCACTCTGCTGCAGATATTTAGTCTCCAGGTGTGGTTGAATTGACAACTCAACTGCTAATACTTGCAAATATTCTTTGGATCCCCTTGTGTCGAATCAATAAATTTGGGTTGAATACTCTACCCTCGAAAACTGTTGTGATCCCCTATACTTGTGGGTTATCAAGACCTTTTTCTGGCGCCGTTGCCGGGGAGGATAGCTCTATTTGCTGAGTCACTTGGGGTTTATATCTGTCGATCACTATGAAGAATCTTATGGATGATAGAACCAAGCTCGTTCCCCTAAGACGAGGGGAAGTAAGGAACTGCCATCTAGCTCTGCACTTGATTCACCTTCTATTTTGAGAAAGCTTGCAACACCACCACCTGTTATGCATTCTGATATGTCACAAGTTATTGATGATACTACTTCTGCTATGAATGATACTTATGATGATGCTAGTACTATGCTTGATAATACTGTGCCACTTGGTGAATGTCTTGATGAACAACTTGCTAAAGCTAAAGAGATTGAAAATGTTGAAACTCTTGAGAATTATGATTCACCTATTATGCCTAGCTCTCCTACTAGAGTTGAATCACCTGATGAACATGTCTTTGATAGGGAGATGGCTAGAGCCATTCTTGCTTGTAATGATAGAGATGAGGTTATAAAATTGCTTGCTAAAATGAAAGAAAAATCTATGAGGGAGAGAATGAAATATAATCCTAAGTTTGCTACCTCTCCCATATTTGTTATTGATAAAGATTATGAATTCTCTGTCGACGCTGAGCTAATTACTTTGGTAGAATCTGATCCTTTCCATGGCTATGAAACTGAAACCGTTGTGGCACATCTTACTAAATTAAATGATATAGCCACCCTATTCGCTCATGAGGAAAAAATTCGCTATTACTATATTCTTAAGTTATTTCCTTTCTCATTAAAGGGTGATGCTAAGAAATGGTTTAATACTCTTGCTCCTGGTTGTGTGTGTAGTCCCTAGGATATGATATATTACTTCTCTGAAAAATATTTTCCTGCTCATAAGAAACAAGCTGCTTTACAGGAAATATTTAATTTTGAGCAAATTGAAGAAGAGAATCTCCCTCAAGCTTGGGGGAGGCTTCTGCAATTACTTAATGCTTTGCCTGGTCATCCTCTTAAGAAGAATGAAATACTTGATATCTTTTATAATGGACTAACCGATGCTTCTAGGGACTACCTAGATAGTTTTGCTTGTTGTGTTTTCAGGGAACAAATTGTTGGGCAGGCTGAAGAGCTATTGAATAATATATTGAAGATTGATAATGATTGGACACTTCCTAAACCACCGTCTAAACCCACTCCGAAGAAGAGGGGTATTTTATTTCTCAGTCCTAAAGATATGCAAGAAGCAAAGAAATATATGAAGGAAAAAGGTATTAAAGCTGAAGATGTTAAGAATTTGCCACTTATTGAAGAAATACATGGTCTTGACACCCCGCCATAGGTAGTAGAGGTAAATTCTCTTATAAAGTTTGATGAAGGTGATATTCCTTATAACAAACCTCCTAGTCAATGTTTGTATGATTTTGACAATTATATTATTAAGCAAGATCATTTCAATGCAAATGTTATGAAACAATTGAAACGAAATGCCTACATGATTGATCGCTTGAGTGATTTGTTATTTAGAATTGCTAATGATGTCAAGGGTGTAGGTAAACATGCATCTATGGTTCATACCCAATTAGAACAAGTTGCTAAATCTCAAAGTGAATTGCTCAATGAAATGAATAACAATATGAATGATCATGCTGTTAGAGTAATGACTAGAGGAGGTAGAATGACTCAGAAGCCACTTTATCCTGAAGGTCACCCCAAAAGAATTGAACAAGACTCTCAAAGAATTAATGTTGATGCACCTAGTCTATCTAAAAAGAAAAAGAAAAAGAAAAATGATAGGACTTTGCATACTTCTAGTGAACGTGAGGTAGAAAAACCCTTAGAGGATAGGAATGATGTTTCTATTTCCGATGCTGAGACACAATCTGGTACTGAACATTCACTTGATGATAATAAAAATGATGATGCTCATGCGGATGCCCAACCAGATAATGATAAAGAACTTGATAATGATGTTGAAATAGAACCTGCTGTTGATCTTGATAACCCACGTCTTAGAAACAAACGTTATGATAAAAGAGACTTCGTTGCTAGAAAACATGGTAAAGAAAGAGAACCATGGGTTCAAAAACCCATGCCCTTTCCTCCTAAACCATCTAAGAATAAGGATGAGGAAGAATTTGAACATTTTGCTGAAATGCTTAGGCTAGTCTTTTTGCGTACTCGTTTGACTGATATTTTAAGGATGGCCCCTTATGCTAAATATATGAAATACATTGTCACAAATAAAACAAAGATACCTGAAGCTGAAATTTCTACCATGCTTGCAAATTATTCTTTTAAGGACGGAGTACCTAAGAAACTAGGAGATCCAGGAATACCAACTATACCATGCTCCATTAAAAGAAATTATGTCAAAACCGCTTTGTGTGATTTAGGAGCCGGTGTTAGTGTTATGCCCTTCTCTTTGTATAAAAGACACGATTTGAATAAACTCACTCCCACTGAAATATCCTTGCAAATGGCTGACAAGTCAACTGCCATACCTATCGGTGTTTGTGAGGATGTGCCCGTTGTAGTTGCAAATGTTACTATCCTAACAGACTTTGTTATACTTGATATGCCCGAGGACGACAACATGTTGATTATCCTTGGTAGTCCCTTTTTGAATACTAGAGAGGCTGTTATTGATTGCAACAAAAGCAAGGTCACTTTTCATATCAATGGTAATGAACATACGATGCACTTTCCGAAGAAACAATTTCAAGTAAACAGTATTCATGTTATTGAAAAGACTCCGACAATTACTATTGGAAGTTTTCAAGTCCCTCTTCCTACTGTCAAAAAGAAATATGAAACTCTTATTATTGGGGAGGTACACATCCCCGTTGAGGTAACCTAGTGTTCTACGAAGGTTCTTTGGTTTCATGTTACTCGGAAATGGTTTGTTAGTAAGACTTGATCAACCTTATTAATGGATTCTTTTTGAGAGGCATGTGGTCGATGAATTTAGTAAGCACAACCTTCTGCACCCACCTTTTCGTTTTCTATTATTTTTAGTTAAATGCAATAGAATGCCATGATTATCCTATTTTCAGAATTACCCGTGCAATAAAAAAGTGCCCAAAAATGAAAGTGCTCAGAATGATCTGAAATTTTTACATGAATTTTTATAGAATATTTAAGAATTTTTGGCACTAAAAACATACCAGGGGGATGCCCCAGGTGCCCACGAGGCACCAGGGCGCGCCACCCCTGGGCGCGCCCTGGTGGCTTGTGGGCCCCACAGGGACCCCCTCACTTATCCCGTCGGCCCACTTCGTCTCTTACCTCTAGCAAAAAATCCTGGTAGCTCTCTCTCGCGTGTTCTTGCTCCCAAACCTGATATTTTTGATCTCTTTGCTTGGAGCTCCATTTTCAAAACTGTTTTTGGAGATTGCTACTTGGTATGTGACTCCTCCATTGCTCCAATTAGTTTTTGCTCTAGTGGATTATATTTTGCATAATTAGCTGCTCTTGGTGCTACTAAAAATTAGCTTGCATGTTGAATTCTTTGAGTTCCAAGTAGTTTGAATGCTTGATATGGCCTGTAGGCACTTGTATGAGTAGTTTCTATCAATCTTGTGAAGTTTTATTGATATCATTCATGCCCCAAAAATTTCAGAAAATTGTTCGTAGAGAAAATGAATTTCTTCCGGAGGAGTTCCTTGAAGTGGAACGCCAAGGGAGTCCTTGGGGACTCCTCGAACGCGTAGGACGGAGGTCCGGCCGTGCGAATGGCCGCACAATGCCTTCATGAACGAAGCCGGATTCTACCAAGAGTTCACGCATTTTGTTGCTAATGCTGGATTGACCGACTTCCTCGCAGATGAATGTGACCAGCACCACATCCTTACGAATTCCTTTGTGCAAAACTTTCAATTCCTGAATAGGCTTGAACCCCCTGCTGTGCGCTTTGATTTATATGCTGAACATCATCAGATACCGCTTGCTGAATTTTGTGAGATATGTTTGATCCCCTTTGATGGGGAAATAAGAGAGCCTCGACCGTAGGAGTTTGAGGGTTTCCTCCGCACTTTAACTGTGGGAGAGTAAAGGGGCGTGTAGAAAGCCCGAGCCACTAGCTTGCAATTTCCCGCTGTTCATTACTTTGCTTTATTCATAGGAAAATGTTTGACTTCTAGAGAGCAAGGTGGTGCGCTATGTGCACCTGACTTTGCCATTTTACGCCGCGCACTTCATAATGACAAAACTTATAACCTGGGAGCTATCATTGCACGCCGCCTGCACACTAATAGGACTAAGGGCAAAATTCATGGTGGTATTTATGCTACTCGCTTAGCGAGACATTTTAATGTTAACATACACCCACATGATTATTTGTTGCCCAGAGTTTACTTAGATCACCAGTCTATGAGGGACCACCACTTTCTTGATGCTCCTGAGCCTCCTCACCACATTCGTTATAACTTGGTTTTTAGTGAGGATACTCGTGATATTATTCTGTTGCATGCACCTGCTTTCTTTGATTCTCATGCCAGGAACGGATATACTGATATGCCACTGGACATCGTTGCTTACCGGAACGCATTGGGAGTGGCAGAGGATGAGGCCCAGGATTGGGACGCTGGGGTGCCGCTGCCTCAGCACTTTCATATGGGACCGGATGGCTACTACGGATGGCCGTAGACCAAGCTAGGCAAATGCCTAAGCTTGGGGGAGTACGTATCTCTCACCGACATTACATTCATGTCCACACATTCATTTCAGTTGTCGGTATTCATACTTTTTCATTGTATAATCCATGTTTGTTTTATTTTCTCTCATTCTTTTTGTGTGTTTGAAAAACTTCAAAAACCCAAAAATATTTCTCGTTTATTTTCGGTTTTCCTTTGTTGTTTGTTAATTCGTAGTATTAAAAGAAAACCCAAAAAGATTTCCCATTTCTTCTTTTGCTTGTTGGGGGCTCCCCCTTGTAAATAGTTTTTCTCATTTTTGTTTTGTCTTCTTTAAATTGCTTCCTTCAAGAAAAAACTAAAAAGTCCAAAAATATTTCAGTATGTTTCTCTGAAATTCTTTTCTTTTGTTGAGTCATTGTAAGGAAAAGACCACGATGAAAATGTTGAATGTCTCTTGTATGCATTATTGTTGATCTAACAAAGAGCCCATATTACCTTGTCTTCTCCTTTGAATAAAATGTTTGCAGATTCCAGCTTTGTCCATGGCACACTTGCACTATTATTATTTTCACATCATTCGGTCGTGCAAGTGAAAGGCAATAATGACGATGATTTGATGAAGTGACTGTGGCAAGGAAAAGCGGGTATGAACTCAACTTGTTTTTGTTTTTGTAAATATGTTTAACTCAGTATCCATAATTCAGCATATTTTTATTAAACATGTTTATGATGACAATTAGGGATTATAGTTGCTCATGCCATGCTTAAGTAGCTAGGAGTGGATAATGATTTATCTTGGGTGTCAACATGCATTAAAATGTTTGTGATGTAGTATGATGATATGGTATCCTCCTCTGAATGTTTCGAGTGGCTTGACTTGGCACATGTTCACGCATGTAGTTGATTCAAAACCAACATAGCCTCCATGATATTTATGTTCATGGTGCTTATATCCTACTCATGCTAGTACTCAATGTTGATTATTCCTAATGCATGATTATGACTGTTTTCGCTCTCTAGCTAGTCGCTTCTCAACCTATTTGCTAGCCTTCGCCTGTACTAAGCAGGAATACTACTTGTGCATCAAAACCCTTAAACCAAAGTTATTCCAGATGAGTCCACTATATCTACCTATATGCGGTACTACCCTGCCGTTCTAAGTAAATTTGCATGTGCCACCTCTAAATATTCAAATGAACATCCGTTTTGTCTGTCCATACCGCTCATGGAGAGACAGGGGGCGGTCAGTATCTTCCATGCTAAGCGGGTTATTCTCATGATGAGTGTTTATTCACTTGTCCTTGCACGAGAGGGGCTGGTAATCGGGATGCCCAGTCCCATGATTAAAACTGCAAAATAATAAAACAAACTCCCCCGGAAAGTTGTTGGTATGGAGGGCACCCGAGGATTCGGCTAGCCATGGCTTGTGTTTGTTGGTGGAGGGGGGGGTAAACTTTACTTTACCGCTTGGGAACCACCGCTAATGTGTTTAGCATGGAAGATATTGAAAACTCTTGGTCGTGATGTTGACAGGAAAGGCATACCTCCCAAAATTTTATCTATCTCTGATTTAAGCTTTGAGCTCTGGCACCTATGCAAATCCCTGCTTCCCTCTGTGAAGGACCCATCTATTTACTTTTATGTTATTTTATTTTTATTGTTGAGTCACCACCTTCTCAAATAAGCACCAGTCTTGAGAGCACTATTGTCATTCTCATGCATTGTGTATAGTTAATGTTGTGTGCATCATGACTGGATCTCTTCTACCATGAATTACAATGTTTAGTCGCTGCTTGAACTTTGGAGGTGCTCTGCATTTATGTTTTGCGGTCTTAGAAAGGGCTAGCGAGATACAATGTTGTCATATTATATCATGATTGTTTTGACAAAGTGTTGGCATTTAAGATATCTTATTATTGCTCGCTAGTTGATTATGCCATTGATATGAGTGAATATAATTGCTAAGAGTTATCATCTGCATGGTTAGTTATAATCTTTGCTAAAACCCAGGGTATTATTTAAGCATATATATAGATACAAGAACAAAAGATTTCGTAAAAGTTTTTCTTTATCACTTTCAGTTTGTCAACTGAATTGCTTGAGGACAAGCAATGAGTTAAGCTTGGGGGAGTTGATACGTCTTCGTCGTATCTACTTTTCCAAACACTTTTGCTCTTGTTTTGGACTCTCATTTATATGATTTGAATGAAACTAACCCGGACTGACGTTGTTTTCAATAGAACTACAATGGTGTTGTTTTTTGTGCAGAAATAAAAGTTTTCGGAATTGGACGAAATTGTTTTGGAAATTTTTTATGGAATAAATAAAAATACTGGAGCCAAGATCAATTGGAGGGGGGCCCCCTGCTGCCCACGAGGCACCAAGGCGCGCCACCTCCCCTGGCGCGCTCTGGTGGCTGCTGGGGCCCACGCGGCTCCGTTGACCCTAATCTCAGGCCTATAAATTCACAATTCCAGAGAAAAAAAATAAGAGAGGAAGTTTCATCGCGTTCTACGATACGGAGCCGCCGCCACCGCTTGTTCTTCATCGGGAGGCCAGATCTGGAGTCCGTTCGGGCCTCCGGAGAGGGGGATCTTCCATCATCGTCATCATCAACCATCCTCCATCACCAATTTCATGATGCTCACTGCCGGGAGTGAGTAATTCCTTTGTAGGCTTGCTGGACGGTGATGGGTTGGATTAGATTTATCATGTAATCGAGTTAGTTTTGTTAGGGCTTGATCCCTAGTATCCACTATGTTCTGAGATTGATGTTGCTATGACTTTACTATGCTTAATGCTTGTCACTAGGGCCCGAGTGCCATGATTTCAGGTCTGAACCCTTTATGTTTTCATGAATATATTTGTGTTCTTGATGCGATCTTGCAAGTTATACGCACCTACTATGTGTTATGATCCGCATACCCCAAGGTGACAATAATTGAGATTCTTTCCGGTGATTACTGTAGTTTGAGGAGTTCATGTATTCACTATGTGTTAATGCTTTGTTCCGGTTCTCTATTAAGAGGAGGCCTTAATATCCCTTAGTTTCCTTATGGACCCCGCTACCACGGGAGGGTAGGACAAAAGATGTCATGCAAGTTCTTATCGCAAGCACGTATGACTATATACGGAATACATGCCTATATTACATTTATGAAATGGAGCTAGTTCTGTGTCGCCCAAGGTTATGACTGTTACATGATGAATGTTATCCAACATAATCACCGATCCAATGCCTACGAGTTTTTCATATATTGTTCTTTGCTATGTTACTACTGTTGCTACTACTGCCACAATTGTTACAAAACTATTGCTACTACTGTTACTGCTACTGTTACTATTATTGCTATTGCTATCAAACTACCATACTACTGTGCTACCGATCACTCTGCTGCAGATATTTAGTCTCCAGGTGTGGTTGAATTGACAACTCAACTGCTAATACTTGCAAATATTCTTTGGCTCCCCTTGTGTCGAATCAATAAATTTGGGTTGAATACTCTACCCTCGAAAACTGTTACGATCCCCTATACTTGTGGGTTATCAAGAAGTCAAAAACAAAGAAAGTCTTGCATCAACACAGCTGACCATTAGGCAATGGAGAAGACCCTATGATTGATGTTAACACAAGGAGTACTGATTGCCATGCAACTAGAATGCACTAGAGCTATAAGTGTATGAAAGCTACCCTAATGCAGCTAAGTGGGTGTGCATCCAACTTGCTTGCTCATGAAGACCTCGAGCATTTGAGGAAGCTCGTCATCGGAATATACAAGCCAAGTTCTATAATGTAAAGATACCACTAGCATAGTCATGAAGTATATGAAAACTCTCTATATGAAGTACATGGTGCTACTCTGAAGCATAAGTGTGGTAAAAGGATAGTAGCATGCCCCTTCTCTCTTTTTCTCTCATTTTCTTTTCTTTTTCTTTTTTTAGAACAGCCTCATGGACCTCATCCCCACTTTTCCGAGAACTCATAAGTCTCCACCGTTCTTTTCCTCACTTGGGCAATGCTCTAATAATGATGATCTTCACACCTTTATTTACTTACAACTCGATAAACTGAAAACATGAGAGAAACTCTATATGATGAGTGCCTCTGGCAGTGTACCAGTATGTGCAATGATCCGGCATAGCATAGATATCAAAAAAACGGACAAGCCATGAAAATATCGAGCTAGCCATACTATGATCATGCAAGGAAAATGAAAACATGTCTCTAATCATGTAGTGTAAAATGATGGTAGTGCATGGTGATATGCTCCGAATGGCTATGAAAATGCCATGTAGGTAGGTATGGTGGCTGTTTTGTGGAGATGGGGTGTTTTATGTGTAGGAGTTCAAGAGAAAGTCCTCCCACATGTTTGGATGTACCTGCTAAGATTGCTCCAAGTCCCAATGTGAGAGTGGGCAATGCACGGTACCGTAGAGGCTAGCAAAATAAGATGAACGGAAGTGCAAAGGTCTCGAACTTGCCTTAGTCATAAAGAACTCAAACACTACACAAGAGCATTGCGGTGTCATGTTGCATAAGACTCAAAAGCTAAGTACCCAGAGGGAATAGTTTGGCAGGGATAAACCCCGTTGCGCGTCCCGGATCAACCAACGATGCTGGGTTCATCAGCAAAAAGCCTCTACAATCATTCAATCACTAATCAAGCCACCACTAGAGTCCCCAACTTATGTAATTAGGTGAAAGAAAGGCAACAGTTCAAAGGACTCCTTTATTGGGTTTTTGATAAAAGAACATGGCAATGTTTTTCAGAAGGTAACAAGACTTCCATGTGCTAAGTAAAACAAATGCAAAGCAAGCATGTCAAAACAGCGGGACACACTAATGCACGAATACCATATGATGAAGAGCATTGCACAAGACACTACACATGCAAAAGTAACCTCCCCACGCTTAGAACTAAACTAGGGAAAATTACGAAAGTAAAGAGGAAGTGCAGTTATTAAAAGAGATTGTGAGAAGTGGTTACCTCCCCTAAGTTTAGTTAAGCAAAGGGTTAGACACTTTTACCATTGAGGCACATATGACATCTCTTCTAGTAGACATGGACCTTGCTTCAATTGATCTCCTTGTTGTGGTCCGGTGACTGCTCTCCAATAGAACCTGCTGAAAACAAACTAAAAAGAAAACAAAATATTTTTGTGCTTTTTTGTTTTTCATTTTTTTTGCACAAAGGATTGGTAACACAAGTGATAAAGCATAAGCCTCACAATGATGGGTTTATTAACCTAAGCACCACGCTTAAGTCAACAAACTATGTCTAGAAGTCAAATGTACCCCTAGATTTGAATGAAGTATGTGTGAGACAAAGTATAGACACAAGTGTGAAGCTCCTAGGCACCTAATTAAAAAGGGGGATCCTCACTTAAGGTGAGAAGCCCGAGACTAAGCAACTTTTATTTAAGCGAGGTTCATTTTGGAAAACATTACCGGTTACTTGTTGTTGAAGTTCATCATGTTGAAGCAACCAAGCGGCTTGTGTGGGTCTTTTATATGGTTGGCTCCATACCATACATGTCACTACATAAGGTCCAACCCCCTGTGAAAATAACACACGTAAAATAAAGACATCGATTCAGTATACGAACAAAGTTCGTATACCCAACCGGCAAAAAGAAATAAAAGAAAATGTAGTTGCTATAGAGAATTATTGGCTATGGAGTTTCAGAGGTAATAAACATTAATTAGAAAGCAAATAGTCGGTTGGAAAACACCTTGTCGACCTCAGACATCGAAAATGAATCAAATGGAGGTGTTATTGCCTTCATACGGGCGCTCAAACGACCTGTTGCGGTCGTATGGAACGCCGTCGTTCGCTCAGTGGAGATGCTCGTTGTGGTCGCCAGGTGAAACGACCGCTCATACATGGTAGGCCATCTTTTTCTCTGGTCCTCTTCTCTCTTACGGCCACGAGCTCATACGGGTGCTCAAACGACCAGGATGGTCATATGGAATGCCGTATTTTCTCCTGGAGCTACAGAACTTCATGAAATTTTTTGTGCTTCCTCCTCATGTTAGGCCCATAACAATATTGCAATAAAAATAGGAGGAGGTATGCAGCAAAAAGGCTACCGACATGCTTGAGATTTTACCAATGAAAACAACACAAAACCAACTCAAATAGCAACTACTTGAAATAAAACAAAAGTGCCAATGCAACTAGACTCAAACAAAAAACTAAGAAAGACACCTACTGACTTCAGGTTACCTCCCAGGCAGTGTTTTCTTTATAGCCATATAGCTAGGCTTCGGTGCTCCATTAAGTCACTCACCGGGATCCCAAGGGATGTCAACCCCGAGTGTATGTCTTACCTCCGACCGGGATTCAGAGCACCTCATAGCAAAGTCCGGTCGGAGTCGTACCCGCTTACGGTGCATCAGCATCATGTAGGTAAATATGTCCTCGCACTTAAGCGAAAACCGATGCACCAAGTGGGGTGAGCATGTCTCCTTATACTTCTGTAGCAAAAGAGTTAGAGACTTATATATATAATTTGAAATTTTACATTGGCTACATTTGTAGGGGAACACTTCATAAAATTCTCGATTCGGAGTTGGTAATTCAACACTCCCTGATGGTTTCCCCTGCTCAACAAATTCGTCCAACAAAGCACATCTGGACATTAGCACATATGAATCAAGAGTAATTTCCTCCTCTAGTTTGTCATTATCGCTAACACTAACATGATATTCATCATCCTCAACTTGAGGGTGAGTTTCTTGCATGAAAAGATTTGTTAGCCTCAAGTTCCTCCAAACTAGAGTCATCATCATACTCTTGTTCCTGCAGATTAGTATTATCTTGCGATTTTTCTTCATCACAAAGATGTTCTTGACAAATATAAATTATTGAATCCACCTTACAGTGTATCCAATCAAGTAATTTACCCTTACTACGAACATGAACCAATTCGATCTTCGGAAGTAACATCTCTGCACTTGTCCGCAACACATACCAGATGACATCCTCGGTGGCATTAATCTTACTACTATTGTTGTAAGATGCTACCACCTCATCAAAGGTCTTTGTGCATTGGAAATCAATATGTTCCAGAGACCAGCAATATCTGCATGAAACTTGATATAGAGAACAAAGCATATATCCACATGCGTTTAATAGTTCTAGCAATTCACTAGTATCCATATCAATCATGCGCTTTTGAAGGGTTGCCTCGTCAAGAAACTGATTGAGTGTGTGCAAAAAGTTACCATCAGAAGTGGGAGATTCGGAGGGGTGATCATTGCATTCCTCTTCTTCATCTTACTCGCTACTCTCTACTTCTTCTATGCACAATTGTTCATCCAAGGTAGGTTGTACTTCGTCGTTCCCATCATTTTTCTGCAAGTTAGTTTGATGGTTAACTATTTCAAGTAGTCTTACCAATTCTTGCATCGTATCATCAAGATCGGGGGCTGTTGATTCTTCTTGGTGTACAACCTTTTCTTCATTAGTAGCCAAACACGATAGACTTGTTTCGTCTCCATTCCATTGTTGCAATATTTCCTGAGTACTCATCTTAGAAGACATGATAAGCAGATTTTTTTCTTTTTGATTTAAAGGGAAAAAACTCAAAGATAAATAACAACTAACAAAACAAACTATATGCGAGTGGGAAGGCAATGGCTAGCACTATGCTCCCCGGCAACAGCGCCAGAAAAAGCTTGATGTCCTGCAAGTGCACAGGGCTACGTAGAAATTTCGTGATAAGTAAGTGTCGAATCCCACAAGGAGCGAATAGGAAGACACTACCAACCCCGTAGCTATGTTGTCTGCACGGCTACGTTCGCACCCAAACCATAGTTTGGAAATAGCCTATTCTATTGGTTGCTATGAAGGCAAGAATAAAAGTGTTTCAACTAAACTACAAGTAAGATTGCGGAAATAAACTAGGTTAGAACATAAAGTAAAGAAGGGGGTTTTGTAACTGTAGGATTGAAAAGAGAGAAATGCGGTGTCTAGGCTTCGGTCTCACTAGTACTAGAGGGACACCTTAGTGGCAGAGGAATACTAGTACGAGTATACGTGCAGGTGATACCAAGATCACAAGAAAGGACGTCTCCCAACATTACGTGCAATGCGAGTAAATACTAGATCATGCCACAAACACTAATTTTGCATGAAAGATCATACCTCAACCTAGAACCGGATCAATCACTCGAACATAGATGAATATACACAAAAAGAGGAATGATTCATTGATGTCATCAACATGTTCAATCTTAAAAATTACAGGTGAGAAGATGGAGACGGAGAGGGAGATGGTCACCGGCGCCCGGTGACGGTGGCGGTGATGAGGGCGGCGCCTCCGCCTCCTTGCACGGTGTGGTGTTGGATGGAGAGGCCTCCCCCAAGGGGGAGAGCCTCCTGGCGGCTGCCCGGAGTTGTGGTGGATGATGGTGGCTCCCCCTGATGGCTAGGGTTGGAGGTGTTTATATAAGAGGCCTTCTCGGGTCTCCTCCGTTGATGTGGATCCTCCTCCTCCATCCAAGGGCTCTAGATGAGCCTTATCCTCTCCCAAACCCTTCCTTATGATCTAAGGATCTCGTGGGAACAATTGGGGATGAAATCAATGAAGAATCCCGTCTGGAAGGGTAACTTTCGGAGCTGTGTGCACATCAATCTACCGCCGAAACGACCGCGGGCGGTTGTATGGAACACCGTGTTTTGATCTGACCTCCTCCGGTAAAACGGTCGCCATTTCTTTATACGACCTCGGAATTTGACGTTCTTGGGCTCGTTGGATTCATATGAACGACGCCGATCTATTTCTGGTCTTAGATCTTGATTTTGAGCACTTTGAAAAATGACTTTTTCCGACCTTCGAAATGGCTAAGTCTGACCCCTGACTGACTCCGTACTGAACCCATTCTTGGTCCTTTCATCGTGCTTGGTCCTAGGTTGCTCCAAAACACCCGTGGATATGAGAAAATAAGGAAAACTAATAAAAACCAAATAAAATAGTAAATGTGCAATGCTCACAAGGGAAAGTGTAAATACCGGTAAACATGCATAATGAACAACTATTTGATTCAATGGGACATAATATATAGAGAGAACATGCAATAAATGAGCTATAAAAATGCATAAAATATAGAGCCATCAGTAGTTGATGCTAGTTGGTTTACTTGGTGGAAGATTATATGTTCAGATCCTTGGTCACACTTTATACTCCTCTGATCTTGAACATGAATATGATTTGTGAGTAGTTCCGTTTGTTCTTGAGGACATGTGAGAAGTCTTGTTATAAGTAATTATGTAAAGTTGGCATTCGTTCAATATTTTGATGATATGTATGTTGTTCTTCCTCTAGTGGTGTCGTGTGAACGTCGACTACATAACACTTCTCCATGTTTGGGCCTAGGTGAAGGCACTGGGGAGTAGTAAGTAGATGATGGGTTGCGAGAGTGACAGAAGCTTAAACCCTAGTTTATGTGCTATTCTGTAAGGGGCTGATTTTGGATCCATATGTTTCATGCTATGTTTAAATTTATCTTAATTCTTCTTTCATAGTTCCGGATGATTGCAAGAGGGGGTAATCGTAAGTGGGTTTTTAGTTCAAGTAAGAATAGCACCCTAGGACCGGTCCACCCACATATCAAATTATGAAAGTAGTGAATGCGAATCAACTAAACATGATGAACGTGCTTAGACGAGAATTCCCATGTGTCCTCGAGAACGCTTTGCTCACTATAAGAAGTACTTTCGGCTTGTCCTTTGCTACAAAAAGGATTGGGCCACCTTGCTACACCTTTGTTAGTATTGCTACTAGTTACCTGTTACGAATTATCTTGCTATCAAACTATCTGTTACTACTACTTACAGCACTTGCAGACAATACCTTGCTGAAAACCGCTTATCATTTCCTTCTGCTCCTCGTTGGGTTCGACACTCTTACTTATCGAAAGGACTATGATTGATCCCCTATACTTGTGGGTCATCAAGACTCTTTTCTGGTGTCATTGCCAGGGAGCGAAACACTTTTGGTAAGAGTTATTTGGTTAGGAAACATTTATATTACGTGCTGAAATTTATCTTCACTTGTCACTATGGAAAGTAATCCTTTGAGGGGCATGTTCGGGGTATCTTCGCCTTGACCAGAAGTGGCAAGATCCACTCCTCAACCTATTGAACCTACTTAAAGTATTTATTATGAAATTCCCTTGTGTATTTTGAAGAAACTGCTAGCTAATCCTTATGCAGGAGATGGAACAATACATCCTGATATGCTCTTAATCTATATAGATGAAATTTATGGATTGTTTAAGCTTGCAGGTTTATCCGAGAATGGAGTTAAGAAGAAAGTATTCCTTTATCTTTAGGGGGAAAAGCATTGACATGGTACAGGCTATTGGATGACACCAGAACATGGGACTGGAACCGACAGAAGTTAGAATTCCATCAAAAAAATTATCCTATGCACTTGATTCATCGTGATCGGAATTATATATATAACTAGTCGTTAACCCATGCACCTGTACAGGCTATCAATTCCAATATTTAATATAACAAAGTTGTGAAAATTAAAAAATGTCAAACAATAATATGAATATGTTGATGTAGATTTTATTATAACACATGCATGTGTACCTTGGTTGGACATAGGGTCCAACGAAGCTACATTGCTTCGACTATTTTGTGATTAGATTGTTTGCATCCAATAATATGAATATTGTGATGTAAAGTATTATAATAACACATGAATGTGTACCTTGGTTGGACATAGGGTCCAGCGAAGTTACATTGCTTCGACTATTGTAGCATATATCTTCCTTTCTTATCCTACCTAAAAAATATATACATCTTCCTTTTGGCCATGGAAGTACCATAGAATTATAGAGTCTGTTTGTATACACAATAATGGACACATGCATGCACGGCTTTATATCAACATACGTGATATCATAGCAAATAATATACATATTAAAAAATAAATTCTTATATTCTCATTATACCATAGATTACTCAGATTCACTACTAGGAGAAAGCTTATAGATAGAACCTTAGCAGTAGCGCGGGGCTGGGGCACAGCGCTACTGCTACTCAGTAGTAGCGCGTGGCACTTACCAGCGCTACAGGTAGGAAGGTAGCAGTAGCGCTGGCCTGTGAACCAGCGCTGCTGCTAAGTGGTCCCATCGTCACCCACTGGGGCTGCCCGTACTAGTAGCGTCCAGCAAAAACCAGCGCTACTACTATTCCCGTAGCAGTGGCGCGTGTCGGTGGCCCACCGCTACCGCTATGTGTGCACGGTGCCAGCAGGTGGGCAACTCTTAGCAGTAGCGATGGGCCACCGAGACGTGCTACTGCTATAGAGCTTAGCAGTAGCGATGTTAGCAATACCGCTCTACTGCTATGCGTAGCAGCCACCTTTTCCCCACCCTCCCCCTACCCCTTTCCCCTGTCCCTCCTCTAGCTCCCTCACTTAGTTCTTACTTCTCCTATCTCTCTTCTCTCCCCATTAATGCCCCCATCCACCAGCTCCTCCATTAATGACCTCTCTTTCTCTCTAGCCTCTTCCTCACTTTATTTGTCTCTCCCTCCTTCCCTTTCCCCACTCCTACCTTTGTCTCACTATCCAGCTCTCCCTCCCTCTCCACTAGTTAGGTAGAGCATCTCCTTCCAACTAGATCTACCCATCTTAGAAGTAAGCCATGCATCTTTGTCCACTACTTTCGATCCCTAGATAGCGGCACCACCATCTATAGCTACCATGTGCTCGATCCCTTTCTCGGGACGAGAGGTGAGTAAAAAGTTGTGCTTTGCAAGAATGAAAATATGTGTGTTTGCGCTATGATGGTGGGAATGTGCGCGTGGCATGAGTTGCCGCCTATGTGTATTTGTCGGATCGTGCTTGACATGAGTTGCTTATGTTTTGCCGAAATGTCGATTTATTTCCATTTTGGCGAATTTCGGGCAAACTCTATATGTCCTATTTTTAGGGAAGGTCATGCCGAATTTTTGTATGACTTTGATGTATGCATATGCATGCATGGTAATAATTTTTTTGCTTATTATACCGTGCAGGCAATCATGAAGGTCAGTGGAAGGGTGGTGGAAAGATGGTTGCGATCCGCGGTGCACGACATGTATTCAAATAACCAGACTGGGATTTTATGTCCGTATAGAAGATGCAAACTAATCGTCATCTTGGACCCCTTTGACCGTGGCAGTTTGAAGGCGCACCTGCTCATGCATGGTTTCATGGATGGCTATACTCGGTGAATAATTGAAGATGATGATGAGGATGTCCACATGGCAGGCAATAACGACATGGGGCTAGACAAAGAGATGACCGACGATGGACCCGAAGACGAGGGCGCAGGACATGGCGGCGGAGAAGAGGCCGAACACGGTGGGGAAGAGGCCGTACACGACGGAGAAGAGGCCAGACACGGTGGAGAAGAGGCGGACACACCACAGTCTTCGACGCGTCTAAGTTCAGTCGTGCAGTACCCTCATGTTCGAGACCTGCTTCGCAAGAATACGAGTAGCGACAGAGCTGCTTCTAGAGAGGAGGCCAAGCTGGCCCAACTGGAGGTAGACTCGAAGACTCCATTGTATGACGGTTGCGATCCCGAGGTGACCCGCTTGAGTTTCACGCTCGAACTTCTAAAGACGAAGGCCAAAAACAAATGGACAGACGCAAGCCTCGATGAGCATTTGAAGTATCTACATAATAAAGTTCTTCCCATAGGGAACCTGTGTCCTACTAGTGTCGATGAGGCCAAGAAGATCGTGTGCCCTCTTGATCTGCCCCACATTAGATACCATGCATGCATCAACGATTGCATCATTTATCGGAAGGAGCACGCGGAAAAAACCAGCTGTCCGGTGTGCAATGCTTCTCGATACAAGAAGGCCGGGAAGAAATCTCCTCAGAAAGTTGTATGGTACTTACCGATCACTCCCGGTCTGCAGCGTTATTTCGTAGATCCTAAGGAGGCAAAGCTCATGCGCTGGCACGCGGAGAGGATGAAGCCCGACGACGGAGATGATCCGAAGCTGAGACACCTCGCGGATGCTAGCCAGTGGCGAGCATTCAACGCCGAATATGGATATTTCACAGATGATGCAAGGAACATCGTGCTTGGTGCGAGTACCGATGGAATGAATCCGTTTGGCAACCAGAACACCAACATAGCACATGGCCCGTGTTTGTATGGATGTACAACCTCCCCCATGGTTGTGCATGAAGTCAAAGTACATACACATGAGCATGCTGATTCAAGGGCCGAAACAACCGGGAAATAATATTAATCTGTATATGGGGCTACTGAAAGAGGAGTTAGACACGTTATGCAAAACACCGTCCAAGACATGGGACGCTAGCAAAGGCGACTATTTCTGTATGAGAGCCGCGCTGATAACGACGGTGCATGACTATCTCGGTTATGGATATGTCGCAGGCCAGGTGTGCCACGGATATTGCGGATGCACCCGGTGCATGGATGATACAACGTCTCAGCAGCTAACGAAAGATGGAGGGTCTGGGAAAATCGTGTACATGGGGCATCGAAGATGGCTCGAGAAGGATGACCCATGGAGAAACCGTGGAGATCTATTCAATGGTGATGCTGAGCATCGAGGACCTCCACGTAATAGGAGCGGCGCCGAAATCGATGAGCTGTTGAAAAACTAGGAACAGTGCCCTGGGCCGGGAAAGATGAAAAAGGCGCCGGAGCCGCTGATGAAGGTATGGAAGACGAGGTCTGTTTTCTGGGACTTGGAGTACTGGCCCAAACTCGACACGCCTCATTGACTTGATCAAATGCATATCACGAACAATGTCCTTGAGAGCTTGCTTGCAACAGTGATGAACATGCCGGATAAGACCAAGGATGGGCCGAAGGCAAGAAGAGACTTGGAAGATTTGAACATCAGGGTAGATCTCCACATGCCGCCCTGTAAAAAGTCAGAGGAGACGGAGACGGGGGACAGGGGCAAAAAAGTCAACAAGAAGGAAGAGAATTATTGCCCCCCTTCTTGCTTCACCTTATGTCCGAAGGAGATCGATCAATTCTTCAAGTGCCTTACCGGAATCAAAGTTAGTTCCGGTTACTGTGGGAAGATAAGTAGATTTCTAGACACCTAGAAGAAAAGGTTTAGCGGGATGAAGTCTCATGACTGTCACGTGATGATGACGTAGATCCTTCCGGTTACCCTTAGAGGGATAATGGACAAGCACGTCCATGAGACGCTTAATGGTCTCTGCAACTTTTTCGACGTTTTCTCTCGAAAGTCGATCAGTGTGAAGCAGCTACGAAGGCTACAAGAAGATATCGTTGTCATACTAAATGAGCTTGAGATTTACTTCTCGCCCGCGTTCTTTGACGTCATGGTGCATCTGTGTGTCCACATTGTGGATGACATCATCGACCTCGGGCCGTCATTCCTTCATAGCATGATGCCATTCGAGAGGATGAATGGGGTCATCAAAGGATTCATTCGTAACATGTCCCGTCCGGATGGAAGAATCGTGCAGGGCTATCTGACCCAAGAGTGCATCTCCTTCTGCAAGAATTATCTAGGTGGCAAAAACCCTGTTGTTGGATTGCCCGTCAACAAGCACCTTGGGAGCCTCGGAGGAGAAGGTCACACGAACGGCCGGAGGGAATTGCATGTGGACCACTCGGGTCGACGCAACGACTTGGACATAGCAAACTTAGTAGTGCTATAGCACCTAGACGTGGTAGATCCTTTCGTGGCACTGCACAAAGAAACCATTGCAAAGAAGTACCATGACAAGGGGCTAAACAAGACGGACGCCGAAGTTACTAGAGAGCACAACTCCACTCTCTTGCATTGGTTCAAAGAGCATGTTCTTGCTAATCCCCCGGAAGAGGGCAGTGCGGACGGATTGCGCATACACGCCTTAGCACATGGCCCCGTGGCCAACCTCGCGACCTATCAGGCATACGATATCAACGGATACACGTTCTACATGAAGGCCAAAGACATAGACAGTGATTACCAGAACTCAGGGGTGACAATGGAATGCATGACCGGCGACAACGGTCCTCGTCAGCGCTCCACCATCGCCACCGTCGCCGCCGTCGCGCCCCCTCCCTCACCGTCGCCCGAGCCCCGAGCCCGACGCCGCATGCCCGAGCTCCGACGCCCGACGCCGATGACCTCCTCCACACCTCCGCCGTGCCCTCGGCCGCTCCGAGCTCCTCCTCCTCCCTACCTCCGCCGATGCCTGAGGTGACCACGCCTACACCTCCTCCTCCTCCTCCCCTACCTCTGCCTAGCTAGGGTTCCAAGTGTTCATGAAATTTTAGGGTTCATCAAATTAGCTAGGGTTCATCAAATGTTTAAGTAGTTGTAGATGCTTAAGTGGTTGTAGATACTTAAGTACTTTTAGTTGCTGTGGACAGAAGATTAGGGTTCATCAAATGTTTATATAAATTCATTTTAGAGAAAAAAATTGTTTAGAGCAAAAATTCAATATAGAAATAAGCTTGCTGTGGACCCAATGTAGTTAACTAAATATTTTTTTAGGACAGTATGAGAGAGTTGCAAATTAGGAAAGTATGAGAGAGTTGCTGTTGACCCAATGCTCTAGGGTTTATAGAAAATTTTCTTCAAGTTCTATATTTTCTTGAAGTGGTCCTGTTATATGGAAATTTGAATTGTTCGATTGTGCCCATGTGGCCTATGAATGTGCCCAAGTGGCCTTTTGTTGTTTGCAGGGAATCTGATTCCGAGTGGCCTATGTTTTGCTGGAATGTTTATTCATTTCCGTTCCAACAAATTTCAGGCGCTCGATTTGTCCACTTTTTAGCAAAGGTCATGCCAAAATTTTCCGTGAATTTCGGCATGACTTGTGCTAGAAACTAGGACATATCGAGTGCCCGGGATTTGACGGAACGGGAATGAATCAACATTCCAGCAAAACATAGGGCCTTTTTTTATGTCATTATTCATTTTATTAGGTCTAGAATTAAACGAGCAGACTTAATCGTAGGAAACATGGCTAACAACGATGAAGGTCGGTGTTCTGGTAACTGCGAAGACGTCTACGAGGCGGCACACAACTTTTTCGAGTATCTGGAGAAACAACGGTTGTTGCAAGCCCCCCCAGTCACATACGAGGGTTGCACCAACACCGACACCGGCGCTGAGACCGGCACCGATGCTGGCGATTTAGCCGGTAAAGAACCGAAAGCGAAGAGGATACGACGCCCAAACCAGCTCAGCACCGGAAGACTGGTGGTCACGGCGGTGGACCCCGGCAATTTCGAGCCAACAGAGCCTGAGGAAGTGCGCATGTGCTACGGCAATCAAATAGGATGCATCCTATGGGAAACCGCCACCATCAACGACGAAAACTTAAGGAAGATACCAAATATGGAGCACTTCCTCCTAACGAAGTTGCACCAGAGATTCCTGTTCCCCGACTGGGATGAAACCAAATATCCATCACCGTGGCTAGACAAGGTAATGAAGAAGATAAATAACAGAGCCATGGGCAAGTTTAGCGGTGCGCTGTCCGCCTGGAAAGTAAGGGTGAAAAGTCGGATTGCCAAAAAGGAACCCTACTCTGAGATTGTAAAGGATAATCCAACAATTGTGGAAGAGCAGTTCGAAATACTCAAGGCGGCTTGCGCTGCCGAAGCTGCCAAAGAAAAGTCGGAGTACATGAAGGGGCTTCAGGAAAGGAACATGGTGTACCACCGCCTCGGAAGCCGTGGTTACTTGGTCAAGAGGCCCATATGGGCCAAGGAGGACGCGGAACGTGAAGCCGCGGGGATCCCAGTGTACGGTAACGCAGTAGAAAACAAAAAATTTCCGACCTACGCACCAGCCCAGGACCACTATGGAGACTGCATACAAGGTTTGATCATTTTTCGTTACCGACTCGTAGCGCAGCGGAAGTAGAGTCGATGACGAACGGCGGTGCAGATCCCCGCAGCTAGGATTTTACAACCTCCCAACCGCGAGGATGTATACCCTCATCTGCCCCGCGGACAGCCCTCCGGGAGGCGGTCTCACAGTCCCCCAGACGGTGTCGCGGACAGCCCTTCGGGAGGACCTCCGAAACTCGGACTGTCACTCGGACAGCCCTTCGGGAGGACCTCCAAAACTCGGACGGTCACACGGACAGCCCTTCGGGAGGCACTCTCGAACTAAGACCAAAACTACGATCTCTCTACAGAGTTGCACACATACGGTGTCATCTATCCGGCAGGGCTTCGCCGTCCAGAACTAGTTCCCACCGGAACCCAGATAGCCTTTCGGCTCTACGAAACTATTTCGTGGGAGGGAGAGAAGAAAGGCAGATCATGCATGCCATGTGTGTGAGAGTTGTAGTGAGGATGGAGAGCTCCTCTCCACCTCCTTATATAGTGGTGGAAGGGGTGAGGGGGGGGGGCTGAAATTTCAGCCCACAAAACAAGCACCCACCAAATAAGGAAACATGTTCCCATCAAACATGGAGAAAACATGTTCCCTTGTCCATGGTGTTCCCCCATGGGGCCCCACCTTCCTCCCAACACTCTCCACCATTTGTGGGGGCTGCCCCCCACCATGGGCCCCCCCCCAACACTTTGTCCAGCCACAAGGGGGCTGTCCCCTAAAGGGGGCGCCCCCAAAAACAGCCCAAAAACAGCCCCCACGATCCGTGGGATCTTGTCCCCTCTCGCTGGGACAAGATGTTTTCTGAAACTATTTCTTCTGAAAAATTCCGGAAGGTCCCAGAACATTTCCAGCACCCTCTAAAATTATCTGGACTCGCTCCGGAACATTTCCGGTATGGTGGTTTAATTTAAAACCATCTTCGTTTACCCGCTAAACAATTCCGGCAGCTCCGAAAACTTTTTTCGGTTTTTTCTCCAGAAAAATTCTAGAAATTACCAGGCCAATCTGGCAACCTCCAAAACATTCCCGGTGCTTTCCGAAACCTTTTTGGATCAATGGTTTTATCCGAAACAACTTTTTGGTTTTACCAAAACTTTTTCGGTGTTCTCTCCGGAACTTTTCCGTTGTCTCCGAAACTATTCCAGTGACTTTCTCTCGGACTCCTTGTCTAGTATTCAGCAGATAGATGACCCTTAAGCATGTGACCCTATAGGTTCGGTGAAGTGTAGACATGACCGGAACACTTTCCGATCAATGATCAGCATCGGAGCCGTGGACACCCATATTGACCCCTATACCCACACGAATATATATTCGAGTGAACCTCCAGTTGCCGTGTGCTATTCCTGTTGCTTCGCGATATGTTACAATACCCGAGGTGAGATTTATCGGCATCCCTGTGGATCAACAACCTTGTCCACTATGCCAGTTACCTCGTTACCGGTATTGTTCTCTTTTCTTGTTTCCGTGTTCCGGCATCCCTGTGATCAAATCACAAAGTGTCTGGCCAGACGATGATGGATACCGTAACACCGAGAGGGCCCGAGAATATCTCTCCACCGTCGGAGGAGCAAATCCCAATCTTGAGCTATCAAGTTACTTGACACACTTTTCCATGAACCCGTAAGCCGCCGTAATAGCCACCCATTTACGGATGACGTTTAACAAACCCCAAAGTTCATGAAGCAAGCATGAAGAAACTCGATACTCTCATGGTCTAAGGAATCATGCAAACGTTAACCATCTCTGTGTTATAAACCATTAACTAGTGACGAATGTATCTCATAGCATAACATCAATTCGGGTCGATTCAACACAAATGTTCTTCCAACATTGTGCCCTCAAAATTGCCGGCATAGCCATGCCCATGATCAGGAAAACAGGATCATCATGCAATACTTGAGCCAGTCTTAGAGGCTTGACTAGGAATATATTTTACCGTTTATTATCCCACACGTGCACATGAGTTTCCCTCCAAGCCTCGTTTTATTTGTAGACTCGAGAATCATTGCAGTTATAGCATGGAACATAAACATAATTATGAATAGGGAGAGATAATCAATAACATTTATTATTGCCTCTAGGGCATATCTCCTACAGACTCCCACTTGCACTAGAGTCAATAATCTAGTCAATGCTAATGCACTTTACATCTATGGCATACTGGTGTAAAATATGCTTTGCTTGTGGTATAGCCTGATGTCCAACGGATCTGACAACTTCAGCTCCGTGTGTAACTTTGCATATCCTCGCGTTTTCACGCTTTCACAAAATTCATATTTTGTGTGGACTTGGCTTTGCATATGTGTGAATCATGGTCGAAACCTGATTTCTCAGACTGAGCTATGGAGCAACTATCTACAATAGTGTCCCATAGACCAAAGCCATCTTGGAACCATACTAAGTTCATGAATGAACTATATGATTCAACAACTTCTTTGTCGCTTCTTAAGCATCAACATACTTAGCCTTTGTTATAGAATTCGCCACAGTATCTTGTTTGGAACAATTTCCAACTACCGTGCCACCATATTGTGTATTACACAAAACCCTTAACCTAAATCGAAAATCGCATGGAGCATTAATGAAGACTGTATCGATGTAATTACTTACAACGAGCAATTCATAATCTCTTCTTGCGAGAAAACATGTCATCAGCACTACTCTAGTACTCAATGACATCTTTCACTGTTGTCCCATGATCAGTACTTTGATCACTATGGTATCTATACTCGCAACAACTTTGGAGTATTGGACATATCTGGTTGTTTTTACATACCATGGAATACATGATTAATCCAAACACAAGAGTGTGTGGAATCACCATCATGTATTTTGCTCATCAGTGTTTTGGGACACCAGGTCTTGCATAAAACTCTTTCCATGTGACTTCGGCAAGAATCACTCCTTGACGGTTTTTCAAGGCTAAAAGGTTTTAGCATCTTGTCAATATGTATTCATTGCTTAGCCCCATTAGGTAAATCTATCTCCATAGATCATCAGGCCTAATATTGAGGCTATTTAGCCTAAGCACTTCATCGAAAAACTATTTTCAAATGAAGTCCTAATTCGTGTCAAGAAATTTATTTCCAATTAACAATGTGTCAAGTACACACGGTTTTTAGAAATATTATTATGCTCCCACTTACTTTCTTGAATCACAAGCATCTTGATACCCATTTGATGAAGTCAAAACCCCTTTGACCATTCCATCAAAAAACAAAGATTCCAACTCCACTTTGCTCTCTTCTGTCCATCGCTGGAACTCTGAAGTTTGCATACTTACTAGCATCCTCTGGATCGACAAATTACTTTGGACTGTATCACATACAAGTCCTAGGTTTCATTCCCATCAGATGGAAATCCTTTTGTCATCCATGTTTCATATCTCATGATTGAAATATGTATTAATTGCTAGTTCAACCCGAACCGACTTCAAGCATCGCTACGGTGAGACAATCTCATCGTAGTCAACTCTTTGAACTTGTTTTTGCAACAAGTCGAGCTTTATGGATAAAACATTTTTATCCGTATCAGTTTTTAGTTCCATAAATATTCGTTAGACTCTAAGCCTTCCAAAAGGTGTATCAAGATTTTAATCTTGAAACATTGATATGGAAACTATCTCAGATTGTATTGGCATTTAGCCAATTCCGGAGTCAGGGCCCATCATCGCTTCCTTGTGTATCGTAGGTATACTGTTGTCTAACAACAATATCTCGTTTGCGTACCTGATAGGTTTGCACGAGCTTTGCCTACGTGGTTCAGCTGCAAGTTCGACCGAAGTCCATACATTTTATTGTAGAGACTTCCGTATCAGTCGCAGTAGGAAACTCCGAAATTACTTCCAAGGTCTCTTTCTTTTGATCTGATGACGAAGATACTGTTTATCTTGTCGAGTTGCACTGTTCTCCCACTCACCTTTTTGAAAGAACCACTTTCTTCAAAAAGCATACCGTTCTTTGTGGCAAACCTATTTGCCTCGGTATAGTGGTGGGGAAATACCCAATGACTTGGGATAACCTACAAAGTAGCACTTGTCTGATTTGGAATAGGTTTGTAACCTTTTACACAAGCCCCATATTCCAAATGTTAAGAAAAGATATAACATGGATGGGCGTACCATACCATGGCGTTATTTCAACAGACCTGATGGAGCTCTTTTCAGTGTAAAAGCCGCAGTCTCTAAAGCATCACTTTTAAAAATAATAATGGCAAATCTATTTATGTCATCTTTGATCTTACCATGTCATAAATGGTTTGATTACATCTTCACAGACTTTCCACTTGCAGTGGTGTTCCAGGAGGTGCAAGTTATGAAACCCCTTTCACAACTCATCAGACATTCGCTAAACTTGTAACTCAAATATTCCTTTCTGCAATCGAATTGTAGAAACATAATTTTCTTGTTACAATATTTTCTTCTTCATTTTGAAAACCTTTTGAATGAATTCAAAAGATCCAGGCTTACGTCTCATCAAGTAAATATCAATATATATCTACTTGAGTCATTTTTGAAGGTAGACAAATCCACTGTTTGCAACAACATTTATTGGACTACACACATCATAATGTATGATTACCAATATGTTCTTTGCTCGTTCCTTATGGCCTGTGAACGGTATTTCAGTCACTTCACCTTTCAGAGGAAAGTTGCAAGTGTCAGATGATTCAAAATCAAATGACTTCAAAATCCATCATAATGGAAATTTCCATGCGGGTTTCTCCAATGTGACCAAATGCAGTGCCACACTTGTGTGGTATTCTTTTAGTCTTGCGACATTTAGCGTCAGTGTTATGGATGTATCATATTACCATCAATATTCATAGCATACATCCCATCCTGTATGGAAGCATGGCCCTTCATGTTATTCATAACACCGAACATCAAAAGTTCTCTTATGAATAACCTTCTTGCAAAATACCTTATGCAAAGGGCTAGAGTGTATGAAACTCTAAATGAATTATGAAAGTAAATACAGAGGCAATGTATTAATATCAATATTCATAACATACATCTCATTCATAATGAAAGTATGGCCCTTATGTTATTCATAACATCGAACATCAAAAGTTCTCTTATGAATAACCTTCTTGCAAGATACTTTATGCAATGGGCTAGAGTGTAAAACTCTAAAATGAATTATGAAAGTAAATACATAGGGAATACACTAATGGAAGGTATAGTAACATTTACTATGTTCCCTGTGTGTATCTAAACCTCATTCCTGGCTAGTCTTTTAGGCCGTAGTAGTTCTTACATCGAGTTGCAACAGAGTGCAATCGAGCGGGTATCTTTGTGATTAACTCACAATACCCAAGAATTAGTGATTAACATGTTTAACCATAATTCCCAAGAACTATATCTTTGACCAGCCTTCTATACAACAAAAACTTGTATGACATTCGTACATGAGCTGGATATTCCAGTCTTCTTTCCTATTGCCATTATACTTCTAACAGTTTAACTTTCAGTAATTCTCCTACTCTCAGAAGAAGCACCCAACTTAAGAGTGGCGTTAGCCCCGGACTTCCTAGGCGTGAAAATCTTACTAACACCCTTCGGACACTTCCTTTCTCTTTAAGTTGTTGTTTTATTCACCTTTCATCATATGACAGGCGTTCTCCTGGATCCCTCTCTTATCAGTCTTATGCATAGTAAACACCTTTACTAATAGTTTGCAAACAAACATTGCTTTGGATATCTCATATCTATTAGCCTTTGTCTGTCTCTGAAGATGATTTTCAGATTCCATGAATATCACATAACTATCCAAACTTTCGAAGTTCGGGTCTCATGGAAGCAAACATATTGCACTTTGACTGAAAAGGAATTCTAGCTTTTGGATCGAAGGACGAGAGTCACATGATCCATAGCATTAGCGGGAGAATACCGAAAGCATGCGATAGGACAAAGTCCTTCTCGGCACTCTAGAGGACAATCCTCACATTACGTTACCAACCGTAAAGTTTTAACCAAATATTTAACAGCTATTCAATTTTAATAGGGAAGGTGGAAACGCGAGCCATTATTCTACAACTATTATGCAAACCACACTTAGACAGTGTTCAAAATTAATTGCACTGAGAATTAAACAAGTTAATTCTATAGTGCGCTCCCACTCAAATCAATATCTCTCATAATTGATTGTGAGTGATTCAAGACCCGCATATCCATTCAACGTCACGGTTCGAGATGAACACCCATGGCGTGAACTTCAATCGGTAGGCAAACTTGCCGATCACATCTCTATGCGATTCTTGTTCATCTTTCGATGCGTGTGTTCCGAGCTCATGACTTTCATGCCTGAACGTCAAGACAACCAAGTGATCTCGCTGCGAGGTCTCAACTCACCCGCCTCACACATCCCTAATCGTTCGCACCCATGGAGATCATGCAATGCCCCGAAAAGTTAGGTGCCGTGACGGTGCTACACTTGGGAGAACACTAACTACTTGATATTTCAGTGAGAGATCACCCTAATAAAAAGCGACTACTGCGCAATCAAGAAGGGTGCATCATAAGGGATAAACATCTCAGGCAATTCATAATAGCATGATATGGTATAGCCCTTTCTGACGGAGAAGTCTCGTATTTCTTCGTCTCCGGCATTCGCGTCGGTGTTCACCTTTGCGAAGATTGCCACCACCTTGTCGATGCACAAGATAATATTGCTATCTCTATAGCTAATAAAATAAGTGCATTACATAAGGTTGACACGCAGGTCATTTAAAGTGCAATCATATGGCTCCAGCCATCATGCCGAATCATGACACGCAGGTCATGTTAATCAATTTACATCATATAGTCATCTCATACATAATCAAATTATTATGAATCATTGCTATACCACATCACATGCACATGCAAACCATCCTGCAAAACCAAGTTAGACGCCTCTAATCGGTTCATGCGAAATTTTATTTTACGTGGCTTCTAAGGTTTCGAAACAAACCGAAGCTACCAACGTCCATCATCAAGCATGATAATCCAAGTCGCTAGATTAACATTCCAGGGTGTATGAAACACGAGATAATAAAATCTCGAGCCCCATACTAAACTTCGTCATACGCGTGACCCCCGTGCAGATCACATCTGCATTGCCCTTTCGTCTGCGAAATTTCATCTTTCTCTTTAACTACGGTGGAATTCAATGAACTGTTAGCACTTCGTTGATCAATCAGGATCGCGGATTGCCAGAACATTGAAACTCCATCATACTGTTATCAAGATCAGAAATATGCAAATTCTAGGGAAGCAACAGGAACATCGGGTAACAGATTTCATCTGCTACCCGCACAAATAATTTTCAGCAATAGATCTCATCTACTACCTAATTATATTGTGCAACACCCATACATCTCTATGTATTCTAGATCGCAACCTGCATCTACGCATAGCACGGCTCTTGATGCCACTGTAGGGTAACGCAGTAGAAAACAAAAAATTTCCGACCTACGCACCAGCCCAGGACCACTATGGAGACTGCATACAAGGTTTGATCATTTTTCGTTACCGACTCGTATCGCAGCGGAAGTAGAGTCGATGACGAACGGCGGTGCAGATCCCCACAGCTAGGATTTTACAACCTCCCAACCACGAGGATGTATACCCTCATCTGCCCCGCGGACAGCCCTCCGGGAGGCGGTCGCACAGTCCCCCGGACGGTGTCGCGGACAGCCCTTCGGGAGGACCTCCGAAACTCGGACTGTCACTCGGACAGCCCTTCGGGAGGACCTCCAAAACTCGGACGGTCACACGGACAGCCCTTCGGGAGGCACTCTCGAACTAAGACCGAAACTACGATCTCTCTACAGAGTTGCACACATACGGTGTCATCTATCCGGCAGGGCTTCGCCGTCCAGAACTAGTTCCCACCGGAACCCAGACAGCCTTTCGGCTCTACAAAACTATTTCGTGGGAGGGAGAGAAGAAAGGCAGATCATGCATGCCATGTGTGTGAGAGCTGGAGTGAGGATGGAGAGCTCCTCTCCACCTCCTTATATAGTGGTGGAAGGGGTGAGGGGGGGGGCTGAAATTTCAGCCCACAAAACAAGCACCCACCAAACAAGGAAACATGTTCCCATCAAACATGGAGAAAACATGTTCCCTTGTCCATGGTGTTCCCCCATGGGGCCCCACCTTCCTCCCAACACTCTCCACCTTTTGTGGGGGCTGCCCCCCACCATGGGGCCCCCCCCAACACTTTGTCCAGCCACAAGGGGGCTGTCCCCTAAAGGGGGCGCCCCCAAAAACAGCCCAAAAACAGCCCCCACAATCCGTGTGATCTTGTCCCCTCTCGATGGGACAAGATGTTTTCTGAAATTATTTCTTCTGAAAAATTCCGGAAGGTCCCAGAACATTTCCGGCACCCTCTAAAATTATCTGGACTCGCTCTGGAACATTCCCGGTATGGTGGTTTAATTTAAAACCATCTTCGTTTACCCGCTAAACAATTCCGGCAGCTCCGAAAACTTTTTTCGGTTTTTTCTCCAGAAAAATTCTAGAAATTACCAGGCCAATCTGGCAACCTCCAAAACATTCCCGGTGCTTGCCGAAACCTTTTGGGATCAATGGTTTTATCCGAAACAACTTTTTGGTTTTACCGACACTTTTTCGGTGTTCTCTCCGGAACTTTTCCGTTGTCTCCGAAACTATTCCAGTGACTTTCTCTCGGACTCCTTGTCTAGTATTCAGCAGATAGATGACCCTTAAGCGTGTGACCGTATAGGTTCGGTGAAGTGTAGACATGACCGGAACACTTTCCGATCAATGATCAGCATCGGAGCCGTGGACACCCATATTGACCCCTATACCCACACGAATAAATATTCGAGTGAACCTCCAGTTGCCGTGTGCTATTCCTGTTGCTTCGCGATATGTTACAATACCCGAGGTGAGATTTATCGGCATCCCTGTGGATCAACAACCTTGTCCACTATGCCAGTTACCTCGTTACCGGTATTGTTCTCTTTTATTGTTTCCGTGTTCCGGCATCCCTGTGATCAAATCACAAAGTGTCTGGCCAGACGATGATGGATACCGTAACACCGAGAGGGCCCGAGAATATCTCTCCACCGTCGGAGGAGCAAATCCCAATCTTGAGCTATCAAGTTACTTGACACACTTTTCCATGAACCCGTAAGCCGCCGTAATAGCCACCCATTTACGGATGACGTTTAACAAACCCCAAAGTTCATGAAGCAAGCATGAAGAAACTCGATACTCTCATGGTCTAAGGAATCATGCAAACGTTAACCATCTCTGTGTTATAAACCATTAACTAGTGACGAATGTATCTCATAGCATAACATCAATTCGGGTCGATTCAACACAAATGTTCTTCCAACATTGTGCCCTCAAAATTGCTGGCATAGCCATGCCCATGATCAGAAAAACAGGATCATCATGCAATACTTGAGCCAGTCTTAGAGGCTTGACTAGGAATATATTTTACCGTTTATTATCCCACACGTGCACATGAGTTTCCCTCCAAGCCTCGTTTTATTTGTAGACTCGAGAATCATTGCAGTTATAGCATGGAACATAAACATAATTATGAACAGGGAGAGATAATCAATAACATTTATTATTGCCTCTAGGGCATATCTCCTACACCCAGACCCCTTGGCGGCATTCACCGCCCCGCAGGAGCATGACTTCATCAGGGCCCGGTACACTTGGGACCCAGTAAATAAGGTTTTCGAAATGGACATGCCCACGAGGGAGTTCACGAGACTGCTAGTAATTATTATTTTACCACCTTATTTTAGCTTCTGATCAATTCGACTACACGTTTAGTCACATTTGTAAACGATCCACGTTCCTTTTGCACAAAGAGCACCACAGGATTGCGGCCGAAAGCAACTCGTCGTCTGAGTCGTCGGCGAGGCCCAAGTGGGACACCCCTTTCAACCGAGCCTTGAACATAATGAAAGGACTCCCGTTGGACAAGCGGCCGTCGTATGGACGTGTGCACGCCGTCGGAGACGGCGCCACGTGGAAGTACTACTACCATGAGGACGCCGAGGAGAGAAAGCAGAGATGGAAGTTAAACGAAAAGAACATCGACAAGAAGGTTGAGATTGCCGTCGATAAGAGAACAGCTGAGACCAAAGAAGCGATACGACCTGAGTTGGTGTGCAAGGCAGTCAAAGCAGCGGTAGCTGCCTGCAGAGAGGAACTTGTAGCTTCGATTGGTGCCTTGGTTCCAGCAATTGTCGAATGGACGAAGCAAAATCCAGATAAAGAGGCAGCGGACTTTCCCCTTCCCAGCTTCGTCAGGAGCAACTCGGTGAACGTAGCACCAGCACCAGCTCACGTAACCGCACCTGCTGTCGCACCTGCTCTCACACCTACTCCTGCACCTGCTCATAGCAGCCCGTCCTCCGTCTCTGGCGTGCTCGGCGGGGCTTCGTCTTTGGCTGAGCTCGACGCCCTCACAGTAACTACCTGTCACACAGGCCCTCTTCAACATATATATAATCTTCCGTTTCCGTTGCCTTTCGGATGTCTGACGTCGCAGACATATCTTCACAGGCCGACGAAACCCCGTGCACCATACTGTACACCATCAGCGGCAAGATGGTGGACATGGGAAAGGCAACGATAGTGAAGCCGAAGGATCGCTCGTTCCACAGCCAGCCGATGCCCCCTGGCATCTTCAAGGTTTTCGTGGCCAGTGTCAAAGCGGGCCATGAGAATTTGGCTCCTTCGGTACCACTAGGGGGAGATGATGACGAGACCCCGCCGCGGCTTGGCGATTGCAAGAGTTGGGTCCTGTTGTGGCTGAAGAATCTCCTTCGTTTGGAGGCGGCCGGGAGCACACCAACGACCAAGCCTCAGCAAAGTATGAACACCACCACCCCACCTACCCAATTAGCGGCGCCTGTCGTGCCGGGTGACAGCGGACGACGTGAGGAAGAGGCTCCATTAGTGGCTGATGACGTTGCCGCCGTCGAAGAAGCAATGGATGATGTCGTGGACAACAATGATGACGCTCTACGGTTTATCAATACCGGCGGCTATGATGACATGGGATTGATGGCTCAGCAGTATGACTCAGGCTTTGAGCGTGATGAGTTGATGCCTGAATTGCCGGAGTAGGAACGTCTTAAGGCTGATTGCAACAAGTCTCGCTTCATGCAATCCTCGCAGGACACGCCTCCAGATGCCGCCTCAACCCAGGTTCAACAACATGAGGTTGGTGCAATTCTGAGCCCGACAACACTAGGGGCGGTGGTCAGGGACGGTATGTTAGGCTCACTTTCGGCATCCAAGAAGCATAGGAAGAGACCGAGGAAAGGCCTTACTGGCGCCAAAGCTGCTTCTATCAGCCAGCCGCCTCCGCAGCCTCGGGTTGCAGACTGTATACCTATCAAAGGTGCGGCAAAATTCCATGTCCCCAGTGATCCGATCCTACCTAAGGCAGCGCTAGAGGGCATAGATGGCGATCAAAGGAGACTTCATGACGATGTGCTGTCGAGAGAGAAAAGCCTTCTCGTCTCGACAAATCCAGGATACCCGCTCTACGTGGTTAACATGCCGCAGCAAAGGTTGTACGTCCAGACATTCCCCGCGGATAAGTTCTTCCTTCGATTTGATTACCTCTTCGCCATGTTTCACATGCCAAAGCTGGATTTTACGTTCGTCCGCCTTTATGCCTTGTACATGAACTACATCATCAGGCGCGAGCAAATATCTTATATCTCAGTCGCGGACCCGTACTTTATGCACGAGGCCTTCTTGGCAGTCTGCGCAGAGCACCATGAATATGCGAGGAGCTACATCGCCGACTTCATGGTCGCCAATAAGGACAAGGAGACGATTCTCCTGCCTTATCATCCCATGTAAGTCATCCGCGGATATCCTCTGTGACACATACATACTTTCGTAAATTTCAATCATTCATTTGCATGCGTGGAGGCTAATTTGAGGTGTACTTATTTTGCGCAGCGAGGGGCGTGTCGTCCTCATCATTCTTAACCCCCGATTCTCCCACGCTCTTTACTTGGACTCGTCAATGAACATAAAGAAAAAGGACTACACACACATCAAGAGTGTTCTTGACAGTGCTATCTTAAGCTACGGCCAATGGGGTGGAGAGATCACGGTCTAGAGGACAAAGAACCGCGCGCCCTGCTTCGGCCATAAGACCGACTTCTGCGGCATCCAGCAACCGAATGGTAGTCGTAGTGATGGATTCTACGTCATCCACCACATGCTGGAGTACAAAAGGGATCGGCAGAATCTTCGCATGTCACCTAAATCCGGCGATGCCGATATTTTGTAATGGGCCAAGAAACTAGGAAATGTACCGGATCATCGACTCCGAGCTGAACTTGCCCAAGTCATCATGAAGGAGGTCGTCAAAAAACACAGGGATGTTCTACGAAGAAGGGCAAATGTCACGAGAAGACGTCCGAACACGCGTAGCCGCTCATCGTCTCGACCTGAAGCCTTTCACGTCGCTCGGGCCCTTCCTCCCTGATTTGGAATGATGGCACGACATGTTGGAGTGATTGACGATGACAATGTGTTCGTTTAGTCACTACTTTCTCTATGACGAAATTTTGAATTTATGCACGACAAAACTTTGTTATGTAATTAAACCGTCCTCCTCAACTATCGTAGATCACTCTAGTTAATTAGTTTGGGTACGATGAACTTTGTTATTTATGTTTACGATATGTTACTTCTATTTTTGCTAACTCTGTCTCTTTGTTTTGCTAAACTATATATTATGTTCCATATTATCGATGAATTCATCATCTGACGATGCAGGTATATAGATCATCGATGGCGAAGAAGTGCTACGCCGTGTACGTAGGGAAGGTTTCAGGAGTGTACGACGAATGACCTGAGTGTCAGGCCTAGGTGTAGCAGTTCCCGGGCAGCATCCAGAGAGGGTTCGATAGCAGAGCCGAAGCGGAAGATAGTTACTTGAGGTTCACGCTAGCGCGAGAGAGGGAAAGGAACCGGCACCTCAAGAACTACTACATTATCGCGCTCTTGCTCATAGTGATCGCTCTTCTCTTCTATATCATAGTTTAGATATAGATGATGAAACATGTGTATGTGATGACCATGCAGTTGCTTGTATTCGAGACATGTCACATAACTTGTATCGCTATATCGAGATGATGATGAGAGACATTATTTGTTTCGGATGATGTGATGATATGATGAGACTATCATGTGTATGACATGATGAGAATATTGTTTGTTCATGATATGATTAGACTACTGTATAAACCCGGTACAAAGACAGCGCAAATACGTAGCAAAAAAAAATTTATGCGTAACGTTAGCAGTAGCTCGGGTTGACAAGTAGCAGTAGCGCTGATATATTAGCAACGCGGGATATAGGCCAGCGCTACAGCTATATAGCAGTAGCGCTGCACAAACTAACGCTACTGCTAAGTAGGGATAGCAGTAGCGCTGGTCTAACCAACACTACTGCTACAAGTTAGCTGTAGCGCCGTAGGAGTAGCGCGCCCCCCGCGCTACTGGTAGGCAAAAACCCAGCGCTACTGCTAGGGTTTTCCCTAGTAGTGATTAGAAGTTCTTGTCTCTACCAACAAATTCTTAAACAATTTCTTCTATGATTCACATGGATGGAAATTAATACTATTCTCCATCCATATTTCGCATAGACAATCTTGTGTTTACATGAGATCTTTGTGGTGCATGATACATCCAGTTTTTTTTACAATAGTAATATATATGTGTTTCCAGATGTTTTAATGACTACTTTTTTCTTTGTTATAAGGACAAAAAAGACATGCATAAACATAATCTTTACCTAATAATAAAGCAAATTGGGTTTCTGGTCGTCCGTCATGGCATTTTTCAGAAAAGTTCCTCTATTTCAGAGAATTCAACCCGCGGTCTTATTTTAAGTAAAAACGAATCGTTTTTTCGTATTTTACACAAAAGCCCCTGTGTTTTCTTGAAATCAACCCGCAGTCCGGATTTAAGTCACACCCGAACCGTTATTTTACATTTTTCGAAAACCCCCCTGATCTTTTACGTAATTCATCCGCGGATCATATTTAAGTCAAACAAATGTTTTTCTAAATCATCCATATCTTTTAAACCGTAACTCCGATTTGAACATGTTATATATGAAATTTGATTATAAAAATATGTAGACTATGAATATGAGATTATTTTTACCTGTTAAGTATTTTTAAATATTATTTTGAAAGATATTTAAGTCAAACAAATGATTTTCTAAATTATCCGTATCTTTTAAATCGTAACTCCGATTTTAACATGTTATATATGAAATTTGATTAAAAAAATGTGTGAAATCTGAATATGATGTTAATTTTACCTATTAAATATTTTTTAAATATTGTTTTGAAAGCAAACTTATAATTTATAGCGCACGATCCGTTTTTCTTTCGTACCGGCGGCGAGGGTGAGAAGGAGGATAAGCGGCAACACAAATATGATGCCTCGCTAAAATAAAGGAGATGGACCTGTTGTGGTCTTGATTGATGGTTGTTGGGTTAAGAGCGTGTGTTATGTTTTCTCTCCCGTTGCAACGCACGGGCTCTTTTGCTAGTATATATGCATATACGTATTAGCAATCTGCAACTCCAAAGAATCATGTGAAACCATGTAATTCACGGATCGCATGCATATCAGGAAAAGCAGTATATCTATAAAAAAAATACATAATACTAATCGACGCTTCAGATGATTCTACACATATGCATCACGACACCACTAACTTGCACATGGCGACATTGGATGCAGCTGAACCTGGTTTGCTCCTCTACATCATAATTGGGTGAAGTGTGCTCATAAACAGGCATGTATATAGCAATTTTTCACATGACCGGATGCTTCATATCACGATAATTTATTGGGATTCGTCAGGCGTCCGACGGGCTAAAAATCAAGCAGCAGATTCAACAAATTTTAGGATAGGTTTTACTTGCATGTGGACTTGCTGGAGAACCAACGGTGAACTCAACGATATCGAACAGATAAATTGTTGTTCTTCCCATCCGTGTAGGTTCGCCAATGCGCAGTGTACCAATTATCACTGCGGCACGATCTACTTTAGGGTACCATCGGTACCCCTCATCGTACGCTGCCTCGACCACTATCATCGTTAGATTGTAGTCTGTTCAGAACTTTAAGCAATGGAGAATTGTTAAAGGATGGATTTGATAGTTGGCCTTTGTTAGATTAGAAACGTGGGTGTACTTTGAACTTGGCAGTGGATGTAGGGAGGGAGACACCGTGATCCTGACAAAGAAGAAGATCAATCGTCGCCTGGGGTTGCTCATTATCCCATGCGGCACCTGGCTTTGGTATCCTTGTGGTTCGCCGGTAGCCATACTGGTGGGAGAGCCACTTGATGGTGATGGGGATATCCTTCACTGAGAAACACTGCCGTCGGTAGCCATAGATAGGAGAGGAGTATTGAAGGAGAGAAGTCAGCGGTCATGTATAGGAGTTGAGGGATATGTTTTTCTTTTACTTCAAGGAGGAGATGTGTTTCCTTTTGCTTTTCACATGAATAGTTTCCCCGTTTTAGTCCGAAGAAGATTTTATTGATGAAGTTTCAAGGCTCATCAATCAAATCTTTTTTTTTGACTTACATTGCAAACAAAGTATCTAACTCATCCTAGATCCATGAAAAGAGCAAACCTGCGTCCTGAATATAGAGAAGACTAACCAATCTAGTTGTTTTGAATCTCGTATTCTCTCTAGGCCAAGAGAAATGCAGTCTTTTTTGGAAGTATGCAGACATCTATGATGGTGCTTCTTAGGGCCATAATGAGGACGAAGACGGGCATCGTGTCCGACAAACCAAATGTTGGGCTTGACTCTGGCGATGCATGGGTGTGGAAGAAACCTCTACCCTTTGGAGAAACACCCGCCATTGTTGTACCCTGAGACTACGGCCACTCGATCACTAAACAGAAGGGATTGAGGAGTGGAACCGACAGAGTTTGAGTTGCTCTGCATCGGCGAACCTCCTTCAGAGCATCGTCCATCGTGACTGGGCATGGAAACTAAGAAGATTGAATGAATCTCCCGTCGAATATGAATTTACAAATTAAATTCCTTAAAAAAATTGTAGTGCTCTCTTATCCGATCAAACCTCTACCACTTTCTATGCGTCCATTCTTTGTTTCTACATGCACATAAAAGATCCCAACGTTGCATTATCTGGTTGGTGAATTAATACTGTTTTCCATTACTGAAGGACGCCCTTACATATTTTTTGTTTGAAACCACATTTCAATGGCCGTACATGCTGCCCTTAATTTTTTTTTGTATGGGCACTCATATTCTTTTTGTACACATGCCTTTATGCATGGACACGTTTCTCTCTAAACGTAATACATGCAGGGGTAGTACTGTTTGTTATCACGTCGGACATTTTTTTATAAAAACTAATCACGCTGGTGTTCAAAAAAAAAAAAACTAATCACGCTGGACTTAAATCACGTTTGTCGTGTGACTTGTAGCATAGATGGACTCTCGAACATGCGTTTTAACTTACCATGTTGGACTAAAATCACGTATGACTTGTAGCTTTTTTTTTTTTTTTTTTTTTTTTGCGGAATGACAAATCGTACCATACATGGACTCCCTTTCTTTAGCGTGCAGACAAGCTAACGCACTCATTATGGACTTGCTCTTTTTTTAACTTATCACGTTGGACTTAAATCACATATTACGTTTAGCATATCTGCTGAGCGAAAAGAAATCTTCACTTACCAACGTGATTTTTTTGAAGGATACGATGGATGCTTTCTTTGTTTTACTTCACTGGAGAAGATTTTATTAATGGAGTTTGAAGGGTAATCAAACGGATCTGCTCTGTTATTTTTTCCTTTTCATCGCTAGATTTTTTATGGAAGGATGCTATCTTTTTTTAAGGCAACGATGGATGCATTCTTTTTCTTTGCTTCACCAAAGTTGAACGTGTCACGAGACCTTTTTTGGACCATTCCTGTTACGTATGTTTTATTTTCATCTCTGGCGTTAATTATTTAATCCAACGGTGTAATTAATTTTAATGGTGTGGATTAATGAGAAGGCTTTAAAGGTGCCTCCAATTAGTAAATATAAGATATAAGATTTTTGGCCTCGTGAAGGAGAAAGTATCGTTCAAGCTTGGGGGAGGCTTAAATATATGATGCACACATGCCTCAATCATGAGCTCACAAGAGAGATGATTATACAAAACTTTTATGTTCGGCTTTCTCATAATGATCGATCAATGCTTAATACTTCTTCTGCTGGTTCCTTCATGAATAGAACTATTGATTTCAAATGGGATATTCTTGAAAAAATTAAACGCAACTCTGAAAATTTGGAAATCGACAAAGGTAATGAGGCAGGTATAAATTTTAAATTTGATTGTGTTAAGTCTTTTAAAGAAACGGATGATTTTCATAAGCTTAGCACAAAATATGGACTTGACCCTGAGATAGTAGCTACTTTCTGTGAATCATTTGCTACTCATGTTGATCTCCCTAAGAAGAAGTGATTTAAATTTCATCCACCTATTCAAGAAATTCATGAAGAACCAACTATTGTTGAAACTAAAACAATTGCTTATACCGATAATCTAGTCATGCCTGCCACTTATATTGTGAAACCTTCTTTCCCTGTTAGAATTAAGGAGCATGCTAAAGCTTCAACTGTGCTTCATAAAAGCAATATTAAGGCACCTAAACCCTCTGATCAAATTAAAGTGGAACCTAAAATTGCAATGGTTAAAGATCTCTTGGTTGATAATATTGATGGGCATGTTATTTATTTCTGTAAGGAAGCTACTAGAATTGCTAAACAGGTTAGTAATGAACAAGATAAACTAGATAAAAGTAAACATGTAGTCGGTTTGCGTGTTGTTTCTGTTAAGATTGGATATTATTGCTATCATGGTTTATGTGATATGGGTGCTATTATAAGTGCTATTCCATTTTATCTATATCAAGAAGTTATGCATGATATTACACCAGCTGAGATAGAAGATATTGATGTCACTATTAAGCTTGCAAACAGAGATGCTATTTCACTGCTTGGGATTGTTAGAGATGTTGAAGTCTTGTGTGGTAAGATCAAATACCCTACTAATTTCCTAGTACTTGGATCACCACAAGATGATGTTTGATCCATTATATTTGGTAGACCTTTCTTGAACACTGTTAATAATGAAATTGATTGTGTTAAAGAAAAAGTTAAGGTTACGTTTGGTGATATATCTCATGAGTTCATTTTCTCCAAGTTTAATAGACAGCCTCATGTTAAAGAATTGCCTAGTAAGGATGATATCATTGGTCTTGCATCTATTGCTGTGCCTCCTACTGACCCATTAGAACGATATTTGCTAGACCATGAAAATGATATGCATATGAATGAAAGAAATGAAATAGATGAAATATTCTTTAAACAAGCACCTATTCTTAAGCATAATTTGCCTGTTGAAACATTGGGAGACCCTCTTCCACATAAGACTGATCCTGTGTTTGAATTAAAGAAATTGCCTGAGACATTGAAATATGCTTATCTAGATGAAAACAAGATATATCCTGTCATTATCAATGCTAACCTTTCAGTGCACGAAGAAAAGAGATTACTCAAAACCTTAAGGAAGAACCATGCTGCAATTGGATATACTCTGGATGACCTTAAGGGCATTAGTCCCACCTTATGTCAGCACAAGATTAATATGGAACCAGATGCCAAACCAGTTGTTGATCATCAACGCCGCTTGAATCCCAAGATTAAGGATGTGCTAAGAACTGAAATACTAAAGCTTCTGGAGGCAGGTATAATTTATCCTATAGCTGATAGGAGATGGGTAAGTCCTGTTCATTGTGTTCCTAAAAAAGGTGGCATCACTGTTGTGCCTAACAATAAAAATGAACTTATTCCACAAAGAATTGTAACCGGCTATTGGATGGTAATTGATTTTATAAAACTCAATAAAGCAACTAGGAAAGATCATTACCCTTTGCCTTTTATTGATGAAATGTTAGAAAGATTGTCCAAACACACACACTTTTGCTTTCTAGATGGCTATTCTGTTTTTTCTCAAATACCTGTATCACAAGAAGATCAAGAGAAAACTACTTTTACCTGTCCCTGTGGAACTTATACTTATAGACGCATGCCTTTTGGTTTATGTAATGCACCTTCTACCTTTCAAAGATGTATGATTGCTATATTCTCTGATTTCTGTGAGAAAATTGTTGAGGTATTCATGGATGATTTTTTCGTTTATGGAACTTCTTTTGATGATTGCTTGAGAAATCTTGACAAAGTTTTGCAGAGATGTGAAGAGATCAACCTTGTCTTGAATTGGGAGAAGTGTCACTTCATGGTGAACGAAGGTATAGTCCTTGGTCATAATTTTTTTGAAAGAGGTATTGAAATAGATAAGGGTAAAGTTGATGCAAGAGAGAAAATGCCATGTCCTAAAGATATTAAAGGTACTATTGAGAAAGAATTTTTAGCAGTTGTGTTTGCATGTGATAAGTTCAGACCATATATTGTTGATTCTAAAGTTACGATTCACACAGATCATGCTGCTATTAAATATCTTATGGAAAAGAAAGGTGCTAAGCCTAGATTTATTAGGTGGGTTCTTTTATTACAAGAGTTTGCTTTACATATTGTTGATAGAATGGGAGCTGAAAATCGTGTAGCAGATAATTTTTCTAGAATGGAAAATGTCCTTGATGACCCACTGCCTATTGATGATAGTTTTGCTGATGAGAAATTAGCTGTTTTAAATGCTTCTGCTTCTCGTGATAATCCTTGGTATGCAGATTATGCTAATTTCATTGTTTCTAAATACATACCAACTAGCTACACTTACCAACAAAAGAAAAAGTTCTTCTTTGATTTGAAACATTACTTTTGTGATGACCCACATTTATATAAAGAAGGAGTAGATGGTATTATTATACGTTGTGTACCTGAGCATGAGCAGGAATAGATCATAAGGAAGTGTCACTCTGAGCCATACGGAGGACACCACGCCGGAGATAGAACTGCACACAAGGTATTACAATCTGGTTTTTATTGGCCTACTCTCTTCAAAGATGCACGTAAGTTTGTCCTTTCTTGTGATGAATGTCAAAGAATTGGTAATACTGGTAGAGGTCAAGAAATGCTTATGAATTATTCACTTGTTATTGAACCGTTGATGTCTGGGGCTTTGGTTATATGGGACCTTTTCCTTCCTCTAATGGGTACACTCATATTTTAGTTGCTATTGATTACGTTACTAAGTGGGTAGAAGTTATTCCAACTAGTAGTGCTGATCATAACACCTCTGTTAAAATGTTTAAAGAAGTTATATTCCCAAGGTTTGGAGTCCCTAGATATTTAATGACTGATGGTGGTTCACATTTCATTCATGGTGCATTCCGTAAAATCTTAGCTAAATATGATGCGAGTCATAGAATTGCATCACCATATCATCCTCAGTCTAGTGGGCAAGTTGAATCGAGTAATAGAGAAATAAAGTTAATTTTGCAAAAGACTGTTAACAAATCTAGAAAGAATTGGTCTAAGAAACTTGATGATGCACTGTGGGCATACAGAACTACTTATAAAAATTCTATGGGTATGTCCCCGTACAAAATGGTTTATGGAAAAGCATGTCATTTACCTACTGAATTGGAATATAAAGCTTATTGGGCTATTAAAGAACTTAACTATGATTTTAAGCTCGCCGGAGAAAAGAGATTATTTGATATTAGTTCTCTGGATGAATGGAGAACCCAGGCATACGAAACTGCTAAGTTATTTAAAGAGAAGGTTAAAAAATGGCATGATAAAAGGATCCAGAAACGAGAATTTAACGTAGGTAATAAGGTTCTATTGTACAATTCTCATTTTAGATTTTTTGCAGTCAAGCTTTTCTCCAAATGGGAAGGTCCATATGTCATCGAAGAAGTATATTGTTCCGGAGCCATCAAGATTACTAACGCCGAGGGGACTATTCCAAAGGTCGTTAATGGGCAAAGAATTAAACACTATATTGCAGGTACCCCCATTAACGTTGAAACTAATATTATTCAAATAATTACACCAGAGGAACACCTAGTAGAGGTCTTTCAGAACACTCGAGAATCCTTAAAAAGGAATAGGTATGTGATACGGTAAGTAAACCGACTCCAAAATTTCCATAAAAATACTTTTTGCCCATTTTGGAATTTATAAAAAAATTAGGGAAACAAGAAACAGCCAGGAAAGTGCATGAGGGGGCGACAAGCTCTGGTGGCGCGCCCCCTGGGGCGTGCCATGTGAGCTTGTGGGGCCCTCGTGAACTTTCTGGACTCAGTATTCCTCCCGAAGACTTGTCCTACAAGAGAAAAATTCATTATATATATGTTTCAATGTTTTGACCACCGTAGCGCAAGTTTCTCCTCTGTTCTTGTTTCGGGCTGCTTTTCTGTCAGGTTTCCAAGCACCGGGATTCACATCTTCTTCATCCTCCAACAATGTGGGAGACGATGCTTGGTTACTTCAGGTGGAGCTAGAAAGAGAACAGACGGAAGAGGTGATCATGGGAGAAGGATCGGAGGGATTCAATGGAGGTCCACCCTCCGGCTTCGGAGAGGGGCACCTTAGCAGGCATCTCCATTACTTCCAACCTTGGGGGAGGTGCCCCGGTATCGTATCACCATCACTTTTATCATTATCTATCTTAGTTCGATACTTTGTTAATTCATGATTTAGAAGAATAAAAGTATTAGTATGAAGTAGTTTTGAGTGCTTGTTTCATGATCTATCTATCTATGTAATCGTGTGAGATATATATAATAAAGAGTAGTTCAAGTTTTGTTTCTTTACTTTCATGTTTCAATCTAAGCAATAAAAAAAAGGTTATAAACTATCCTATGGGGAGTGATGACTTCAACATAGCATTAGTCATTGATGCAATTCATGCAAGAATAATAAAGGATGAGAGGTCTCACATATAGATATACTATCTTGGACACCTTTTATGATGGTGAGCCCCCATTAAATATTTTTAGTTTGATCAAATAGTTGATGTTGGACAAGGAAGATAACGTAATGAGTTAGGTTTTCCTATATTCACATAGAACTTATATTGTCATGGATCCTCTAACATGTGGTGCTTGCTAATAAGCTTTTGCGAGCCAAAAATTCGTACTAAGTAGAGATACTACTTGTGCATCCAAAGATCCTTTAAACCCAGTTTCTTGTCATAAGAGTCCACCATATCTACCTATGTATTGAATAAGATCCTTCAAGTAAGTTGTCATCGGTGCAAAGCAATAAAAATTGCTGCTAAATATGTATGATCTTTTATTGTAAGGGAAAGTAAACTTTGTACGATCTTGTGATGGCAAATAAATAAAAGCGACGGACTGAATAATAAATATTGCTATCACGAGGGGCAATATAAAATGAGGTTCCTTTACATTAAGAGATTGAACATCCAAATAAGAAAAAGCACATGACAGCCTCTTCTTCCCTCTGCGAAGGGCCTATCTTGTACTTTTCAGTTATTATTACTATGCAAGAGTCAAATATTCATCTTTATTCCACTCTTAATTATTCTCCACCTGGCAAGCATCATGTGGTAGGGAACGATTCAGGCACATATATCCAGTTGGATGTAAGTAATCATGAGTTATTATTGTTGATATTATCCACGAGATAAATAAGTTGGGAGGTGAGATGATAAACCCCCATCTTCCTATGTGTCTGACTGAAACGTTTGCTCCAAAAATATGCTTTGAGTGTTAGCAATCATGAAAGGTTATATGATAGTTGAGTATGTGAAACTTGCTTCATAAAAGCTCTTACATAGACTCTTCCTGGAAATATGATGTATTGTAATTGTTTCAATGACTGAGAACACAGTTTGCTAGTTTTAAGAAAGTTTATGCTTTATACTCCGTCATGTGAATGAATTGTCACTTGATCATGAGAAGTTTATAATAATTAGTTGTTGTTATAATAAGGATCATGTTGCTTCTATGCCCATATTTTGTTTTATCGACACCTCTCTCTCTAAACATATGGTCATGATTATCGAGTTCGATTTTCGCTTGAGGACAAGCAAGGTCTAAGCTTGGGGGAGTTGATACGTCCATTTTGCATCATGTTTTCCTACTGTTATTTATAGTATTTTTTATCATTATTTCACTTTATGATGCAATTCCAATGCCTTTTCTCTCTTATTATGCAAGATCTACATGAAGAGGGGGATTGTCGGTAGCTGGAATTCTGGAGCTGAAAAGACATACAGCAGAGATAGGTATTCTCTAAAGCTCCAAATGACATGAAAATTTACAGAGATTTATTTTGGAATTAATAAAAAATACTGGAAGAAGAATCACTAGGAGGGGCCCCACCAAGGAGCCACAAGCTCATGTGGCGTGCCCCCCCCCGAGGCGCGCCATGTGAGCTTGTGGGCCCCCCCAGTAGTCCTCCGTGGCCCATCTTCTCCTATATGAAGCCATTTGCCCTAGAAAAAAATCATAAGAAGACTTTTGGGACGAAGCGCCGCCGTCTCGAGGCGGAACCTGGGTAGGAACACTTTTGCTCTCCGGCGGAGCGATTCCGCTGGGGATACTTCCCTCCGGGTGGGGGAAATCAAAGCCATCGACATCACCAACGATCGTCTCATCGTTGGAGGACCAATCTTCATCAACATCTTCACCAGCACCATCTCATCTCAAACCCTAGTTCATCTGTTGTATTCAATCTTTGTCTCAAAACCTTAGATTGGTACCTGTGGGTTGCTAGTAGTGTTGATTACACCTTGTAGTTGATGCTAGTTAGTTTACTTGGTGGAAGATTATATGTTCAGATCCTTCATCACACTTTATACTCCTCTGATCTTGAACATGAATATGATTTGTGAGTAGTTGCGTTTGTTCTTGAGGACATGGGAGAAGTCTTGTTATAAGTAGTTATGTGAAGTTGGTATTCCTTCAATATTTTGATGATATGTATGTTGTTCTTCCTCTAGTGGTGTCATGTGAACGTCGACTACATGACACTTCACCATGTTTGGGCCTAGGGGAAGGCACTGGGGAGTAGTAAGTAGATGATGGGTTTCGAGAGTGACAGAAGCTTAAACCCTAGTTTATGCGCTATTCCGTAAGGGGCTGATTTGAATCGATATGTTTCATGCTATGGTTAGATTTATCTTAGTTTTTCTTTCATAGTTGCGGATGCTTGCGAGAGGGGGTAATCATAAGTGGGTTGTTCGTTCAAGTAAGAACAACACCCTGGCACTGGTCCACCCACATATCAAATTATCAAAGTAGTGGACGCGAATCAACTAAACATGATGAACGTGACAAGACGAGAATTCCCATGTGTCCTTGAGAAAGCTTTGCTCACTATAAGAAGTACTTTTGGCTTGTCCTTTACTACAAAAAGGATTGGGCCACCTTGCTGAACCTTTGTTACTATTGCTACTAGTTACCTGTTATGAATTATCTTGCTATCAAACTATCTGTTACTGCTACTTACAGCACTTGCAAAGAATACCTTGCAGAAAACCGCTTATCATTTCCTTCTACTCGTTGTTGGGTTCGACACTCTTACTTATCGAAAGAACTATGATTGATCCCCTATACTTGAGGGTCATCAGTGTGGTCAGCTTGCAGTATGCTGATGACACCATTATTTTCTTGGATGATTCCTTAGAACATGCTAGAAATCTAAAGTGGATTTTGGCTTGCTTTGAAAAACTTTCTGGTTTGAAAATTAACTTTCATAAAAGTGAGTTGCATACCATTCATGTTGATGAGGAGATATCAAGAGAGTTTACCCAAATCTTTTGCTGTCATATAGGGGATTTTCCCTTTAAATATCTAGGTGTGCCTCTGCACTTAAAAAAGTTCAGGAGAGAGGACATCCAGCCTATCATTGATAGGATTATTAAGAACATCTCTGGTTGGTTGGGGTGGTGTTTATCATATAGAGGCAAGCTCGTTTTGCTTACTACTTGTATTGCTAGCATCCCTACTTACCTTATGTCTACCCAAATGGGCCATTGAGGCTATTACATCTCAAATGTCACACTTTTTCTAGGGTAATGTTGGGTATGAACACAAGTATCACTTGGCTAATTGGGGGCTTATTTCCATGAAGAAAGATTTTGGGGGCATGGAGGTGCCTATTCTTAGAGACTTTAATATGGCTATGCTTGCTTCCTGGGGTAAAAGATTCTCTGATGAGAGTGATGGGTAACGAAGCATGAAAATCAAAAAAATTCCTACGGACACCCAAGATCTATCTAGGAGAAGCATAGAAACGAGAGAGGAGAGTGTGTCTACGTACCCTCGTAGACCGAAAGCGGAAGCGTATATAACGCGGTTGATGTAGTCGTACTCTTCGCGATCCAATCACGATCCAACCGATCTAGTGCCGAACGGACGGCACCTCCGAGTTTAGCACACGTGCGGCTCGATGAAGTCTCCTCCTCCTTGATCCTGCAAGAGAAGGTGGAGAAGTAGATGGGATCACAACCAGCACGACGGCGTGGTGGTGATGGTGCTGGTGGAGCACTGACAGTGCTTCGCTAAGCGTTGTCGGGACGAGGCGGTGGTGTAACGGGAGAGAGAGGGGCGCACAGGGGCTGGTGTGTCGTTTGGGGCACCCCCTCCTCTAGATATATAGGTGGAGGGGCGTGGGGAACAGCACCTCCAAGCCCTAGGGCGCAGCCAAGGGGGAGAGGACTTGGACTCCAAGTCCAATCCTATTCCTACTAGGACTCCCCTTTTTTCCCCTTCCCTAGTCACATGGGCTTTTGAGGACTTGGTGCGCCTAGCCCAATAAGGCCAGGGCACCTCCCCTCAGCCCATGCCAGCCCTTGGGACGTGGTGGACCCACTTGTGGACTTCCGGACCCCTTCGGAATCCTCCGGAACCTTCTGGAAGCTTCCCGGTACAATACCGAAAAAACTGCACCTATTTCCGGAACCCAAAATATGACTTCCCATATATAAATATTTACCTCTCGACAATTCCAAGACTCCTCGTGACGTCCGGGATCTCATCTGGGACTCCGAACAACATTCGGTTACCAATCATCAAATATCCCAATACTACTCTAGCGTCAACGAACGTTAAGCGTGCGACCCTGCGGGTTCGGGAATCATGTAGTCATGACCGAGACACCTCTCCGGTCAATAACCAATAGCGGGACCTGGATGCCCATATTGATTCCTATATATTCCACGAAGATCTTTTATTGGTTGAACCACGATGTCAAATATTCGGTTAATCCCGTATGCAATTCCCTTTGTCCGGCGATATGTTACTTGCCCGAGATTCGATAGTCGGTATCTCCATACCTAGTTCAATCTCATTACCGGCAAGTCTCTTTACTCATTCCATAATACTAGATCCCGTGACTAACACATTAGCCACATTGCTTGCAAGCTCTTTACGACGTTGTATTACCGAGAGGGCCCTGAGATATCTCTCCGTCATACGGAGTGACAAATCCCAGTCTCGATTCGTGCCAACCCAACAAACACCTTTGGAGATACCTGTAGAGCACCTTTATGATCACCCAGTTACGAAGTGACGTTTGGATACACACTAAGTATTCCTCTGGTGTCAGGGAGTTGCACGATCTCATGGTCTAAGGAACAGATACTTGACATGAAGAAAGCTGTAGCAAATAAACTAAACAATCTGGTGCTAAGCTTACGGTTGGGTCTTGTCCATCACATCATTCTCCTAATGATGTGATCCCGTTATCAAATTACAACTCTTGTCTATGGTTAGGAAACCTTAACCATCTTTGATCAACAAGCTAGTCTAGTAGAGGCTCACTAGGGACACGGTATTTGTTTATGTATCCACACATGTATTTAAGTTTTCGGTCAATACAATTCTAGCATGAATAATAAACCTTTATCATGAACAAGGAAATATCATAAGAACCAATTTATTATTGCCTCTAGGGCATATTTCCAACAGTCTCCCACTTACACTAGAGTCAATAATCTAGTTTACATTGTAATGAAACTAACACACATGGAGTTCTGGTGCTAATCATATTTTGCTCATGGGAGAGGATTTTAGTCAACGGGTCTGCAACATTCAGATCCGTATGTACTTTGCAAATATCAATGTCCCCTTCCTTGATCCAATCATGGATGAAGTTGAAAAAGGGCGTTAAATATGCGCTTCACATGTAAATCCGGCCTCAACGCTCGGTTTGGAACTACTCCAAATGACTGCTCCACTTTACGTATCCGGTTCGAGACTCAGGGTCATCCAGATCGGTGTCAAAGCTTGCATCGACGTAAACCTTTACGACAAACTCTTTGTTACCTCCATAAACAAGAAACATTTCCTTAAGTAACTTGTGGATAATTTTTTACCACTGTCCAGTGATCTACTCCTGGATCACTCTAGTACCCCCTTGCCAGACTCACGGCAAGGCACACAACAGGTATGGTACTGGTATGGCATACATTATAGAGCCCATGGCTGAGGCATAGGGGACGACCTTCGCCTTTTCTCTTTCTTCTGCCACGGTCGAGCTTTGAGTCTCACTCAACTTCACACCTTGCAACACAGGCAAGAACTTCTTCTTTGACTGGTCCATTTTGAACTCCTTCAAAACTTTGTAAGGTATGTGCTCTGTGAAAGTTTTATCAGGCGTCTTGATCTATCTCCATAGATCTTGATGCCCAATACGTAAGCTGTCTTACCCAGGTCTTCCTTTGAAAAACTCCTTTCAAACAACCCTTTTAAGCTTTCCACAAATTCTACATCATTTCCAATCAACAATATGTCATCCACATATACTATCAGAAATGTTACAGAGCTCGCACTCACTTTCTTGTAAATACAAGCTACTCCGTAAGTTTGTATAAAACCAAAAGCTTTGATCACCTCATCAAAGCGAATATTCCAACTCCGAGATGCTTGCACCAGTCCATAGATGGATCGCTGGAGCTTGCATACTTTGTCAGCATCCTTAGGATCGACAAAACCTGGTTGCATCATATACAACTCTTCCTTAAGAAACCTGTTAAGGAATGCTGTTTTGACATCCATCTGCCAGATTTGATAAAATGCGGCAATCGCAAACATAATTCTAACAAACTTAAGAATCGCTACGGGTGAGAATATCTCATCGTACTCAACCCCTTGAACTTGTCGGAAACCTTTTGCGAAAAGTCGAGCTTTATAGACGGTGATATTACCATCAGTGTCTGTCTTCTTCTTAAAGATCCATTTATTCTCAATGGCTTGCCCAGGCAAGTCCACCAAAGTCCATACTTTGTTCTCATACATGGATCCTATCTCGGATTTCATGGCCTCAAGCCATTTGTCGGAATCTGGGCTCATCGTAGCTTCTTCATAGTTCGTAGGTTCACCGTTGTCTAACAACATGACTTCCAGGACAAGATTACCATACCATTCTGGTGCGGAACGTACCCTGGTCGACCTACGAAGTTTAGTAGTAACTTGATCTGAAGTTTCATGATCATCATCATTAGTTTCCTCTTCGGTTGTTGTAGACATCACGGGAACTATTTTCTGTGATGTGCTACTTTCCAATTCGAGAGAAGGTACGATTACCTCATCAAGTTCTACTTTCCTCCCACTCACTTCTTTCGAGAGAAACTCCTTCTCTAGAAAGGACCCATTCTTGGCAACAAAGATCTTGCCCTCCGATCTGTGGTAGAAGGTATACCCAATGGTCTCTTTAGGGTATCCTATGAAGACGCACTTCTCCGCTTTGGGTTCGAGCTTATCAGGCTGAAGCCTCTTGACATAAGCGTCACATCCCCAAACTTTAAGAAACGACAACTTAGGTTTCTTGCCAAACCACAACTCATACGGTCTCGTCTCAACAGATTTAGACGGTGCCCTATTTAAAGTGAATGCGGCTGTCTCTAATGCATAACCCCAAAACGATAGTGGCAAATCGATAAGAGACATCATAGAACGCACCATATCCAATAGAGTTTGATTATGATGTTCATACACACCATTATGCTGTGGTGTTCCAGGTGGCGTGAGCTGTGAAACAATTCCACATTGTCTTAAATGCATACCAAACTCGTAACTCAAATATTGACCTCCACGATCAGATCGTAGAAATTCAATTTTCTTATTACGATGATTCTCCACTTCACTCTGAAATTCCTTGAACTTTTCAAATGTTTCAGACTTGTGTTTCATTAAGTAAATATACCCATATCTACTCAAATCATCTATGAAGGTAAGAAAATAACGATATCCACCGCGTGCTTCAACACTCATTGGACATCATACATCAGTATGTATTATTTCCAATAAGTCACTAGCTCGTTCCATTGTTCCGGAGAACGGAGTTGTAGTCATCTTGCCCATGAGGCATGGTTCACATGTCTCAAAATGATTCATAATCAAGAGATTCCAAAAGTCTATCGGCATGGAGTTTCTTCATGCGCTTTACACCAATATGACCTAAGCAGCAGTGCCACAATCATGTGGTACTATCATCATTAACTTTGCATCTTTTGGCATTAATATTATGAACATGTGTATCACTACAATCGAGATTCAGTAAACCATTCACATTGGGTGCATGATCACGAAAGACATTACTCATATAAACAGAATAGCCATTATTCTCTCACTTAAATGAATAACCATCTTGCAATAAACAATACCCAGATATAATGTTTTATGCTCAACGCAAGCACTAAATAACCATTATTTAGGTTCAATACTAATCCCGAAGGTATTACGAGCGTGCCGATGGTGATCATATCAATGTTGGAGACACTTCCAACACCCATCATTACCTCGCCCTCAACTAGTTTCCATTACTCCGTAGCTCCTGCTTCGAGTTACTAATATTAGCAACTGAATCGGTATCAAAATACCTAGACGCTACTACAAGCACTAGTGAGGTACACATCAATAACATGTATATCAAATATACCTACGTTGACGTTGCCATCCTTCTTATCTGCCAAGTACTTGGGGCAGTTACGCTTCGAGTGACCATTCCCCTTGCAGTAGAAGCACTCAGTCTCAGGTTTGGGTCCAGCCTTGGGTTTCTTCACGGGAGCAGCAACTGCTTTACCATTCTTCTTGAAGTTCCCTTTCTTTCCCTTGCCTTTCTTGAAACTAGTGGTCTTTTTAACCATCAACACTTGATGCTCCTTCTTGATTTCAACCTCCGCGGCCTTAAGTATTGCAAAGAGCTCAGGAAGTGTTTTCTCCATCCCTTGCATATTATAGTTCATCACAAAGCCTTTACAGCTTGGTGGCAGTGATTGGAGAATTATTTCAATAACCGAGTCATCTAGAAGATTAACTCCCAACTGAGTCAAGCGGTTGTGCAACCCAGACATTCTGAGTGTATGCTCACTAACAGAACTGTTCTCCTCCATTTTACAGCTAAAGAACTTGTCGGAGATGTCATACCTCTCGACCCGGGCAGGAGCTTGAAATACCAATTTCAGCTCCTGGAACATCTCATATGCTCCGTGGTGCTCAAAATGTCTTTGGATCCCCAGTTCTAAGTCGTAAAGCATGGCGCACTGAACTATCGAGTAGTCATCAGAACGTGCCTGCCAGATGTTCACAACATCCACAGACGACGCTGGAGGGGTGCGTCACCTAGCGGTGCATCAAGGACATAAGCCTTCTGTGCAGTAGTGAGGACAATCCTCAGACTACGGACCTAGTCTGCATAATTTCTTATAATATCTTTGAACTTAGTCTTTCTCTAGGAACGTATTAAAAACAGGGAGCTACAGCGCGAGCTATTGATCTACAACACAAATTTTGCAAAGAAAATTAAGACTAAGTTCATGATAATTTAGTTTAGTTAATCAAATTACTAATGAACTCGCACTTAAATCAACATCCCTCAAGTTGTCTAAGTGACACATGATCCAAATCAACTAACCCATGTCCGATCATCACGTGAGATGGAGTAGTCATCAATGGTGAACATCTCCATGTTGATCATATCTACTATATGACTCATGTTTGACCTTTCGGTCTCTTGTGTTCCGAGGCCATGTATGTACATGCTAGGCTCGTCAAGTTTAACCCAAGTATTCTGCATGTGTAAAACTGGCTTACACCCGTTGTATGCGAACGTAGAGTCTATCACACCCGATCATCACGAGGTTCTTCGAAACGACGAACTTTTGCAATGGTGCATACTTAGGGAGAACACAATTTCTTTGAAATTAAGTGAAGGGATCATCTTATAATGCTACCGTCGTCCTAAGCAAAATAAGATGCATAAAAAGGATAAACATCACATGCAATCAATATGTGACATGATATGGCCATTATCATCGCGCGCCTTTGATCTCCATCTCCAAAGCACCGGCATGATCTCCATCGTCACCGGCATGACACCATGATCTCCATCATCATGATCTCCATCATCGTGTCATCACGTGGTCATCTCGCCAACTATTGCTTCTACAACTATTGCTAACGCATAGCGATAAAGTAAAGCAATTATATGGCGTTTAACAGTTGACTCGCAGGTCACACAATAAATTAAAGACAACCCTATGGTTCCTGCCGGTTGCCGTACTCATCAACATGCAAGTCGTGAACCTATTACAAAACATGATCATCTCATCCATCAACATATATCACATCACATTTTGGCCATACCACATCACAACATGCCCTGCAAAAACAAGTTAGACGTCCTCTACTTTGTTGTTGCAAATTTTACGTGCTTGCTATGGGAAACTAGCAAGAACCGTTCTTACCTACACAAATCCACAACGGTGATAATGAAGTTGCCTTTTAACCTTCTATAAGGACCGCCTTCATCAAATTAGATTCAACTAAAGTAGGAGAGACAGACACCCGCTAGCCACCTTCTGCAAAATAAGTTGCATGTTAGTCGGTGGAACCGGTCTCATGTGCGAGGACATGTAAGGTTTGTCTGAGCCGCTTCATCCCGCAATACCACCAAATCCAAATAAGACAAGAGAGGTAAGCAATTTGAGCATCAACGCCCACAACTTTTGTGTTCTACTCGTGCATACACATCTACGCATAGACCTAGCTCATGATGCCACTGATGGGTAACGAAGCATGAAAATCAAAAAAATTCCAACGAACACCCAAGATCTATCCAGGAGAAGCATAGCAACGAGAGAGGAGAGTGTGTCTATGTACCCTCGTAGACCAAAAGCAGAAGCGTATATAACGCGGTTGATGTAGTCGTACACTTCGCGATCCGATCACGATCCAACCGATCTAGTGCCAAACGGACGGCACCTCCGAGTTTAGCACACATGCGGCTCGATGACGTCTCCTCCTCCTTGATCTAGCAAGAGAAGGCGGAGAAGTATATGGAATCACAACCAGCACGACGGCGTGGTGGTGATGGTGGTGGTGGAGCACCGACAGCACTTCGCTAAGCGTTGTCGGGACGAGGCGGTGGTGTAACTGGAGAGAGAGAGGGGCGCCCAGGGGCTGGTGTGTCGTTTGGGGCGCCCCCTCCTCTATATATATAGGTGGAGGGGCGTGGGGAACAGCCCCTCCAAGCCCTAGGGCGCAGCCAAGGCGGAGAGGACTTGGACTCCAAGTCCAATCCTACTCCCTACTAGGACTCCCCTTTTTTTCCCTTCCCTAGTCACATGGGCTTTTGAGGACTTGGTGCGCCTAGCCCAATAAGGCCAGGGCACCTCCCCTCAGCCCATGACAGCCCTTGGGACGTGGTGGACCCACTTGTGAACTTCCGGACCCCTTCGGAATCCTCTAGAACCTTCTGGAAGCTTCCCTGTACAATACCGATAAAACTGCACCTTTTTCCGGAACCCAAAATATGACTTCCCATATATAAATCTTTACCTCTCGACCATTCCGAGACTCCTCGTGACGTCCGGGATCTCATCTGGGACTCTGAACAACATTCGGTTACCAATCATCAAATATCCCAATACTACTCTAGCGTCAACGAACGTTAAGCGTCCGACCCTGCGGGTTCGGGAATCATGTAGTCATGACCGAAACACCTCTCTGGTCAATAACCAATAGCGGTACCTGGATGCCTATATTGATTCCTACATATTCCACGAAGATCTTTTATCGGTTGAACCACGATGTCAAGGATTCGGTTAATCCCGTATGCAATTCCCTTTGTCCGGCGATATGTTACTTGCCCGAGATTCGATCGTCGGTATCTCCATACGTAGTTCAATCTCGTTACCGGCAAGTTACTTTACTCATTCCGTAATACAAGATCCCGTGACTAACCCATTAGCCACATTGCTTGCAAGCTCTTTACGATGTTGTATTACCGAGAGGGCCCTGAGATATCTCTCCGTCATACGGAGTGACAAATCCCAGTCTTGATTCGTGCCAACCTAATAAACACCTTTGGAGATACCTGTAGAGCACCTTTATGATCACCCAGTTACGAAGTGACGTTTGGATACACACTAAGTATTCCTCCAGTGTCAGGGAGTTGCACGATCTCATGGTCTAACGAACAGATACTTGACATGAAGAAAGCTGTAGCAAATAAACTAAACAATCTGGTGCTAAGCTTTCGGTTGGGTCTTGTCCATCACATCATTCTCCTAATGATGTGATCCCGTTATCAAATGACAACTCATGTCTATGGTTAGGAAACCTTAACCATCTTTGATCAACAAGCTAGTCTAGTAGAGGCTCACTAGGTACACAGTATTTGTTTATGTATCCACACATGTATTTAAGTTTTCGGTCAATACAATTCTAGCATGAATAATAAACCTTTATGATGAACAAGGAAATATGATAATAACCAATTTATTATTGCCTCTAGGGCATATTTCCAACAGAGAGGGATAGTGATTGGAAAAAATTATTGTGTTTCAAATATGCTGTTGATAAACCTAACATTTTTGGGCCAAACCGGGGGGGGGGGGGGAGTTTCTCCTTTCTGGAAGAGTGTTTCATGGGCTTTTGCTGCTGCAAAGAATTTGTACAGATGGAGGCCTGGGAATGGACAAAATGTGTCCTTCTGGCATGATGTTTGGATTGAGGATTGTTCTCTCATGGGGATTGTTCTCTCAAAACCTCATTTTGGGATTTGTTTCATATCTGCCAACAACAAGATGCTACTTTTGCTCAAGTTTGGGATGGGTTTAATCTAAATCTTACTTTTAGAAGATGTGTTGATGTATCTGCTATGAATAGATGGACCCAGCTAACTAACATTGTTAGGAATTTCACTCTATCTTCTGGAAGCGACCATCCTGTTTGGATGTTGGAACCTTCTAGAATATTTTCTGTTAAATTCTTTTATAAGATGATTTACTTTGGGGGTGTGTCTTCTGATATTGGGGACTCTATCTTGAAGATTAAAGTTCCTCCAAATATACATGTATTCCTGTGGCTTATTTTTAATAACAAAAGTTAGACTTGGGATAACTTGGCTAAAAGAAGGCATGTGGAGGATGCCTCTTGTGTGTTTTGTAGTGAATTAGAATCTATTCAATGCCTATTTTTTGATTGCATTGTTGCAAGAGAAATCTGGTCTGTTGTTGCTGATTGTTTTTGCATTTTTGTTCCTAATTCCTTTGAATCTTTGAAACCATTGTGGAAACAAAAAGAGAAATATGAAGCTATTAATTTGGTTACTTCTGCCACCTTATGGGGCTTATGGTTGCTTCAAAATGATTTTGTCTTCCAGGGGCGAAAATGGCGAGGCATGTGCTGTATGATGGACTTGGTGGGTTCTCTGGTAAGGCAATGGAAGATCCTGTGCTCAGACATGCAGGGTGCTCTGCTTCTCCGGTGTTTAAGACTGCTCGATCATCGGCGATCGGAGTTGCTTAGGATCGCCTGGACTTAGCTGTTGTGAGCATGGGGGGTTGTCTCTGTTTTGTGTACTTGCATGTTCATCTCTTCGAGCTTCCCCCTATGTATGTATCTGTCTGTGATATAAAACATGTAAGCTTTAATATTTCTGCTGCACCTGCTTTTGGCTTGCGTCGAGACCTGTAAACTGTTTGGTTGCGTTGGTTTCTGCCTTGGCTTAATAAAAAGTTGTGGCGGGGGGGGGGAACCCCTTTCATTTAAAAAAAAACTATACACACCAACACGGTAGCAATCCTGGCACTGTTAGCATCGATGTAATGTAGCGGCACAGACGATGTAGACCCGACAACTGTTCATACAGTACTGTAGCAACTGACGTGCCACTAGAGGTCTATATAAGCCTCCACCCGTTCAGCTCCGTTCTGAAAATCATGCCCTGCCCTCTACCCCACCAACTCTTAGCAAAACTGGACTCCCCACAAACTGCTGATCCCAACCATACATTTCCCAGTCCCGACCAACCTTCCCCGATAGCAGACACCACACCGACTAAATAGTACCAGCTAGCCCTGATGAATAGTGATAGTGGCACTATTCATCACTACCTCGATCGTGTCAACCCCTCGCCTTTTATCCCAGTCCATTGCCAACCCAATACCGTCACACCCGAATCCAAAACACCATACCTATATCCAAAGCACTATTCATCACCAGCCCCTGATCAATAGTAACATGCCAGTTACTATTCATCAAAAACCCAAAAACACATAGTACACCCATTTTATCATCTTGACGCTACAAATGCAGTCCACTAGATGGATGTCACACGGGAGGCCTGGATGAGCAGAAAGAGGATGAAGAAGAGATGGCGCAAGAGGCGAAAGCCCAGGAGATGATGACCGGAAGACGTACATAGCGGGATAGTCAAGAAGTCACTGTTCCTTGTCCATATTTTGGTTTCACGTGTCACCTTTACTTGATCACCTTTGTGCAAAGGATTAGTAGTTTAAATTGATTACCCTGTTACATGCTAGTTGGGTATTGCCATACCTTGGAGTAACATGTATATGACACCACCTTGCTGTTTGATGGCCATATTCATCTTGAAAGCTATAGTTGGAAATCACCTTTGATGATCATTGTCCATGTTCATCTTGGAAACCTAGATAAGGTCATGGTCATGTATAATTCCACCAAGGATGGGTGGAGATATTTTGGTAACCATGTCGATAAGATGTTTCATTTGAGATCACATAATATGACAATCCGAACACATGATCCGGTCAACCACATGTTTGACTTCGCCAAACCCGACTTAGTAGTCTGCTTTCTTGAATGGACAACAACAGATGTTGGTTTACCATATTGTTCACGGGATGTATGGGTACAAGGTGATGCTGTCACAACGAAAAAGCACTCAGAGAATGGGATCCCAGAGCTAACCCTTGGCTAGGTTATGCTCCCAGGTGGACTGAGTGATACTGGCTTATCTAATAAATCCATCGCCATAAAATATGGCATATCGGGAAACATCGGTCATTTTATCATGAAGATGCTAGAGTGAATCCTTTAACAATTTCACTAGCTACCATGGCAATATAAGATCTAAAGATAAATTTCCTACCATCAGAAACAAATTCAAGTTCAGGCATTCACCAGTGTTGGTGCAATGTCTGCCCCCCCTTGGGTTTTGGAGATTGTTTTCAAAAATAGTATGGGACTGATTTGTTTGCTAGTGCACACAGAGAGAAATAGTCCCTGACGTATCTAGAAGAATGCTATATTCTGAAGAGAAGTTTGAAGAACTTCACCGAGAAGTATCTGCATTGCAGTGAAGAGATAGATGTGTTTTGAGACAAAACAATACCGAGAAGATTGTGTGAAGTAATTGACCCCTTAAAAATGTTACTGATGTGAAGCAATTTTGTTTTGGTGTGTCCGAAGAAGAATGACTGCAGTCGAGAAGATTGATGGCGAAGCGAAGACGTAATATTTGTTTCGTTGTTTCTGTTTCTCTTATTTGAGTCATAGGACCTCCATACTATTAAGAGGGGTATTGGTTTTTGAGACTTAAGTCAGCTGTGATGCTTAGCCAAAACCTATGTAAGACTAAGAGAAATCTCTTTGTGTTCCGAAAGTTTACTTGCCAGCCAGAGATATTGTTCTTCTGGGCTGCGAGAGATATCTTTCGGACCGAGGAGTCAGCTTTACTTGTTCCTCAATTAAAGTTGCGATGTGCTCGAAAATCTAACCATTGGAAACGTGTCAGTTGGCCATTGGCTGGGCCGCATGTCCTAAATGGTCATTTTCCCATTTGGGAAGGCTACGGCTATGAATAGCCATCCCGCTCCAACATTTTTCATTGGCTGCCCCGCTTGAGATTCTGGGAAGATTGTTCGAGCACCCCTCTTGAGAGATTTGAGTTTAAGATCCACAGATAGAAAATCAAGAGCCGAAACTTAGACAGTGGTTGAGCATTACAGTAGATCTGAGTTGCGAGTTCTTATACCTATTATTCTTGAGAGCAGCACACTCTCTAGACGGATAGGTGTCTGCTTGAGTGTTGAAGAGTAATTGTCTTCACCAAGAAAAATCTTCAGCAGCCAAGAGTAATTGTGGTTCGCGAAGCAAGTCTGTCTAAGGTTTGGAGATCGCCGATAACGATCTAACCCCAAGCGAATTCAATTGAAGTCTGATCAGCTTCACGTTGAAGGAGAATAGGATGAAGAGAGTTTATCTCCTGGGTTAAATCCCAAGTCCCTCCAACAAAATGTAGCTCTTTTGTAGAAGAGTGAACTGGTCTACCAAATCATCTGTCACCATCGAGTATCACTAGTTATTTCTTCTCTACTGCAATTCCTTCAGTAGTTTATCTTTAGTGCTCCTTGTCCCGATAGATATCTGTGATCATCTATCTTCCTCTGTTTACTATCCGTGCCATGCCTATGTTGTTCTGTGTGTTTCAATTTGTCGTGCTTAAGATAGTTTGTTTGTATGGACGTCTATTGATTCTCTGGTGCTACTTTGTTATTCATTTGAGCTATGCTCTGTTGTTTACCCTGATTCATTTTTGTGCCACCATAGTCATTGCCAAATTCCTTTGTCACTATACTAGGAAGATCATCATCGCTTTCATCGAAAGTTTTGCGTAGTTATTCTGGTGTAGCTTGTTTATTCTCATCTGTCTGCTCTGTTTAGTTTCCATGTCACTGTTATACTTTTCTTCTGCTGTTTTGTAATGAGAGATTTAAAGTTTCAAAAGAAATTTTAAATCTCCAATTCACCCCCTCTGGTCGATATACTCCCGATCCTACAATTGGTATTAGTGCAAGGTCTCCTTGTCTCTGCTTATTGGAGTTTTGAGTATGTCGCTTGCAGGACACCATGGGCACTCTGACAGATTTCCAATCTTCGATGGAAATGACTATCCTTTCTGGAAATAACAGATGATGATTCGACTGAAGGCTATCAACGATGAAATGTGGCAGATTATGGAAAATGGCTGCACAATTCAGTTTCCCGAATCTCCCACACTCACTGATGAAAGAAACATTCAACTAGATGCTCAAGCAAAATATATCATCTGCAACTATATATCCAGGAATGTTTTCATTCAGTTCAGAAGACTTGAGACTGCTAAATAAATCTGGGTAAACAGCGTAAATGTTCATCAAGAAAATCAGGCACGCAGAGATGCTCACACTGATATGCTTCGAGCCATGTTCACTCACTTTCGGAGTCTTCGAAAGGAAAGTGTCATGGAACTCACTGATCGACTGAGCAGCATCGTTGAGTGGCTGCGTCAGAGAGGTGTCAAAGATAATTCTGATCATGATGTTGGTGAGAAACTACTCCAGTCACTTGACGATTCCTTTGACTCTCTGGTGATTGTAACCATCAAGGAAAGATCTGACTATGAAAATCTTCACACACCTGAAGTCATGGAATTATTGATTGTTCACGAAGAACAACTAGAAAAAGAAAGAGGTCAAGCTGATTCTTCTATAGAAGAGAAAGGTGAAATCATGTCAGATTATTGTAGCTCTAACGAAGAAGATTATGAGCATCAACACACCATCACAAGAGATCTAGAGACGCTCACAGAACGCCTCAATTCCTTCAGAAGCCAAAACCTATGCTTGTTGAGATCTCTAAAGGATGATGCAACAAGTTCATCGAGACGATTGCTCCCTCTTGAAATCTCATGCTACAAATGCAAGAACTTTGCTCACTACATCACCAATTGCCCAACATGGGAAATGGATGTCAAACCAAGCAGGAGATGGAATGCGCTTAATTGCACTGTATTCAAGCGTGCAGATCATCACACTAAGCTCATGAAGAAGAATGACTCTGCTTCTACATCTTCAACAATGAGACCAGTCACTGACACAAATCCTAACGCTGTGATTGAATCCAACATGAAGAGAATCTCTAAACTTCCTGGTGCATTTGCTGGAGTGACAATGGACTCCAAAATGAGATCTCAGAATCTGAATCTGATGAAGAAAATGAGTTCGATAAAGAATCAGGATACGGTCATGCCTTTGTTGCTCATGCTTCATCTACATCACCGATTTACTTTGACAGCTTCTCAAGTGATGATGAGGAACCTGTATTCTACTTTATGGAAAAAGCTTCAAGGGATCAGGTATCACCAAAACGACAAAAGGCTCTCGACAAAAATGCTTTTCTCATAGAGAACATTGTCTATGCTAAACTCATAAAAATGGCTAATACCCAACAAGATGCTCTCAAACAACTTGAGAAAACCCTTAGGAAATCTAAAGGTTTATTGGTCGAAGAGATGGAGAAGAATCAGATGTTGGCAGAAGAGCATGCTGCTCTTTCATCAACATTCGAGGATTTATCCATACGTCATGATTCTATCTCAGTTGATTTCGAGAATTGTCGAATGATTACTTTAAAGGAATCAAGAACTTGAATCTCTGAAGGAATCCTATGATGAACTTAAGAAGAAAAATGCTTCTGTCTTTGCCGAGCAAACTGAAGTGATTCCTATTGGATTTGCGTCACCCTATTTAAAATGCTTAGAGCGCAGCAATGCTGATTCCACTGCCGAAACATCTGCAGCTGCTGAAAGAAATGCGAGTTATGTTAATATTAAAACTAACACCTCTTCCGAGGAATATGTTGCTATTTCTGATGAAAATTCTAGGTTGAAGAATTTGCTTGAGACTTGAATGCTCAAAAGTATCAAAGGGCACCAGACTCTTTGTGATGTGCTGAAGAAGTCAATTCTTCACAAGAATCCTAGAAAGGAAGGTTTGGGTTTCAAGAGAAAAATCAATGCTGATGGTACATACTGGGCCCCCGAACAATATACTAGAACAATTTGGGTCCTTGCCAAGAGCAAAACTCTTGAACCTGCATTCTTATTTGGATATGACTATCCCATTCCAGTTGATGATGATGAGTCACTTGACTCTAACTACAAACTATTCAACCAACAGAACGGTTGTGTTTTAGCTTGGTATACTGGCACTAACTGCAGGATAGGTTAACCCAAGAAGAAAATATGGGTTGAGAAATCCATCATTGAAAATATTCCCGTTACTGCCAATCTAACCTTGCAGGGAAATTATCTTAGAGGAAATGAATATTCTTCGCAGTCGGGCACTGCTCACTCCTCGAAGAGAAATGAAGTGAATGTTCGTCAGAAGGAGTACATGTGTACTTCTTTGAATCATTACGTGCATATCTCTGGAAACAATTTCAATGCTTATTCTTATGACTATGCTAACTCCTCTCAAATGAGAAAGTCCAGAGCATCACGAGGAAAAACTGTTCCTGCTCGATCGAAACAAATGGTGCATCAACCACCCTCAAGGATGTGGGTGGTGAAAACTCACTAATTCTTTTGCAGGAAATATGTCTCAGGGCGATTCATCTCATATCTTATGCCTCGAGACATAATTGTTGGTGCAGGGGATTTATTCTCGCTTCCAAAAGGAATCAACTTTTGCCCCTGTATACCTTCCATTTATCCTCAGTTGTTTTTCTGAGTTATTTGGTTTATGTGGTTCTTATTGCCCCCTTTGTAACTTGGTTCATAGATTTCTTATTTGCTATGGTTTGGAGTTTCGTTCGAAGAACAACTCACTCATTGCTAACTGTTTAATTTCTTTTCTTCATTTGGCTGAGTGAATTTGTTTCGGACCCTTTTTCCTCTCTATTCTTTCTCATCCCAATCAATGCCTCTAGTTATGAGTATGCAATTTCATCGGAAATGCATTTCTCTCTGACATCCTTGGTCACGAGAGAAATGCATCTCAAAATTTTATCGGATTTGGCGAAAGCCCTCCAAAGTTCGGGACTCCCGCCTGTGTGGAGACACTGCAGAAATCGGTTTCCACGTGGCCATGATCTCCACTAATTCAATCGTGTGCGTTGAATGTGGAGAGTCCAGTTGCTGTGGACCATCGATCTCGCGAGCGGTTGGGTGACCTTCCCTATAAATACCCCTGTCTTGTTCCTAAGACGGCTCCGCATCTCATTCTTTCTAATTGACTCTGCACCACCTTCAAACCCTCTGATCCCATGCTTGAAACAGATCCGATGAGCCGCTCCACCATGCAACTCTGGTGGAACCTCGCCACATTTGATCCCTGTCAACGCAGTAAACTTCCTCGCTGTGTCGCCATAGATTGATCTCAGTCACCGAGTTAGGGTAGTGAGATCCGAACGCTCTACTCAACTTCCTATTCATATAGGGTGTTCGTCTGGTGCGATTTCTTCTTATTTTTACTGCTGCAGTACAACTTTAGGGTTCTTGAAGATTCACTGAGCATGGTTTGTAGTTCGTCCTCACGCTAAGTATGCCCAGATCTAGATTCATTTATTTATCTCATTGAAGATTAGTTAGATCTTGCTCTAGTAAATATCTTGGAACTTGCTAGCGTTAAATCTATTGATGATATTATTGATTGAGATACATCTCGAATCTCTGGTCAAAACTTTCTGAAAAATTTGTTTTTCATCGATAAAAATCCCTCTATTCATACTCGTAACCCTGTCTATTTTCCCTCACTCCCTAATTCTATTCACAGGTGATCATGGCTTCTGGTTCGGGAGAGCGCACATAATCCGATAAAGATCAAGAAGAGCAACTGCGTCAGATTTCTCTAGATAAAGGCGAAGGCAAGAAGTGCATGAGGGGCGGTGCAAAAATCTTCGAAGCAGCCCAAGGCGCTAAAGAAAAAGGTTCAGGAAGAACCTGCAGATATTCTGAAGAATTTCCTGAAGAGTTGCACAACCAGCTAAAGAAGAAGAAGTGGCTGCTTTTGAGGATCCAGGCATCGGTTCTAAAGACCGACAAAGGAAAGGTGGTCGTGGTCGTGAACCTGACACCATTGTTGAGATGTCTTACCCTGAACCATACAAGATGTCTCCACATGGAAAAACACTGATCGAAAGAAATACAAGACTGTAGAAGATAAAACGCAAATAGGCAAAGAAATGGTACAAGTATGAAAATGTTCGGGAAAAATATGCGGTGTTGTTTGCTTTCAAACCTCCATGGAATGAATGTATCGCTGAAGGCTTCATCAGGGAGGGAGAAGAAAAAGTAAGGCCTCAATAGCACCCAAATGCTCACCCCAGTTCCATCAAGACTCCCATAGATTACCCTAAGGAAGTCAAGAGGAGGACCAAGGCAAGTGCCAAGAGAGAAAAGAAAGCAGCCAAGGCCGATAAAGTTGAAGCTAAGAATGTCATTCTAACTCAGCTGGACATTGAGAAGGAGTGTGCCTCTGCCTCAAAGGCAAGTCGCTCGAAGAAAAACACTGCATCCTCCAGTGCTGCCAAGCCTTGAAGGAAAGCACTTGCAAAGATATCCAAGAAATCTGTAAATTCTTCTGATGAAGCCGGGTACTCTTTTTACTCTGAAGAAGATGTTCCCGAAGAAAATTTGCCCGAAGTAAATATTGAAGAAATTCAGTATGACCAGAAAGCTATCCTTTTCAACCCCACAAAGGGTACTCTATCTTCAAAGGCTCTTTTGTCTCCAAAAAGATCTCCCAGGCATGCTGTGGAGAAGACTGTTGATATTCCTTCGGTGACAGTTAAGCCGAAGATGCTGACCAAGACCTCTGCCAAGAGAAAGAAACCATTAGCTGAAGAAGTAGAAAGTTCCTCCAAGAAGGAGAAGATAAATGTTCCTGAAATTATTGAAGAGCCCCTAGTATATGATCACATGCTCTTCATAGATATCATTGACAGCGTTGTGTATGATACACGGGATGAAGATATTGATAGTTTGGATCTGCCGTAAGATGTCAAGGCACTGGCAAGGATATTCTTCGTTGAGCTGAAAAAATCAGTAAAGAGCTCTCCAATGCTCTGAAAGATAAGAAAACTCTAGAACAGGTGTAGATAGGTGTCAAGACTGAATTGGAGACCAAGGGTCTGGATAAAGATATCATGACTGTTTCCAAGGCCATCAGCACCATCAGGAAGAAGAAGCTGGATTGGCATAGCCATTTGACCATGCAAGTTTCTAAATTATGTGACAGAAGAACTGAAGAAATTTGCAATAAAGCCAATGCTGACAAGCATAGAGCTACTGATAAAAAATGTCAAAATGCTAGGGCTCAGGCTAGAAAGCAGAAAGAAAATACTGATCGCCGCCTGATGAGTGTTGCCACCGAAGAAATTCCTCTTAGTCAGGGTTCTCCCATGCCACAAGTTCCATCCTCTCCACCAGCTGAAGAAGCACAACATTTCGCTCGTGCTGATGATGTTATTATCCCTAGGCCCAGCGGCCATGCAGAAAGAGCTGATGACATTGCGGTCTCTCACAAGACACATGTCGAGAAAAATGCACCATAGGAGCAGAGCACCCCCGAAGAGAAAATCGATGAAGAAGTTGTGGTTGAGAAAGCCGTTCCATCCCCACTGAGGAACGCACTTAAGATGCCCTGCAAGCCTAGCGTGGAGGAGAATGAAAAAGATGAGGGCGAGTATAGCGCTGCCCGAAAGGATTCTACCCTAGTTCCATCCTCCGATGAAATTGCTTGGATGGATGTTGACTCAAACCCTGCTCCTCGTCCCAATGATGTTCTCACGAGAGAGGAAGAAAAGAAAGATGACGAGCCGATGGCTCAAGAGCAAGTTGTCCGACCAGTTGTTGAGAAATAAGTTGCAGTACAGGCCCCAATGCCTCCATCAGTCGAACAGATAGCTAAAGAAAAGGCCCTAGATCTGAAGGAAAATGTGTGTGAGAAAGTTGCATTGAAAATGGCTGGCAAGGCCAATAAGCTTGTTGTTAACCAGGTTGTTGCTAGCAAAAGTTGGCGGTTCTTTAGGTTCTTCGAAGCATCAAAGAAAGGAAAGCCGAAGAAGTTGGTGCCGCCACTCAAACCCATTGATGAACATCAGACTGCTCCTGATGATATTCATGCGGCTGGCAATTTGGATGAAGAAGTTTTGCCAAACCCCCAAGAAACGTACCCTCTGTTTCCTAAAGGATCTGGCCCTATCGGACCATCTTTTAGATGAGAAAAATCATAGATCCAAGCTAGCACTCTTTGGGAAGAGCCCATATGTAGAAGAAAGGACCTCTCTTTCGCCAAGGTTCTGGACTATGGAACATGCCATCTATTACTCTCGAATTCTTTGTTTCAAAGACCGCATCTTTGAGCACAAGATTCTTAACTTTGCTAAACTTCAACGGCTGCCCTGCTTCCATCGAACGATTGATCACCTAGATCAGTTGCACCTGAAGAGATTTCTTTGATTTAACCATGGGTGGAACCAAAAAATAATTCTGCAATTCTATGCCACTGTTTATGTCTCGAAGAGTCTGAATGATTGCACCACCTAGATATTTGAATGGATGACTGAGACAGAGAAAATCACATGCAGTGCTGATCAGTTCATAGCCATGCTTCACTTTCCTCACTTTCAGTTTCATGAGTTTCATGACCACAGACTGCATTTCTGGGATGTCACTGAAGAACAACTTCACTTGCTGATGGATCCAACCAAAGTTGGTGATGCTTGTCCTGCTGAACCTAGCCCGAAGAATTTCACCTATGAGAAAAAAGATTTATTTTATATCATGTGCCATTCTCTCACTCCAGTCAAGAGGACTGAAAAGATTGAAAGGCTTCTCAGAAATACACTTCCAGCTATTTCCATGGGGATTCAGTTTGATCTGGAGGACCTATTTCTTCGGAACTTGGCTTGCGCTGCAGAATATCCTCAAGCCTTGAAACCCTATGCACCATGGATCCAATACGCTATTGAGAAGATCACTGCGAAAAGTTTTCTTTGTCGGTACAGGCTGAAGGTTTGTATCCCTTCAGTCGATGAAACTATTCAGATCTTCATGGAAAATGGAAAAGGCAAAGCACCTGCTATCCCTGAAGAAATTGCATCAGCCCAAGTACCGAAAGTTAAGCAAGCTTCTATTGAAGTTCCTCACGATGAAAATCCCAATCTGTATGAGATTTTTCTTCAGACTCAGCAAGCTCTAGAGAAGCATATCAAGATGGACAAAAAGGAGAAAGTTCACCTGGCAATCAAAATAAATCTTCTGCACAATACTGCTCTCCAAGCTTTGCTTGTGGCGAAGGAGGAGAAGAAGCACTCCTAGGTTCTTCTTTGGAAGCATTACACTAGAGAGAAGCTCCATGCAAAAGGCATCAAAAAAGAATATGACTACATTGACACATTTTAGATTGATCGCAAGCGAAGGGCTACCCGAGTGCTTCCTCAGAGATCTTCCTCAACTGATCTCTTAATTCTCGAGCCGGATGATGTGCTAGCCAGTGATTCTAAAGCCACTTCTCTAGCATTTCAAGATGACCAAGCCCAAGACACTGAAGAAGGACCATCTCGCTGTGCTCCCGAAGCCAAAGCCGGAGGCTCAGCTGCTGACAAGTCCTATACTTCTGCAGGCGCTAGATCTGTTTCTCCAAACAGCTCTAGCTAAGCTACTTCTTTAGACGAGTAGTTCCTCGTGTCCTTCTTGTTCCTTTTTTTGCCATTTATGACAAAAAGGGGAAGATGTATATCGAGAGTTAGATGTGTGCGCGTTATTTGCCGGGGATGGTTTCCATTTGCATTTGCTTTTACTTTCTTGAATCATTTGCTTTCTATCAAATCGTTGAAACAATTTTAGTGTGTGGTCGCTAATAACCCCCCTGCAATGTTATTGGTTATCGTATCTGTTTTGCAGGTGGAAACTTCATCAGAGCATGTGAATTTCTGAAATGTTTCACTTCTTCTGCTCTGATATCTCATGATAATCTATTTTGTACGAGAAATTATTTCAGAAGTTATTCAGAAATTCTAAGTGAACTTCTGTGATAAAAGTTTCATTGAATTCCCGTGACAAATCATGTTTTGCAAGAAACCCTTTTTATTAGAATTCCTGATTGCATTGAACTAATCCATTCTAAGTATTTATTTGTCAATGTGACTCACGCCATCATCAATAAATATCCCTCCGTGTTTACACCAATTATGCAGGGTGTCAGATCTCAAATTCTTCAGTACCTACATACGTTTGGGGGAGCTATTTTTTATCTTCGATTGACACTGTTCTACTTTCTGCACGTTATCGGTTACCTTTCATCTACTCTTCGATGTTTCTGTTTTGTCAACAATCATCCAAAAAGGGGGAGATTGTTGGTGCAATGTCGTGCCCCCTTGGGTTTTGGAGATTGTTGTCAAAAATAGTATGTGACTGATTTGTTTGCTAATGCACACAGAGAGAAATAGTCCCTGACGTATCGAGAAGAATACTATATTCTTAAGAGAAGTTTGAAGAACTTCACCGACAAGTATCTGTGTTGCAGTGAAGAGATAGATGTGTTTTGAGATGAAACCATACCAAGCAGATTTCATGAAGTAATTGACCCCTTAAAAATGTTACTGATGTGAAGCAATTTTGTTTCGGTGTGTCCGAAGAAGAGTGACTGTAGTCGAGAAGATTGATGGTGCAGCAAAAACGTAGTATTTGTTTCGTTGTTTCTCTTTCTCTTATTTGAGTCATAGGACCTCCATACTATTAAGAGTGGTATAGGTTTTTGAGACATAAGTCTGTTGTGATGCTTAGCTGAAACCTATGTAAGACTAAGAGAAATCTCTTTGTGTTCCAAAAGTTTACTTGCCAGCCAAAGACGTTGTTCTTCTGGGCTGTGAGAGATATCTTTCGGACCGAGTAGTCATCTTTACTTGTTCCTCAAGTGAAGTTACCGATAATGTTGAAGACGAAAGAGGGGATGCCATCCGGGGCACCCCCAAGCTTAGTTGCTTCGGTCTTCCTTGAATATTACCTTGTGGTGCCTTGGGCATCCCCAAGGTTAGGGTCTTGCCACGCCTTATTCTCCTCATATCGACATCTCACCCAAAACTTGAAATCTTCAATCACACAAAACTTAATGGAACTTCGTGAGATAAGTTAGTATAATAAAGAATAAATCATTCACTTTGGTACTGCAAAGACATGATTCATAATTGTTTCCACATAATTCCTAGTGTACTCTATCATTTCCACAATTTATATTAACCAATGTAGACCATAGAAACTATAAAACAAGCAAAGTATGTATTGAAAAAAATAATCTGTCAAAAACAGAATAGCACGTAATGATCTAATTTTTCTTCATATTTCTCTAAGTCCAAATATTCTAAAAAATTAGGATAATGTAAACAATTTGTATACCAATAGTGTGTAAAACATTCAGCAATTTATTGCCTTCCAGTACAGAAAAACAATTCTAACACTGAACGCAAAAGTTTCTGTTTTTGCACAGAGTCAATTCAACAATCATTCAAATCATCCTAAAGGCTTTACTTGGCAGTTTATTGAAAGAAAAGCTATAAATATGATTACTACAGTAGCTTAATCACGTGAACACACAAAAATAGTAGGTATAAATGTTGGGTTGCCTCCCAACAAGCGCTTTTCTTTAATGCCTTTTTAGCTAGGCATGATGATTTCAATGATGCTCACATAAGAATAGTAATTGCAACATGCAAGAGAGCATCATGAGTCACATGGCAAGCACATTTAAGCCTAACACACTTCCTATGCATAGGGATTTGGTGAGCAAACAATTTATGGGAGCAAGAATCAACTAGCATAGGAAGGCAAAACAAGCATGACTTCAAAACTTTCAACATAAAGAGAGGAAACTTGATATTGTTGAAATATATATATGCATATCTTCCCCTGTCATAATAATTTCCAGTAGCACCATGAATAAATTCAACAATATAACTATCACATAAAGAATTCTTTTCATGATCCACAAGCACAAAATTTTTGTTACTCGCCACATATGTAAATTTATTCTCATCAATAGTAGTGGGAGCAAACTCAACAAAATAACTATCATGAGATACTTGATTGACATAATCAAATTGAACATTAAAATCATGATGACAAGTTTCATGGTTATCCTTACTCTTTATAGCATACATGTCATCACCATAATCATCATAGATAGCAACTTTCTTGTCATAACCAATTGAAACCTCTTCCAAAATAGTGGAATCATCACTAAATAAAGTCATGACCTCTCCGAATCCACTTTCATAATTATGAGAATAAGATTCAACACCCTCCAAAATAGTGGGATAATTAGTACCTAGAGCTGACACTCTTCCAAACCCACTTTCATTAATATAATCATCATAAATAGGAGGCATACTATCATCATAACAAATTTGGTCATCAAAAGTAGGGGAATAAAAAGATCATCATCATGAAGCATAGCATCCCCAAGCTTATGGCTTTGCATATCATTAGCATCATGGATATTCATAGAAAGCATACTAACAACATGGCAATCATGCTCATCATTCAAGGAACTCACATTAAACATTTTATTAAATTCTTCCTCTAACAATTGAGCACAATTATCGGAATCCATATTTTCAAGAAAGACATCATAAAGATGACGCATTTGATGCAACTTCAATTCCATTTTTTTGTAGTTTTCTTTTATAAACCAAACTAGTGAATAAACAAGAAACTAAAAGATTCAATTGCAAGATCTAAAAATATACCTTCAAGCACTCACCTCCCCGGCAACGGCGCCGTAAAAGAGCTTGATGTCTACTACGCAACTTTATTCTTGTAGACTTGTGTTGGGTCTCCAAGCGCAGAGTTTTGTAGGACAGCAGCAAATTTCCCTCAAGTGTCTGACCTAAGGTTTATCAATCCGTGGGAGGTGTAGGATGAAGATGTTCTCTCTCAAACAACCCTGCAATCAAATACAAAGAATCTCTTGTGTCCCCAACACACCCAATACAATGGCAAATTGTATAGGTGCACTAGTTCGGCGAAGAGATGGTGATACAAGTGTAGCATGGATAGTAGAAATAGGTTTTTGTAATCTGAAATAATAAAAACAGCAAGGTAGCAATTGATAAAAGTGAGCACAAATGGTATGGCAATGCTTGAAAACAAGGCCTAGGGTTCATACTTTCACTAGGGCAATTTCTCAACAGTGCTAACATAATTGGATCATATAACAATCCCTCAATGTGCGACAAAGAATCACTCCCAATGTTCTTATCTAGTGGAGAACATAAGATGAAATTGTTGTAGGGTACGAAACCACCTCAAAGTTATCTTTTCCGATCAATCTATTGAGCCATTCCTATAAGTGTCACAAACAGCCCTAGAGTTCGTACTAAAATAACACCATATGATACGCATCAACCAACTCTAATGTCACCTAGATACTCCAATGTCACCACAAGTATCCGTGAAACTACTAGGAAAAGGGCTATAGCTGATATGGACATTAATGGCGCACCATGTACGTGGTGCGCCACTGCTATATAGCAGTGGCGCACCAGATACAGGTGCGCCATTAGTGTCCTCATTACTAATGGCGCACCAGACACACGGTGCGCCATTACTAGCAATTTTTTTTTCCAAAACTATTAATGGCGCACCAGGGCACAGTGCGCCATTACTAGTTTTAACTAGTAATGGCGCACCACACGCTCCATGCGCCACTACTAACAATTTTTTTTTTACTTTTTTTTTCAAAACTTGTAATGGCGCACCTGTGTGAAGTGCGCCATTACTAGTTCAAACTAGTAATGGCGCACCACAACCACGGTGCGCCACTACTAACAATTTTTTTTTTTGCAAAACTAGTAATGGCGCACCCCTAACTGGTGCGCCATTAGTAACCAGGGTTACTAATGGCGCATTTTTAGGTGGTGCGCCATTAGTAACCTGAGACCAGCTAGATATTTTGGACAACCACCTACCACACTCACTTTCCCCACTTCATTCTCTCCACCTCCTCCTCCAAGCTTGGCTCGGCTGCCTCCTCCTCCTCACCTCATTTGCACCATAGATTCACCCAAATTAAGTGGTTAAATTACCTTTTTTTGATAGGTAAGTAAGGGGAAAGCTTTCTTTATGTTGTAGATCTACTTTTTTCTCCCTCCAACAACGTGCACATGCACTTTTTATGGCCTAGCTAGATCTACGTATGTTTGTGGTGTTGCATATGTTTGTGGTGTTGCATATATGTTTGTGTTTGCAGGTACCGGTATTTGAAATGCGATAGTTGCCAATATTTTGCCGGAATGTTGATTCATTTCCGTTTCGGCGAGAATTTGGCACTATGCATTCTTTTTGGTCCTATTTTTAGGCAAAGTCATGCCAAATTTTTTCTTGGTTCTAAAATATCGTTTTGCTCTACCCCGCAGGCGACCATGGTCCGCACGATGACCGAAGGCATCGTGAATAGGTTTTTGAGCTCCGCAAAGGCTGAGATGCTTCAAAAGAACGAGACGGAGATAACATGTCCGTGTGGAAGATGCAAGCTGAAGAGGCTTATTGTGGACCCGGATTCCGGGCAGGTGCGGGACCACCTGCTCTTGCGTGGTTTCATGGATGGCTATCGGTGGCAAGGTGATGAAGATGACTATGAAGTCGTCCATGGGGGCCGGGCAAGAAATGAGGAAGGGCAGCAAGACAACCACCGCGGCGAGGGCGGGCGAGAAGACGAAGAATCTCCAGGACATGATCACGACGGTGATGCAGTACACAGTCATCATGTAGAAGATGCCGGACATGATGATGAGGAAGATCAAGACGAAGGGCATGATCATGAAGATGAAGATGCCGGAGCAGACGACGATGGACCATCGATGGGCTGGGTGCAGGACCCTCATCAAGAGCTGCTTCCCAAGAGACGGATAATGCAAGAGCTGACGCCCGAGAGAAAGCCAAGCTGGATCAACTAGAGATAGACGCGGTTACTCCATTGTATGAAGGATGCAGGCCCGAGGATACCCGCCTGAAAGTAACGCTCATGGCTCTGGAGATGAAGGTAAAACACAAAATGACCGACGCATGCTTCGACGAGAACATGTCATTCTGGCACGAACGTCTTCCCAAGGGGAACAAGTGCCCGACCAGTTTCGAGGAGGCGAAGAAAATCGTGTGTCCTCTGGATTTACCGCACGTGAAATACCATGTGTGCATGAACAATTCCTTCATTTATCGGGACGAGCACGCGGAGTCTACCATATGTCCGGTGTGCGGCGTCACTCGATACAAGAAGAGGAAGAAAGCTCCTCGAAAAGTGGTGTGGTACTTTCCGATCACTCCTTGTCTGCAGCGGTATTTCGTGGACCCTAAGGCAGCAAAGCTCCTGCGTTGGCATGCGGATAGGGAGGAGAAGAAGCGAGAAGATGACGGAAATGATCCGGAGATAAATAAAAAAGACAAGATGCTGAGTCACCCTAAGGATGCGAGCCAGTGGCAAGCGTTGAACTTCGAACACCCAGAATTTGGGGACGATCCAAGGAACATCGTGCTGGGCGCGAGCACCGATGGAGTTAATCCGTTTGGCAGCCAGAGAAGCACACATAGCACCTGGCCTGTGTTTGTGTGGATGTACAACCTTCCCCCCTGGTTGTGCATGAAGAGGAAGTACATTCACATGAGTATGCTAATTGAAGGGCCCAAACAACCAGGGAACGACATCAATCTGTATCTGGGGCTGCTGAAAGAGGAGCTAGACACGCTGTGGAAAACGCCAACCAATACGTGGGACGCCACAGAGAAAGAGTATTTCCCTATGAGAGCCGCACTGCTCACGACGGTGCACGACTATCTCGGTTACGGATATGTCGCGGGGCAGGTGGTCCACGGATTTTCTGGATGCGTCAGGTGCATGGATGACACAACGTATCGCCAGCTAGATAGAGATCCTGGGTCTTTGAAAACCGTGTTCATGGGACATCGAAGGTGGCTTCGCGACGATGACTCATGGAGAAAACGCAAGGATCTGTTCGATGGTGAAACCGAACCCCGAAGACGCCCGCGTACGAGGAGCGGCGAGGAAATAGACGAGCTGTTGAAAAATTGGAAAGAGTGCCCACCGCCGGGAAAGGCGCCAGAGCCGGGAAAGGCGCCACCGTCGGGAAAGAAGCGAAAGGCGCCAGAGCCGCTGCTGAAGGTATGGAAAACGAGGTCTGTTTTCTGGGACTTGCCGTACTGGAAGATCCTCCGTGTGCCTCACAGCCTTGATGTCATGCATATCACGAAGAACGTGTGCGAGAGTCTGCTTGGTACCCTGCTCAACATGCCAGAGAGGACCAAAGATGGGCCGAAAGCAAGGGCAGACTTGAAAGCAATGGGCATCAGGGAGGAGCTTCACGCTAATGATGATGATGGTGATGATGATGATGATGAGGCGATGGACACGGAAAGTCGTCGCAAAGGCAAAAAGGCCAAGAAGATCGGAAATGACTTCCCTCCCGCGTGCTTCACTCTAAGTCAGGAGGAGATCGAGCAGTTTTTCACCTGCCTCGTAGGAGTAAAACTTCCTTACGGTTACGCGGGAAAGATAAGCAGATACCTAGACTCAGCGAAGCAGAAGTTCAGCGGGATGAAGTCTCACGACTGTCACGTGCTGATGACGCAGATACTTCCAGTTGCAATCCGTGGGATCATGGACGCGCACGTCCGTGAAACGCTATTTGGCCTATGCAACTTTTTCGACGTCATCTCTCAGAACTCGGTTGGCGTGAGGCAACTCAGAAGGCTACAGGAAGAGATCGTGGTGATACTATGCGAGCTTGAGATGTACTTCCCGCCCGCATTCTTCGACGTTATGGTGCATCTGCTGGTCCATATCGTGGAGGATATCATCCAACTCGGGCCGACGTTCCTGCACAGCATGATGCCGTTCGAAAGGATGAATGGTGTCATCAAAGGATACGTTCGCAACATGTCACGTCCAGAGGGAAGCATAGCCAGGGGCTTTCTGACCGAAGAGTGCATCTCCTACTGCATGAATTATCTAGGCATCGAGAACCCCATTGGTCTGCGCGTCAACAGGCACCTCGGCAGGCTCGCTGGATGGGGTCACCGCGATGGTCGCCGCGAAATGCATGTCGACTTCGAGGGTCGACTCGCCGACTTTGAAAGAGCAAACCTAGTCGCGCTACAACACATAGACGTGGTCGATCCTTGGGTGGTAGAGCACAAAACCTTTATTGAGAAGACGTACAATGACCGAGGCCAACAGAGGACGGACGGAGATATAATCAAAGAGCACAACTCATGTTTCACGCGTTGGTTCAAGGAGAAGCTTCTGTCGTACCCTTTACATGAGGATTCTTCCGCGGAAGAAAAACTCATATTCGCCTTGTCACAGGGCGCCGAGCACAACCTGATGACCTATGAGGCGTACGATATCAACGGCTACACATTCTACACCGAGGAAAAGGACATGAAGAGCGATTATCAGAACTCCGGGGTAACGATGGAATCCTACACCGGTAACGACAAGGATATATACTACGGAAGGATCGAGGAGATCTAGGAGCTGAGCTACGCTGGAGAGAAGGTCCCGATGTTCCGTGTCAGATGGGCCAAGAGCGTCCTAAAAGAAGACCGGTATTTCACCACCATGGTTATACCCGAAGCCAAATCCAAGACCGCGGGTGCAAACGTCACCGCGAAAAATGAGCCATGGGTACGGGCTTCCCAAGTGGACCAATGCTTCTTCATTACCGACCCGCCAAAGCCCAGTCGTGTTGTCGTGAGGAGAGGCAAAAGGAACATCATCGGAATGGATGGAGTCGCCAATGAGCAAGACTTCGACAAGTACGGCGACCCGAAGATGGAAGATGACGACGATGATGAAGTACCATACACCACAAGAAGAAGCAGGACCACCCTACCTAAAGGACGTCCGTTCAAGAGAAGATCAATTCAAGGGGTTCCGGGGCTAATTATTCAACCGCGAGAAAGAAGGGCAAGAAGATTGTGAAAAGATAGCTAAGATCGAATCACGACGTGTCGGCCACATGTGTGTGTGTCAGTGGCAAGCTCAATTATTACATGCAACTAAATTATTACATGTATCACTTGATTTCAACCATGTCATCTAATTCTAAATCTTTGCACAATGGTTTTATCACTCCATTTGCATTTTCCTTTTCTTTTATCTCAAATCATAAATTATCACAATGGTTTAAGTACGTGGTCTAATTAAAAATATTATTAAAGATCTTTTAAACATATTATTAAAAATTATACGCCCTATATTTAGGAATGGAGGGAGTATTAAAATTGCCATGTGTTTCTTTTAAAGTGTTTGGATGTTTATCATAAGGTTAAAATAAAATTTTAAAAAAGGTGCAAAAAATGGGGTTGCCAAGATTCGAACCTGGGTGACTTGCTTAATGTATCAAGGGACCAACCACTAGGCCATGTAAGTGGTTCTGTCCATAACCACACACGCAATTGTTTTAACCTATTAGTACTAATAGTAATGGCGCACCCCTTAAAAGTGCGCCATTGCTATCCAGATGTTTATGGCGCACATCCTCAAAAGTGCGCCATTGCTATCGCACTCCCATCCCCACCTCTCCCGCGACCCCCTCCGCTCACTCTCCCATCGCCATTGCTATCCGCCGCACTCCCATCCCCACCTCTCCCGCGACCGCCCCGCCGCGCCGCCCCCTACCTGCTCGTCTCCGGTGACCCCCTCCGCTCCGGTGGCCTCCCTCTCCCTCCCTCCCTCTCTCTCTCCCTCCCTCCCTCTCTCTCTCTCTCTCTCTCTCTCTCATCGTGCGCGCCCCTCCTCTGCAGCAGATCGAGCGCCTCTCCCGCGACCGCCCGCCGCGCCGCCCCCTACCTGCTCGTCTCCGGCGACCCCCTCCGCTCCGGTAAGCCTCCCGCTCCCTCCCTCCCTCTCTCTCTCCCTCCCTCCCTCTCTCTCTGTCACCGTGCGCCCCCTCCTCTGCAGCAGAGCCCGTCTCCACCGCCGGTTCAGGACCCCCATCCCAGGAGCAACGCCGGCGACCACTCCATAGGCAGGTAGCCACCACTCCCCCCTCCCACACACGTACTTCTCTTTTTTTGAACTCTAACCTCACTAAATCAGCAGGTTTAGTACCCCATTGTCCTGTACTCCCTGTTAAGAAAGAGATGATGCTCGTGTAATTCTAATTGCTGCCGTATTTGGGAGAGCAAGACGTTGATTACTATTGATAACACTAGCAGACTGTTATTAGGATCTGTTATTAGGATCTGCTAGTGTTATTCTAGTGTTATTAGGATCTGTTAAAAAAGGAAAAATGATCATTATTTGTGAAATATCTTCATCAAATCTGTTGCTCCAGAAAAGAAAGATCCAATTAAGAACAATTTTGATTTATGTGAAGCAGAGCTGCAAAACACTCATCCTATCAGCAGCTCATTCCTTTCTTCAGGGCTGGTTGATTGTACCCATAAACTGTTGGAAGGTTGTAGATTCTGCAGCAGAGATTCAACAAAACATCATTAAAGATATTTTCTGCTTCAGCCTACACTTTTTTCAGCTCTTCGGTTATATTATTTGTCTTATTCAACAAAACCAACGAGCTGAAAAATCTGACTATTGTCACCATCGTTACATTCCTGTCATAGTAGTTTGTAAAAAAAAGATTACTATTTGTGAAATATCTTCATCAAATCTGCAGGCATATCTCCGAGAAGGGAAAGATCCAAGAACCTTTTTGTTTTATGAGAAGCAGAGCTACACAACACGCATCACATTAGGATATATAAATTCATTTCAGCTCTAGTCTAAATTCATTTCAGCTCTAGTCTGCATAACTACAAATCTACAATTTCGTTCTGGTATCCAGTGTTTTGCAATCAAATGAGTTATTCTAGAATCGGTTCATGTAGCTGCTGTAGTGTCTCGTGTATCCCTGATTGCCAATGATTCATGTCTCCTGTCCTAGTCCTGCCATTTTTATTTTGTGGAGGAAAGATCACATTGTCCTTTCCATTGCAGACCCTGGTTGTAGCTTGTCATCATGATCTTATTTGTTCTGGTTGTGCCTATAAGCTTGTTGTGCCTATATGAAGGCCTTTTTTGTGCAGGTACAAAAAATTACCCCTTTCTCCCGAAATGTCGATTAATTTCCGTTTCGGTTGAGAATGGGGTCCTAGGTCAAGAAAATTAGCAAAGGTCATTCCGAATTTTTCCGTGAATTCGTGCATGAACTTTGTTAATTTTCTTGACCTAGAAGGTGCCATATTCTCAACCGAAACAAAAATTAATCAACATTTATAGACAATGTTATTTCTAGAAAGCAAATATTTCTAAGTGGCTTTTATAGTTTTCCCTTAAGTTGAAATGCAAACTATTTTTTCTTCCTGCAGCAAGAGCAATAGTGCACTTAGTTTGGTGGAGTTGAAACCAGAGAGTTGATTACTAATATAGGATAGAAGAATAGATACTACCCTAATCTCATCCAATAACTCTAGTAGCCTTTTTTCCTATTTAGAGGGAACAGGGCCGACAACGATGAGGTCGGCGGTTCGGGCGGCAAGCCATTCTGGGAGCTGTCCCAGGAGATGGAGGGAGACCCTCACCGCTATGAGCACGCCGCGGAAGTCACCGATCCCGACTACACAACCCCTAGTGGCGTCGGGGATGACACCACTGATGGTGCCGCCGAGGATGCCACCACTGATGATGGCGGCGCACGCACAGATGGCAGCCAACTGAAGAGGCAACGGAAGGAACGGCGCCCGAACGTGCTCGGCACCGTCAAGGAGGAATTTACTGAAGTGTCCTCCGAGGGGCATCCAACGGCGCCCAAAGAAATAGTCAAGGGGTACGCGGGACAGCTCGGGTGCATTCTCCGGAGCACCGTCTCGATCAACACCGAGAACCTAAGGCATCGTGACCGAGGGAATTTGCGCAACCTTCTCTTCACGAAGCTGCACGAACGATACAAGTTCCCCGGTGACTTCGCAAACACACGCCTCTCAGGGAATAAAGTGAACAGTGCCGCCCTCACGAAGATGAGCAAGGCCCTGGCTACTTGGAGAGGCGCAGTGAAGAGCATGATTGAAAAAGGTGATAGTTATGAGAAGATCAAGGAGAAAAATCCTTCGATCAGCGAAGATGACTACCGGGAGTTCAAGATCAAGTGTGAGAGCAACGCATCCGGGGAATCTAGTCAGTGGGGGAAAGATATGCGGGACTTGAACTTAGGGGTCCACAAACTCGGTCCCGGCGGTTACAGAGTGGCGGAACCTATATGGGACAAGGAGGACGCGGAGCGTGCCGAGCAAGGCCTACCGCCCCGCTTCGAGAAATACCGTGACAAGCAGACCAGGAACTATGTCAGGGCCCGGTACAAGATTGACCCGGTAACCAAGGAGCTTACCACGGATCCGAAGACCAAGGCGCTTGAGCGTGTTCTGGTAAGGAATACACCCCCGCATAATTAGCTCCATATGGTTGCATTCTAATTAATGAAGCCAAATTTCTAAATGGTTCACGTTCCTTCCGCAGGACACTGAAAGCAGTAGCGCGGGGTCGTCTCAGAGCTCCCCTTTCGAAACCCCTTTAAATAGGGCGTTGAACATAATGAAAAACAAGGATAAGCTCAGTAAGCCGTCGTCAGCTGGTCGTGTGGCCGGCAAAGGCTTGTCCACGAAATGGTCGGAATACTATACCGCTGGGCGAAAGGAGAGAAAGACCAGCTCGGAAAGCCAGCAGCGCGAGGTTCAACAACTCAAGGCACAAGTGGCGCGGATTCCGGAGATGGTCGAAGAGCAAGTGCGAGACCAACTGGGAGCGACGATCACCGCCATTATACCTACCTTGGTTTCTGGGCTGCAGGCGTGGGTGGCGGGCGGCCAACAGGGGCCGCCCCCGATTCCCAGCTTCACGGGCAGCAACTCGCGCAACGCGCCGGCGGCGCCATTGGTGTCTCAGGCGGAGGCGGCATTGGTGTCTCCCGTGGCGGAGCCATTGGTGTCTCCGGCGGAGGCGGCATTGGTGTCTCCCGCAGCGGCGCCGGCATTGCAGCTTAATGCACCCGGGTGTGGGAAGAATACGCCGGCCGACACCTCGGCAGCAAGCGGCCCCTCCGTCAATTGCACGCCCGCCGTTGGCGGTGCCTCGACATTAGCCGAGCTCGACGCCATCACGGTAACTAATTAAGCCTCTCGGCCGATGACTTCATCTCCTTGCCTTTGACTGGGCATCCCTGACGCCCTACATGTTTTCGCAGGGCGCCGCCGACGTTCCATGCACTCTCCTCCACTTCGTGGGCGGCGAGTTGATCGATGTCGCCAAGGCCAGAATCGTTCAACCGGGCAGCCGCGTGTTCCATGGTAATCCGATGCCACCCACCGTGTATAGGGTTCAACTGGTTCGGGTGCTGCGGGGCTGCGACGACTTGTTACCTCCATTTCGACCCGCTGGGGCCGACGAAGACGATGTGATGACCCTCAGCGCCTGCTTAAGCTGGCCCCTGCTTTGGCCGAAGAGCCAGATTCGATTGGGGACAGGGGACACCACCCCACAGACAACACCGCCAGTCGTGCCGGCGCCAAGCCATGGCAAGACCGCCGCAACGCTACCGGACATGCCGGACATGCATATGGCACAGGATCCGGGCATGCATATGGCACAGGATCCGGACGACGACGACGACGGTACATTTACCAAAGTCGATAAGTACTTCAACGAACATGGGTGCGATGAAGAATTCTTTGGGCCTCCTTCCCAAGAACCCAACCCTGCAAAAGACGATCGCGATCTACCTGGTACCGCGGAGAAGCCCAATTGCAACAGGCGTCGTCTGGCGTTCAGTTCTCAGGAGATGCCTCCAGCTGCCGCCTTCACCGAGCCTCAGATAGCCGAGGTGCGAAATATTATCAGCCCCAACACACTCAAGAAGGCGGTCTCTCAGCAGAACTCGATCCCATTACAGCAGAAGAAGAAGGGACGGAAAAGAAAGATTAAGGGTGTGAGCCAGCCGGCACCGAGTACGATCCGTGCTCAGGATGGGCCACCTTCACCTAAGGATATCTCGAGGAGGGTGCATGTGGCGGGTAGGCCGATGCTACCGACTAATCTGCTCAATGCTGCAACCGGTGCTATGCGGAGTCTGCATGACAGTGTTCTTTCTTTGGAGAAGCGGCGTCTCCGAGAGAATGATGTGGCATGCCCGGTTTTTGTGGCCAAGGTGCCAGAGGGCAAGGGCTTTGTCGATAGCACCATCGGGGGTATGATCGTCCTGCGGTTTGATGGCATCTTCGCTATGTTTAACCTTCATCCGCTGCACTACACCTTCATTCGGCTATTTTCGCTCAGTATGGAGATGCGGATCATTAGAGACAAGACCCCGGACATCGTGATAGTCGACCCCTTCTACATGCGTGCCAAGATCTTGGGCAGCGCTGGGGACCGGCAAGTCGCGAGTTCATACCTCGAAGGCGTCATTCTGGCGAACCCAGATAAGGATAACTTCCTCGTGACTTACTTTCCCGAGTAAGTCATCCCCTCATCGCCACGTAACATATGATTTCTTAGATTTTGATCATTCTTTTTTTTCCTAACATTCCGTGTTTTGTGCAGTGACACACATTGCACACTCATCCTCTTAAGCCCGAAATATTCCATGGCCACGTATTTCGACTCGGACCGTTAGTTGAAGAAAGACTACACAAATATCAAGAAAGTTCTTGATGATGTTCTCCCCGGCTACGCCAGATCTGGAGGCACCTTCAGCAGGCCAATTCGTAGGTACGGTAAGCACGTGTTGGCCCACAATACGATGTTCCCCTGCGTCAAGCAGCCGCCTGGCGGTTAGAAGGATGCCTACTACGCCCTCCATCACATGCGGGCGATCGTGCGGGACCATAATCACCTTCTGCTACCAAATAATCTCAAAGATTGGGCCGCAAGCTTGTCGGCAATCCAGGACACGGACATCAGACAAGAATTCTTTCGCATCCAGTCGGAGTTTGCGGAAATCATCCATCAAGATGTCCTTCGTACCTCGGGGCAGTTCTACCTTAGATATCAACCGTCCAACAGTGAGATAGAAACAACGCTACAAATGCAGGCTGACAACGACCGCGATTTCATGACCATCACGATAGACGGTGGCTTCATCCACGCTCCGGTCCCTGAGTCGAGTCGAAAGTAGTGATGCTATGTAGTTCTGAAATATCGATTAGCTCTCTAGTTTGGACAGTCGTTCAACTTATATGTAATCGATGCTATTGATTAGTAGGACCACGAATCGTGCTATTAATGTGTTGCTTTTCTCTTCCGATCCTTTTGTTGCATACTTATATATTGCTTATGTATTGTCTGTGAATTGCTACTAACGTTTTGTTTGTCTAGTGCATAGAGATGCCGTCGTATGTCGTGTACAAGGGTAACGTTCCCGGAGTCTACGACGACTGGGAGGAGAGTCGGAAACAGGTTTACCGTTTCAGCGGTAACAGTTACAAAGGGTACACCACTAGGGCGGAGGCGGAAGGTAGATACGCGCGCTATCTAGCGGGAGAGAGGAGGGAGCGGAGGAGGAACCGGATGAAGACCAGTTTCATCGCGATGATGCTCATCGTGATGACCGCAGCTCTCTTCTATGTGATGGTAGTTTAGATGATCGATATCGACTTGTAATGTGAAGACAAACTCGCTACTCGCGGTCTCGAGACTTGTAAATGTTCTAACTTTGTTCGGTCTTTTGAATTCGGAGACTAGCTAATATGATGAATTGTATTCGGAGACTAATCTTCTATTGTATTCGATGAATCTGCTGTTTATATGTTGTGCTGTCTATATTCTGTGCAGTAATATATTTTGTAACCTGCGCAAATATCAGAAAAGAAAAAAAAATTCCTAATATTCATACTAGTGGCGCACCATACAGCACATTAGTGGCGCACTGCTATAAAAAATACTAGTGGCGCATTATCTATTAGTGCGCCATTAGTAACCCAGAGCACAAGGTAAATATGGCCCCCCTGGGAGGCATACTAATGGCGCACCGTGTGACTTACTAATGGCGCACTGCCTGGTGCGCCACTATAGTATGGTATACTAATGGCGCACCCGGCGCACCAGGGGTGCGCCATTAGTATAAGTTACTAGTGGCGTGATGATAGTGGCGCACCTGTAGTGCGCCATTAATGGCCAAAACAGGTGCGCCACTAATAAGCCTTTTCCTAGTAGTGTGAGTTGATTATTCGATATGCATCAAACAATTTCAGATTCATTATATTCAATCCACACAAAGAACTTCAAAGAGTGCCCCAAAGTTTCTATCGGAGAAGTAGGATGAAAACGTGTACCAACCCATATGCCTAGATTACCCCAAGGTCACAGGAATCCGCAAGTTGATTACCAAAACATACATCAAGTGACTCAATAGAATATCCAATTGTCACCACGGGTATCCCCTGCAAGACATACGTCAAGTGTTCTCAAACCCAAAATATTCAATCCGATAATAAACCTCAATGGGAAAGATTCAAGTCATCACAAGAAGATAGAGAGGGAAGAAACACCATATGATCCAACTATATTAACAAAGCTCGCGGTACATCAAGATCGTGCCAAATCAGGAACACGAGAGAGAGAGATCAAACACATAGCTACTGGTACATACCCTCAGCCCCGAGGGTGAACTACTCCCTCCTCGTCATGGAGACCGCCGGGATGATGAAGATGGCTTCCGGTGATGATTTCCCCCTTCGGCAGAGTGCCGGAACAGGGCTCCGGATGAGATCGCTTTGGTATAGAGGCTTGCGGCAGCGGCGTGAAAGTTCTAGGTTTCTTTCTGGGGTTTCCTATATTTACAGGAATTTTTGGCGTTGGATTCACATCAAGGGGGCCCACGAGGGAGCGACAAACTTGCTCCGTACGCCCTGGGGGAGGACGCGCCCCCCAGGCTTGTCACTTCCTCGTGAGGCTTCTGGTCCTTCCTCGAAGCTTCGGGGGTCTGTTTTGGTCCATAAAAAATCACCGTAAATTTTGGGCCCATTCCGAGAACTTTTATTTCTGCACAAAAAACAACACCACGGTAGTTCTGCTGAAAACAGCGTCAGTCCGGGTTAGTTCTAATCAAATCATACCAAAACCATATAAAACTGTTATAAACATGGCATGAATACTTCATAAATTATAAATACGTTGGAGACGTGTCAGAGGGGCGATCAGTATTTTGGGAAGAGCTTTTGTCACTACTACAGGAATGCCTAGTAGTGGCGGGTGGGAAAAGTCCAGCAGTGGCGGGCAAGGCTCTTAGGGCCGCCCGCTACTGCTAGAACACTATCAGTGGCGGGCATTCGCCCGCCACTGTTAGACCATGAGCAGTGGCGGGCTCTACGTCGTGCCCGCCACAGCACTCCGTGTTGCCCGCCGCAGGAATTTCGTGCTGCTGTGGCGGTCCTTTTCTACCGCTTGCCACTGCTATTGTTGCATGCCGACATGATTGAATTACAACATATTGCACCTGGATCATATCATCAGATTGCATTTGATACATAAATTCTGGTTTGAACCTTGATCCACATACACGCACCACATTACAATGATTTCAGATTAATGAAAAGTAGTAGTTATAAAATGTAACAAGTGCATTACAATAATTAATAAGCATACATATGTCGTGCTCATCACATAATTAATGGTTTGACAAGTTTTTTTTAGTGAAATGAGTGTTGGCAGATGTTCAACACGCAGACCGTTAGTAGAAGCCGCACATACTACATGAATTAGTACTTGATGGAATGAACGGGGACCAACGGGCCACTTGCTCTGGAATTGGAGATTTGGCCTCTCGAAGAGCCCATTACACAACCTCAGCTGGCGTGGGTATGGTAGTTGGACTCATACCCGGCCAGATCCTCAGCCTCTCATCCGGGGACGCCTCCGCAAGGATGCACACTGCGAGGTCAGTGAACCGCCTCTCCGCAATCTTCTCAATCGGTGTAAAAGAACTATGGGCCATTGGAACACTTTTGACCCAAGCTAACATCGCCTCCTTGAGGCGCTCTGCCCGATACTTTTCCCGTGTCCATAGATAGTGCTTCTCCATGTCCGCCGCAGAGACCCCCTCCCATAAATCTTCTGGCGGTCCCATCTGTTATTTTTAGCAGACAAATAACATTCAAAATATATACATATTGAAAAGATCACAACGTTAATTTATAAACATATGACACTCGTACATAAAAAGTAGAGATCACAAGGTAACAATCATTGTGTCATGACATAGTTTAATGTTTTTCACGATTTACTAGACTAGAAAGGAGCATGTATATCGCCATGTTGATGTGTCATTCTCATGTCTCGTTCTTCTTGACTCTCTGCCCCGCAGTAGAACATCCCCTCATCCCTCACTACATGGCGATTGATGATATTCGTGAGCACTCTCTGAAGGCGCTCGTGCTCTGTCCAAAAGTGAGCTAGCTTAACTTCCTTCTCATTCTCTTCGGACCATTTCTGCAACATTGAATCACTTCTTAACAGTGGTCCTGCACGCACATAGTCATCCATCAAGACCATGGCATAGTAGCCAGACATGTGCATGGTTTCGCCTTTCGGTTGTTGCCGGCAACAAAAGCTAGTGTTAAATTTGTACTGCGAATGCGGCATGTTCTTACGGTCAGACTTATAACACATAAGAAGAGCACCATTGAGAACTTTCTTCAAATCGGTCCATGACTTCTTAGGGTCTCTCCTGGAATCAAAGAAATAAGCTCGGCCGTCCCAGGGCATCAGTGCGATGACGATCCAGTGTTCATTGCTGCGCAAAACAATTGAACAGTGCAACATTACTGAGATTGATATCAAAGTACCCAGGTGTATAGTGCAAGCAAAAAGAAATGAACTTACGTTTCGATGTAAGGCACGATAAAGTTGTGCTTGGTCCGACGACTATGAAGAATGGTCTTGTGGAGGTAATCCGTCATAAGACGTTGGCCTCTGTCAGAATCCACATTGGCCCAATGCATGAGATATGGATCATGGAAGCCAACTTCCTCATTCTGGAGTAAGGGATTTGTAGCATGCCAGAGCGACCAAAGCCTCATTAAAGACGGCTTGATTACGTCCACATAGAAAATATTGTCGTTGGCCACACTCTCAAATCCAAGATATATTTTATCAGCAGGGTACTCGTCGACAAATCCAAGGCCCTCTATAACATTGGCGGTGTAATACATCTCACCCTTTCCTAACCTGGCTACTACGTCTTTGTGTAGAAGCTGAATTTCAACGCTTAGTGCACTCAAGTTGTGTTGTGGCAACATCAGTTCACCGGGCTTAAACATTCGCATGAAGCACCGACTGACAGAAACATTCACCACATCTTCTCCTAGACCACATCTTCTCCTGGTGCCTTACTGGCGGTAGGTTCATTGGCTGATTTCTTCTTTCGCTTTCTGCCCTTTTTACGACGCTGAGCTGAGGGGTCCATAGAAGATGGTTCTCCGGAATGCATTTTGTTGGGTTTGCTAAAATTTAGTATGCAATTATGAGTCATGATGCATAAAAAATGAAAGAAAAATTCGACATGACCTTTGCTAACAAGAGGACATAACGAGTGCAAGAAATTCGGCGAAACGGAAATGAATCGACGTTTCGCCAAAACATTGGCACTCATGTCGATACCAGCCAATATAAGCCAACGATACTACAATGGATGCTAGTTAAAAAATGGAAGAAAAATTCGACAAGACCTTTGCTAACAAGAGGACATAACGAGTGCAAGAAATGCGGCGAAATGGAAATGAATCGACGTTTCGCCAAAACATTGGCACTCGTGTCGATACCTGCCAATATAAGCCAACGATACTACAATGAATCCTAGTTAAAAAATGAAAGAAAATTCGACATGACCTTTGCTAACAAGAGGACATAACGAGTGCAAGAAATTCGGCAAAACGGAAATGAATCGACGTTTCGCCAAAACATTGGAACTCATGTCGATAATTGCCAATATAAGCCAACGATACTACAATGGATCCAAGTTAAAAAATGAAAGAAAAATTCAACACGACCTTTGCTAACAAGAGGACATAACGAGTGCAAGGAATTCGGCGAAATGGAAATGAATCGACATTTCACCCAAACATTGGCACTCATGTCGATACCTGCCAATATAAGCCAACGATACTATAATGGATCCTAGTTAAAAAATGAAAGAAAAATTTGACATGACCACACTAGAAGGGTTCGTACGCATAAACTTACCAAATATTTCTAAACTACTAGTATATATTTACCCTAAACACAGATCTGACCATCATACAAAATAACACTAAAAAACATTGGCATGTATTTCTAAACTACTAATATTTACACTATGCACAAATCTGAAAATGCATACCAGAGAGGTGGAACACTTGGAGTTAGAATGCAGCCCGAGGTCTTCGATGTTGGCGGGGGAGGGGGACACGGCCGCACGAATATCCATCGGGGTGGAGCTCGGCGGTGGCGGTGGCGGCGACGATGAGATGCCTCCTCCGGTGTTGGAGGATGAGGTAATGCCCACCCGCGGCAGCGCGAGGAGGGACCCGGCGGTGAGGGCGAGGGGCGTCGATGAGGGGCGCGCGCGGCGGCGACGGCGAGGGGCGTCGACGAGGGGCACGCGCGGCGGCGTGGAGCGACGGCACCGAGGGGCACGGCGGCAACTCGGGCGAGATTTGAGGGGGGAAGAGACAGCGCGCGGGGAGAAATGACCAGTTTTGGCGAGTGGGGGGGGACGGTTGTTCGTGTGAAAATTGAACCGCCGGCGTAGTGGAATTACGAGTGGCCGACCCACCACACGTATGGCAAGAAGCAGTGGCGGTCTGTACCAGGAAGCCGCCACTGCTAAAATGACCTCCTGCCCCCCCCCCCCCCCCGACAAAAGTTACGGCAATTTCAGCTGTGGCGGGCACTAGTAGAAAACAGGGTATTAGTCCCGGTTCGTAAGGGCCTTTAGTCCCGGTTCTGCAACCGGGACTAACGAATTGGGACTAAAGGCCCTCACTTTTAGTCCCGGTCGTGTTACGAACCGGCACTAAAGGGGCTCCACATGGCCGCTGCGCAGCGCTCAGGCAGGAGGACCTTTAGTCCCGGTTGGTAACACCAACCGGGACTAAAAGGCCGCCACGCGTCAGCCCCTGCCAAGCGCTGCTTTTTTTTAAAGGAGGGGTTTAGGGTTTTGGAGGGTTTTGGGGTTTAGGGGTTTTGGAGGGTTTAGGGGTTTCATTTTTATTTTATGTTTTCCATTCAACTCGATGCTAGCTACTAATAGCAATGAAGGAACCGTTACACAACATCGTCATGAACATATAGAGAAGTGACCTCTTTCTCCGTGCTTGGTCGAACAACAAGTTTTCGTCTATATGTTCGACGCTACTACATATAGTACATGTTCATGCATATATACAAAATAACATCTCTTACGATCCCTAATATCTAATTACCAACATTCACTACCAATTTTCGATGGTATTCTCTGGTTGTAGGTATGACCTCTTTAAGGAAGAATCCTGCCAATTCCTCTTGAATTGCCTTTACGCGATCCTTTGGTAGGAGATCGTCCCGCATTCGTTGGATCTAATTTAAAGAAGGGGGTCAATATATATGAATGAAACTCAACACAATTGATGGTAATAAAATAAAATTGTGAATATTGTTTACGTACTTCAAGTTGTTGTAAATTTCTGCCAGTCTCACTGGTCGTCATGCGAATGAACTCGCAAACGTAGTATCCACATAAATTAGTCCCCCTTTCCTGCCTCACGCACTTTATGATAGTAGAGTTCGATCAAAATAATAATCAAGCATGATAATGGTATTGAAATTAACTAGAATCAAATAGATGCGCGGACCTAGGTAGTACTACTTACAGTGAGTTGTCGAAATTATAGTTCCTCTTTCCATTCACCCCTAGCCTTCTTGGTGAACCATTTCCAAACCCTGCCCGGCAAAGAAAATAAATAAAGGAGTTATTAATTACTTGTTATTAGGAAATGAACGAAAGTTGCCGATATAATGCGATAATGATTGAAATTACCTCTGGAGCATATCACGCAGGTTCACCCACATCTTAGGGTCTTTACGTAGCGAGTCCATGACAAGTACGCTTCCTGAGTCAACCCGAATGACTAGCAGAATAAAGTGGAACCTGCGCATGCAGCATAACTCATCAATTACACTTAACATCGAGTAAGCGAAATAGAATGTGTACAAGACAGTATAACACTCACTTGAAGTTGTAAGGAAATAGTATTTCCCTTTTGTTTTGTTGTTCAATTAATGCCCTTAGCAAGATCTTCTCTGTATACTTGGCGTTCATTTGTACCGTAACTTCATGAATAGTATTTGGGTTAATGAACCCAATGTCATAGATTTGTCATCTTTTGCATTCGAGGATCTTCAATCTGCATAATATAGTGAGGATAATTATACATGCAATGAACGAGCTCAGCTAGAGACGTAATTACAGAAGTGATACTTACAGGTAATAGCAACTGACGATAGATTTGTCGACGGCGTCTTGATTGTAAAACTGAAATAATTCATCAAATTCAACGTAAATCTCCTCGTCTCCATTGAAGTAATGCTCATCTTTAACTCCCGCAATGATATAGTTGGTCCCTTCCTTTGAGGCTTCCATGTACCACTCATGCAATTTTCGCATTTGTGTTGGTAGTAGCCGGACCTCCTCAGGATGGACGAGAGGCTTCCCGTGCTGGTATCAGTATGCTAACTCAGCCATGGGGAACTCTACCTCCTCGCCTAACTATTGACCAAGAGTGAAACCAACATCATCGGCCGCTACCCCCGGATCATAATCGATATCGGTAAACACCTTGAGTGGGGGGCACGATTGGTTTTTCTGTTTGCCGAGCTGGGGAATTGTTTTCCCACTTGCACTACTGCTACTTCCCGGCCGCTTCACATGTTCTCTATATGACTTTACAATAGACCGGTCATAGTCTGATAGCAGCGGAGTCGGTGGTGGTCGCGTAAGGTTTTCTATACAGTGCTCCGCTATTGCCGGATCTAATTTCTCCTTTGGATCGGGCTGTTTCGGTGCAAGCTGGCGTTTCACATCGGCATCCACGACCTTCTTGGTTTCTTCATCAGTCATATCTTATGGTAACTTGGCAGGAGCCTTCTTGACGCTTGTATCTGCTCTGGATTTCTTCGCAGTTGTACTACTAGCCTCCGGAGCGGCGGCTCTCTTCCGCCGGTGCTGAGGCGGCGCAGGAGACGGAGTCTGCTGACGTCGAGGCGGAGTCTGTCGAGGGGCCTCCTCCGGCGGAGTATGCTGACGCGGCAGAGACAGCTGAGGTGGTGGAGATAGAGCTGGATTGCTACTGTGAGGAGTATGCTGAGGGGCCTCCTCCGACGGAGTCTGCTGACGCAGCGTCCAATGTGGAAGCACAATGTGTTCCTTTTTCCATATAATCATAGTCCTTATGGCATCTGCCAGTGCAGTCTCCCCTTCACCTGTAGGGAAGTCAAGCTCCAGCTGCTCAAATCCGCTGAGAACTTCATCCACCCCGACAACAGCATAGCCATCTGGAATCGGAGAGCAATGGTGAGGTGCATCAGGTCCAGAAGGTAAGGCAAAGCCGATCGCCACCTTCAAGGATATGTTCATGCATTTCGCATGTAGATCACAATGTTCCCTCTGCGTGATATCATCCACGGGGTAGCGAGGAGCCGTGATATCATTTGTGGGCCGAACGAGCTCCGTGGAAGCCACGCTGCTTTTCCTCTGAGATGGTGGGCTGGCAGCAGTATCGAATGCAGAATCTTCGTGCCGCTGAGATAGACTGGTAGCTTGCGGGCTGGTAAGTGCCTCTATTTGCTTCTGCTGCAACGCTACTATTTCTTCTACCTTCTGCAGCTGGTCTACATCCTGTCTCTTCTTTCTCGCTCGGCTTCTATAGGTGTCACTGCTGCCGGGAAACCCAACCTTCCATGGAACGGAGCCTGATGTGCCTCGTGTTCGTCCAGGGTGTTCAGGATTCCCGAGGGCGCCTGTCAGCTCGTCCTTCTCTCTGTCGGGATTGACCTTCCCGTCCTGCATTGCAGCTCGAAGGGCTTTGATGGGTGTTGCAAGTTGCTCTTTTGTATAAATACACTTCCCTGTTTCTGGGTTCAACGTTCCCCCATGCCCGTAGAACCAAGTCCTTGCCCGTTCGATCCAATGCAATGGCTCTGGATGGATCCCTTTAGCAATCAGATCGTTCTCAAATTTCTCCCACTTAGGCCTGGCAACCTTGTAGCTACCTGACCCCGTAACATGGTGATAATCTTTCTTTGCAGCATTTATCTTATTTCTTTCTGACCTTCTCTTAGCTTCTTCCGATTTCTTGTACTTCACAAATATGCCCCAGTGATCTTTTAACTTCTCATGTGCTCTGGTGAATGTTGGAGTCTTGTCTTTCTGGACATAGTCTTGGTTCAATCTTTTCTTCCAGTTGCAGAATTGTGCGGCCATCTTCTTAAGAACCCACGACTTGACTTTTCGCTCTATAACTGGGTTATTTGGATCCACCTCTGGCGGTAGGGTGAAATTTGTCATGAGCGTATTCCAAAGCATTTCTTTGCATCTATCCTCGACATAAGTAACTCCATCGTCTGCCTTTGGCTTATTCAATTCTTGAATGGAGATTGGGATGTTGTCCCTAACAATAACTCCGCAATGACTTACAAATGCATCTGCGCTCCGCTTGGGAGCAATCGGTTTGCCATGTAAATCGACTTCTTCGATCTTGAACCTTTCATTATCGCCCAACCTTTTTTCGGGCCTCGTTTCTTTATCGAAGATTGGCTCGATCCGGAGGGCTAAAAGAAGAAAGAAGCGTTAATATATGTATATACAAATCAATTAATGCATCTAGTCAGAAGAGGCTTAATTAATATACCTCGCCGGACTTTGTAATAATTAAGGTTCCAACACCGGAGCCGTCATCTTCTCGCTCCATTCTCTCACCGGAGCCGTCCATTCCCTCACCGGAGTCGTTCAGAAAATGTGAGATGATATCATCATCTCGGTCGTGGATTATTTCCTCCAACATGTTTTCTGGTTCTTCGCCTCTGGCGTGTTCCGGATCCATAGTTTCTGCAATCACTTGCAAGTTATTTCATATGCATTTTATACAATTTTAGTATTCTGGACAAAACAGCAAGTTTATTTATTTTGACATGTATGATGATGGCAAAACATAATCTACAAGAGAAATCAAAACAAATGCATATAAAGAACGTCTCGGTCGGAGTTACGGTTCTACCGGAACGAAACGGTGAGGACTCTTCACCGGCGATCGTCGGGGACTGGAACGAAATGGTACGGTTCTACCGGAACGAAATGAAACACCACGGCCACCGTTAGGAGGTTAGGAAGAAGAATAATCGATGACACAAGTAGTGGGCGTGTGCTACTTTTTTTTTCTCGGTGCAACGCACGGGCAAGTTTGCTAGTATAAATAATATTGAACCTTTTCCCAAATACACATTGTATAATAAATATATTTCTTAATACAAGATAAATATATTTCTTAAGGACTGTGCTAAATATCAAACGTTTGGTTTGTAAGCAATAGATCCGAACGATTTCTTAATTCCTTCGAATACCCTCACTCTCGAGTCCTCCTTTCTTTTTTAAACGTGGATGGAAGAAAGAGCACAACGCTGCATGTTTAACACAAAAATGCTGACATCAGCAAAGATTCCACCGAAGTTATACCGAAGTTATCGGGGTTATGTTTTAACGACCCCCCCCCCCCTCATGTCCAAGTTACGAACGATATTTGTACCTATGTCATCATGTCTGTGGTGCGTAGATTTATACACAAGATGAATACAATATGAATACACAAGATGAATACAAGATTTATACACAAGATGAATACAAGATGAATACACAAGATGAAATTTATATAAAAAAATATCACAATTCATTACATACGCTCGGAACAAAAATATCACAAATGAAAATTTTGTAATAACTTCTTTAGGTTCGGAATTTGCAAATTTCACTAACTTTGATAATGACCTACGCAAACCTTTTTTCTAGATTATTTCAAAATTGCACAAAGTAATATCAATGAGCTATTTCTCGATAATTTAGTAATTGTTCAATGAACATAATCTGAAAATTGCACAAAATTGCACAAAGTAATATCAATGAACATAATCTGAAAAATTTTATAAAAAAAAATAGCGCGGCGTCGGCCAGCAGCGTGGGCAGCGTCGGGGTCGATGTCGGCGTCGGTGTCGGCCAGCAGGGGGGATAGGAGGAGGAGGGGATCGGGGCGGCGCTCATAGCGAGGAGGCGAGGAGCGAGGGCGTCGAGGCAGGGGCGGCGCTCACAGCGAGGAGGCGAGGAGTGGGGGCGGCGGGAAGGGCGTCGGGGCAGGGCATCGCGGCAGCCTGGCGGCGGCGTGCGGTGGTTCGGCGTCGGGGCAATGGCGTGAGAGAAATAAGATTGGGGAGGAAGAAGGCCGGGGCGCGCGGTTAATATACCTCGAGCTTTAGTCCCGGTTGGTGGATCCAACCGGGACTAAAGGCCTACCTTTAGTCCCGATCGGAGGCACCAACTGGGACTAAAGCTCGTTTTCGGCAGCCAAATGGGCGCGAAAGGTCAGGCCTTTAGTCCCAGTTGGTGCCTCCGACCGGGACTAAAGGTAGGCCTTTAGTCCCGGTTGGATCCAGCAACCGGGACAAACCTGGATTTTTAAAGCTTTTAAATGGTGTTTTAATCAAAACAGATTATGTTTCTTTTAGTTTTATACCTTGTTCCTTTGTTTTAATTATTTTAGTTTATGTTTTCTTGTTATTCTTTTGCCAAATTATATTATGTTTCGGTTAGTCAACATGAGGATATTTTAAATAGGTGTTTTGAAATTATTTGAATGTTTTGATTTATTTCTTTTTGCTATTAAAGTTTTTAACAAAAAATACTTTAAGTTAATATTATTTTGATCATAACTAGAGTTTTATAAAAGCTTTTTAGTTGATTCTTTTTGCTATTGAAGAATATTATAAAATAGTTTTTGTTAACCTAATAATGTTATATTTTCTTTCCTGTTAAGTTATTAGTTTAGTATTTTGTTTTGTTTTCTATTTGCTTTTTCTTATTGTTTTCTTTATTGCTTTATTCATTGATTGTATTTTGATTGCTAGAATGCTTGCTAGAGTGAATGCTTATATGAATGCAATGTTTGATTATATAGATTTTCATCAGATAGTGACAAAAAGTTCTATAAAGTTATTTTTCATAGGTACCATTGCCGCAACATTTCGCATTGATGGCCCAGCATCAGGTGCTGGTTTGTCAATATGTTTTTGAAAATATGACACAAGGCGATCAATGCTGTCAAAATCTTTCTTTCGGAATCTAAAGCCCTTTGGGTATAACCCAACATACTCATGATGTGGGTTTGTACTCCTGATGTAAGATAATATAAAGGTGCCTGGATGTTCATGAGATATGCCTGCCTATTTGTACAAGGAAAGAAACATACATTTACCAAAAATTAAAACAGATGTCAATCTTGCCAGTTAATACATCACCTTCATGTAACTGTAGTGATTCTAGATTAAAGCCATCATCAAAATAGTTGTGGAGCAGAACTATGTCCTTAGTTTCACCAGAAAGCAACCAGAACTCCTCTCATCTGGACCTGGCTTGGCATAAGGGGTCCTCCGATCAGAGAAACCACACAGTAGGGGTGGGATCTTGCAAAACTTGGGATTTTCCAGCTATAAGTCCGGAAACTCACTAGAGAGAAAGTCTTCACTTTTTCTTCGCATGTGTCCCTTGCTTATTGTGCCGTAACCATGGATAATCTTCATCATTTAACAGGATGCTTGGGTCAGTCTTCACTATGAAGGGAGGAATTTCATCAAACTTTTCATAATCTTCCGACTTGTCTGTCTTGTCCTCCACTCCCACGATGTTTCTTTTCCCTGAAAGAACTATGTGGCGCTTTGGCTCATCGTATGATGTATTCGCTTCCTTATCTTTTATTTTTCTCAGTTTGGTAGACATGTCCTTCACATAGAAAACCTGCGCCACATCATTGGCTAGGACGAATGGTTTGTCTGTGTACCCAAGATTGTAGAGATCCACTATTGTCATTCCGTACTGCGGGTCTACCATTACCCCGTCTCCTGTCAGATTGACCCATTTGCACCGGAACAAAGGGACTTTAAAATCACGTCCATAGTCAAGTTCCCATATCTCCTCTATGTGACCATAATATGTGTCATTTGCCCTATTGGTGTTTGCTGCATCAAAGCGGACACCACTGTTTTGGTTGGTGCTCTTATTATCTTGGGCGATCGTGTAAAATGTATTCCCATTTATCTCGTACCCTTGGAAAGTCAATACAGTCAAAGATGGTGTCCTGGCCAACAAGTACATCTCATCTCCAACAGCATTGTCATTCATGAGATGTGTTTGCAACCAACCGCCAAAAGTCGCCATGTGTGTACGTTTAATCCAGGGGTCAGACTGCTCCGGGTTCTTGGAGCGAACAATATCCATGTGTTCCTCGATATACGGGGCCACCAAGGCAGAACTTTGTAGAACTGTGTAGTGTGCTTGAGTGAAAGAATGTCCGTCCCTACATATTATTGCTTTCGGTCCTAGCGTGCCTTTTCCACTCAGTCTCCCCTCATGCCGCAATTGAGGAACACCAATCAGATTAAGGTTAGGAATAAAGTCAACACAAAACTCAATAACCTCCTCTGTTTCATGGCCCTTGGAGATGCTTCCTTCTGGCCTAGCACGGTTATGAACATATTTCTTTAAGACTCCCATGAACCTCTCAAAGGGAAACATATTGTGTAGAAATACAGGATCCAGAATGGCAATCTCTTCGACTAGGTGAACTAGGACGTATGTCATAATATTGAAGAAGGATGGTGGGAACAACAACTCAAAACTTACAAGACATTGGACCAAATCACTCTGTAACCTTGGTAGGATTTCTGGATCGATTACCTTCTGAGAAATTGCATTGAGGAATGCACATAGCTTCACAATGGCTAATTGAAAATTTTCTGGTAGAAGCCCCCTCAATGGAACCGGAAGCAATTGCATCATAATCACGTGGCAATCATGAGACTTTAGGTTTTGGAATTTTTTCTCTGCCCTATTTATTATTCCCTTTATATTCGACGAGAAGCCAGATGGGACCTTGATACTGAGCAGGCATTCAAAAAAGATTTCCTTCTCTGCTTTGGTAAGAACGTGGCTGGCAGGACCTTGATACTGCTTTGGATGCATGCCATCTTTTTCGTGCATACGTTGCTGGTCCTCCCGTGCCTCCGGTGTATCTTTTGTCTTCCAATACACGCCCAAGAAGCCTAGTAGGTTCACGCAAAGATTCTTCATCACGTGCATCACGTCGATTGCAGAGCGGACCTCTAGGACTTTCCAATAGGGTAGCTCCCAAAATATAGATTTCTTCTTCCACATGGGTGCGTGTCCGTCAGCGTCATTCGGAACAGATTGTCTGCCAGGACCCTTTCCAAAGATTGCTTTTAAATCCTTGACCATATAAATATATCATCACCAGTACGGTGGACAGGCTTCTTCTAGTGATCTGCCTCACCTTTGAAATGCTTGCCTTTCTTTCTTAAGGGATGCCTGCTCGAAAGAAATCGACGATGTCCCAGGTACACATTCTTCTTACATTTGTCCAAATATATACTTTCAGTCTCATCTAAATAGTGCGTGCATGCATTGTATCCCTTGTTTGTCTGTCCTGAAAGGTTACTATAAGAGCAGGCCAATCATTGATGGTTACAAACAGCAACGCTCGTAGGTCAAATTCCTGCTGTTTGTGCCCATCCCACACACGTACACCTTTGATATCCCACAACTGTAAAAGTTCTTCAACTAATGGCCTTAGGTACACATCAATGTCGTTGACGGGTTGCTTAGGGCCTTGGATGAGCACTGGCATCATAATGAACTTCCGCTTCATGCACAACCAAGGAGGAAGGTTATAGATACATAGAGTCACAGGCCAGGTGCTATGATTGCTGCTCTGCTCCCCAAAAGGATTAATGCCATCTGCACTTATACCAAACCATAAGTTCCTTGCGTCATCTGCAAACTTCGGCCTCTTTCTCTCGATTTTTCTCCACTGCGACCCATCAACGGGTACTCTCAACATCCCGTCTCTCTTACGGTCTTCTTTGTGCCATCACGACAACTTTGCATGCTCTTTGTTTCTGAACAGACATTTCAACCGTGGTATTATAGGAGCATACCACATCACCTTGGCAGGAACCCTCTTCCTGGGGCGCTCGCCCTCAACATCACCAGGGTCATCTCGTCTGATCTTGTACCGCAATGCACCGCATACCGGGCATGCATTCAAATTCTCGTACTCCTCACTGCGGTAGAGGATGCAGTCATTAGGGCATGCATGTATCTTCTGCACCTCTAATCATAGAGGGCAGAGAACCTTCTTTGCTTCGTACGTACTGTCAGGCAATTCGTTATCCTTTGGAAGCTTCTTCTTCATTATTTTTAGTAACTTCTCAAATCCCTTGTCAGATAAACCATTCTCTGCCTTCCATTGCACCAATTCTAGTGTGGTACCGAGCTTTGTGTTGCCATCTTCGCAATTTGGGTACAACCATTTTTTGTGATCCTCTAACATGCGATCGAACTTCAACTTCTCCTTTTCACTTTCGCATTCTCTCTGTGCATCAACAATGACCCGGCGAAGATCATCAGCGGGCACATCTGGTGCCTCTTGATCTTCAGCTTCCCCCGTTGCAGTATCACCGTATTCAGGGTACATAGGATAGTTGTCATCATCCTCTTCTTCTTCTTTGTCTTCCATCATAACCCCTCTTTCTCCGTGCTTGGTCCAACAATTATAGTGGGGCATGAAACCGGACTTAAGCAGGTGGTAGTGAAGGGTTTTCGAGGAAAAGTAATCCTTCGTATTCTCACAGACAACACATGGACAATACATAAAACCATTCTGACTGTTTGCCTCGGCCACATCGATAAAATTATGCAGGCCCGTAATGTACTCGGAAGTGCGTCGGTCACCGTACATCCATTGCCGGTTCATCTGCATTATATAATTAAGTATATCAAAAACTATTACAGAACATCATGAATTGAGAAATGACCAAATTAATACAAGTTCATCATCACATTAAAACCAAAGTACAGTAGTGATCAAATGTTATTACTGCAAAAATAAATACATAAAGTTCATACATAGTTCTCATAAAACAACATACAACTATCTAGAGCATCTAATTAAAACACACATTGAAACTAACATACAACTATGTAATACATTTAAATGCAACAACAAATGCGATCAAAATCGCAACTAAGGTAACAATTGATCCAACATCATAATGATACCAAGCCTCTTTATCAATGGCATATTTTCTAATCTTTCTAATCTTCAAGCACATTGCATCCATCTGAATCTTGTGTAGGTCGACGACATCGGCAACATGCAACTCCAATTTCATCTTCTCTTCTTCAATTCTTTTCAATTTTTCTTTCTAATAATTGTTTTCCTTTTCAACTAAATTTAACCTCTCGACAAGAGGGTCGGTTGGAATTTCCGGTTCACATACCTCCTAGATAAAAACATCTATGTCAAGTTGGTCGGCATAATTGTCATAAACACTAAATGAAACAAATAGTTATAAAAGATAATATACCACATCCGAAGCATAGACCGGACGAGAGACGACGGGGGCGGATATCAAAACCATGGCACTATATAATAACAAACAATAATACAAGTAAGAAAATTATACAAGTAGCTATCTAAATCATACAAGTAAGAATTTTTTTCTTTTAAAAAACAGATAAGAACAAGAGGCTCACCACGGTGGTGTCGGAGATGAGATCGGTGCGGGCGATCGACGACGGTGAGGACAGGGACGGGGACGGGCTTGGAGGAAGAACAGAGGAGAAGAAAGAGGAGAAAGCTTAAGTGTGGCTCGGGCACCTCATATCATGTTTGTTCTATGTGAACTCATGCTCTCAGGCATTTCATCCAACACCTCATGTGCATAGGAAGGGAGAACAAATTAGCACACACCTCCCACCTTATGAGAGGAAAAAACAGAGGAGAGGGCGGGCAGGGGCGGGGGTATATATAGGCAAATTTGTAGTCCCGGTTGGTGTCTAAAACCGGGACTGAAGACAGACCTTTAGTCCCGGTTGGAGACACCAACCGGGACTAAAGGGCATCGCACCCCTTTAGTACCGGTTGGTGTCTCCAACCGGGACTAAAGGTCCCATTTGAACCGGGACTGCTGCCTGCCGAGCCCCGACCGGCGCCCTAGCCGCTCGAACCGGGACTAATGCTCGCATTAGTCCCGGTTCGTAATGCGACCGGGACTAATGTGTAGATCGAGCTTGAACCAAAGCCATGTTTTCTACTAGTGGGGGCTATAGACTTGCCCGCCACAACTGATAGAAAGAGCAGTGGTGGGCGCCGTCAGCCGCCTGCCGCTGCCATGTTTCATCACGGGATAAGATTTGGAATGGTTCACCTGTGGCGGGCGAGAGAACTCGCTCGCCACTGCAACTCATGTAGCTGTGGCGGGCCGATTTTTCTACCCGCCATCGCTCGCTTTCAAAAATATCTGTGGTGGGTGCCCCGCCATGCCCGCCTCTAATTTGTGATCTCCTATAAGCCCTTTCCCAGTAGTGTGTGCGACTGCTAGATCCTTGTTCATCATGGTTGCGATCGACGATGAGTTCCCCAACGACGACTTCTTCCCCGACGTCGACGACCTCTTTGACGACATGATGAACGACACATCTGCTTCCACTTTTGCTGCTTCGTAATTCATTCTATCCTTTCTTTTAGGGTTAGTGTTTTGAGTACTACTAGTAGCAATCGATATAAATATGATGTCTTTTCTTTATGATTTCGATTGCATGACTAGTTTCAACAATTTATTGTTTGTCTCGATTATCTTCACTATCATGTTTTTCCTATTGTTTTTCTGGATTAAATTCAACCGAAAAATGCCTAACTATTCAACAATCCAAAAACCTGATGTGTGTAGGCAATTTTCTCCAATTGCATTTGCTGCTACTCTTAAGCCTTCTGTGTTTCAGGGTGTGAATTATAAGAGGTGGCATGCGAGGGCAGTTCTTTGGCTTACCACCATGAACTGTTTTCATGCCTCTAAGGGCAAGCCAGAGGGAGAGCTAACTGCTGAGCAGGAGCAAGCTTTCCAGGATATAGACACCCTCTTTAGAGGTGCTGTTCTGCGTGTTCTTGGCGACCAGATTGTTGATCCATTCATGACCATCACGGTCAGTAAGGATATGCGGGATGCGCTTGAGGCCAAGTTTGGGGTCGCAGACACAGGAAGTGAGTTGTATGTCATGGAGCAATATCATGACTACAAGATGACTGATGACTGCTCCGTCGTTGAGCAAGCTCTTGAGATTCAGTCCCTCACCAAGGAACTTGAGCATCTTAATTGTGTGTTACCAGAAAAATTCATTGCTGGAGGCATCATTGCCAAGCTTCCTCCTTCATGGAGGAATTTTGCTACCTCTCTGAAGCATAAGAGACAATAGTTTACTGTTGTCAATCTAATTGGCACTCTTGATGTGGAAGAGAAGGCGAGGGCAAAACACACACGTGCTCGTTTCCATGACGGGAATTCTAGTGCCAATTTGGTACAGAAGAGAAATTTCCAAACCCACAAACCCAAGAACAACTATGCGGGCAAAGGAAAATTTGATGGCAAGAACAGAGCCCAACAACCTGCCAACTTCAAGAGGAAGAAGGAGACAAATAAGAAGAAAGGAAAGTGCCATGTATGTGGCAGTGAATATCATTGGGCTTCATTCTGCAATGACCGCTGGGACATGCGTCAAAATGAGAACAATGGCAAGACCACTAATGTTGTTATTGGTGATGTTGAGATGAAAGATGTCGGGTATGGTAAATCTCCTACCGTTCTTTCAGTATGTCATTCTCTTGATTGGTGGATTGACACCGGTGCCAATGTACATGTGTGTTCTAACATAAACATGTTTTCTTCTTATCAGGTCGCAAGAACTACACCTGTGTTGATGGGAAATGGGACACATGCTTCTGTTCATGGTGTTGGAACGGTCGATCCGAAGTTTCCTTCGGGAAAGATCATGCGGCTGAAGAACATGCAGCATGTCCCTGCTATAAATAAAAATCTTGTCAGCGGTTCTCATTTGTGTCAAGATGGCTATAAGTTGGTTTTTGAGTCCAATACACTACTAGAAAAAAGGTTGTTAGTGGCGCACCTATTTCTGCCATTAATGGCGCACTATAGGTGCGCCACTATTACCACGCCATTAGTAACAAATACTAATGGCGCACCTCTGGTGCGCCATTAGTATTGCAGGTAACAGTGGCGCACCTCTGGTGCGCCATTACTATTGCTACAGGTGCGCCACTGGTAACTTTTTTTTTTGAATTTTGTAGGCGGGAAAATAGTAGTGGCGCATCGTCTAACCCCCACCGTGCTCCATTGCTATTTTTGAATTTTGAATTTGGATCTGGATCTAGATCTGGCTCATTATTTTGGCTCGTTTTTTTTGGTTGATTTTTTTTCAAATTTCGTTCTCGACCTGGATCTTTTACGTTCTTTGTGCCGAGGGAGCTCCACATGTGGCCGGAAGTAGAGGAGGAGGGAGGAGAGACCGTGAGGAGGAGAGGAGGGAGGAGGAGGTCGCCGGAGAGGAGGAGGACCGTGAGCAGGAGAGGAAGGAGGAGCACCGTGAGGAGGAGAGGTGGGAGGAGGAGGTCGCCGGAGGAGGAGTACCGTGAGGAGGAGAGGTGGGAGGAGGAGGTCGCCGGAGGAGGAGCACCGTGAGGAAGAGGTCACCGGAGGAGGAGCACCGTGAGGAGGAGCACCGTGAGGAGGAGCACCGTTAGGAGGAGCACCGTGAGGAGGAGGAGGTCGCCGGAGAGGAGGAGATTGAGTGGAGGAGAGGAGGAGAGGAGGAGAAGAATGAAGGGGAAGGGAGGAAGAAGGGGAAGGGGAAGGGAAGGCGCGACGGGCGGCGGCGCTCCTGTGGCTCGGTCACCGGAGCAGGGAGGAGAAGGGAGGAGGAAGGGGAAGGGGAAGGGGAAACAGAAACGGGGAAGGAGAAGGGAGGAGGAAGGGGATAAGCAGAGAGGAAGGAGAGGGGTGGGTGGGTGCGTACGTGGTGTGCCATGTGTTACATAGTAATGGCGCACCACACCGAGGTGCGCCATTACTATGTACCTTAGTAATGGCGCACCTAGGTGTGGTGCGCCATTACTATGTACCTTAGTAATGGCGCACCTGGGTGTGGTGCGCCATTACTATTTTTAAATTTTTTTGAATTTTGAAGGCGGGAAAATAGTAGTGGCGCACTATGCACTGGTGCGCCATTGCTAATTTTTTTAAAATTTTGTATTATTTTGCCTCCAGATCTAACAATGGCTGTAACGTTTTTTCTGTTCGGTTTTTGAGGATTCTAAAAAATCGATAACAGGCCGAGCCAATCAAATTTGGATGTAACTTTTCGAGTAGTATCTTTTTCATATAAAAAACTTTTTCATCGGAGGTCGTATGCAAAAGTTACGGCCATTTTACCGAAACACGGCAGTTTTTTTTTTTTTTGCAAAAAAATTCAAAATTCATGTTTGTTAATTTTCGTAACAACTAGAACACATAACACATGGGCATCTATTTTTTTGAATTTTTTTGAATCTTTTATCATTTTCTTTTATTTTTGTTAAACCGAAAAGGCGATCCACAGGGGGGGGGGGGGTGTGGGTGTGTGTGTGTGTGGTGGGGTGTGTTTGTGTGTGTGAGAGACATTAGTAATGGCGCACCCTCCCTGGTGCGCCATTGCTAACCTTAGCAATGGCGCACCAGGGGGGGTGCGCCATTACTAATGTCTCTCACACACACAAACACACCCTCACCAGACATAACAATGGCGCACCACACCAAGGTGCGCCATTACTATGTAGCATAGTAGTGGCGCACCTAGGTGTGGTGCGCCATTGCTATGTCTGGTGGGGGTGGGGGGTGGAAAAAAATAGCAATGGCGCACTGCTCAGGTGGTGCGCCACTACTAAAAAACTAACAATGGCGCACCTGTTTCTGGTGCGCCATTGCTATATACCAGTGGCGCACCACACCCATGGTGCGCCATTACTAGGGATATTGGCTATAGCCATTTTTCTAGTAGTGATATGGTTATAATGCCTAAGTGTCGGTGTAAAAACCGGCAGACCTCGAAATAGGGGGTCCCGAGCCGCGGATCTCGGATGGAGGTAAAACCCTACGTCCTGCTCTTGTTTATATTAATGGAGATGTATCGAGTACAGAGTTGATCTACCTCGGGCTAGGTGTTTGATATTGCGTTGATGTCCCTATTACGGGCTAAACCCTATGGCTTATATACACACCAGGGAGGGTATCTAGGGTTACAAAGTCGGTATGCTAGGAGAGAGGCGGCAGGAGAGATCTTGGAGTACACGTCAAGTCTTCAGTAGAAACAGCCTTGATCACGCCTCCCACGTACAGTCTCCGGAGTCCATCTTGGTTATGTGCGGGGGTATCTCGGCCCAAGCAAGAAGACAGGTCGGCCCAGTTAGCACCCCCTATTCCAGGATACCGTCACTAGCCCCTGAACTGGTCTTCGATGCCGAAGTCGTCGTCCTTCACATTCTGGAGTCTTGGCTCGACAGACAAGTTCCCGTACTTTTATTTTCTGAACGGAGTTAAAGACCTTGGCCGACCTTTAGAATTCACCGAGAGCTCAATATCAGATGTTGAAACTCGTGCCACTTAGGGAATTGGGCCCCTTTATGGGACAAACGTCGAAGCGTCAGCCCTTTCTACCCTTACTTAATAGACGCTCGACCCTTGCTTGTGGCTGTACGCCCTTGCAACCGCAGCGAGAAATTCCCCCTCCCTCCAGCCCCAGCTTAGGAGCCGAAAAAATGACGAGCGGCGAGGGATCATCAAGGCGTCCTCATGGCCCGGATAGGGGGGACTGGGGGAACTGTTCCGTCGCGCGCCTTCAACTGGAGCATTTGGCGACGCAGGGATACCTACCGGATGCGGATCTAGCCACTACCCGCCCCGGACTAACATCCATCGAGGGTCAAGCCCACGCCGAAAACTACCCCTCGCCATAGGGGGATGAGTGAGTATGCTTCATACCTTTCCTCCTCCGCGGTTTAGGGTTTCCAATCCACCCATTCCTCCGTGGCTTGCTGGAGTTCTACGGGTTACAGCTACATCATCTTTCTCCGAATTCGGTGCTACACATTGCGGGGTTTGTCGTGCTCTGCGAGCTACACCTTGGCTGTCAGGCACACTTTGGATTATGGCGGAAGTTCTTCTGCATCGTGCCCCGCACTTCGACCGACAAGTTATTCGAGGTCGGAGGAGCCGAAGTCTGCTGAATCGACAAGACCGGCTACCCAGCGGGGACACCTCAGGAGGAGGCCGATTACTGGACTTCCGAGTGGTTCTTTATCACCGACGTCCTATTGTACGAGCCAGTCCGGCCAGGCCTTCCACCCTTTTCCTTAGATCCACCGAGGAAGCGTTACAGCTGGAGGCCACTGAGTTCGGCTCAAGAGGAAGACGAACCCGTGACTAGGCTAGCGGCCAAGGTAAAGCTCCTGTCAGGCGCAAGTCTCACCATCATCGATGTGATGGCGGTGGCTCTAGACCGGAGAGTCCAGCCTCTTCGGCAGCGCCAGCATTTATTGTGCGAGTATAACGGGTCCGAGGACGCCTCTCGATCCATCAAGGGGGCTTTTATGGACGAAATGACCCTCGGAGCTGTACTAGCCAGTATATATCAAGGGTCAGCCGAGGAGTTTGCTAAGCGCCAGTTCCAAGAAGGGCTATCGTATTACAAGTTTACAACCCTGCCAACATTGTAAGTTTCCATTTCGAGCTTTCCTGTTTCACCTCAGGATTATTAATTCGTTATATACTGATTGAACAATGGTGGAGGCGTTGGCTTGAAGGGGTGAGCAGTCCAGCTCCAGAACCGGAGTTACACAGTCGCACAGAAGATCCTCTCGATCACGAGGACGAAGACCTGGGGCTTATCTACAAAGGGAGGAGTTTTTTCCTGGAGAGCCTTGACGGCTCAAAGGTAGCGGTCGTCCTTGATACGCCGGGGACAAGACCAGCCTCATCGGTAACTCTCCCTTCCTCTAAGCGAAAGAGAGCCCCTCGTCCCCCAGTCTCTAGTCTGCTGACTTCTCCTCCAAAGGGACGGCGCTCCCAACGCCTCCGCAGAGAAACGGCTCCACTGGCAAGGGCTCGGCCAGAAGGTAAAGAAGCTCCGGCGAGGGCAAGCGAGTGTGTTCCATCCGTCATTAGGTAACATTTAGCTTCATGTCATAGAAAAGACATTTTGGGTTCTAACACCGCCAATTATGTGCAGACAGCCTCCACCTTCTATCGCACATGCGGAGGTCGAGGAAGGTACGGTCCCGCCCGAAGAAGTAGAGGTCCGAAATCCTTCAAGGGTTGACTCCGGAACCGCCTAGCACGAGGATTCAGCGACATCGGCTACTCCGTCCGAAATTCAATGCGCCGTGAATTATCGTCAGTGAAAGGCTTCCTTCAATAATCCAGCCTTTTCGGACAGAGAGCAGAAGGCTCTCAGCACAGTGGACGCATACCTCGGGGCGACCCGAGGTGCTTTTGACGAGTCCCATGATGTACTGGCGCGAGGGTTGCGGGTAGGATTTCCAAAGACGAATATGACTACCAAGTATAGTAGTAGCCCCTAAGGTTTGATACGAGCCCCTGGGGTCGAATCAAGACTTGAATAGTAACCTGCAATCGCTGTTTTAACAGGAAGCTCGCTTGAAGAATGAGCAATTGACCACGGCGTTAGTCCAAACAAAGGTGCAGCTTGACGCGGCATTGTCCGAGGTTGAGCAGGTGAAGAAATTCACCAGAGAGGCGCACGGTAAGCGCTTACCCCTTGAAGTGGGTGACGTTAAAAAAGTAGAGCTGACGCCTAGCATTGCTTACAGCAGCGGAGGCCTTGGGCCATCTCGAAAGAGATCTGAAGCAGGCCCGTGAAGATCTGGCGTATGCGGAAGCGCAACGCCAGGCAAGTCAACATGTGGGCAACGTGAATGCGCTTAGCGCGGAAAACACTCGGCAGGCCCAGGAAATTGAGAGCTTAAAAACTCGCCTGGCTGCTACAGAGGCCAAGAATCGGCGAGCGGACAATATGACTCATGGTAAGTTTAGAAAGCACGAAAGACAGTTGTCATGCAATATGTCCAAGGAAATGTATCATTCGAAATGTGTTGTTGTTTGACAGTGTGCCTGACTGGCCTTCCTCCGGAGGCGTGGGGTCCGATGTCCGAAGACATGAGCAAACATCTGTCCGAGGTGCATGAAGGAGCTTGGAAAGCGATGAAGGATGTGCACCAGGCGTTATGGCCCGAGGTGACACCAGTCCCTAAGGACATGGCCGCGCTAGCCGAACGTCTTAAGAGAGCGCGGCATTGGATCCAAGCGTGGAAAGTATCAGATTGCCGGGAGGGTGCCGGAGAGGCCTGGGCCATGGTGAAGACCCATTACACCGGTTTGAGGACAACAGAATTTGCAGAGGTAGGACCCCTGGGGCCGGATGGGGGAGAGATCCCGACCAGCCAGGCATACGATTGTGTAATGCTCGCCGCCCGATTCTCGCAAAAGGATTGCGCACGAGACACCTTAATAGACGGGTTAGACCGTGCTTGAAAAGTGTGGTATGACTTTATGTACCGAGGTATTGTATGTCAAATATTTCCGCCCGTGTAACCGAACTCTGTCAGCCAGCCGTCGGCTTCCGCCTCCTCGGACAAAGTCCGAGGAGTGTCCCATTCTACTGGCCGAAGTTATCAAACCAGATACGTCAAGGGACCAGGCAATCGGGCTATGCGGCTCGAAAGACGAGAGGGTGACGGAAGGTTATGTTATATTACTCTTTAACGTAAGAAACATCTTCTAAGGAAAATAGTTCTTCCAACAGTTCCTTTCCGCGGGGAATGTGTCGAACATGCCCGTCCGATGACGGATGACCTCGGGGTTAAAGCCCCTAGTCAGGGTTAGAAAAGACCCTTTCCATTTTAGTCCTATGTCATAGCCGACCAATTCGCATTATAAGACCGCTAGCTTTCGGCTTTATCCGTCTGAGGTACTACACCGGCTGACCCGGGAGTAACAATCACAGCGGTGCTCCGTTTGCCCCCTAGCCAAAATATCGGGAACGTAAGGGACAAGCACAGGAGCCGGGCAACCCAGCTTGGCCAAATCTTAAAGCGAATCGATGCATATAGTGCCTCGAAAGACAATAGTACATAAGGGGCAGAATAGCTATTGTTTTGAAAAGAACCAGCTAGATTGTCCTCGGGGTCGCAAAAGAACTTTCTGAGGTGAGAAGATAAGAAAGAAAAAAGGTTAAATCAAAAGAAAATGCACAAGTTATTTACACAGACCGTATACTCGAAGTTTTGCATAGAAGCGTCAGAGGAGCACCACGTTCCACGGGTGGGGCTCTAATCGGCCGTCCTCTGGATCTCGGATTCGATAAGCTCCTCCGATGAGCACTTGGTCAATGATGAACGGTCCGTCCCATCTAGGGGAGGGCTTGTGTTTTTGTTATTCAGGGTGCAATCTCATTACGAGGTCCCCGACGTTAAATTCTTTAGAACGGACCTCTCTACCGTGGTAGCGTCGAGCCTGCTGTTGATAAATAATAGAACGAGCATGTACGACGTTGCGCTCTTCCTCGAGAGCGTCTAAGGCATCTTGCCGATCGAGTTCGGCCTCCAATTCCTCGTACATGCGCACCCGAGGTGCGTCATGTATGATGTCGCAAGGGAGGACCGCTTCGGCGCCATACACCATAAAAAACGGGGTATACCCGGTGGACCGATTTGGTGTTGTACGCAAGCCCCATAAGATGGAATCAAGTTCCTCAACCCATTTGCAATTGGCTTTTTTAAGGGAGCGAACTAGCCATGGCTTAATTCCACTAAGGATGAGCCCATTGGCTTGCTCCACCTGCCCATTAGACTACGGGTGATAGACGGACGCGTAGTCGAGCTTAATGCCCATTTTCTTACACCATGCCTTAACCTCTTTAGCCGTGAAGTTGGTTCCGTTGTCTGTGATCAAACTGTGGGGGACAACGTAACGGTGAACTACCCCCGATATGAATCCGATGACCTGGACGGCCTCGGCCGAGGTGACCGGCTTTGCTTTGATCCACTTGGTGAATTTGTCTACCATAACGAGGAGGTACTTATTTTTGTTTGATCCACCCATGAGTGGCCCAACCATGTCGAGCCCCAACACCGCGAAGGGCCATGTAATTGGAATGGTGCGAAGAGCCGTGCGGGGCATATGGCTCTGTTTTGCGAATACCTGGCAGCCCGGGCAACGTTGTACTAATGCCGAGGCATCAGCACTGGCCGTTAGCTAATAGAAACCGGCGCGAAAGGCCGTGCTGACCAGGGTTCGAGCAGCGACGTGATGCCCGCTCATGCCGGAGTGTATCTCCTGCAGTACAAGTTGTCCTTCTTCCTCGGATATGCATCTCTGGAGGACGCCTGTTGTACTCATTTTATGGAGTTCCCCTTCATGAACCTTGTAGGCCTTAGACTGCCTTACGATCCGACGAGAGTCAGCTTGCTTATCAGGGAGTTCTTTTCGGAGTAGGTATGCAAGAAGCGGCTCAGTCCATGGTGCGATCACTGCCATGACGTCATGCGCTGAATCCGTTTTCCGGATCATGGACCCGCCTATGATACCATCATCCTTTTCGGGCGCGGGCTGTTGCCCGACATCGTTTGAGTCCGATGTTCCTGTACTGTCTTGCCAGACTACGGATGGCTTAAAAAGCCGCTCGAGGAAGGTGTTTTCGGGAAACTTGTCCCGTTTCGCGCCCAGTCGGGCGAGAATGTCCGCGGCCTGATTGCTATCTCGGGGTATATGGTGAAATTCCAGCCCCTCGAATTTGGCTGAGATCTTTAGGACGGCATTTCAGTAAGCTGTCATCTTGGGGTCTTTGGCGTCGAACTCGCCGTTGATTTGCGAAATGGCGAGGTTCGAATCACCTCGGACCTCGAGGCGTTTAACGCCCATGGAGACCGCTATCCGAAGTCCGTGTAAGAGGGCTTCGTATTCGGCTGCATTATTGGAGTCTGTGTACATAATTTTCACTACATATCGAATGTTATCTCCCACGGGGGACGTGAGTACCACGCCGGCCCATAGGCCGGCGAGCATTTTGGAGCCATCAAAATACATCGTCCAATGCGAATAGGTACTGTACTCACGAGGGAGTTCGGCTTCGGTCCACTCAGCCACGAAGTCTGCCAACACCTGGGATTTAATTGCCCGGCGTGGTTTATAGATAATATCGAAAGGCAGGAGCTCTATAGCCCATTTGGCGATGTGCCCCGTTGCATCTCTATTGTTGATTATGTCACTTAAGGGGACGTCGGATGCCACGGTCACCGTGCACTCTTGAAAGTAGTGTCGAAGCTTTCGTGATGCCATGAAGACTGCGTACGCTATCTTTTGATAGTGAGGGTAACGTTTCTTACATGGGGTTAAGACCTCGGACACATAGTATACGGGTTTCTGGACTTGGAACTTGTGACCTTCCATGTCTCGTTCGACCACGAGGACTGCGCTAACCACCTGGTTTGTAGCCGAGATGTATAATATCATCGGTTCACAAATGCCTGGTGCTGCCAGGATTGGGTTGGTGGCGAGGAGGGCCTTAATGTCTTGTAGGGCCGCCGCAGCCTCCTTGGTCCATTTGAACGTTTTAGTATGCCTGTACAGGAACATCGGATATAAAACGACTTAGGGCTGCTAGGCAGCCCGCTAGCTTTTGTACATCTTTGAGCTCTGTAGGGACCTCTAAGCAATCCAGAGCTCGAATTTTGGCCGGATTGGCCTCAATTCCTCGGCTAGATATAATAAAACCGAGGAGTTTGCCTGCCAGGACCCCGAAAACGCATTTTTCGGGGTTGAGTCTTATTTGATATTCCCGTAGGCTGGCAAATGTATCACGGAGGTTGTCCACCAGTTGGTCGACGCGTTTGGTTTTGACAACCACGTCGTTTACGTAGGCCTCCACAGTTTTTCCGATGTGGTCTTTCAGGCATGTTTGAATCATACGCTGGTACGTAGCGCCAGCATTCTTTAGTCCGAAGGGCATCGTATTGAAGCAAAACGGTCCGTAGGGCGTAATAAATGCTGCTGCTGCCTGGTCTGATTCCTTCATTTTTATTTGATGATACCCTGAATAGGCATCTAGAAAGCACAATGCGTCGTGGGCCGCAGTGGCGTCCACAATTTGGTCAATACGGGGTAGGGGGAAGGGGTCTTTAGGGCAAGCTTTGTTGAGGTCTTTAAAATCGACGCACAACCGCCAGGACCTATCCTTCTTTGGCACCATGACCAAATTGGCTAGCCAGTCGGGGTGTTTTATGTCCTTGATGAATCCTGCCTCCAGTAGCTTTGCCAGTTCCTCGCCCATCGGTTGACGCTTGGGCTCAGAAAAACGCCGAAGTGTTTCTTTAATGGGCTTATAGCCTGCCAGTATGCTTATAGCCTACGGGGTATCCCAGGCATGTTGGAGGGGTGCCAGGCAAATATATCCCAGTTTTCCCTAAGGAAAGCGCGTAGGGCCTCGGCAACCTCTGGGTCGAGGCTAGCCCCTATGGACGCCATTTTAGCGGGGTACTTGGGGTGAACTTGGAATTTAATGATCTCATCGGCCGGCTTGAAGGAGGTAGGTTTTGATCTTTTGTCGAGGATGACATCGTCTCGATCGACTTCGGCGCGCAGTGCGGTTAATTCTTCGGCCGCGAAGGCTTCGGCCATGGTCTCGAGGGCGAGGGATGCCGTTTTATTCTTGGCTTTGAGCGCCCTGTCGGGATCGCTCGAAATGGTAATGATCCCTTTTGGGCCCGGCATCTTGAGCTTCATGTAGCTATAGTGCGGTGCCGCTTGAAATCTTGCAAAGGCGTCCCGTCTGAGGATGGCATGGATCCACTTTTGAAAGGCGTGATGTGGAATGTAATCTCCTCGGAGCGATAATTGTCCGAGGTCCCGAAGACTACGTCTAGAGTTATCTTTCCACTGCAGCGTGCCTCTCTCCCGGGCACTATTCCTTTAAAGGTAGTGGTGCTCGGTTCTATGCGTGTTTTATCGACATGCATTTTATCCAGAGTGTCTTCATATATCAAATTTAGGCTGCTGCCTCCGTCCATCAGGACCTTATGGAGGCGGCAGCGGTCCACGATGGGATCGAGGACTAGTGCGGCAGGGCACCTGTCCGGGGCAGACCTCGGCTGATCAATCTGAGTGAAGGAGATCGGCGTGTCTATCCACGCATCCCGAGGCGATACCCGTCGGACAACGTTAACCTCCCGCAGGGCCCGTTTTCGCTGGTTTTTAGATGTAAATGTCTCATAAATCATTAGGACCTCGTCTTCATCCGAGGTCCGTCCAGAGTGGCTGGAGGCGCCCGCCAAGAGGGCGGGCCCCCCTTTGGCCACCTGCCTTAGTACCCAACAGTCCCGAAGGCTGTGGGTTGGGCAGGAGTTAACTAATACGGCGTGGATCGGGCATGGTTTACCCAGAAAGCCATCCAGGGCCGTTCCGGGGTGATCGGAGGTTTTCTTCTTCTTCCGGGGTCGATCACCCGAGGTATCGCATTTGTGATTTTCGCGCCGAGGCGCCGACCAGTCGCGTTCCGGGTAGTCTTCATGGATCGAGTCTGTATTCTCCTTGGTTCGCCAGGCTTCTTCAATGGTGCAAAATCGCGCTACCAAGTTGGTTAATTCAGGGAGTGTTCGGACGCAACGGCGGGCGAGGGCGTTCAAGACGCCTTCACCCTTGCATCCATGCTCAAAAACCGGCGATTATATCAGAGTCTTGGTACTCTAGTATCTTGCCCTTGACGATCAAGAACCTGGCCCAGTATTGCCGAATCGGCTCACCAGGGATCTGCCGTACGTAAGCTAAGTCCCAGATGTCAGAGGGGCCGGAGTCGTCGGGGCGATATTCTATACAAGAGGTGGGCGGACTAGATCCGGTCTCTAAAGACCGCGGGCTGAAGACCTCGTCCCGTTCACTTGATGGTGGATCCATAGTTATCGGTTTAGCCGATTCGATCTGGGAGTCGGTCATCAGTGGGTCGTCGTCCGATCCGATCTCCAGGAAGTATCTTAACCCCTCATCGGCGCGGGGGGCCTTTGTTGGAGCCGGGGAAGGGTCACGATTCGCTTCCACGTTACGTGGGGGTGTCTGCGAGACCAAAGCTTCAGATGTGGAGCCATGCTCCGTGGGTTTAAAGCCATTTGACTGGCGATCCCATCGATCCCTCCGGCGATCTCACAGCGGAAATCTCAATGAAACCACTAGTGTCGGTGCAAAAACCGGCAGACCTTGGGGTACGGGGTCCCGAGCCGCGGATCTCGGATCGATGGTAACAGAGACAAAGGAGGCGATGTTTACCCAGGTTCGGGCCCTCTTGATGGAGGTAAAACCCTACGTCCTGCTCTTGTTTATATTAATGTAGATGTATCGAGTACAGAGTTGATCTACCTCGAGATCGTAATATGTGTCTAACTTCTAAGGCTAGGTGTTTGATATTGCGTTGATGTCCCTATTACGGGCTAAACCCTATGGCTTATTGTAGGAGATATGCCCTAGAGGCAGTAATATCAGTTACTTTTGTATCTCCAAGTTTGTAATGAATGTTTATGATCCATGCTATAACTGCAATGATTCTCGAGTCTACAAATAAAACGAGGCTTGGAGGGAAACTCATGTGCACGTATGGTTTAATAAACGGTAAATTGTATTCCTAGTCTTGCCTCTAAGACTGGCTCAAGTATTGCATGATGATCCTGTTTTCCTGATCATGGGCATGGCTATGCCGGCAATTTTGAGGGCACGATGTTGATAGAACACTTGTGTTGAATCGACCCAAATTGATGTTATACTATGAGATATATTCGTCACAAGTTAATGGTTAAATAACACAGAGATGGTTAATGTTTGCATGATTCCTTAGACCATGAGAGTATCGAGTTTCTTCATGCTTGCTTCATGAACTTTGGGGTTTGTTAAACGTCATCCGTAAAAGGGTGGCTATTACGGCTGCTTACGGGTTCATGGAAAAGTATGTCAAGTAACTTGATAGCTCAAGATTGGGATTTGCTCCTCCGACGTTGGAGAGATATCTCTGGGCCCTCTCGGTGTTGCGGTATCCATCATCGTCTGGCCAGACACCTAGTGATTTGATCACGGGGATGCCGGAACACGGGAACGAGAAAATAGAACAATACCGGCAACGAGGTAACTGGCATAGTGGACAAGTTGTTGATCCACGGGGATGCCAACATGTCTCACCTCGGGTAATTGTAACATATCGTGAAGCAACAGGAATAGCATACGACAACTGGAGGTTCACTCGAATATTTATTCGTGTGGGTATAGGGATCGATATGGGTGTCCACGGCTCCGATGTTGATCATTGATCAGAAGGGGTTCCGGGTCATGTCTATGCTTCACCGAACCTATAGGTTCACATGATTAAGGGTCATCTATCTGTTGAATACTAGACAGGGAGTCTGAGAGAAAAACACCGAAAAAGTTTCGGACACCGGAAAAGTTTCGGACAGCGGAAAAGTTCCGCAGAGAGAGGTCACCGGATGAATTTCGGTGAAACTAGAAAAGTTGTTTCAGGGGATACCATAAAGTCAAATTGGTCTTGGCACATGCCTGATAATTCTTAGAGGGTGCCAGAATCGTTCTGGAAACTTTTTGGAATTTTCTGGAATGAAAACCGGAAATGTTCCGGAGCTGCCGAAACCGCTTCAGATGCTTTTCGCAGATGAAATCACTAAACCGGAATTGTTCCGGCTCGCGTTGAAAATTATTTTGGTGGGTACTAGAATTGTTCTAAGCCCACATGAATATTTTCAGTTCGATCAGACGCTGAAAAATGTCGTCGTGAATAGTGAAAGTGCTTTTTGGATATTTGTGGAAAAACACCTTTTTGGATATTTCCCGCTGAAAAAAGGCCTTGGGGACCAAGGCAGCCCCTCATGGGGGTCCCCCAAGGGTGTGGCCGGCCAAGATGGGTGGGGCACCATGGTGCTCCACATGGCACTCCCATATGGCATATTCCTTTTATGAAAGGGATATTCCATGGGCATTTTGGGGTTTTTGTATGACAACTTTACCCCTTGGCTAGCCTATAAATAGAGGTGAGTGGGCAGCCCACTTCCTCATCCTTGTGCTCTCATACACATGCTATGCTTTGCTAGCTCTCTCTTCTCCCTCACACGAAAAGAGTATTTCGTAGAGCCGAAAGGCTGTCTGGGTTCCGGCAGGAACTAGTTCTGGACGGCGAAGCCCTGCCGGATAGTTGACACCTTATGTGTGCAACCCCGTAGAGAGGTCGTAGTTTCGATCTTTTGCTCGAGGGGCTGTTCGAGGGTCCTCCCGAAGGGCTGTCCGAGTTTCCGTTCGAGTTTCGAGGGTCCTCCCGAAGGGCTGTCCGTGACATCGTCCGGGGGACTGTCCGACCGCCTCCCGAAGGGCTGTCCGACGAGGGAGTACATTCTCGCGGTTGGGAGGTTGTAAAATCCTAGCTGCGGTAATCTGCACCAACGATCTCCACCGACTCTTCTTCCGCTGCGCTACGAGTCGGTACGGATCAGATCAAACCTTGTATGCAATCTCCATAGTGGTCCTGGGCGTGCTCGCTATACCGAATTTTTTTGTTTTCTGTCGCATTCCCCAACAGTGGCATCAAGAGCCAGGCTATGAGTAGATGCATGTTATGATCTAGAATACATAGAGATGTATGGGTGTTGCACAATATAATTAGGTAGTAGATGAGATCTATTGCTGAAAATTATTTGTGCGGGTTGCAGATGAAATCTGTTACTCGATGTTCTTGTTGCTTCCCTTGAATTTGCGTAGTCCTGATCTTGACAGCATTGTGGAATCTGACAAAGTTCTGGCAATCCGCGATCCTTTCATGCTGCTCCTGAGTATGCTGATTGACAGATCAACGAAGCTAACAGTTCTTTGGGTTTCACTTTAGTCAAAGAAAGATGGATGTTTCGCAGACGAAGGGCAATGCAGATATGATCTGCACGGGGGTCACGCGTATGACGAAGTTTAGTATGGGGCTCGAGATTTTACTGTCTCGTGTTTCATACACCCTGGAAAGTTAATCTAGCAACTTGAAGTATCATACTTGATGATAAACGTTGGTAGCAGCGGTTTAAGTAAAAACCTTAGAAGCCACGTAAAATAAAATTTTGCATAAACCGATTAGAGGCGTCTAACTTGGTTTTGCAGGATGGTTATGCATGTGATGTGGTATAGCAATGCTCATATTAAATTTGATTATGTATGAGATGACTATATGATGTAATTAACATGACCTGCGTGTCATGATTCGGCATGATGGCTGGAGCCATATGATTGCACTCTAATGACCTGCGTGTCAACCTTATGTAATGCACTTATTTTCTTAGCTATAGAGATAGCAATATTATGTGGTGCATCGACAAGGTGGTGGCAATCTTTGCGAAGGTGAACTCCGACGCGAATGCCGAAGACGAAGAATACTTGACTTCTCCGTCAGAAGGGGCTATACCATATCATGCTATTATGAATTGCCTGAGATGTTTATCCCTCTTGATGCACCCTTCTTGATTGCGCGGTAGTCGCTTTTTTTTAGGGTGATCTCTCACTTAAAAATATCAAGTAGTTAGTGTTCTCCCAAGTGTAGCACCGTCACGGCACTTTTCTTTTCGGGGTATCACATGGATGCATGGGTACAAACGATTAGACATGTGTGAGGCGGGTGAGTTGAGACCTCGCAGCAAGATCACTTGGTTGTCTTGACGTTCAGGCATGAAAGTCATGAGCTCGGAACACACGCATCGAAAGATGAACGAGAGTCACATAGAGATGTGATTGGCAAGTTGGCCTACCAAATGAAATTCTCGTCACTTGAGATGGATGCATCCTTGGCGTTGAATTGAAATTTGGGTCTTGAATCACTCGCAATCAATTATGAGAGATATTGATTTGAGTGGGAGCGCACTTTAGAATAAATATGTTTATTCACTAGTGCCAAAATCATTATAAACAATGTCTAAAATGAACTTGTGTTTTCCGTTGTAGATCAAATGGCTCGCAACACCGCGTTCAACTTAGGCCCTATGTTAGAGAAAGAGAAGTTAGCTGCGAATGGAAACAACTATGCGGACTGGGTCCGTACCCTGAGGATTGTCCTCAGGAGCGCTAAGAAAGTGTACGTGCTTGATGGAGCTCTTCCACCTAAGCCGGCGGCAACAGCCGCGGCAGACATACAAAATGTCTGGGCCACTAAGGATGATGATTTCAACTTAGTGCAGTGCCTCATGCTGTCTTGCATGAGTTCAGAGCTTCAAAAACGTTTTGAATTCCATAACTCCTTTGATATGATCAAGGATCTAGATGCTCTGTACAAGTTTAATGCACGGTCTGAACGTTTTGATATCATGAAAATGATGTCGGAGACCAAGATGGCTGAGGGCAGTTCAGTTGGCGAGCACGTAGTCAATATGATTGGCTACGCTAAAAGGCTTAAAACCCGGGAATTTCCACTTCCAGAAGAGCATGTTATGGACATGTTGCTCCGTTCACTCCCCACTTCTTACGGAGGTTTTGTCATGAACTACCACATGAATGGGATGGACAAAACACCTAATGAGGTGCTTGCCATGCTGAAATCTGTTGAAGGAGGACTGCAGAAAAATCGCAAGCAAGTGTTGCTTGTGAATAAAACTTCCAGTTTCAAAAAGAAAGGCAAGCCAAAGAAAGGCAAGGGCGCCGGTAAGACCGGCTTCCAACGCAAATCTAAGGGCGGAGCCAAGAATGAAACTGAGTGCTTCTACTGCAAGGGCACAGGACACTGGAAGAGAAACTGCAAGAAGTATCTGGAAGATAAGAAGTCCGGGAAAACCGGAAAAGGTATAATTGTTCTACAAGTTAATGTCATTGACGTTTTGCTTGCTTGCGAAAATTCTAAGTCTTGGGTATTTGATACCGGATCGGTTGCTCACATTTGCAACTCGATACAGGGGCTTCAGAAGGTGCGCAAGCTGACAAAGAATGAAGTCGTGATGCGTGTCGGGAACGGCGCTGGGATCGCCGCTCAAGCCGTCGGCATTATGCCTCTACGTCTCCCTTCAGGATTTATTTTGGAACTTAGTAACTGTTATTTTGTTCCGGCATTGTGTAGAAACATTATCTCTGGATCATGTTTGGTACACGATGGGTACTCCTACAAGTCTGAGAACAATGGTTGTTCACTTTATTGTAAGGACATGTTTTATGGATTTGCACCCATTGTTGGGGGCCTTTTCATACTGAATCTTGAATGTGGAAATGATGTCTTTAACGTGAATGCTAAACGCCTTAAGAAGGCTGATACCACCACCACTTACTTGTGGCACTGTTGACTTGGCCACACCGGAAAGAAACGCATGCAAAAACTCCAGTCAAATGGAGTTTTGCCGTCTTTTGATTTTGAATCATTCGACACATGTGAAGCTTGTCTAATGGGGAAAATGACCAAGACGCCGTTCACGGGTCATCCTGAACGGGCGGGTGAATTATTGGAAATAATACATAGTGATGTATGTGGTCCAATGAACACGGCCGCACGGGGTGGGTATTTTTACTTCGTGACTTTTACTGATGATTTAAGTCGGTATGGCTATATCTACTTGATGAAGCATAAGTCGGAAACTTTTGAAAAGTTCAGAGAATTTCAGAATGAGGTAGAAAATCATCGTGACAAAAAGATTAAGTTTCTGCGGTCTGATCGCGGAGGCGAATATCTTAGTCATGAGTTTGGCCAACATCTGAGTGACCGTGGAATCGTTTCACAGCTTACGCCTCCCGGAACTCCACAGAGAAACGGAGTATCGGAACGACGTAACCGAACCTTGTTGGACATGGTAAGGTCGATGATGTCTCTTACGGATCTTCCGATATCTTTTTGGGGTCACGCACTGGAAACTGCTGCTCACACACTAAACAAAGCACCGTCTATGTCTGTTAAGACGACACCACATGAGATGTGGCATGGGAAGAAACCTTGTGTGTCGCATCTTAAAATTTGGGGTTGTGAGGCATACGTAAAGCGTTTACAGCCTAGCAAACTCGATCCCAGATCAGACAAATGTTACTTTGTAGGTTATCCAAAAAACACCGTTGGGTATTCCTTCTACAACCAGTCCGAGGGCAAAACGTTTGTCGCAAAAGTTGGACACTTTCTCGAGAAAGAGTTTCTCGCTAAAGAATTGAGTGGGAGGACAGTACAACTTAATGAGATTAGTGAATCTTCGGCAACCGTTGATATGGCTAAGGAACCAGAAGAAATTCCGCTAATTATCCCTACCACCGAGCCGGAAATTGTCGCATGTGATGCGGAGACTTCAAACAATGTTGTAACTGAACCGCGCAGATCAGGTAGGGCTATCCAGCCACCTGAGTGGTTTCATAACGAAATCTTCATTCTTGAAGACGATGAACCTGCGCACTACAAGGAAGCGATGGCGGGGCCTAGCTCAAGAGAATGGCACAAAGCCATGAGATCCGAAATGGAATCCATGTACGAAAACCAAGTTTGGAACTTGGAAGAACTTCCAGATGGCGTAAAACCCATTGGTTGTAAATGGATTTTCAAAAGAAAGACGGACGCGGATGGTAACATTACTATCCACAAAGCTAGACTTGTCGCGAAAGGGTTCACGCAAGTTCCAGGAGAGGACTACGACGAGACTTTCTCGCCCGCAGCTATGCTTAGGTCTGTTCGGATATTACTAGCAATTGCTGCTTATTTCGATTATGAAATATGGCAGATGGATGTCAAAACGGCTTTCCTAAATGGAAACCTTGATAGGGATGTATACATGATACAGCCAGAAGGTTTTGTCGATCCTAAAAATGCTGGAAAGGTATGTAAGCTTCAGAAAGCCATTTATGGTCTGAAGCAAGCATCAAGGAGCTGGAATATTCGTTTTGATGAAGTGGTCAAAGAGTTTGGCTTCATCAGGAACGATGAAGAATCTTGTGTGTACAAGAAGTTTAGTGGGAGCGCAAAAGCATTTCTAATCTTGTATGTGGATGACATATTGTTGATTGGAAATGATGTGAAATTTCTTAGCGAAATAAAAGACTCATTGAAGAAGAGTTTTTCAATGAAAGACTTAGGCGAAGCGGCATATGTATTAGGCATCAGGATCTATAGAGATAGATCAAGACGCTTAATAGCGCTAAGCCAAAGCACGTACATTGACAAGGTGTTGAAAAGGTTCAACATGGAGAACTCCAAGAAAGGCCTACTCCCCATGTCACCTGGCACAGTGCTTTGCAAGAATCAGAGTCCTCGGACCCTTGATGAGCGAGTACAAATGAATGATATTCCATATGCTTCGGCAGTTGGTTCTATTATGTATGCCATGCTATGTACAAGACCAGATGTTTCCTATGCGCTAAGTGTTAGCAGCCGGTACCAAGGTGATCCAGGATTGGAACACTGGGCCGCAGTCAAGGGTATTCTTAAGTACCTCAGAAGGACCAAGGATTTACTCCTTGTGTACAGAGGTGATGAAGATCTCATTGTAAGTTGTTACACTGATGCAGGCTTCATGTCTGACCCAGATGACTTCAAATCTCAATCTGGCTATGTTTTCATATTGAATGGCGGCGCAGTTGATTGGAAAAGTTCCAAACAAAAGACTGTGGCGGATTCTACGACGGAGGCGGAATATGTTGCTGCTTCAGAAGCCTCCAAGAAAGCTGTCGGTATCAAGCAGTTTCTTGAAGACCTTGGTGTGGTTCCAAGTGCTCTGGACCCGGTGTGGATCTATTGTGATAATAGTGGCGCCGTGGCTCAGGCAAGGGAGCCATGTTCGCACCATAAGACAATGCATATTCAACACAAATATAAACTCATTCGACATCATGTCGAAGAAGGTTTAGTGAAAGTACGCAAAGTTCACACGGATCTGAATGTATCAGACCCGATGACGAAGCCTCTACCACGAGCAAAGCATGAGAAACACCGGATTGCCATTGGTGTTAGGGAAGCCATGTAACTATATTACGACTCTAGTGCAAGTGGGAGACTGTAGGAGATATTCCCTAGAGGCAGTAATATCAGTTACTTTTGTATCTCCAAGTTTGTAATGAATGTTTATGATCCATGCTATAACTGCAATGATTCTCGAGTCTGCAAATAAAACGAGGCTTGGAGGGAAACTCATGTGCACGTATGGTTTAATAAACGGTAAATTGTATTCCTAGTCTTGCCTCTAAGACTGGCTCAAGTATTGCATGATGATCCTGTTTTCCTGATCATGGGCATGGCTATGCCGGCAATTTTGAGGGCACGATGTTGGTAGAACACTTCTGTTGAATCGACCCAAATTGATGTTATACTATGAGATATATTCGTCACAAGTTAATGGTTAAATAACACAGAGATGGTTAATGTTTGCATGATTCCTTAGACCATGAGAGTATCGAGTTTCTTCATGCTTGCTTCATGAACTTTGGGGTTTGTTAAACGTCATCCGTAAAAGGGTGGCTATTACGGCTGCTTACGGGTTCATGGAAAAGTATGTCAAGTAACTTGATAGCTCAAGATTGGGATTTGCTCCTCCGACGTTGGAGAGATATCTCTGGGCCCTCTCGGTGTTGCGATATCCATCATCGTCTTGCCAGACACCTAGTGATTTGATCACGGGGATGCCGGAACACGGGAACGAGAAAAGAGAACAATACCGGCAACGAGGTAACTGGCATAGTGGACAAGTTGTTGATCCACGGGGATGCCAACATGTCTCACCTCGGGTAATTGTAACATATCGTGAAGCAACAGGAATAGCATACGACAACTGGAGGTTCACTCGAATATTTATTCGTGTGGGTATAGGGATCGATATGGGTGTCCACGGCTCCGATGTTAATCATTGATCGGAAGGGGTTCCGGGTCATGTCTATGCTTCACCGAACCTATAGGGTCACACGCTTAAGGGTCATCTATCTGTTGAATACTAGACAAGGAGTCTGAGAGAAAAACACCGAAAAAGTTTCGGACACCGGAAAAGTTTCGGACAGCGGAAAAGTTCCGCAGAGAGAGGTCACCGGATGAATTTCGGTGAAACTAGAAAAGTTGTTTCAGGGGATACCATAAAGTCAAATTGGTCTTGGCACATGCCTGATAATTCTTAGAGGGTGCCAGAATCGTTCTGGAAACTTTTTGGAATTTTCTGGAATGAAAACCGGAAATGTTCCGGAGCTGCCGAAACCGCTTCAGATGCTTTTCGCAGATGAAATCACTAAACCGGAATTGTTCCGGCTCGCGTTGAAAATTATTTTGGTGGGTACTAGAATTGTTCTAAGCCCACATGAATATTTTCAGTTCGATCAGACGCTGAAAAATGTCGTCGTGAATAGTGAAAGTGCTTTTTGGATATTTGTGGAAAAACACTTTTTTGGATATTTCCAAAAAGGTTTCTAGAAGGCCTTGGGGACCAAGGCAGCCCCTCATGGGGGTCCCCCAAGGGTGTGGCCGGCCAAGATGGGTGGGGCACCATGGTGCTCCACATGGCACTCCCATATGGCATATTCCTTTTATGAAAGGGATATTCCATGGGCATTTTGGGGTTTTTGTATGACAACTTTACCCCTTGGCTAGCCTATAAATAGAGGTGAGTGGGCAGCCCACTTCCTCATCCTTGTGCTCTCATACACATGCTATGCTTTGCTAGCTCTCTCTTCTCCCTCACACGAAAAGAGTATTTCGTAGAACCAAAAGGCTGTCTGGGTTCCGGTAGGAACTAGTTCTGGACGGCGAAGCACTGCCGGATAGTTGACACCGTATGTGTGCAACCCCGTAGAGAGGTCGTAGTTTCGATCTTTTGCCCGAGGGGCTGTTCGAGGGTCCTCCCGAAGGGCTGTCCGAGTTTCCGTTCGAGTTTCGAGGGTCCTCCCGAAGGGCTGTCCGTGACATCGTCCGGGGGACTGTCCGACCGCCTCCCGATGGGCTGTCCAACGAGGGAGTACATTCTCGCGGTTGGGAGGTTGTAAAATCCTAGCTGCGGGAATCTGCACCAACGATCTCCACCGACTCTTCTTCCGCTGCGCTACGAGTCGGTACGGATCAGATCAAACCTTGTATGCAATCTCCATAGTGGTCCTGGGCGTGCTCGCTATACCGAATTTTTTTGTTTTCTGTCGCATTCCCCAACACTTATATACACACCAGGGAGGGTATCTAGGGTTACAAAGTCGGTATGCTAGGAGAGAGGCGGCAGGAGAGATCTTGGAGTACACGTCAAGTCTTCGGTAGAAACAGCCTTGATCACGCATCCCACGTACAGTCTCCGGAGTCCATCTTGGTTATGTGCGGGGGTATATCGGCCCAAGCGAGAAGGCAGGTCGGCCCGGTTAGCACCCCCTATTCCAGGACACCGTCACTAAGTGTGGACAAATTGTTGGGAAGGGCTGTGAGAGCGGAGGCTTGTTCCGCTTATCTTTGTCAGACTTTTGCACTAAAGTTATTAATCATGTTTGCAGTGAAACTGAATCAAATGTTTGGCATTCACGACTTTGTCATATTAACTTTGGTTGCATGACGCGGCTAGCAAATTTGAGTTTAATCCTGAAATTTACAATTGTCAAGGGTTCTAAGTGCCAAGTGTGTGTGCAAGCAAAGCAACCTCGCAAGTCCCATATGACTGCTAAGGCAAGGAATTTGGCACGACTTGAACTCATATATTCAGATCTTTGCGAGATGAATGGTGTGTTGACAAAAGGTGGAAATTGAAATTTCATGACTCTGATCGATGACTCTACTAGATATTGCATGATATAATTGTTGAAAACAAAAGATGAGGCTTTGCACTACTTTAAAATCTATAAAGCCAAAGCAGGGAATTAACTCGATCGAAAGATCAAAAGGCTTAGGCCAGATCGCGGTGGAGAGTATTTTTCCAATGAGTTCAATTTATTCTATGAGGAACATGGTATAATACATGAGAGGATGCCTCCCTATTATCCCCAGTCAAATGGGGTTGCCGAACGGAGAAACCGTACTCTAACTGATTTGGTTAACACCATGTTAGACACAGCGGGACTTTCCAAGGAATGGTGGGGGGAGGCTTTGATGACTGCAAGTCATGTCCTAAATAGAGTTCCCACAAAGAATAAAGAGATTACCCCATTTGAGGAATGGGAAAGGAAAAGGCTTAAACTCTCCTACTTACAAACTTGGGGTTGTTTGGCAAAAGTCAACATACCAATTACCAAGAAGCATAAGCTTGGACCAAAAACAGGTGATTGTGTTTTCCTGGGCTAAGCTTTCCATAGCATTGGCTATAGATTTCTAGTGGTAAAATCTGAGGTACTTGACATAAATGTTGGTACAATCATGGAGTCAAATGATGCGACTTTCTTTGAGGATATTTTTCCTATGAAAGATATACCTAGCTTATCTACTAAGAGATCAGAGACAACTCCTGGACCTTTTGTTCCATTGGAACATTCCGAACAGAAACATACTGAGATTCCTAAGGAGGATGACAATGAAGCTCCTAGAAGGGGCAAGAGACAAAGGACCGCAAAGTCATTTGGTGAAAATTTCATTGTGTACCATGTGAATGATACTCCCACTTCTTTTTCAGAAGCTTATGCATCTCCTGATGCTGACTACTGGAAAGAAGCTGTGCACGGTGAGATGGATTCCATCATGGCTAACGGGACATAGGAGATCATTGATCATCCTTATGGGTGTAAACCTGTAAGATGTAAGTGGGTGTTTTAGAAAAAGCTTAACCCTAATGGTACAATTGAAAAGTACAAGGCACGGCTTGTAGCCAAGGGATATACCCAAAAAGAAGGTGAAGATTTCCTTGATACTTATGTGCCTGTGGCCAGATTGACCACTATTCCAGTAGTACTCTCATTGGCTGCCTCACACAAACTTCTCGTTCATCAAATGGACGTTAAGACAGCTTTCCTAAATGGAGAGTTGGAGGAGGAAATTTACATGGAACAACCTGATGGTTTTGTAGTAGATGGTCATGAAGGAAAAGTGTGCAAGTTGTTGAAATCTTTGTATGGTTCGAAACAAGCACCTAAGAAATGGCACGAGAAGTTCGAAAGAACTTTGACATCTACGGTCTTTGTTGCAAACGAAGCAGACAAGTGTGTGTACTACCACCATGGTGGAGGTGAGGGAGTTAGATTGTCTTTGTATGTTGACGACATACTTATTTTTGGAACAAATCTCAAGGTCATTGAGGAAGTGGAAGATTTTCTGAATCAAAACTTTGAGACGAAAGACCTTGGAGTAGCTGATGTTATCTTGAACATCAACTTTTGAGAGGTGATGATGGTGGGATTACTCTGTTACAGTCTCACTACGCGGAGAAGGTTCGGGATCGCTGTGGATATTCAGATTGTAAACCTTCTCCACGTAGTACAGAGTACATGTATCGTAGTAGGGGTCCTAAGCTAGGAGTCTTGGAGCGATGGTAACATGGACACAGGATTTTACCTAGGTTCGGGCTCTCTCGAAGAGATAATACCCTACGTCCTGCTTTTCATTGTATTCATATGGGGTGTAGTACAGAGTACATGTATCTACCACGAGATTGTTCTATTGAATCTGAGTCGTTCTATTGACTAACCTGGCCTCGGTTTATATATGCACCGGAGGCCTAGGGTTTAGGAGAGTCCTCGTCTTGGGCGCCAAGTCTTGTGGAATCTACCTTGTATTCGGCAAGGGCTGCCCGAAGTGGCCCATTAGTGAACCGCCATGGGGGTCCTCGGCTCAACCCACCTGGTCGGGAGACGATGTGGTGAGTACCCCCTAGTCCAGGACACCATCAGTAGCCCCCTGAACCAGTCTTCAAGTTGGGGACACTCCTCGGTTCTTCCGAACTGTTCTTCGTCTTCGGTCATCGGTCTTGAAAACTGGTTCAACAAATCTTCCCATCTCCGATCTTGAGGATCACCGAGGTGTATCCGAAGAGTTCACACGTCGAGTATCCGAGGAGCCCCTTTAGGTTCTTGGCCTTTATCAATGCCTTGTTACTTTTTACGCCATACCTTGGGTTCGAAGTTTTTCCCGTGCGGCGGTGTCCTCTTGCATCCGAGCTCCAACGCCGTACTGCATCCGAGGTGTCTTTTGCAGCCGAGCTCCAATGCCGGTCTGTATCCAAGGTGTATTTTTGCAGCCGCGCTCCAATGCCGGTCTGTATCTGAGGTACATTTTAGCAGCCGAACTCCAACGCCGGACTGCATCCGAGGTACATTTTAGCAGCCGAACTCCAACGCCGGTCTGTATCCGACCTCCAGCGCCGGACTGCAGCCGAGGAGGCATAGAGTACCTCGTCTTTGAAAAAGTTTAAAGGAGGTTATCCGAGCTTAACGCCGAAAAAAGTTCTCTATGGAGCCAGCCACTCACAGCCGAGCTTTATGCTGGACTGCTTCCGAGGTGGTGCACCACCTCAGCCTTGGGTGCAATTTATTCTCTGCCGAGATGTATAACCAGTAGCCCTCAAGGTGTGTGCCGACATAAAATCCAGGATGCACCTGAAGGATAAAATAAAACCGCTGATCCCAGTAGCCCCTGAGACTCAGGTCGATTTGCTAAATCGGCCTGAGGATCAATTCCTTGCTCGGCAGCATACTTAAAAACATAAACACGGTGTGCATAGTTCTCGAGACTCAGGTTGGGTGCGGCCGACCAACCTGAGGATCATAATCTTCTCGGAAACTGTTTCGCACTTTGTAAATTGTCTGCATTGAATCGTCGATGCAGTAGCCCCCGAGACTTGGGTTGGGCAACATGGCCGACCCTAGGATTGTATCTCCTAGTTCAACTGCCATGTATGTTTTGACAACGCCGAGGTGCAGGAAAGATGCCGAACTACAGGTCGGAAAAAATTCCCTGAGCAAAACCATCACGCAGAACACCTCGATCAAGAGGATGCCCCGCCTCCTGAAAAAAAAACATAAAAATAGGTTAAAGGTGCCATAAGCTCAGAAAACCAAAAAACTTTAAGAAAAACTTTATGTCTGAACTAATCAAGTTTTTTGGTGCCAATCCGAAAATTGGTCTTAAAATTAGTTTGTGCTTCCGTCGTGCTTTAACATGATACATCCGATCTCCAGACTTCAAGTGGGTCAGCCTTCGGCTTCAACCTCCTATCCCGAAGGCGGAGTGCTTCTCAGGCCAGTTTAGAGAACTAAACTCGAGCGGCTTTAGAGAGATACCAGGCAACCCGGCTATTGACCACACACTCGCGTCAGAAAAAAGGAGTAGTAGAAAAAGACTTTGCAACGACGAAGAAGAAAACACTTATTATAATGGCTCATATAAATTGAAGAGCCCCCAGTTATCATGGGTAAAGGGAGTGTTTTTAACAAATAGAGTTTTTGTCTAACACAAATATAATGCTTGGTCGAACCAAACAAAAAATTAAACATTTAAAAAAGTTGAGCATGAAAGCGACTTAGCTGGTTAATGTGCTCGGCATTGCTGACGTGGTGTGGGTTTGTGGCGGGACGAAGATGCATAGTCCTCAGCTTGATCGAGGTCCCAGACCCCAAGCCCGAGGTGGCCGAGCGAGGAGCTCGGCACTCCGAAGTAGCGGCACAATACGGAAGATGTGGCGAGGCGAAGCCCCCGGTCCAGCTGAGGTAACGAAGCTGATCGGCTGGTGACGCCGAAGTCTCCGGTGTAGGTTGATGAAGAGATGGCGAAGCCCCCGGTCTAGCCGAGTTGTCGGAGCAGGTCGGTAAGGTGACGTTGCAACCCCCATGCCAGTCGAGGTGTCGAAGGAGGTCGGCGAGGTGGATGTCGGCTCGAAGAAGCAACGGCGTGGCGATGCCGACGCAGGTCGAAACTTTGTGACACGCTCAATGCTAGCTTGAGAAGTGACCGTGCGGCGATGCCGGCGCGCCCGACCCGTGCAATCCGTAAGGTGACGATGTTATCTTGACGATCATTAGGGAGAGCGGTGCCGAACTCTTGGTCGGCCCGCCGAGGTGATGATCCGAGGTGGTTGTCGTCGGCTCGATAAAGCGACGGCGCAGTCGATGCTGGCACAGGTCAGCAGCCATGGAGCAACGTGGCCAGGCTGGTTTGACACCGGCGCGATGACGAAGATCGCCTCAGAAAAGGCTTAAAATTTGCAGCCACGTGCTTGAAAACAATACCCTATAAAAAATTCCCTTCAAAAAGGATATCCGATAATCTGTTCATGAAAAAGATGAACTCGGGCCGGATTCGTTTTCGCGTAGAAAACAGATCCTAAAATTGATGCACTCATCGGACGCTTCCCGGAGTTTGAACGGTCGGATCGAGCTGAAATTTTGAGGGGTGGTACATATGGGAATGCCGCAGCCGATGAACGGTTGGATCTTCCAAAGAACGTTTGAGCTGACTGCTGGACTCCTCGCTCTAAACTCGTCCAGATTTCCGTCCAGATTCGACAGCGCTCCGGTATATCGGAGATCGCCGCAGATTTCTCCATCGGAACGCGACAAAATTTTGCAGGGTTGTTCTAGACTCAATTCCGCACAATTCCACTGTAGCAATCATCAAAGCGACGCTTGAGGAGACGGGGACAGCGAACACGAATCCGCTGTTCAGAAAAAACTGCATGATCGCGTGAGGGCAATGTTGACGTTGAGCCCCCGAGCACCATGGACGATTTTTCCATGATCCCGGATGAGATCGGAGTTGATGATGACGAAGACATCCGTCCGAACTTGATGATCCGAAGAGAAGCCTAGTCCTCGGTCCAGCCAAGGTGACCAGTCGGGTCAGCGATGAAGATGCCGACGCTGACGATGTAGCTCGGTTCCGATGCGTAGATCGCGGTGGAGCCGATCTGAATTCCCATCGCTCCGCGGCGACTACCCAGCAGACTCTCAATGAGAGCACCAATGTCGGTTCTAAATCCGGCATATCTCATAGTAGGGGTCCTAAGCTAGGCGTCTTGGAGCGATGGTAACATGGACACAGGATTTTACCCAGGTTCGGGCTCTCTCGAAGAGATAATACCCTACGTCCTGCTTTTCATTGTATTCATATGGGGTGTAGTATAGAGTACATGTATCTACCACGAGATTGTTTTAATGAATCTGAGTCGTTCTATTGACTAGCCTGGCCTCGGTTTATATATGCACCCGAGGCCTAGGGTTTAGGAGAGTCCTCGTCTTGGGTGCCAAGTCTTGTGGAATCTTCCTTGTATTCGACATGGGCTGCCCGAAGTGGCCCATTAGTGAACCGCCATGGGGATCCTCGGCTCAACCCACCTAGACGGGAGACGATGTGGTGAGTACCCCCTAGTCCAGGACACCATCAATTGGCCCGCTCATGAATTTAGCTAGCGCTATGAGGCCTGACATCTCATTTGCTATGAGCAAACTAAGCCGGATTGTTTCAAACCCAGGAGATGTTCATTGGCATGCAATGGAGAGAATAATGCGCTATCTGAAAGGAACTACGAGTTATGGACTTCACTATACGGGGTATCCAAGAGTACTTGAAGGTTATAGTTATGCGAATTCGATATCTCATGCTGATGAGCTTAAAGCCACAAGTGGTTATGTGTTTACATTTGGTGGTGCTGCTGTTTCCTGGAAGTCTTGCAAGCAGACCATCCTAACAAGGTCAACAATGGAAGCAGAACTCACTTCATTAGACACAGCAAGAGAATGGCTTCGAGAACTTTTAATGGACTTGCCGGTGGTTGAAAAACCAATACCAGCTATCCTAATGAACTGTGATAATCAAACAGTGATCCTCAAATTAAATAGTTCTAAGGACAATAAGAAGTCATCAAGACATGTAAGAAGGAGACTAAAATCTCTAAGGTTTATGAGAAACTCCGGAGTTATATCATTGGACTATATAAACACATCGAAGAATCTAGCAGATCCCTTCACAAAGGGTTTACCACGAAATGTGATAGACAATGCATCGAAGGAGATGGGATATTCAGACCCACTACATAAGTTGTTCATGGTGGTAACCCATTCTATGTGATCGGAGATCCCGTGAATTAGAATTGGCGAGACAAGCTATTGAATAACTGAGAGTAGAATATTTATTAAAGATCCAATTTGTCATGATGCAATTATCTCCTAATCTGTATGGAAGGCTGATATTTATCTTAGTGTGTTCTGAATGGCTTGGGTAGGCAAAGATGTTGTCCTACAGAACATCTAGAAAGAACACTGTTCAACGTCGCCGTTTGTGAGAGTTGGGTGCTCTCTAATAAATTCATGAAGAGGCCCCGGAGTATGACGTATATGCTCCTTCCTGCGGGAAAGTTTTTCAGCGGTCTAGTATCAGTCAACGCTCTAACGTGAAACTTGTTTGCACAAAACTTGCAGCTCAAGGCATAGTCCACTGTTCAAGTTGTGAACGAGTGTAGCGTGGAGTTCTAGGTGGAAGTTCAACTTAATAGTCTCCACTGAAACACCGGTATATAAACAATGTTTTTTTGGAACCATTTGCAAACTTAATAGCCCCTGGGATCTCATGGGGGATTGTTAGAATTATTGGTATTTAGACCATCTATTATATCCAATAATTTCTAGGAAAATCCCATAGGCCCATGTGGCACGTTCATGCATGACAAGAAATACGCTGAAATTTTTGCGCTAGTCGAAAATGAAACCAAATGGTTGTGCATGCTGCCATTCATCTCCCCATTGATGGCATCAATGTTTTGGTTTCGGTTTCATTTCTCCATCAGTAAATTGGTTTCTTCATTTCGTGTGTGCTAGCATATTTTTGTCATGCAAGAACTTGAAACTATTGGCCTACTAATGGATGACAAAACTGACCACTTAATAGGATTTTTAGTGCGTCTGTTTCTCCTCTCCTTAATGGGAATTAGTGCGTCCATTTTTAGTTTCATGTCGTCATGCCAATAAGAGGTTGCTCCTCTTCCCAACGAGACACACAACACATCGCCTCGTTCCAGAACATTGCGCCGCTTATCTCTTTCCCTTCTTGCTTCCCAGCGTGCACTGGGGAGTGAGAGAGTGGGCCTCCGAAACTCTGCCTCTTGTGATCCGGTACGGGAGAGGGGCGATCGGGTTTTTGGGGAGCGCTTCTGTGCGACTGCTGGATCCTTGTTCATCGTAGCTGCGATCGACGACGACTTCGCCAACGACTACTTCTTCCCCGACGTCGACGACCTCTTTGACGACATGATGAACGACGCATCTGCTTTCGCTTCTGCTGCTCCGTATGTCATTCTATCCTTTCTTTTATGGTTAGTGTTTGGAGTACTACTAGTAGCAATCGATATAAATATGATGTCTTTTGTTTATGATTTTGATTGCATGACTAGTTTCAACAATTTGTTGTTTGTCTCGATTATCTTCACTATAATGTTTTTCCTATTGTTTTTCTGGATTATTCAACATATATGAATCAAGTACAGCTTGTTGCTCTTGCTGCTTGAAGGAATTATTTCACCTCTCCTTTTCCTTCTTTTATTCCATGGTATCAATAACAGGAACATTACATGGAAGAGGCTCTGAAACTGAGAAATTTGTTGGAAGAGTTTCTGGAGAAACATGAAAGTGTTAGATATCCATCTATACTTGGAGTAAGGGAGCATATATTTAATGGCAGGTAATCTGGCGGTTTTGTTTTATTAAAATTGTGATTAGTTTAATTACGTACCTATGTTACTACTTTGGATTATCTAACATGTAATTAGTGCAATGTTTCATTTTGCTAATCGCATGAATATTCCTCTGGGCTTGTGCAATGTTTCATCCCTTGCATGGTTAATGTCAAATCAGGAGACGAGTTTTGTGACCATTGGACAGCATGTGCTTTCCAATCCATTGAGGTATTTAATCCTGGTGTATCTTGCACACATGCACAACATGTCATTGTGATATCTAACTATCTATTAGTCTTTCTCTCATAATCATATTTGTGGTATGTATTAGTTTTGCTTCCATAATCATATTAAATTGTTTGAGTTGGCTGCTTGCCTTTATTTTTCTTTCTCGATGATGGCACTAACTAAAATTACTGGACACTTTGACAGTTCCTTCAGTCACGACTTTCTGAGTGCTTCCTGGACACTTTGCTTTTGAACATCTCTCTGCAGGGTTCGGTTCCACTATGACCATCCTGATATATTTGATCGTATTTTCGTCCTTACAAGGGGTGGCATAAGTAAAGCTTCTAAGATTATCAATATTAGTGAGGACATATTTGCAGGTGATAAGTTTTTTCTATTTGTGCTTGAGTTAAGGAAATTTGGTACCGTTTTGGTAGTAACATGTCATCTTTTGTTGCAGGATTCAATTCTACATTACATGAAGGCAATGTCACTCACCATGAATACATGCAAGTTGGCAAGGGAAGGGATGTGGGTCTTAATCAGATTTCATTATTTGAGGCAAAGATAGCAAATGGTAATGGTGAACAGACAATCAGCCATGACATTTACCTACCGGGGCACCGTTTTGATTTCTTCAGAATGTTGTCGCGTTACTATATGACAATTGGGTTCTATTTCAGCAACATGTTAAGTTATGAACCCTAAATTTCTCTGTCCTGAATCGTTGGTTAACTCTTGTCCTAAATTGTTTTACTTGGTCTCAGATTACAGTTTGGGCTGTGTATGTTTTCCTTTATGGGCGTTTGGATCTTGTCCTTAGTGAACTTGATGCAGCACTTGCTACTGGAAAGTGGTTTATGCATAATAGACCGCTCCAGGTCACGCTTGCTGGTATGTCTCAAACGTATCTATAATTTTTGATTGTTTCATGCTATTATATTATCATTTTTATATACTTTTTATAGCAATTTATATTATTTTTACGGACTAACCTATTAATTTAGTGCCCAGTGCCAATTCCTATTTTCTGCTTGTTTTCGGTTTCGTAGGAAATCAATATCTACAGAGGTCAAATACGTTGCCAATTTAACATGAATTTTTTTGGGCAACAACAAATGCAGGAAGCTTCGGGAGAGATCGAGATGAGCTATGAGAGCCCCACAAGGATAGGTGGCGCGGCCAGGGGGTGGCTGTGCCCCCTGAGCTTGTGGGGCCCACAGATACTGCCTTAGTCCAATTCCAACATGATAATTCCCTATAAATACCGAAACGATCTGTTGTGCCTCCAGAAGAATTTTATCACCGCTACAAGCCTCTGTTCTGAAGAGAGCCCATCTGGAGCCCTGTTCCGGAGCCCTGCCGGAGGGGGAAGCCATTACCGAAGGCCTCTTCATCAACCTTACTACCTCCATGACCACGTGTGAGTACTTCCTTTAGGGCCTAGGGGTCCCTAGTAGTAGCTAGATGGTTCTCTCTCTCTCTCTTTTGGATCTTCAATACCATGTCCTCGTTCTTGTTCGAGATCTATTCGATGTAATCGGTGGTGTGTTTGTTGGGACATGATGAATTGTCACTTTATGATCAGATTGTTCATTGAATTCAGTTGAATCTATTTGGGTTTTCTTGCTACATAATTAAATAACTTTGTATTTCTCTCCGATCTATCTATCTTCTTTGGTTAAGTTTGATTGATTTATCTTCAGTGGGAGAGATGCTTTGTAGTGGGTTCAATATTTCGGTGCTCTAACCCAGTGACAATAAGGGCCAAGACACGTATTGTATTGTTGCCACTAAGGATAAAATGACGGGGTTTAGTCTTATTGATTGACTTCTTCCTGTCTACATTATGTCATCTTGCTTATTGATGTACTCTGTTTCTTTTAAACTTAATACCTTGAGATGCATGCTGGATAGCGGTTTTGGGGTGGAGTATTAGTAGTAGAAATTAGTAAGTTGAATGGTCTACTTATCATGGACATAATGCCTATGTGAGATTATGCCATGAATGATCATAGTCATAAATATTGCAATCTATTCAATTGCCCAAGTGTAATTTGTTTACCATGCTATTCGCCTGCTTTCGAGAGAGTTACCACTGGTGAACCTATGGCCCCCGGGTCTATTCTCTATAAATCAAGTCTTCTACAAAATTGCTTCTTCATTTGCCTCTTTTTATTTGCCGTTTCACTATACCACTACCATCTATCTCTATTTGTTTTAACCTTGTAACTAGCAAGACAAGGGGTTTGACAACTGATACGTCTCCAACGTATCTATAATTTATGAAGTATTCATGCCATGTTTATTATAGTTTTGTATGATTTTGGTGCACTTTTATAAGGATTCTATACGATTTTCATGGACTAACATATTGTCCTAGTGCCCAGTGCCAGTTGTTGTTTTCCGCTTGTTTTTGGTTTTCCATAAAATCCATATCAAATGAAGTCCAAATGCAGCGAAATTTTTTGACGATTTTTTCTAGAAGGAAACAAACCCAGGAAGCTTCGGAGGAGCAGCAGAAGAGCCATAGGGGTCCCACGAGCCACCTGGGCGCGCCTGCCCCCCCCCAGGCGCGCCCTGGTGCCTCGTGGGCCCCCTGTGGCACCTATTTGCGTGATTCCAATGCTGAAAAATCCTATATATTCAGAAACCCCCGAAAGTTAATCTAGATGAGTTTTTACGCCGCCGCAAGCCTCTGTACCAAGGAGATCCCATCTGGAGCCCTTTTCCGGCACCTTGCCGGAGGGGGGAATCATCACCGGAGGCCGTCTTCATCATCCCGGCGGTCTCCATGACGAGGAGGCAGTTGTTCACCTCGGGGCTGAGGGTATGTACTAGTAGCTATGTGTTTGATCTCTCTCTCTCTCGTGTTCTTGATTTGGCACGATCTTGATGTACCGCGAGCTTTGTTAATATAGTTGGATCATATGGTGTTTCTCGCTCTCTATCTTGTTGTGATGAATTGAGTTTTTACCTTTGAGGTTTCACTATTATCGGATTGAATACTTTTATGGATTTGAGAACACTTGATGTATGTCTTGCATATGAATACCCGTGGTGACAATGGGGTATTATATTGATTCACTTGATCTATGTTTTGGCACTCAACTCGTGGATTCCTGAGGTGACATTGGGATAATCTATGCATAGGGGTTGATGCACGTTTTCATCCTACTTTCTCCGGTAGAAATCTTGGGGCACTCTTTGAAGTTCTTTGTGTGGATTGAATATTATGATCTGAAGTTGTTTGATGCATATTGAATAATCAAATCATGGATACTTCTGGTGACATTGGAGTATCTAGGTGACATTAGAGTTGGTTGATGCGTATCATATGGTGTTATTTTAGTACGAACTCTAGTGCCGTTTGTGACACTTATAGGGATGGCTCAATAGATTGATCGGAAAGGATAACTTTGAGGTGGTTTCGTACCCTACAACAATTTCTATATTATGTTCTCCGCTAATAGGAACTTTGGAGTGATTGTTTGTCGCACGTTGAGGGATTGTTATATGATCCAATTATGTTAGCACTGTTGAGAGATTGCACTAGTGAAAGTATGAACCCTAGGCCTTGTTTCTAAGCATTGCAATACCGTTTGTGCTCTGTTTTATCACTTGCTACCTTGCTGTTTTTATATTTTCAGATTACAAAAACCTATATCTACTATCCATACTACACTTGTATCACCATCTCTTCGCCGAACTAGTGCACCTATACAATTTGCCATTGTATTGGGTGTGTTGGGGACACAAGAGATTTCTTGTATTTGGTTGCAGGGTTGTTTGAGAGATACCATCTTCATCCTATGCCTCCCACGGATTGATAAACTTTAGGTCATCCACTTGAGGGAAAATTGCTATTGTCCTAAATCTCTGTGCTTGGAGGCCCAACACGAGTCTACAAGAATAAGTTGTGTAGTAGACATCAAGCTCTTTTCTAGCGCCGTTGCCAGGGAGGTGAGTGCTTGAAGGTATATCTTTAGATCTTGCAATTGAATCTTTTAGTTTCTTGTTTTATCACTAGTTTGGTTTATAAAAGAAAACTACAACAAAATATGGAATTGAGGTTGCCTCATATTATTCATCTTTATAATGTCTTTCTTGAAAATGATGGAGCAGAAAATTGTGCTCAATTGATAGAAGAAGAATTCAATAAAATGTTTAGTATAAAATCTTTGAATGATGAGCATGATTGCAATGCCGTTAGTATGAATTCTATGAGTACCCATGATGCTAATGATATGCAAAGCCACAAGCTTGGGGATGCTGTGATTGATGAAGATGATATTTTTAGTCCCCCAAGTTTTGATTAGAAAATTTATTATGATGATTGCATGCCTCCTATCTATGATGATTATTGTGATGACATGTATGCTATAATGAATATTGATAAATATGAAACTTGTCATCATGATTTTAATTTTCAATTGGATTATGCCAATCAAGTATCTCATGATAGTTATTTTGTTGAGTTTGCTCTCACTATAATGAATGAGAAGAAAATTGCTTATGTGGAGAGTAGTAAAATTTCTATGCTTGTGGATCATGAAAAGAATGCTTTATGTGATAGATATATTGTTGAATTTCTTCATGATGCTACTGAAAATTATTATGAGAGAGGATCATATGCTTGTAGGTGTTGCAATAATATCAAGTTTCCTCTCTATGTGTTGAAAGTTTTGAAGTTATGCTTGTTTTGCGTTCCTATGCTAGTTGATTCTTGCTCCCATAAACTATTTGCTCACAAAATCCCTATGCATAGGAAGTGGGTTAGGCTTAAATGTGCTAGTCATATGCTTCATGATGCTCTCTTTATGTTTCAATTCTTTACTTTTATGCGAGCATCATTGAAATCATCATGCCTAGCTAAAAAGGCATTAAAGAAAAGCGCTTGTTGGGAGACAACCCAACATTTATAACTACTGTTTTTGTGTGTCCACATGATTAAGCTACTGTAGTAATCATGTTTTATATGTTTTTTTTCAATAATGTGCCAAGTAAAGCCATTGGGATAGTGTGGATGCTTGTTGATTTGATTCTGTGCAAAAACAGAAACTTTTGCGTCCAGTGCTGGAATTTCTATTCTGTACAGTGGCGTGAGAAAATTCTGTAATTTTTACACAGTATTGGGTTATAAATTGTTTACGTTTTCCTAATTTTTCAGAATTTTTGGAGGTACATAAGTATGGTTTTTAAATCTCTCGCTACATGCTGTTCTGTTTTTGACAGATTCTGTTTTTATTGCATAGTTTGCTTGTTTGAGTGTTTCCATAGCTTATATTGAGCAATATAAATTGTGGAAACAATATACTACAGTAGGAATTATTTGAGAACAATTATGAATCTTGTCTTGACAGTACCTAAGTGGATGATTTATTTTCATCATACTAACCTATCTCACCAAGTTCCGTTAAGTTTTGTGTGATTGAAGTTTTCATGTTTTGAGTGAGATATCGAGATGAGGAGAATAAGGAGTGGCAAGACCCTAAGCTTGGGGATTCCCAAGGCACCCCAAGGTAATATTCAAGGAAGACCCAAGCAACTAAGCTTGGGGATGCCCCGGAAGGCATCCCCTCTTTCGTCTTCAACACTATCGGTAACCTCACTTGGAGCTATATTTTTATTCGTCACATAATATGAGTTTTCCTTGGAGCATCATTTTCTTTTGTTGAGATTTGCTTGATGTTATTTAGAATTATGTTTTGTATCTTTTAGTTCAATAAAATGCCAATTATAGACTTTACCATGCTCAGTTTGCAAGTTTATGTGTTGCTGTTTGAAAACAGAAAGTTTTTTGTTATGTACAGAATATTCCTGAATAGTCAGAACATGATAAAAATCTGAAATTTTTACACAGTAAGAATGCATGAGTTATCTGTCATGTGGTCATTTTTCAGAATTTTTGGAGTTAGGGAAGTATGAATTTTAAATCACCCTTTACAGGCTGTTCTGTTTTGGCAGATTGCTGTTATAGTTGCATTGTTTGCATATGTTTGCTTGTTTAATGATTCTATTTGAGGATAGGAGTATTAAATATGCAGAGACATTTAGTATGCAATGTTAAATTATAATTTTAGTGATTTGCTACAGTAGAGAATGTTAAGGTTTTGAGTTGATTTATACTAACTTATCTCACGAGTTCTTGTTGAGTTTTGTGTGGATGAAGTTTTTAAAGATTTAGGAGAAGCCATGATATGAGAGGAATTAAGGAGACACAAGAAATCAAGCTTGGGGATGCCCAAGGCATCCCAAATTAATATTTCAAGAAGTCTCAAGCATCTAAGCTTGGGGATGCCCCGGTAGGCATCCCACCTTTCTTCATCAACAATTATCGGTCAGTTTTGGTTGAGCCTATGTTTTTGCTTCTTCACATGATATGTGCTATTCTTGGAATATCATTTTATTTTGTTTTTCTTGCTGTTTGAATAAAATTATCAAGATCTGAAATATTTATTTTGAGTGAGCCTTCACATAGCTACTTAATTGTTTGACTACTCATTTGATCTTCACTTATATCTTTTTGGAGTAGTTTATCATTTACTCTTGTGCTTCACTTATATCCTAAGAGTAAATTATTGAATGAATTGAATATCATAAAGTTGAAATTATATGTGCTTCATATGCTTGTATCATGTCTAGTAGTAGTTTCACATTTGGGTTAGAAAGTGAAATCTATTGGAGCTTGACAATCACAATATTGGTCATACAAGCAATTCATGAATGATTAGTATAAGGAAGAGAACTTTCACATATAAATATATTATCTTGGACATCTTTTATGATTGTGAATACCCATTAATTATTTTCAAACTTGAGCAAATTAGTTGAAGTTGGACAAGGAAGACAAGGTAATGAGTTATGTTTGGGTATATTTGAATAGAATTTATATTGTTATAGATCTTCCAACATGTGGTGCTTGTTTAGAATCTTTTGCTAGCCAAAAATTCATACTAAGTAGAGATACTACTTGTGCATCCAAAAATCCTTAAACCCAGTTTCTTCCCATGAGTGTCCACCATATCTACCTATGGATTGAATAAGATCCTTCAGGTAAGTTGTCATCGGTGCAAAAAGCAATAAAAATTGCTCCTAAAATATGTATGATCTTTTATTGCAAGGGAAGATAAGCGTTGTACGAACTTGTGATGGTAAAGAAATAAAAGCGACGGACTGCATAATAAAGGTTGCTATCACAAGGGGCAATATAACGTGACGTTCCTTTGCATTAAGGGCTTGTGCATCCAAAAATAAAAAGCGCATGACAACCTTTGCTTCCCTCTGCGAAGGGCCTATCTTTTACTTTATGTATTTACTTTTATGCAAGAGTTAATAGTATTACTTCTCATTTTAACCTTAATTATTCTTTAGTTGGCAAGCATCATGTGGTGGGGAAAGATCCAGGCTCATATGGCTAGTCAAATACATTTGATCATGAATTATTATTGTTGACAATTATCTTTATGATAAATGAGTTGGGAGGCGAAACATTAAGCCCCTATCTTTCTCTGTGTTCGATGGATGCCATTTGTTCTAAAAATATGCTTTGAGTACTAGCAATCATAGAAGACTATATGATAATTGAGTATGTGGAGCTCTTACTTAGACTTTGTTCAAATTAAGTTGAATTGCAATTGTTTGGTGACTAAGAACATAGGTTGTTAAGTTTCAAGAGAATGCATTATTTGAACCATAACATGTGAATTGATTGCTACTTTATCATGATAAGTTTTATGAGAAAGAGTTGCTGTTATGATGCTAGGAAAAGTGATTGAAATTATCATTGATCAAACTTATGCACTATGCTAGCATTCACACTTCATAAATTATTTCTTTTATCATTTACCTACTCGAGGACGAGCAGAAAATGCCATGTTTATTATAGTTTTGTATGATTTTGGTGCACTTTTATATGGATTCTATATGATTTTCGTGGACTAACATATTGACATAGTGCCCAGTGCCAGTTGCTGTTTTCTGCTTTGTGATGCCCCCGGCCCGATCGTGCACCAATCATACACGCAAATGAGCACGATCAAACTCAGGGACTCACAGGAAGATATCACAACACAACTCTAGACACAAAATAAAATAATACAAGCTTTATATTACAAGCCAGGGGCCACGAGGGCTCGAATACATAAGCTCGAGTTACACAAGAGTCAGCAAAAGCATTAGTATCTGAGTACAGACATAATTAGACAAGGATGCCTTAAGAAGGCTGAGCAAAACAACGACACTAGATCAAAAAGGCGCATGCCTCCTGCTTGGGAGCCTCCTAATCTACTCCTGGCCATCGATCTCCACGTAGTAGTAAGCTCCACCGATGGGGTAGTAGTAGTCGGCGGGATCAGCTGGCACCGGGGCTCTGTCATCTGATCGCAATCAATCGGGTATGGGGGAAAAGAGGAAGCAAAGCAACCGTGAGTACTCATCCAAAGTACTCGCAAGACTTACATCAGAACTATTCTATTTATGCATCGGTATCAAATGAGGGGCTGTATCTGTGGACTAGACTGCAGAAGAGCTAGAATAGAGGGGGAGGCCTAGCCTATCGAAGACTAGCATCTTGCATCATCTTGCAGCATTAGAAGAGTGTAGATTAGTACATAAATATAGTAGTAGCAACAAGTATAATAGTAGCCATGCCCAGAGATCCTTCCTCGACTCCCTGCGAGAAAGCGATCCCGGAGCTAACATATTAATTAAAGTAACAAGTATCCAGTTCAAGTTGTAGTAGATCGGGATACAACACTGAGCGTTTTGTTACCGTGGACACGGCTATTCGAATAGATAATCTTCCCTCCAGGGGTGCACTACTGTTACCCAACACACTCGATTAACTCTGGCCGGACACACTTTTCTCGGTCATGCCCGGCCTCGGCTGATCGACACGATGTAGCCCTACCTAGGCTCCGCAGAGAGGTCCCCGTCGGTGTACATCCTAAGTGCTCAGGGGTCTTGGACCCATCGCCCTTTGCACTCCGGGTCGTTGTGTGCAGGGTGGATACCAGCGCCACCCCTCTCCTGGATGGCACGGTCCGACCCAGCCACAATGCTGAACTGGACATCTGTCAGAGCTTTCGGCTGATACATACGGTGTAGAGGGCCCCATTAAACCATTATCCCACGTGGTGGTAGTGCGTATATGCCAGTGGCCAACTCAGATCAAATACCCAAATCCGTTAGTGATTTATTAGGAGCACGTGGAGACGAGGAGAGAACCACGATCATGTGACCCCGTCGCCCCGTCTCGTGCACTTACGGCAAGGGCCAAGCCCATCCCTCTCCTGGATGGTCTGCCTGCCCGACCGTGCCATGTAATTATCTCGCAGGTACCCTCCAGGTCAACCCGACTTTCCAAGAGACTGTCGGGAACTCAGGTCCACCTCTACCGGGGTGGTACCGCCTGTCCCTTCAGTCCCGCAGTAACAATTAGAAAGGGGCAACAGGTAAAGGTAATAGTGTGTGTTTGTCATCAAGGGGGAAGTCCAAGGAATCACCCTCGATGGACTCCCACTCGATGTATCCGTCAAGATGAACTTAGAGGAATCACCCTCGATGGTTTGATACTTGAGGGGTTGCACGACAGAGGCATCATCGGAGGTGGTGAAAGAGGAATCACCCTCGGTAACCCACAACCGACTAGCTACGCTACAGAGATATCATCAGGAGTGAGGTAGGAGGTATCACCCTCGGCACTCGATAGTATCTCTGCAGAGTCGTACAACAAAAGGGATGTGCGGTGATGTGCTCGGTCTCTGTACATTGATCACACTGATCGGGTCATACGGTAACAAAGCGAGGCAACATGGACAAGGTGCGGGGTCCCTGATGGATCACTAACCATCCTATACTAGGCAGATGGGACAACAGGTAAAGTATCAAGAGCAGGTTACAAAAGCAGGCTATGCATCAGAATAGGAGCAATCAATTACGGTAGCAAAACCTAATGCAAGCATGGGAGAGAGAGAATAGGCAATATAGGAATGATCAAGTTGGTTTGCTTGCCTCGAAGCTCTACAGACAGAAACGGATCCTCAACGGTGAAGTAGTCGATCACCGGATCAACAGCGGTCTCGGAGTCTACCGAAAAAGAAGTAACGGAGGGGGAACAATAAATAACGGAGCAATCAAATGCATCATAGATGTATGTCACGGCAAAACGCGTTGGTGATATGCTCTAATGCATTACTAGGCATTTTAAAAGAAGAGGGAAAATATTCGGGAATATTTCGCAGCTCCATGTATTATTCGGTTAGACGATCCGGAGGAAAAGGTTCCGTGTTCATCATGTTAGAGGGGTGTGGCAGGTATGTGGATGACATATTCGGATTCATCTTATTTTTCTGATCGATTTTAATATATAAATTATTTTCATCCGAGTTACGGTTTATTTTATACGAATTTTCAAAGTTTTAGGGATTTTCTGAAATTTCTGGATATAGTTTTAATCCGAATTGACCAGGTCTTGAGGACCTCTCTGGACCCTTCACAGATGAGGAAATAAATGAGGTTTTAAAGCATCTTCCAGTGGATAGAGCCCCAGGACCTAATGGTTTCACTTGCCTCTTTGTGAAGAAATGTTGGCATATTATTAAAGATGACTTTCTTAATCTGTTTAGAGATTTTTTTGATGGGAGAATAAGCCTGCAGAGCATAAATGGGTCTCTCATTACACTTATTAGAAAAGTATTGTCTCCTGAGGGCCCAAATGATTTTAGACCTATCTCACTGACAAACACATGTCTCAAGTTCCCCAAAAGTTGCTGGCAAAAAAGATCCAGAAGGTTATTTTGAAGTGCATCCATAAAAACCAGTATGGGTTCTTGAGGTCTAGATCAATTCAGGACTCCATTGCTTGGGGTCTGGAATATATTCACCAGTGACATCAGTCAAAAAAGCCAATTTTAATTGTTAAACTTGATTTTGCAAAGGCTTTTGATACTGTAGAACATGATCTTATTCTCATGATGTTGAAACATAAACGTTTTGACAACAAGTGGATTAGATGGATTAGAGAGCTCTTGTCATCTGGCTCTTCATCCATTTTATTAAATGGGGTGCCAGGCAAACAGTTCATTTGCAAACGAGGTGTCAGGCAAGGGGATCCTTTGTCACCTCTCCTATTTGCTCTAGCTGCAGATCTTCTGTAGACTATAGTCAACAACATGTTGCAGAATGGAGAGCTTTCTCTCCCAATCCGATCTCATGACCCAGATTTTCCTATTGTTCAGTGTGCAGATGACACATTGATGATTGTACAAGCTGATGAAACTCAGTAACTTGCACTTAAAAACATGTTGAACTACTTCTCCAAGTCCACTGGTCTCAAGGTTAATTTCCATAAGTCATGCATTCTGCCAATCAATGTGGAGCCTGCTGAAACTGCAAGACTTGCATCAATTTTTGGTCGTCAAGTGGGAAAATTACCCTTTACATATTTGGGTCCGCCTGTTGGAACTACTAAGCAAAGAATTCAAGATTTACTCCCTCTGCTAGACAGACTGGAGAGAAGGCTTTCTGCAAGTTCATCTTTGTTGTCTTAAGGAGCAAGATTGCAACTGTTATAATCAGTGTTGTCATCCATGCCAATTTACTTCCTGTGCAGTCTTAGCTTACCTGCTGGTATAATAAAGCAGTTGGAGAGAATTATGAGACAGTGTCTTTGGAGAGTAAATTCTGAAACTCCAAGACAATCTCTGGCAGCCTGGCCTCTAGTTTGTAGGCCAAAAGACAAGGGTGGAATGGGCATTTTAAACCTGAATATTCAGAATAGGGCCTTGCTATTCAAGCATCTACATAAGTTTTATAACAAGGCAGACATCCCATGGGTAAGTCTAATCTGGAACACATATTATGATGGTGTGGTTCCTCATGCTACTGTTATGTGTGGATCTTATTGGTGGAGAGACATTCTTAAACTCAATGAGATTTATAGATTGCATTCGGTCATCACAATTAATATGGGTGACTCTGCCCTATTCTGGCATGACTCATGGAGTTTTCTGGGATCATCCACACCCATCAAAGACAGGTTTCCAAGGTTGTTCTCTTTTGTTCTGGATGATAAGATATCAGTTAGAGATTTTATTGATGATGAAAATCATATCTCTGGCCTTCAGTTGCCTCTCTCCCTAGAAGCTATGGAGGAATTCCAAGTAATTACCTTTGGTTTAAACTCTATGAATAGAGAAGTTAATATACCTGATATCTGGTCATGGACGCCAGGAAAGGGAGTTTTCTCCGCCAAGTCATACTACACTGCCATGCATAGCCAGCTGCCTAATGATGACCCTTGCAAGTGGATCTGGCAGAGTAGATGCACAATGAAAATCAAGGTTTTCGCTTGGCTCATGCTTAATGATAGACTTAACACCAGAGATATGCTTTTGAGAAGGCATTGGCAATCACCAGATGATGTGAACTATTGTCCTATGTGCCCATTGCAATCTTTGGAAGACAGGGACCATCCTTTTTTCAAATGCAATTTCAGTACTAGGGTCTGGAATTATTTGCAGATTTAGTGGACTGCTGGCTTGTCCGCAAGAGAATGCATAGTATCTGCCAAAAGGGGTTTTAATCAGTCTTTCTTTCTGGAGGTAGTATTTCTGGCAGCATGGAATATTTGGATAACCAGAAATGGTAAAATTTTCAGTAATGAAAGACCAACTTTTGGGGCATGGAAAACCAGATTCATCCATGATATCACTCTGCATTCCTATAGATTCAAAGCTTTTGCCAGACACCTACTTCTGGATTGGATCAACAATCTGCCTTGATGTAAATAGTTAGTTTTGTACATATCTTTCCTGTAAATAGGTAAGTAGGTAAGTTTTGATGTACAATTGTACACTAGTTCTTTTCTAGTTTTCCTTTGTAAGACTTTTGGTGTGGTTTAATAAAGGGCTGTGGGGCTGTTGCCCCACAGTGTTCAGTCAAAAAAAATAAAACTAAAACAAAAATAAAAATATATATGGATCCTTCTCCACTTGCTGGACTTTTCAAAAATTCTAATTATGATAAGCCAGTAGCTAATAATGAATAAAATGCTAGTTGGATAAGCTCTTTGATAGAAAAGATGAAGTTGAGTGCGCTTCTTTATCTTTATAAAGTTTTTCTTGAAAATCGTGAATCCGATAATTGTTCTGAAGTGTTAAAAGAAGATTTTTATAAAGTGATTGATGAGAGTCCCTTGAATGATAAACGTGAGTGCAATGTTGCTAATATGTATTCCATGAATATCAGTTATGCTAATGATATGCAAACATATAAGCTTGGGGATGACGGGTTTGATGAATATGATCTTTTTAGTCCCCCTAGTAATAATGAAGTTATAAAAGAAAATGCTATTGGAATATGCTCATTGAATGAAAAGTATGATTAGGATAAACATGATAGCCTTTATGATTCAAGTAATGAAGATGATACACTTGATGAAAATATTGCTTTTTATTGTGACACTATGTCTGTAGGCACTGTTGATGATGGATTTGTTATGACTACTGTTTATTATGATGATCATGATTGGGAAGATAATTATGATGGTTCTTGTGATCTTGAAAAAAAAATTAGGCCTCATGATGAATCTATTATTGATAATAATGTTTGCAATACTATTGAAAGTGGGTTTGGAAGAGTGTCAACTTTAGGTAAAAAGAATCCCACATGTTCAGAGAATATTCAATCTTATGAGATTTTCGATAAAAGAGGTTTGGAGAGATCATGACTTTACTTGATGTTAATCCCACTATCTTGGAAGATTATAAAATTTGTATGCATGTGAATCATAAGGAGAATGTTTTACATGATAGCTATATTGTTGAATTTGATTATGATCCTACATGTAATTATTATGAGAGAGGCAAATATGGTCATAAAAATCTTCGTGTTACTAAATTACCTCTCTGGATGTTACAATTATTGATGTTTCATTCTTCTTCCTTGCATGAGCTAGATATTCTTGCCTCGATAATTTGTCTCCTTATAAAGTGCCTATGCATAGGAAGTGGGTTAGACTTAAATGTGCTTGTTACATGCTTTATGATATTCTCTTTGTTCTTCAATTCTTGTCTTTTATGTGAGCATCATTAAAAAAAATAGCCTATCTTAATGCCTATAAAGAAAGAGCTTGTTAGGAGACAACCCAATAGCTATCATTTTATTTTGTTTAGTGGTTCTACATAATTATTCCTACTGTAGTTATGATGTTTGTATCTTTTCTTTTATTTTTGTGCCAAGTTGAGCCATTGAGATGTTGCAAATGCATGTTTGTTAGGTTCTATGCAGAAACAGAAACTTTTGCACCTAGTACTTGAATTGTTTCTCTATACTGGAACATGATCAATTCTTGAAATTTGTACACACTACTTCATTACAAATTGTCTATTAAGTCCTAATTATTTAGAAGTTTGTGGTCTACAGAAGTATAAATAAAATTATATCTTTATGTACTGTTCTATTTTTGACAGATTGTTGTTATATTTTTTTTGACTGCTTATTTTAGAGTTTCCATGGCATATATTGGGAATATAAATTGTGGAAATGATAGGATACAATAGCCATTACATGGAAATAAATATGCATCTTGTATTGACAGTACATGATTGGGAGATTTATTTTATATGTACTAACCTATCTCACGAGTTCAATTAAGTTTTGTGTGGATGAAATTTTTAAGATTGAGGGGAGACAACGATATGAGATGAACAAGGAATGACAAGAGCCTAAGCTTGGGGATACCCAAGGCACCCCAAGGTAATATCCAAGGAGACTCAAGCATCTAAGCTTGGGTATGCCCTAGAAGGCACCCCTCTTTCATCATCAACAACTATCGATATGTCTCGGTTGGACCTATGTTTTAATTTGTCCACATGATATGTGCTTTGCGTGGAGTGTCTTTTGCTTTTATTTTAGTTTTGTTTCCTGGTCATTACAATCATCATGTTTTGGTTACACTTATTAGAGAGACATACATTGGTCTATTATTTATAGAATGCTCATTGATCTTCACTTATATCTTTTGAGTTGAGGCTTTGCTCTTGTACTTCACTTATATATGTTAGAGCACAATGATATGTTATGTTTTTATAGAAAAGATTAGGACTCTCTTGCCTCACTTATATCTTTTTAGAGAGTTGAATAGTAATTGGTAATTTGAATGAATTATATGTTGGTCCTAAAAATAATAGGTATGTAGAAGTGGTATAATAAAAACTTGCATGAACTTGTACATCAACTGAACTTGATAATTGGGTTCTTTGCAATAACTTTGAGCTAGGAAGTGAGTAATTTATTTGTGTGTAGCCTTAAAGACTTGCGTGAAGTTGTGGTAAGATGTCAGAAGGTCATACACGTTAATACTTGTGGTCATTTAAGTGAAACTGATTATGAAGGGTCTAAGTTGAAGAACATTGTAAGTAACCACCATGTAGAATGTGCCGGGAAGCCTAGCGGACATCGGTTCGTCAAACTCACCCATTGGAGTAGTCGGTCTTTTGGTTAACCCGGTGTAGACTATGAAGTATTAGTGAGATGTTTTGGTTTATGAGTTGCGGTCTTTAAAGCACTTCCACCTATCCATATTTTGCTAGCCTCTTCGGTACCGTGCATTGCCCACTCTCATCTCGAGACATGACGCATACTTCGTCGGTGCATCTAACCCCCTGGGATGATACGCTCTCTAACACATAAACCTCATTATATCTTCCTCAAAACAGCCACCATACCTACCTATTATGGCATTTCCATAGCCATTCTGAGATATATTGCCATGCATCTTTCATTGTTACTATTCATTACATGACTTGAGCATTCATTGTCATTTTGCTTTGCATGATCATATAGATCTGACATGATATTTGTGGCAAAGCCACCGTTCATCATTATTATACATGTTCGCTAGATCATTGCACATCCTAGTACATTGCCAGAGGCATTCATATGTAGTCATCATTTTGTTTCATATCCTTAGTTGTATGTAAATAAAAGTGTGATGCATTTTAGAGTGTGCCCCTACCTCTGAGATATATAAAAAAAAGAGGCCAAAAAGAGCCCAACAAAAAAAATGAGAGAAAAAAAGAGAGGGGGCACACTACTATCCTTTACCACACTTGTGCTTCAAAGTAGCACCATGTATTTCATATAGAGAGTTTTCATATTATTCATTTGATATGCTAGTGGGACTTTTACATTATAGAACTTGGCTTGTATATTCCTATGATGAGCTTCCTCAAATGCTTGAGGTCTTCATGAGCAAGCAAGTTGGATGCACACCCACTTAGTTGCATTAGGAGAGCTTTCATACACATATAGCTCTAGTGCATCCGTTGCATGGCAATCCCTACTCCTCACAATTATATCGATTGTAAGGCCTCTCCATTGCCTAACGATCAAGTCTCATTGATGTGAGACTTTCTTATGCCTTTTTGTCTTCTCATGAAACCCCCATCATCATTCTCTTTGCCATCCTAAGTGCTAAGACCAAGGCTTGTGAATTGAGCATTAAGTGAAGTGCTAAGTAGTTGAAAAGGCCTCATCACGGATTCAGTTGCTTGACTGAAGCTCTAGGTTGTGTTATGGTAAGATATTTGAATATGATAAAGCCTTGAGAGATTGGGGACATGTATATGACATCATGAGTATTAATTGGTATTACATGAAAGCATTAATCCATGAAAAGCAATAGTAATTTTGTTTACACATTTTGATGTTACTTGCATGTTATCAATTATAAGATTTTTTTTTGAATCAATTTTGTCCTGAGTTCACACCATTGTTACATCATTTGATCAAGATCATGTTAGGTAGCATTCAACATCAAAAATTATCTTTGTTTATCATTTACCTACTCAAGGATGAGCAGGAATTAAGCTTGGGGATGCTGATACGTCTCAAACGTATCTATAATTTTTTATTGTTTAATGCTATTATGTTATCATTTTTATCCACTTTTTATAGCAATTTATATTATTTTTATATACTAACCTATTAATTTAGTGCCCAGTGCCAGTTCCTGTTTTCTGTTTGTTATTGGTTTCGCAGGAAATCAATATCTACGGAGGTCAAAATACATTGCCGATTTAACACGATTTCTTTTGGGTAACAAGAAACGCAGGAAGCTACGTGAGAGATCGAGACGAGCTCCGAGGGGCCCACAAGGACAGGTGGCGCGACCAGGGGGTGGTTGCGCCCCCTGAGCTTGTGGGGCCCACAAATACCGCCTTAGTCCAATTCCACCGCCATAATTTCCTATGAATACCGAAACCATCTGTCGTGCCTCCAAAAGAATTTTATCGTCGCCACAAGCCTCTGTTTCGAAGAGATCCCATCTGCACCCCTGTTCCGGAGCCCTGCCGGAGGGGGAAGCCATTGCCGGAGGTCTCTTCATCAACCTTTCTGCCTCCATGACCATGTGTGAGTAGTTCCTTTAGGACCTACGAGTCCATAGTAGTAGCTAGATGGTTGTCTCTCTCTTTTGGATCTTCAATACCATGTTCACGTTCTTGTTCGAGATCTATTCAATGTAATCGGTGGTGTGTTTGTTGGGACATGATGAATTGTCACTTTATGATAAGATTGTTCATTGAATGCAATTGGATCTATTTGGGTTTTCTTGCTGCATAATTAAATAGATTTGTATTTCTCTCCGGTCTATCTACCTTCTTTGGCAAAGTTTGATTGATTTATCTTCAGTGGGAGAGGTGCTTTGTAGTGGGTTCATTCTTGCAGTGCTCTAACCTAGTGACAATAAGGGCCAAGCCACGTATTGTATAATTTCCACTAAGGATAACACGATGGGGTTTAGTCATATTGATTGACTTCTACATGTCTACATTATGTCATCTTGCTTATTGCAGTACTTTGTTTCTTGTAAATTTAATACATTGAGATGCATGCTGGATAGCGATTTTGGGGTGGAGTATTAGTAGTAGACGTTAGTAAGTTCAACGGTCTACTTATCATGGACATAATGCCTATGTGAGATTATGCCATGAATGATCATAGTCATAAATATTGCAATCAGTTCAATTGCCCAACTATAATTTTTTACCATGCCATTCACCTGTTTTCGACCGAGTTGCCACTAGTGAACCTATAGCCCCCGGGCCTATTCTCTATAAATCAAGTCTTCTACAAAATTGCTTCTTTATTTGCCTCTTTTTATTTGCCATTTCACTATACCACTATCATCTATCTCTATTTGTTTTAACCTTATAACTAGCAAGACAAGGGGCTTGACAACCCCCTTGCCACGTAGGGTGGAAGTATTTTTTGTGTGTGCAGGTGCTACTTATCTTATTAGCTTGAAGCTCCTACTGGTTCGATAAACATTGGTTCTTAACTGAGGGAAAGCTTTGCTGCTATCTACATCACCCTTCCTCTTTGGGGAAACCCAACGACTCCTGCGGGAGTAGCGCTTGCATCAGAATCTGTTGTTCAACTTGGATTTTTTTATGACGTTACCCATGATGATGGAAATTGGTCTAGACAGAGGGATCGTGACCGGCTTGGCCACATGATGGACGCGATGACTACTGCCGCGTGCTGAGTTGCCTCGCCACAGGGCCCTGAGCTTCCGACCACTTGGTGGTCTTCTTACCTTTTTCTTTTATGTTTTTGGGTGTGTTTGTGCTGATGCCCCAGCTGACTATGTTATTTCTTTTGCTGCACTTGAACTTGTTGTATGGACGTGGTAGTTGCTTTATTTATAAAACGGGGCGAAAGCCCGTTTTGAGGAGAGGATTCAGTATGGCATTAAGTGACTTTGTGCTTATGCAACTCCAGTTGGCATTTCTTTTCTTCACATTTTCACTTGGGACCAAAACTCACTATTACGGGAGGACGCTACTCCATAGAGGAGCTGAATATAGAGTGATTGGACATGGATTTGTGGTGTTCCATGCCAAATTAACTGAGAACTACCGACTCTATTCTCGCAGCGAGTTCATGAAGGGTATTGAACTGATGACTCTGCTTGTCGTGTATGAAATCTTCAGACATACGTATAGAGGAGCTATCACTTACATCTTCGTCACTATTTCCATGTGATTTATGCTGGGCACCTGGCTCTTTGCACCCTTCCTGTTCAATCCTTTTGGATTCGAGTTGCAGAAGATTGTGGACGAGTGGACTGATTGGAACAAGTGGATCAGTAACCATGGATGTATTGGTGTGGCACCTGAGAAAAGCTGGGAATCGTGGTGGGACAAAGAGAAGGGGCCTCTTCGACACTCTGGGAAGTGTTCTTGAAACCTCTTGCATTGCGTTTCTTCATCTACCAATATGGGCTTGTGTATCATTCGAATATAAGCAAGCAGTATAATCAAAGCATGCTGGTAATATCCCCTCCTTATTTTGTATTCAGACATGTTTGCATATGTGTCACGTCTATGCAGTCTTTCTAACTAATGCCATTTCCAGGTTTATGGATTCTCATAGTTTGTGATTCTGGTCATGCTGCTTGTTATGAAGGTAATGACAAAGTCCTATGTTTCTTCTATTAATTTTGCTCTGCATTTGTCCTAGAGAGTATTCACAGGTCTGGTGCTTATGTCAGTTTATTTAACAAAGATTCTGTTCTGATGTAGAATATTTAGTAACTTGCCATTTTAGTTGTTTCTACAAACTTAAATTTTGAACTTGAAAATTACTGGCACCATACTTTTGCAATGACAATATCACGATTTTCTCTCTTTGGAGCCGGAACACTCAATTTTCATGATTTTTCTTTGCAGACCGTGTAAGTCAGCAGGAGGAGGTTCAGCGCAGAGTTCCAGCTCGTCTTCCGGCTGATCAAGGGGCTGATATTCATCACATTCATCTCCATCCTCATAATATTAACAGCAATCGCCCACATGACAGATCTTGACATCTTCGTCTGCATCCTCGTCTTCATGCTGACTGGATGGAGCCTACTTCAGGTTAGTGACCAATGAACATTCCTATTTAGACCTCTATTCACATGCTTTGTTTTCCTCTTTGGGGTATAACTTATTAGTCTCGGCTAACCTTCTTTGTCAGATTGCGCAAGCGATCAAGCCTGTCGTCGAGACGGTTGGGCTGTGGGGATCGGTGAAGGCCCTCGCCCGGGGCTATGAGATCCTCATGGGGCTCCTCCTGTTCACAACCATCGCGTTCGTCGCGTGGTTCCCCTTCGTGTCTGAGTTCCAGACCAGGATGCTCTTCAACCAGGCTTTCAGTAGAGGCTTGCAGATCTCCCGTATCCTCAGCGGACACAAGAAGGACCGGGCCACCCGGAACAAGGACTAGGCAGAGTAGATTCAGGGCTAGCTCCTACCAGCTTTGTTCGTTCATCCTAGTGTTGTTATCCACTCACTGTAACTCGCCACCAGCTCTTCCAGACTCCGTTGCCCCAGTTATCCCCGTGCAATTCGAATCTGGCTATGCTAATAGATTCAAAGACCGGGTGGCTGCACTATATGCTAGTTAGTAGTATTGTCCAATGTAAGTGTAGATTCAGAACTGTTGAGCCTGCCCTTTATGTAATGATCTGCTGCTCCTTAGCAAGGCAACTGAACCATGTGTAGTAAAGTGGCAAGTCTTTTCTGATGCATCAAATACTGGAAGTATTAGGATCAGGATATCAAGTTTGGTGAATAATTTCTTTGGAGAGAAGTCCATATTACAACCCTAAAGTACGACCAAAGTCTAAGATACAACCCCGAACTCCAAAAATAGCCACTTTACAACCTCAAACTTTCAAAACCGAACAAAAACCAACCCTGAACCAGTTTTGACCATTGACTGCCTAGTCAGCAGCCCAGCCAGACTGCCACATCACCCACCCACTAACCTAGCCCTATCTCTCTCTCCTTACTCACCCAGCCGTCATTGCCTCTAGCCGCCCCATGCTACTTGTAGCTTGCGTTGGTATTTTCCCCGAAGAGGAAGGGATGATGCAGCACAGTAGAGGTAAGTATTTCCCTCAGTTATGAAACCAAGGTTATCAATCCAGTAGGAGAATCACGCAACACCTCGCTAGCAGTACCTGCACACAAAGAACAAATCCTTTCACCCAACGCAAACGAGGGGTTGTCAATCCCTCGGCGGTAAGTTGCAAGATTAAATTGTATGTGATAGATAGATAGATTGAAACAAAAATACAAAATAAAATAAATAAAGAAAAAGTGCAGCAAGTATTTTTAGGGTTTTAGTATATGATTTTGATAGACCCGGGGGCCATAGTTTTCACTAGAGGCTTCTCTCAAGAAAATAGCATACGGTGGGTAGACAAATTACTGTTGGGCAATTGATTGAAAAGAAAATAATCATGACGATTTCCAAGGCAATGATCATGTATATAGGCATCACATCCGAGACAAGTAGACCGACTCCTGCCTGCATCTACTACTATTACTCCACAGCCGACTTGACGGCGATGGGAACGACGACGGCAGACGGCGGCGATCCGAGGAAGAAGAGGCAAATGGTGGCGGCGCTGGTGCTTCTCCGGACGAGCGAGTCCCTGCAACCGACGTAGCCAACGCCGGGGAAGCCGGTGAGCACCACGGCGAGGCACGGGAGGCTCGGTGGCTGCGGAATCGAGTGGAGGATGGCGGCGATGTCTCTCGTGAGGTGGGGGACAGAGAGAGGCGAGGCGAGTGGGGGCAAATGGGGTAGCTAGGGTTTCGGGGGAGGACGAGAGGCGCACGGGGGAGGTCTTAACGGCGCCAGGGAGCCGCGGGATGGCCAACAGCTGGCCATCGCCGTGCGGACGGCTATGGCGTGCGCGGCCTCGGCGGGAGGAAGGAGAAGGCCCTGGCGGGCCGGGCCGTTTTCTACTGTTAGACTTAAGCCCATAGGTACAGTAATGTTTAGCACTTTTTTCTTTTCTTTTTCTGGCATTTCATTTATCTACTGTTTTGCATATTGTTAGGCCACTTAATGACTTTTGTAAACTGTGTGACTTGGTTCAATAATTACTATGTAATATTACCCATCACCAGAAATTGGTTTGGGGAAATTATGAATTCATTTGCAATTTTATTAAATAAAATGGTATTAAAATGCTGCTGTTTGCTACTGTTTTAGGATGATAGGGTCATTTAACTAATTCAATTAATGTCGTTTACATTTTTATAAATGCTTCTGGATTATTTGCAATATTATGAACATTTTGGTTTTCAAATTTGAACAACTTTATTTTTACTTTATATTTGAATTTAAATCTGAATTGGAAATTGAAAGGAGACATGATGTAATTGATGATCAAGCACTGTTCCACTTGATGACTTGGCATTATCAAAAGGTGATTACTGTAGCTATTACATGGGGATGTTACACACCCGCGGCGGAATCTAAAAGATTTCTAGAGACAAAATTTAATCCCGCATAAAAAATTTGTATGATCATCCATAAATTTAAACCATGAGTAGTGCAATTTCTTATCATTAATTTCATCCTTTCCCAAGATTGGGCAACATGTTCATGATCAAGTTGCTTAAAATTCATAATTTGATTTCTAAGTGAAATAATTTTCGCGGGAGGAAAATACTTAGTAATAAAAGCATCTTTACACCTATCCCAAGAATCGATACTATTTCGTGGTAAAGATGAAAACCAAATTTTTGCATGATCCCGCAATGAGAATGGGCATAATTTTAGTTTCACAATATCATTATCCACATCTTTTTTCTTTTTCATATCACACAATTCTACGAAAGTGTTTAGATGGGATGCAGCATCTTCATTAGGACTACCAGAAAATTGTTCTTTCATAACAAGATTAAGCAAAGCGGCATTAATACCACAAGTCTCCGCACTAGCGGCGGGAGGAGCAGTCGGAGTACTAATAAAATCATTATTATTAGAATTGGAAAAATCGCACAATTTTGTATTTTCTTGAGACATCGTGGCTACGCAAACAAGATAACAAGCAAGCAAACAAGAAAAAGGCAAACGGAAAATATTTTTGTATTTTTGTAAAAACTTTTTAGAAGTGGGGGAGATGAAAATGAGAGGCAAATAAAATAAATGCAAGGAGATGAGAGTTTATGCAGAGGTACTTGATAGATGTTGATGATGTCTCCTCGGCAACGACGCCAGAAATTCTTCCTGCTACTTGTAGCTTGCGTTGGTATTATCCCCGAAGAGGAAGGGATGATGCAGCACAGTAGAGGTAAGTATTTCCCTCAGTTATGTAACCAAGGTTATCAATCCAGTAGGAGAATCACGCAACACCTCGTTAGCAGTACCTGCACACAAACAACAAATCCTTACACCCAACGCAAACGAGGGGTTGTCAATCCCTCGGCGGTAAGTTGCAAGATTAAATTGTATGTGATAGATAGATAGATTGAAACAAAAATACAAAATAAAATAAATAAAGGAAAAGTGCAGCAAGTATTTTTAGGGTTTTAGTATATGATTTTGATAGACCCGGGGGCCATAGTTTTCACTAGAGGCTTCTCCCAAGAAAATAGCATACGGTGGGTAGACAAATTACTGTTAGGCAATTGATAGAAAAGCAAATAATCATGACAATATCCAAGGCAATGATCATGTATATAGGCATCACGCCCGAGACAAGTAGACCGACTCCTGCCTGCATCTACTACTATTACTCCACACATCGACCGCTATCCAGCATGCCTCTAGTGTATTAAGTCCATAAAAGAACGGAGTAACGTCTTAAGAACGATGACATGATTTAGACAAGATAAACTCACGTATGAATAAACCCCATCTTTTTACCCTTAATAGCAATGATACATACGTGTCATGTCCCTTTCTGTCACTGGGATTGAGCACCGCAAGATCGAACCCATTACAAAGCACCTCTTCCCATGGCAAGATAAATCAATCTAGTTGGCCAAACCAAATCAATAGATCAGAGAAGAAATACGAAGCTATAATAATCATGCATAAAAGAGATCAGAGAAGTCTCAAATAATATTCATGGATAATCTGATCATAAACTCACAATTCATCGGATCTCAACAAACACACCGCAAAAAGTGATTACATCGGATAGAACTCCAAGAACATCGAGCAGAACATTGTATTGAAGATCAAAAAGAGAGAAGAAGCCATCTAGCTACTAACTATGGACCCGAAGGTCTGTGGTAAACTACTAATGCATCATCGAAAGGGCAGCAAGGTTGATGTAGAGCCCCTCCGTGATCGATTCCCCCTCCGGCGGAGTGCCGGAAAAGGCCTCCGGATGGGATCTCTCGAGAACAGAAACTTGTGGCGGTGGAAAAAGTATTTCGTAGACTCCCCTTAGGGTTTCTGATTTTTCTGGAATTTATAGTGGAGGAATTAGGTCAAAAGGGGTAGAGGTGGGCCCACGAGCCACCAGGGCGCTCCTGCCGGCTCGTGGCCACCTCCTAGGGCTTCTGGCCTTCTCCCGAAGCTTCTAGTGTTTATCTTGTCCAATAAAAAATCTCCAAAAAGTTTCGTTGCATTTGGACTTCGTTTGGTATTGATTTTCTGTAAAACCAAAAACAAGCAGAAAACAGCAACTTGCAGTGGGCACTAAGTTAATAGGTTAGTCCCAAAAAATGATATATAATTGCTGTCAATATATATAAAAACATCCAAGATTGATAATATAACAGCATGGAACAATAAAAAATTATAGATACGTTGGAGACGTATCAACTACCTTTTTTCCTCAGCAAATCTTCCTTAAGTTATGAGTACTTGAGTTGTTGTTTGCAACAAATACATGGCCGCACGAGTCGCGGAGCTCGTATACTAAGGAATGCAACAAACATGAATTGCATCAGGAGGAATTCTACTGATCCGAACATACAAAAGAAACAAGATTTCATAGAGTCGCCATCGTCATTGCCAGAAACTAAAACTGGAGGGAGGGCCTTGGCGTGTGCGTTGCCGCTCTTGCACCGGCTCGGTAGACTGAGAAGTCATGATACACTATCAAATCTTGAGCCATAACATCCACTTGGTTTTTTGGTTGGTTCTCCGGTAGGGAGGGGAACACCTGACAGACAAGTAGTCACACCTAAAAGACGATGGTACACGCATGAAACAAGTCAGTGCCACATGCCAAACTGACCACTTGTAATGCAACTTCATTAAACATGTGGATCACTGCGTTACACACTTGAGATTTAGTAGAAGAAGCGGAAGAACGACCAACCTTCGAGATGGTCGATGCAGCACTGGGCAACTCCTTCAGGATAGCAAGACAGATGCTTCCATTACTGTTCTTTTTGTATGGAGTTGAAACTCTGAAGGATCCCGGTCAGCGAAACATGACCATATAATTGCAATCTACACAAGATGTAGTTGGCAGTTGCCTGCCAGTGGAATGCATCATCTGTCCTTGGTTCGGTCCTGCAAGAACAATTTAGCGTCAAACCTCATTTTTATTGGTTGAAACAACTTAACAACACTTCTACAGAGTGCAACTAAAATGCGAATGCTGGCTCAAGACGTTAAGATGAATCACTTTTAGATTATTCCGTAAAAGAACCGTAAATTCAGCTAATATAGTTTCTATGCGAAGTATATCAGATTCTTTAGAGGTGTGACACTTACAAGTAATTTCCTGGCAAAGCATTCTAGGAATCCAGAAGTTAACTTCAAAATTGGGTACTGTTGTGGGAATAATAAATCCTACCCGGGGGTCCCACTCAGTCCTAAGTGGCGTATACACAGCTAATCATCAAGGGCAAGCTAAGTCAATGGAAGTCAAGAAATTAGTCATGGTCAAGTCAAGGGAAGAAAGAAGATAAAAAGATAAATTCAAAGGGATAGCTAAAGAGACAAATAAGCCCATCGAAGAATAGGGCCCCGGTGGAAAATCCCACCATGGTGGAGAGATGAGAGGACATGGTCCACCATGAGCTATGGACTCACTCCCTCTCCTAGTCCACCATGGACTCATGAATCAAATTTGACCAATGTTCCCCTCCACCTACAACAACCAAGGGTAGCTTTGGTCTTTTGTCAAGGACCACTACCCTATATAAGCCCCATGGGCATGAAATTAATCCATTCACGCGCTTCAATCAAAACAAGGGGAGGTCACTAGAGCTCCAAGAATAATTCGGGGGGCTCTAGGGTTGAGTCCGAGGAGTCTTGAACGACTCCAACCGACGTCGAGGAAGAGAATTTTAGAGAGGGCCTCAGGGAATCTCATACGACTCAAGCCTGTGACCAAGCCTTCCTCGATGCCTTCCTAACATAGAACTAGGTCGCGCTACGTCGAGGTGATTGGACCTATGACAAAACATCGAAGTGTCAACTTTGTCGGTGTAAGACGACCTTCGCTATAAGGCCGTCATACACCCCCCTACTAATCATTGTTGCAACTACGTTACTAACGATAACCCCTAATGTTATGTTGTTTCCACGACAACAGTAGTGGCGACATTTGTGGGTGAGGCAAGCCATTGCGCAAAGCCATTCCATGAAAGCTAGATGGCCCCATCTAAGCAAGTCCTGATTGAACCCGAAGTTTCGCTCACCAAAAGCAAAGCGTATTAACCGAAGGCGCCAGAAATAAATGAGGACGGTAAATTCGACACCTAATATGTCAAAAGCATCAATTACATGTCATTGCAGGTACAAGAAGGTGACAAACTCCTCAAAAGATCCTTGCAGGTGCAACGTCGCTCACCACCAACGCCTTAAGGTCACGTGGAGCCTCGACGATCCAGCGACCTGACATCGTGCCTTTGCCAACTTGGCGCCGCGTCCCGGAGTTGCCATGTCACCTATTTCTGAGCCTTGGCATCGCCTCAGGCTCGGAGCCGCGATAACACGTGATGCGAGGCATCCCTCGGACATCACCACAAGCTCACCGCCAAGTCCCCCAAGGACCGATGACTCGAGCCCATGCCAAGATACTACAAGACGAGGTGATTCTATTCCTAAACGAACGTCCTTTTAGTACACACAAGAATGCATTGCTACCGCATGCTTGAACCCTATGTGTGCTTAGGTACGAGTGCACAGAAGGCGTGAATCAAGACAAAGAAGGAGAGAGGATGAGCCACGGGGAAGAAGACACAGAGCGCGATGATGGCGCCCCATGGCATGGTGAAGAGAAGGAGAAGGCCTGCCCCAGAATCTGCCCCAAAGACTCCAAGCCAACCTCCGGGCCAAACCCTTCAGCACTTTGGATGCCACGGAATCTCCGGGCCAGAGCTCGCAGCTCTCTAGAGGCCTTGTAGAGCCTGTGCACAGTGAAAACGAGCAGTGCCCATGTATCTTGCCACATCCACCTACCCCTTCGTCGGAACCTATATAAGCCGTACCTGCTTCTAGGTCTAGGGTTAGCAAAGCATATTGAACTAAACTAGAGAGAGCTTTGCTCATCTATCTCCCTCTTGGGATCGAAGGCCCCCCTCTTGGGGAAGACTCCATCAGAGTGCAAGGCCACCTCCGGGTGATGAGATACAAGGCCACCTTGCGAGGTGAAGACTTCGAGGATTGCAAGCCCTCCTTGTCTTAGGACTTGGGGAAGAACTACCTTGTCCCATTCTCTTTCTTTGTGGACGTCATTGTGATCAACTTTCGGCTGGTTGAATACTTGAGTGCTGCAAGAGTTTTTGCAGCCTTGGGTTCCCCTTTCCAATTGCTTCCATTATTGTGCTTGTTCTTTTATTAGGTGCTTCATCGAGGAGGCTACGCTATTTACCCTCTTGTGTTCTTGTGTTCGTCCCATGTTCCCCTCCTCCACCTCGAATTCGTGAAGATCAGGCCCCTAGCGGATATTCCCCATATCATATGGTATCAAGAGCAAGGTTGCCATGTCTTGGACCGTCACGACGCGAAGAAGCCAACATTCGTACTGGTAGCATTCACTTAGATATGCTATCTCTTCTCTCTCATATTTTGTAATGAGCTTTTGTCGATTTGGCCCAACCGGTGCACTCAAAAAGTGTTGAAACTCACGAGTATGAAGTTGTGTGTGTGTGTGTGTGTGTGTGTGTGTGTGTGTGTGTGTGTGTGTTGCTGATTTTACTCATTTCACTATGAAGTTGAGTCAGTTACTCTAAGCTAGGTATATAGATTGGAGTTGGAGCTTCAAGCTAAGCTCAATTCAATTTTTAACAACTATTTTCCCACTTCCTAAACAATGCAATAAAGAAGTTTTTCAATGTTAGCTCTAGCAAGATCCAAGTGTTGGCAACACGGCGGTGACTACACTGTTATGCACTGCAATGTCTGCTATTGATATCACCCGGTTTGGTTATTATGTTCCTGCCATATTTACCATGAGATCATGTTGCCGAGTCTGGGACCGTCGTGACGCGAAGAAGCCCACATGAACAACACGCCCGAGGAGAAGATGATGGGGTCGCCAAAGAACACGGCGGAAGCTCAACAAATGTCCTGTTTTGGGATGGAAAAGGTGCTCTAGCAGCTTGGACAAATTGAACCCCTCGTGACATTCAGAATCATGGGCAATCATGACACGGGAGTAGTGCACTTCGACGTGGTAGGCTTTAAGCCTTCCTTCGACGCCATCGTGGGATGAACCATGTTCAACCGCTTCCGCATCATGGTACACCAAAACTTCTTATGCATGAAAAATCCTCGGACTAATTTTCGATCTGGTTTCAATTATAAACTGGATCAGCTGAAGCTGAGTATGTTGCAGCTGCCACCACGGTGTGTGGCCAGGGAGGCTACACGGTGATCTCATGAACCGAGATCGGGAACAAATGGTGTTCAATGTTGACAGCGAGTCTACAACTTTTCTACGGGAGAATCCAATGCGGCAGGGTAGGAGCAAGTACAACGATACGATGTATCATTACATAAAGGACTGCATGAAAAAAGGTAAGATAGATGTCAACTACATTTGCACCGATGATCAGTTGGCGGACATCCTAACCAAGGCTTTGGATTGAGAGAAGTTCTTGGAGATGCGAAGAAGGATCGGCGTCCAAATTGTAACATGACGATGTCGTGTTTAGGGGGGTGATTGTTGGAATTAAACCCGACGTAGTTGCCCTGTCAGGTTCGTACATGGAACAATCGCCAGTAGTACTAGGATCAGAATACGTAACCGAATAGGTTAGTGTAAGTCGGTCCTAGCTGCTATATATACATCTGTATACCCCTTGTAATTGAACAGCCGTGAGTTGATCAATAAAGCAAACAAGGCTCGAGACGAGCCTTTGGCTTGTAGTCTTGCCTAAGCTCATGCACGTAGGATAGTGTTTTGTTTTCTGTTAAAATAAGTGCATGCAAGCGGTCGGGATGTGACGCGCTCATGTAACTAGCTAGTGGGACGGTGCAACAGCCGCACGGTGATAAGCGAAAAACTACCACGTGCTAACTAAGGTTTTCGGCCGCCGCCGCTGCGGCGGCGGCAACAAGTCCGGCTCTGGTTGAGACATCGAGGGTTCATCTCTCCTACATGGGTTGATCTCTCCTGCATGGATTGATTCCACGGCATGAGGGCTGCAGGCACTACCTCGTTGTGTACGGCTCCATGGGGTATATGCACTGAGAACTTGTCTGTTGATCGGATCTGAAGAGTTCGTTGGATTTGTTCAAGTTTTTCTGTCCCGGCGCTGCGTGTGGCAGCGATCGGTTTTCTGTCCCGGCGCTGCGTGGGGCAGCGATCGGTTTTCTGTTCCGGCGCTGGCTTTGGCAGCGATCGGTTCTCCTTCCTGCAGCACTGGCTGATTCGTCGGCGAGATTTTGGGTGATCGCCGGGCGCAATGAAAATTTTATGCTGGAATTGTCGCGGTTTGGCCAGTACCACGGCAGTGAGGTCGCTTCTGGATGTCCAGAAGCAGTTTGGGCCAGATGTGTTTTTCTTTTCTGAAACACATCTGAACAAAGCTAAGGCTGGAAAAATTAGAAAAAAGATTTGCATGGATCATATGGAGGTTGTAGAAAGCATTGGAGCGAGTGGTGGGTTGATACTCTTTTGGAGAGACCCTGTCCAAATCGTAGTGCAAAATAAATCAAAAAACTTCATTGATGCGGTTGTTGGTGGCCCGGGAGATGAAAAGTGGAGGTTCTCAGGTTTCTATGGTGAACCCAGATGGGAGGACAAGCACTTGTCATGGGGTTACATTCGGGGTCTGTACCAGCAAGACCAAATCCCGTGGGCAATAGGAGGTGATTTCAATGAGATTCTATATTCACATGAGAAGGAAGGAGGTGCACCATGGCCAACGAATATGATGCAGAATTTTAGGGATGCCTTGGTGGCTTGCGAGTTGGAGGATATGGGATATAGTGGAGATCAATTCACTTGGCGGAGGCGTAGGTTGCGAGAACGACTAGACCGAGTTGTCTGTAATGGGCAATTCCATGGCCTGTTCCCCAACGCCAAAGTGACGAACACTCCACATATAAAATCTGATCATCGACCAGTCCAACTCGATACCGAGGGTGACATTGTGGGCGACCAGCTTCAGGCGAGAATTAAACAGTTTGAGGCCCGTTGGTTAAAGGAGGAGGAGGTGACGCAGATAGTAACAGAAGCTTGGGAGAGGACCGACCCCCAGGCCTCTTTGGCAGCTCGAACAGCTGCTGTGCATGCTGAGATGCACATTTGGGACCGAGAGATCCTGAAGGCGCCTCACAAACGCCTAAAGGAGTTGAAGGCTGAGTTGGAAGCATTGCGGTTGGGCCCTCTCACTGATGAGTCGGCGGATCGGCAACGTGTCTTGCTTATTGAAATTGAAGAGAATTTGGAGAAGGAGGAGATATATTGGGTTCAGCGGAGCCGTGCAAATTGGCTGAAATTCGGAGATCGTAATACAAACTTCTTCAACAATTTTGCTACAGCACGGAAGAAAAGGAACCATATCAGGAAGCTCATGGATGAGAGCGGGACATGGCTGGAAGATAACGAATCCATGAGAGGTCTAATTTCTGAGTATTTTCAGCATCTTTTTTCCTCTGAAGTTGCTTTACCTGATGATAGGGTATTAAATAAAGTTAAACCTCGTGTGACTGATTATATGAATGAATCCCTGTTAGCGCCTTATACAGCGGAGGAAGTAAAGCGCGCGCTCTTTAGCATTGGAGACCTGAAGGCCCCAGGGCCGGATGGGCTGCATGCCATATTCTATAAGAAATTTTGGCCGATTGTAGGAGATGATCTGGTTAAGGAAGTGATGCAAGCTGTAAACAGCGGCGTGATACCAGAGGGCTGGAACACAACCACGATAGTGCTTATTCCCAAGGTTGACAATCCGGAGAAAATTACTCAGTTCCGGCCCATAAGTCTGTGTAACGTTGTTTACAAGGTCATATCGAAAATGCTGGCAGCGAGATTGAAATTGTTTCTTCCTGACATAATCAGCGAGACCCAAAGTGCTTTTGTTCCAGGTCGAATCATAACGGATAATGTCATAGTGGCATACGAGTGTTTACATACGATGAAGAAGAGGAAAACAGGAAAGGTAGGCACATGTGCGGTAAAATTGGATATGCACAAGGCGTATGACAGGGTCGAGTGGGTCTTTTTGGAAGCTATACTTGGGAAGCTCGGCTTTGATCAGAGATGGATCCATTTAGTTATGGCTTGTGTCACTTCTGTTGAATACAAGGTACGGTTCAATTCTAATGAAACATTACCATTTGCACCAACAAGAGGTCTCCGACATGGGGATCCTCTTTCCCCCTACTTGTTTCTCCTCTGTGCTGAAGGTCTGTCTGCACTAATTAATCATGAGGAGGAGGTTGGTACATTGAAGGGGGTGCAGGTGTGTCGTGACTCCCCAATGATCTCTCATCTTTTGTTCGCCGATGATTCACTCATTTTGATGAAAGCGGATCAGGTGAATGCTCAATCTCTTAGAACAATCCTTGATGAATACTGTGCGGCATCTGGACAGATGGTAAGTGAGGCAAAATGTTCAATTTTCTTCAGTCCCAACACGGAGGTGGAGGTGAAAGCAGAGATATGTCAAACTCTGAACATTATGACTGAATCGTTATCAGATAAATATTTGGGTCTTCCATCCATGATTGGGGTTGACAAGGTTAGTTGCTTCAAACATCTAATACAAAGGATTCAGAAGTTGGTGAACGGATGGAAGGAAAGAACTCTCTCTTTTGGTGGGAAGGAGGTTTTACTGAAAGCGGTGGCCCAAGCCATCCCTACATACGCGATGAGTGTGTTTAAATTTCCGAAGAAAATTTGTAAGGGAATCACTGACACAATGTCGCAGTATTGGTGGGGTGATGAGGAAGACCAGAAAAGGATGCATTGGTTTGCTTGGTGGAAGTTGTGTGTTCCTAAGGAGCAAGGAGGGATGAGTTTTCGAGACATACATAGCTTTAACTTGGCTCTATTAGCAAAGCAGGCATGGAGATTGATTGTGCACAGTGATTCGCTATGTGCCAGAGTTTTGAGAGCTAGCTACTACTCTGATGGAGACATTCTGGGCTGTGAATTGAAGAAGGGGTCCTCGTATATTTGGAGAAGTATATGGGCAGGAGTTCAAACTTTTAATAAGGGTTGCATCTGGAGAGTTGGGGATGGAACAAAAATTGATATTTGGACAGATTGTTGGATTCCTAACAGCACGTCAGGAAAGGTTGTGACTGTAAGGGCTAACCAAGTTTTGACAAAGGTCCAAGATCTTATTGACCCAATCACGGGAGAGTGGGATGAGCTATTGATACGGAACAATTTTTGGCATATTGACGCTGAGCGTATATTACAGATTCCGCTCCATCACCAGATAACGGAGGATTATGTTGCATGGCACCTTACAAAAAACGGAATTTTTTCTGTACGCTCAGCTTACTATAAGCAATGGGAGGATACATATGTTAATGGCCAGAGTGCTGGTCGGCAAAGTAGTTCTCGACCACATCCGGTATGGAAAAAGTTATGGAACCTGAAGCTACCGGGGAAAATAAAAAAATTTATTTGGAGATGCTTACATAATGCTATACCATCTTTCTGTGTACTTGCAAATTGCCATGTGGGCAATATATCTCAATGTCCGATATGTGCAGCCGGAGCGGAGGACATCAAACATGCTCTCTTCACATGCACACGACCTAAGGCTATATGGGCAGAACTGGGTATTAATCAAACCATTGAAGAAGCCAGTCTATTGGATCGTTCTGGCTCTGGAATTCTTGATTTCCTCCTTTGTGATCAATCAACCCAGGTAGTGTATGATGATGTGATTGAGTTGCCGGAACTTATAGCAACTACTTGCTGGTATGTATGGTGGCAGCGAAGACAACATGTACGAGGAGAGGTGGTGCAAAACCCGCAGCGATCAGCGGTGGTCATACACGCACTAGTGTTGAACTTTACTAGAGCGGCTGGGAAGGGAACTCCTGTTCCCAGGAAGAACATATGGCCATTAGTCCTAGCCTCGCAACAACTGTTGAATGTGGACGCCTCTTTCATCGAGGGCTTACACTCAGGATCGTGCGGAGCAATCGTAAGGGATCATAGAGGTCAATTCATTGCTGGTTCCACCTCACAACTGGAACATGTGGCAGATGTTGTGTCAGCAGAAGCTGCGGCGCTTCATGAAGGATTGAAGCTACTCCAAACTCTGGGATGTAGCAATGTACAAGTGAGGATGGATAATATCATCGTGGTCGAAGCCCTACGTCTCAATGAGGGTTACTCTATGGTGGCAGCTCCGCTACTTGACGATTGCAGAGAGTTAATACGAGAATTCGGGAAGGTTACTATCAAGCATTGTAATAGAGAATCAAATGTCGTGGCTCATGAGCTAGCTGAGTGGGGACGTGTAAACAATCCGTCTGTTTGGATTGATGCACCCCCGAGTTTTATTGTTAAATTTTTAGCAGACGATGTAAGTGTTATTTGATTTTAATAAAGCTAGCCATGAAGGCCTTCCCGGCACAAAAAAAAAAAAGCTAGTGGGACGGTGCTGCACGCACGCACCCGTTTCTTTCCTTTCTTTTCTCCCGGACGAGGTCATGCTGTGTGAGGCAATCGTGGGATGGCGCGGTAGCTGCGGATCACAGCGCATCGTCCGGGCGAGTAGTTTTCCTTTCGAGTTTTGTACTGGCATAAGAAAAGGAATGCAAAACAAAAAACGTTGCGACAGTTTCGGCAGTACCAAAACAAACTCATCTCTAGTTCGTCTTCGTCTCTCTCCCGAGCACTCCATTCTCTGCGATTCAGCTAGTCCGGCAACGACAATTGGTATCAGAGCCCGGTGGTGTTCGATCCTCCGGTGGCCGGCGGTGTTTGATCCGCGGTGGATATGTCGGACGACGAGTCGGAGAAGAAGGCGGCGGCGGCGGCAGGGCAGTCGCCCTCGTCCGGAGCGCCCCTCGCGCGCCTCATGGCCAGCAGCAGTGGGGAGATCCGCGTCGTCGAGCGAGTTGTGCGGGAGAGCGAGACCTCTTCATCAACAATGGTTCTCACCCGTACAAACTACATGGAGTGGGCGCTTTTGATGCAGGTTAAGCTGTAGGTCGCCGGCGTCTGGTCCGCGGTGACTGACGGCGCCACGGAGGAGCGCGACGATCGGCGGGTGCTCCAGATTATACTCATGGGTGTGCCGCCGGAGATGCTCCGGGTGCTGGCCGCCAAGGACTCGGCGAAAACTGCGTGGGAGACGATCAAAACGCTCCGCATGGGCAGCGAGCGCGCACGCGAAGCCAAGGCGCAAGTACGTCGGCGGGAGTTCGAGGATCTCCGTTTCAAGGACGGGGAGTCCGTCGAAGATTTCGCGCTGCGGCTCACCGGTGTCGTCGCCGACCTCGAGCTGTACGGCGACCCGGTCACGGAGCATAAGGCCGTGCAAAAATTCCTTCGCGTCGTGCCGAGGAAATACCGGCAGATGGCGATGGCGATCGAGTCCCTCATCGATCTAAAAACAATGACGATCGAGGAGCTCGCCGGTCGTTTTTCTGCTTGCGAGGACCACTACGACCTTGACGACGCCACACAGTCCACCGGGCGCCTTCTGCTCACCCACGAGGAGTGGCTTGCGCGCGAGAGGCAGAGCGGCGGCGGTGGGTCATCGGCCAGCGCCGGAGGCGGCAAGAACAAGTCACCCGCTAAGCCCAAGTCTCGGGGCGGAGCAAAGGGTGCGCCGGGGAACGCGGCCGGCGGCGGCTCTGGTGGTTCCGGCGGCAAGAAAAAGAAAGGAACATGTCATCATTGTGGCATACCAGGGCACTGGAAGAAAGATTGTCGCACCTGGCTTCGTGAACAAGATCAGAAGGGGAGGCAAGAGCAAGCCAATCTCGTGCGGGAAGGTGACGAGCATGATCAAGGCCTGCTCATGGCCGTGGTCGCGGACGTGGTCACCACCAAGATTCTGGCACCCCAAGCAGTTTTTCTGAATGAAGAGAAGGTAATTCCAGTACCAAGTCCTGGTGGTGTTTGGTTCTTCGACACCGGGGCCAGCAGTCACATGACAGGCGAGAGGGGCATGTTCTCAGTGCTAGACGAGACGGTGCATGGCACGGTCAAATTTGGGGACGGATCCAAGGTAGCAATCCATGGGCGTGGCACCCTTGTCTTCCGTTGCAAGGATGGGGAGCAAAGAGCTCTCACTGATGTGTTTTTCATTCCAAGTCTCAAGAGCAACATCATCTCCGTTGGTCAGTTAGATGAGGCTGGATGTTGTATTCAGGTCAAGGACGGATTAATGTCAGTACAAGACCCACGGGGTCGTATTCTTGCTCGGATCAGACACACAGAGAGCAGGTTGTACACCGGCCTACTGTCAATTGATGCACCAGCGTGCCTGTTGGCTCACAGCGATGATCAGACCTGGAGATGGCATGCCCGGATGGGGCACCTTCATTTTCGTGCTCTCAGGGCCATGTCCAGTAAGCAGATGGTGAGAGGAATGCCACCCATAGATCATGTGCAGGAATACTGTGATGGATGTGCGCTCGGCAAGCAACACAGAGCGCCATTTCCACAGGCCACGGCATACCGCGCGGAGAAGGGGCTCGAGCTGGTTCACACGGACCTATGCGGCCCAATCTCGCCGACCACGCCCGGTGGAAACAAGTACTTCCTCCTGATTGTCGATGACCATAGCAGGTATATGTGGTTGGAGCTGCTCAAGTCTAAAGACGAGGCGTTCGGCCGCTTCAAGAAGGTGCAGACCTTGGCCGAGGCCGAGGGCAAGTGTAAACTACGGGCGTTCCGTTCTGATCGGGGCGGTGAGTTCAACTCAGTTGATTTCAAGGAATACTGCGAGAGCCTTGGTGTCAAGCACTATACCACAGCACCCTATTCACCCCAACAAAATGGTGTGGTGGAACGGCGAAATCAAAGTGTGGTCGAGATGGCCCGGTGCCTGCTAAAGAGCATGAGCGTACCCTCATTTTTCTGGGCAGAGGCAGTAAAAACTGCAGTTTACCTGTTGAACAGAGCTCCCACAAGAATCTTGGAGGGTGTCATCCCATATGAGGCTTGGTATGGAAGGAAACCAAGCGTGCAACACTTGCGGACCTTTGGCTGTACGGTGCATGTAAAGAAGAATGGACCAGGAATCACCAAGCTCTCAGATCGCTCCACTCCTATGATATTTGTGGGATATGAAGAAGGGTCTAAAGCCTACCGTGTCTATGATCCAGTGACAAAAAAGGTTCAGGTGACCCATGATGTGTTATTTGAGGAGAGCAGGCCTTGGTCATGGAGCTCTCCGGGAGCGTCGACACCGGCACCAACACCCGCTGCGTCCTCAACCTTCACCGTGGTGTACACCACGGACCACGGCATGCACGAGCTGGACGCAGGAGGAGCTGCGGTGATCGCGCCGCGGCGCACCGAGGACGTGCCTACTTCTCCAACACTCGGGGCATCATCTCCCGTGGCCGGGACGCCGCGGACTGAGCCGTGCACTCCAGGTATCGAAGGTGCGATCCGGTGGGCCACGCCCCCCTCACACGATGACGGGCGGGACACGGACACCGGGCCGTTTCGTTACTGACGTCTCTCCTGTGTCCTAGATGCAACCGAAGGAGAGGCGGTGCGCGAACAGATGCAGCAATGTCTTCTCAGTGCGGAGGAGCCTCGCAATGTGGACGAGGCCCTGCATGACACGGCGTGGAAAGCAGCCATGGATGAAGAAATGAGGTGCATTGCAGACAACCAGACTTGGGAGACTGCTTCACTCCCTCACGGACACAAAGCCATTGGTTTGAAATGGGTCTACAAGGATCCTGAGGGAAAAATTGTCAAGTACAAAGCAAGACTTGTCGCAAAGGGCTATGCGCAGAAGGAGGGTGTAGACTTTGAAGAAGTTTTCCCTCCGGTGGCGCGCATGGAAACAGTGCGCCTCCTTCTAGCTCTCGCAGCTCATTCACGTTGGGAAGTGCATCACATGGATGTTAAATCTGCATTTGTCAACGGTGAATTGTCGGAAGAGGTCTACGTGACGCAGCCGCCGGGGTATGTCGCCGCCGGCAGAGAGGAGGCCGTTCTCAGATTGAAGAAAGCTCTGTACGGCCTGCGTCAAGCTCCACGGGCATGGTATGCTAAACTTGATGAGACACTGGCTGATCTTGGCTTTGTACGGAGTCCACTTGAACCTGCAGTCTATCGGCGCGGAAACAGTGAGTCATATCTCTTGGTGGGAGTATACGTTGATGATCTCATCATCACTGGCACCGATGCAGCCTCCATTCAAGAGTTCAAGGAACAAATGCAGCAACTTTTTAAGATGAGTGACCTTGGTTTACTCAGCTACTACCTAGGGATTGAGGTGGTACAGAAAGAGGGGGAGATCACACTCACCCAGCGAAGTTATGCGGAAAAAATTCTTGAGCAGGCAGGGATGAGTGAGTGCTATAGCTGCAGCACCCCCATGGAATGTAGACTGAAACTGAGAAAGGAAGATGGGTCCAAGCCGTTCGATGCCACTCTTTACAGAAGCGTGATCGGTAGCTTGCGCTATCTGGTTCATACCCATCCAGATATTGCTCACGCCATCGGAATCGTCAGCCGGTTCATGGAGAATCCAAGCACTGATCATTGGGCTGCCGTGAAGCAAATCCTAAGATATATTCAAGGGACCAAGCAGTACGGGTGCAGCTACAAGGCAGGCAATGGCAGTGCGGTGCTGCTCGGTTATAGTGATAGTGATCACGCCGGCGACCTGGGCGATCGCAAGAGGACTTCAGGACAGGTATTCTTCCTCGGTCAGAATCCGATCAGTTGGACGTCGCAGAAACAGAAGATTGTGGCCATCAGTTCTTGTGAGGCGGAGTATGTCGCAGCAGCGGCGGCGACCTGTCAGGGCATTTGGCTGAGCCGTCTTCTTGCTAATCTTCTTGCTAATCAGGGCATTTGGCATTTGGCTGAGAAGTTCACACTTTTGGTGGACAACAAGTCTGCAATTGCTTTGGCCAAGAATCCCGTTTTCCATTATCGGAGCAAACATATAGACGTGAAGTTCCATTTCATTCGAGACTGCGTCGAAGAAAGGATCCTCCAGCTTGAGCACGTCGGGACTCACAACCAGTTGGCTGACATCTTAACGAAAGCACTGGGCAGGGTGCGGTAAATTGAGATGAGGCAGAAGCTGGCTGTCATGGAGCAGGGCCGAAACGCATGAGCTTAAGGGGGAGAAATGTAGTCTTGCCTAAGCTCATGCATCGTAGGATAGTGTTTTGTTTTCTGTTAAAATAAGTGCATGCAAGCGGTCGGGATGTGACGCGCTCATGTAACTAGCTAGTGGGACGGTGCTGCACGCACGTACCCGTTTCTTTCCTTTCTTTTCTCCCGGACGAGGTCATGCTGTGTGAGGCAATCGTGGGATGGCGCGGTAGCTGCGGATCACAGCGCAACGTCCGGGCGAGTAGTTTTCCTTTCGAGTTTTGTACTGGCATAAGAAAAGGAATGCAAAACAAAAAACGATGCGAGAGTTTCGGCAGTACCAAAACAAACTCATCTCTAGTTCGTCTTCGTCTCTCTCCCGAGCACTCCATTCTCTGCGATTCAGCTAGTCCGGCAACGACATGGCTATCAGATCAAGTTGATCGTTGCTACAGCCAAGCTACCTAAGTACGTAGACGTGCTAGTTGAGACGGGCCAGTTGAATCAATCAGCACATAGGCTGTTTGAGCTAGCTTTGTGCATGCATATCGTAGGCGGCGATCTGCATCAGAAGGGAATCGCGTCAGTGTTGTTTCGCCGTCCGTCGTCGGTCGTCGAGTGTTGTCGGAAAGTACTCGGTGCGGTCTGGGCCAACAGCCGCCAGTGGCGGCGGGATGCAGAGCAGCAACAGGTCGGTCCTCTCAGTATCAGGCCCTAGTCCATGTCGGAGCCTCCCAGCTTCAGCCCTTCAGCCATCCGGCGGCGGCGGAGGAAACCTAGGCAGAGCAGAGTTCACAGGCAAGAAGAGGAAGGCGATGCGTTTGTGTTTTCTCGCTGTCGCCCGCTACGAGTCGAGGCCGAATCGGTGTGTTTCGCGGGGTGGCATTTTAGCCATAATACATGTTCGTTTCTAGGGCATTTTCGAGAATCCTCGATTTCGCTTACGCAGAAGCTCGGGAAGCTGCTCTCCCGTGGCTTCTCTCCACTACACAGAATTAAGCCCGACCCAAAAAAAGTGTTCTTTTGGGCTTGGGCTGAAATCCTACCATAAGCCACCCAGATACGCCAAAAGAATTGGCCCTAACTAAGGTCTGAACCAACCTCTACTAAAACTTAGCTAATTAAGCGTTCCTCAAAAAAAAAAAGCTAATTAAGCAAAGGACACCATGATTATAACTAACAAGAAGCTTATCATACTCCCTCCCTGCTAGTTTATAGGTCTTGCACGTATCTCTAGGTCGTCAATTTTACCAATGAAATGTGAGTTATATGTCACGAAAAATATACTGTTAAAAACTTCAATCAAATATGAATTAGGGATACACACAGGCCTTATAAACCGGAATGGAGGCAGTACTTCTGTAGTAGAATCGTCGTGAACCCTAAGACGTTGCAGAAAACAATATCTGAACATGCTTTTGCACTAAACTTTAGACGTATGCTAATTACCAAATTTTGCTCTATATTACCTAAAATTATCATGCTTTATTCAGTCATAAAAAAATCAGTGCTTTTGTACTAAGCTATGGAAAGATGCTGATATCCAAAACTCACGAGGTCTGAGCAATTTACCTAGATGGGGGAATTGCAAGAACAAAAATAGGGAAATAGCACAGGAAGGGAGGAAAATGGAAAAACAAGGCCCTTGCCTTGCTGCATCACACAAGGTCAATTTCTATATGAGACATAGCGCGCGTGCACGTGTGTGTGTGTGTGTGTGTGTGTGTGAGTCTGCACAGTTTATTTGACGAAAAATTATAAGGAGTTGAGAGAAACAAACATTTCACTACAAAATGCTAGCAGCTCAAACAACTTGGATATTTTCGTACTACAGCTTGCCTAGATGTATGCGTTTGCTGCACTTCAGTAGTGGAATGGAGTAGGATAAAAAAAAAGTGTCACTGTCGGTATCATGTTAACTGAGCATTTGAACGAGATAAGAACAAAGGCCATCAGAAAAGTCGGACATGAATTTTGGAAAGCACGAACTCTCCATCTACGGCAGCCGGTGGCCCTAGTTTTTTTTTTTTGGAACAGCCGGTGGCCCTAGATTTTGTGTGGAAAAGCGGTGTAGCAACGTCCCCACAGGTGGCGCCGGTCGTCGTCCGTTCTATCTTTTTTTAATCAGGAGTTTCAATGCCACACGGTTTTCTTTTGAGCAACACAATGTGGCATTTCCTGCGTATCTTATCACACAAGGTTTGGAATCGTGTGCGATTACACCTACATCAGCCACAAACGCCTGCACATTGATTATTATTTTTTGATCAAAAGAGGGTTTCCCCTCCGATTTCATATAAAGAAACCACAGATCCTACAACAGTTCAAAGGACCAAAAGTAAAAGCAAACGGAAATACAGTCTCCAGCCCAGGTTTTAACCCTGTACAAGCTAAGAACGGCATAACGACAAAATAATCTCTAGAGAGACAAAGGTATGGGGTATGGCACGCAGGCCAGATCAAGGACAGCATCCCCCCCTTTGTACGCGCAAAAGGCCATCCAGCAGCTTGAAGAAGATGGTCAGCCACCCAGTCTGAGAACTCCCGGCCTCCATCCCTGCACCGCGCGATAAACTTCACTTGCCACTTGTTCTACCAATTTTGCCCCCAGCATCAAAATTCTTTCCTTTGGGCACTTTGTCTGCAAAATAGACCAATCCAAAATCCATATGCACATTAGAGAAACAATAGTCATCGGATTATGATGATTTTTCCTTTCGAATATGATATCATTTCTACATCTCCAAATAGCCCAGAGCAAAGCAGAAATTCCAACCAACACCATGTTTCTGTCTTTTTTCTGAAAAGTTTTAGCCCATCTACCAAAACAATCAGAAAGATTCAGAGGAGTTGAATGTAGATCAATGTGCGAAGCGCTTTTTTTGGCCGTCTGCCTTTATTGATTCTCTACAAGTGATATATGCTCGTATCATGAGAAAAAGAGACAGCGCTGAAAACACTACCAAGTTGAAGGAATAATATCTATCAAACAAGTAGAAGAGCATCTTATGGGAGAAAAAGATCAATGTGGTGCTATTCAAATTATTAGGGCGCAAATCTCCCAGGTGTGTCCAATCCAGAGCCCTCTCCGAGACTATAAATATCCCCAAACCCTTGTAACCTCCCAAGCTTTTGTAGTTTGATAGTGTATACACGTGCTCTCAGTCTCCAAAATATCATGGCTAATGACTCCTTGACAAGGGCACAGATAGCTGGAGATATTCTAGACCCATTTGCTAGCTCAGTGCCTCTAACTGTGATGTATGATGGGAGGCCTATTATTAATGGCATGGAGCTTCGCTCACCGGCTGTCTCTCTGAAACCTAGAGTTGAGATCGGAGGTGTTGATTTTCGGGTGGCCTATACTCTAGTAAGCTCGTCACTTTGCACCCGATAGAGTACTGGACTGATGGTAGGGCATATGTGTATGGCCATGGTGTGAACTCTAGAGAGCTTGTGAAATCAATGGCTTGAGCCAGCGAAGCATATTAAGCTTGGCCAAGCTAGCTTATCGCTACATGTTTGCCTCAACTTGTTTGTTGGTTACCCAGCCAAAAACATAACCAGGTTAATTTTTATACCCTAACATGTTGACCATGTGCTTGTGTTAATTGCAAATCAATTAGGTTATGATGGATCCTGATGCGCCTAATCCCAGCAACCCAACCCTGAAGGAGTACTTGCATTGGTAAGCCATAGCCCTTGCATGCGTTGTTATATTCTACTGCATGCACATTTCTTCTTTTTTCTTTCGGGTCAAAACTATATTATTGGAGAAGATTCTTGGCAACATTCCTTCTGCCCCCGCGTCGCTCCCAGGAGGGGCGACTCGGGCGGAACCCTAGCGCAGCCGCCACCCCTTCCCCCTCCGATCCTACTCCCCCCGCCGCCGCCGAAGGACGCCTCCGGTCTAAGGCCATGAGGCTGACGGCGGTGGCGGGTCCGCATCCTCCTCGCACGATTGATGGCGGCGGGGGCCCCATCCTTTCTCGCGTTGCGGGATCTCCGGCCGGAGCTTCTCGGCGGCCCTGGACGGCGTGGTTCATCCGGCGGAGATGGGCGCCGGGGCGGCGGCCCCGGATTTCCCCGGCGACCACGACTGTAGTTGTGGCCACGAGGGCGGCACGGCGTCTGGTTCGGGGGGCTCGGTGCGGCCCAGCTAGTCATCTCCGCGCGGTGCGGGTGATGGTGGTGGTGCCCGTTGAGATCTCCGTCCTGCTGTTGGGAGCCAGCGAGTGGCGCGGTCCTTGGGTTTTTTTTGCTCTAAGATGGTGTTCTGCCGGTTGCCGGCCCTCATGGATCTGGCCATTGACTAGTTCCGGAATGCTCCGCCGGAGATCTTCATTGGGCCGGTGCTTGACGCCTGGAGATTGCTGGATCGGATGGGATTCGGTCGTGTGTGCTCTGATTTCAGCCCGGGTGGCTTCAGGAGGGTGTGAAGCGAAGCTTCGTTGTCTGTTGATATTATGGGACACGTCGGTATTTCGATTTCCATGGTGAAGACAGTGACGGAGAACGTCATGGTGGCTGAGGTCTGAGGCCTTGTAATGACGGATCGAGTCTTCGTGGCGATGAGGACTTTGCTTGGTGATTCGTGACTCGTGGCAGCGGCATCGGCAAGTGGGGGCGGCAGCACAGGCGGAGTACAGAGTCTTAGTTTTCAGGGTGAAAGCCCAAGGTCTCGCCTTAATTGGTTGTGCCTAGCAGTGACCTTGTTGAAGGCATTGTTTTGAGAGCGCGGATCTTCTCCAGGGTGAAACCCTAAGATCTAGGATCGGGCGATGATGGTGCTTGTGCACTGTTTCCTTCTTAGAGGCGTCGCTTTTGGAGAATTGGAACTTCGGGTGTTGTCTAGGCGGTGGTTCGTGCTACAGCTACAAGGAATTGATCACTGTAGCGGGATCTTTCTTTTTTCTTCTTCTTCTTATTGCCTTTTGGCTCTGTGTATCCGTAATGTCTTTACGACATTGCGTTGTTGCAGAGGCTGGGTGTAATTGGTATCTCCGCAATATTAATATATTCCCTTTGTCGAAAACTGCTCTAATTTTTTTTTCATTTGGTATCCAGGATGGTGACTGATATCCCTGAGTCAACAGACGACAGCTTTGGTGAGTATATCCACATTATATGCAAGCATACACAAGTGGTTGTTGCCTGTCACTGTCGACAGTGGCAGCCACCAAGTGTGGTTGTCGCTCCAAGGTAAGTAGGGTCGACGGATGAAGACACGGAATCTGTGTACACCGGAGGCCATGTGCTCGCTTTACGTCTCTGTGGGCTTTGCGCAAGCTTTATGTTTAATCAAGCATTTTTTAGTTTATTGAAAACAAAGAAAATAAATTTTTGTTGGCTTACATCTTTTGCCAATCTCAAAGTTACATTATGATGGTGGAAGGTGGAGATAGCTGATGTACCCATGTATGTGCATGTATAAATGCAATTCCCGAGGGAAAAATTATTTTTGTTGAAAAGAATTTGCCAAATATAGTTTACATATTTTTTCCTTCAACAAGTGCAATGTTGCTAGTGAAGTTGCATCAATTACTCATGACATATTTATAAGAAACACCGAAACAGTATTTTTTTTAAAGCATGTCGTTTTAATCTTTTGTTTAATACTCCCATAGTGATCTAAAACGTCTTATAATAGTTTACAGACGGAGTACTTAGTTATTAATCAATATTTCGTTAGTCGTATATATTTATTATGACATTACTTTCCCAAATAAATAATAAACACATATTGTTGCCATATAGCTAAACAGGCAAATGTTTTTTTTTTTACGAAACGGCGACAAAAGATTTGCCTCATCGATTAAATTAGGGGAGAATAGAGTTTTGCAGTGTTACACAAGGCCGATGGACGGCATGACAACTACTCGCGCGATACAATTTTCCCTAACTGCTTTGCCCCCGCAGTAACCCAAAGGTTGGCCTCATCTACAATAAGCTTTAGGAGGATTGGCGGCAGCGTATCCTTGTGGCGGAAGACCCTAGCGTTCCTCTCGTTCCATATTGTCCAGGACACAAGCATGGTAAGAGAGGCCATGGCTCGTCGATCCGGGATGCTCGAATTAGTGCGCTTGTCCCACCACGCAAGCAAGGATTTCTCAAGGTGCCAGCTAGCAGGGTCCATGTGCGCTAGGCCATACTTGTCAATGAGCATCCGCCAAAGCCTAGTAGTGAAGCGACATTTGACGGAGAGGTGGATGCCCGTCTCCTGCACTTGCTTGCAGAGGGGGTAGAGGCCACAGTTATCCCAACCACGCCGTTCGAGTCTGTCGGCGGTCCAAATCCGATCATGCAAGGCCAACCAAGAGAAGAATTTGACCTTCGGGGGCGCCCACATTTTCCAGACCATGGAATCCATGGGGGATAGTGTCAACCCAAGAAATTGCGCCTTGTACGCAGTCGACGCCGAATATGAACCATCCGTAGAGTGCTTCCAAATAATGTCATCCTCGGAGTGCACGTCGAGGTGTAGGTCATGGATGAGCATCCAGAGGGTAAAAAATTCTCGTACGTGGTGGCCAGTGATGACGGTGTCTCGTCTGATCATGAGCATCCAAGCATTCTCCTTGATAGCCTCCCGCAGCTTCCAGTTCTTTCTCCTCGAGGCATCGAAAATGAGTGGCGCAATGTCCTTTGGTTTGCGGCCAAGCAACCAAGGGGAGTCCCAAAAAGGCGTTTTGGCTCCATTGCCCACGATGATAGTAGTGGAGGCGTAGAAGAAGTCATGGTCCTCCTCAGTGCATGGGTTGCCCAGACCCACCTAGAGCTTGGACGGCTCTTTCCATTCATACCAAAGCCATCTCAGCCGCAATGCACGAGCAAACTTGTCGGTGTTAAGTACACCCAGTCCTCCATAGCTAGTGGGACGGCAAACCATGTCCCAGTTGACTTTGCATTTTGCACCGGTAGTCTTGTCCGAGGCGGACCAGAGAAAAGCCCGCTCAATCTTGTTGAGGTTGTCAAGGGAGCCCCGGGGGACAATGTAAACAGGCAAATGTAATTGCCAAATAATGAACATGTGCATGAATTTTACTAAAACCTCCATCCCGAAATGGACGAGGGTTAGGTGAGAATGGTAAAATTGCAATTTCATAAAAAAAAGGATATACATACAAATATAGCGGTCTAGAGAGTCATCTATTTACAAAAGCAAAATCTTGACTGTATGGCCAACCATTGTGGGTAGAATGCTAGATGCCCGCGACCATATTACTATTTTGTCTTTCTCCTTCATATTGACCATTTCTTCGTGTCAAAATAATTGAAATTTACTTGAACCTAATCATGGTTTAGGTTGTTCTTTTCCTCACTTCTACCTTACTACAAATCAATGATCTCAAAGAAGCTTAATACTCCTCACTTCCGTCCACCTTACTGCAAACCAATGATCTCAAGGAAGCCAAATACAGTAAAAGATCACAAATCACATGCATGTTATCTATCTTATCTTAATAATAATAATTAGTTTATTCTTTGATGGAATGGCAGGACGAGAGATCGTGCCATACGAGAGCCCAAGCCCCACCGTGGGCATCCACCGCATCGTGTTCGTGCTGTACGAGCAGCCGGGGCGGGGGACGGTGCTTGCGCCGCAAGTGCGCAACAACTTCAACTCGCGCAGCTTCGCACGCCGCTTCAACCTCGGCCATCCTGTCGCCGCCATTTACTTCAACTGCCAGCGGCTGACGGGCACAGGTGGCAGAAGGTTCACCTGAGGTATCTGTCTAACTGATGGATCGGCCATGTTCCTCGCGGCTCGCGCCCAGCCGAGGGCAAAGCTTGAGTTTAGACTACTCGTATGTGCTCCATCACACGCTACCTACCTAGCTAGAAAAGCTGGAATAATGTACCTTTGTTGTACTTGCAGGCTCCTTAAGAAATGCCTCCACGTGGATGTGTTGCTACTGTCCAATCTATACCTATATATATATATATATACTAATAAAGGGAATAGGTATCCTTAGTTTGGTTTCAAACGTTTTCGTCCATTGCCTGATTTTTTTTACGTTGTTCCCTCCCGTGTGTTCGTACGTCGATCGATCTCTCCCTGCGTTGTTTGAGCTAGCTCCGTGGGTTGGTAGATCGATCTGTCCCCAGCTGTATCCTGGGCCGCGCGCATGAACTGTGCCTGTACAACAATTTTTAGGTTCATTGAGAGCAGCCAAAAATAGCTGCATGTGCCGAGAAAAATAGATCAAGTGGGAGGTCGAATTCACGATCTCACCTCCCACCCTAAGGGTGGCAACCAGCTAAATAGCTAATGCCTGTGCAAGAAATTTGGCTTGTTATATAATTATAAATAGTACCACCTCGCCTCATTATACGAAATTTCAACAATTTATATAGGTCCACGAGTTGCCTGAAAATCAACAAATAACTAAATAGTGTTGGGTGGCTGCACGTTCAAGTGAGGGGTGGGCGTTGAAGATTGTAGCGAGACATGCACGCTGTATTTACAGAGTATCTGTGCATAGTGGGGAGAGAGAGGCACGGAAGCATTAAGTGGGCATGCTAGCGAGGGGAGAAGAGAAGCACCGAAGCTAAGCCGGGCTACATACAATTGATATGGTAGTGAATTACATAGTCAATGTAATGATTTTGTTGCACTTTGATTTATTCATGTTTGGTGTGATCAGAATTGTCATACAAAAATCATACCAAAATTATCATATATGTAGTATGATTCTTAATGCGCTGCCAATATACATTTCTGCTAGACCAGTGTGTGCCCCTCTGCTGCCATCGGGTGGCTGCGTCTGAATGTTTCCATGATACGCTAATGGACGTTTTGGTGGACACCTCCCTGCTGCCGCCGGGTGGTACCGTCCGGATGCTGTCATGCCGTGTTGATGGACGTTTTGGTAGACATGCCAATTATCTCTCTCGGTACAACACACGGGCATATTTGCCAGTGAATATAAATCTATCAAGCATCAATTCGTAGACTAGATTGTTACGTTAGTTATCTAGTCATTTAGTTATCTATTCTCTCTCTGAATTTGTGTAGCCGTAGCTAGATTTCAGCTAGGACTTAGTCATGCACACTATGTGCACTTGTATCCCGATTGCCTGGGACGTGGGCTGCCACGATCAATTTTTGTTCAATAAAAAGAAGGAACGAAAGCAGAAACGCTGCAAGTATTAGCAGCACAAAACATCTCTCTCGCGCTCGTTGATCACTTCGCCATTGTTGAGCTACAAGTGGCCGCCAAGCCTTGGCGTGCCGTCACAGGATCGCGGCCGGAGCCGGACCTGCCTCCAAGGCGGTGAACTGGTCGCGCAGCAGGTGGTGCCGCAGGCGACCTCCAGCGGCGCCCTCACGATGCTGACACACACCAACTGCACGGAGTGGGCGCTGCTGATGAAGGTGCACCTCCAGGCCCATGGCTGGTGCGAGGCCGTCGCCACCGGGAATGTGTCCTACCATGAAGAGTGCAGCGCCCTGATCACCATCTTGCGTGGTCTGCCACCGGACGTGTTCATCGCTGTCGGGGAAAAGGAGAATGCCAAGGCTGCATGGGACGCGATTGCCACGCAGCACATGGGCGCCAGCCGGGTGCACGAGGCGAACGCGCAGAAGCTGCGCTGTGATTTCAAGGGCATCACCTTCCGTGACGGCGAGACAATTGACGACCTCTGGCTGCGGTTCTCCGGCATCGCCAACCAACCTGTGGGCCCTCGGTGACACACCGGAGGAATCCATGGTAGTTGCCAAGTTCCTTCGCGTCATCCCTTCCAGGTTGGTGCAGGTCGCGATTGCCATCGAGACGCTACCCGACATTAGCACTCTCTCCCTGGACGAGGTGACCGGGCATCTTCCACGTCGTACATGACTGCATTGACAACAATGCCGGCAGCAACAGCTCGGGCAGTCGCCTGCTCCTCACCGAGGAGGAGTTGGAGGCGCGTAAGCGCCAACCCCGCGGTGATGGCGGATCCTCCTCTGGCGGGCAGAGCAACTGCCGGAGGGGCAGTGATTGCGGCCGAGGAGGAAGCCGTGACGGCGGTCGCGAAGGCGGCAACGTCGACAAAAGCGGTGGCAACAATGAGAAGTGTCGCTACTGCGGCATAAAAGGGCATTGCCCGTGAGTGCAGGAAGAAGAAGAGGGAGGAGGCTCACCTCGCTCAGGTCGACGATGACGCTGATCCAGCGCTGCTGCTTGCGGAGGTCGTTGAGATCTCTGCCATGGCAGCGATTCCCGCGGAAGAGGCACCTGACACGTCTGCCATGGCAGCGGATTCGGTCGCGACCCAAAACCTTCCCATGGCAGCGGGTTCGCTGTATGATAACGCTGCCATGGCAGTGATTCAGGAGGGGCCAAAACCCCCCGCCGTGGCAGTGACTCCGAGCACCCCCGTGCTGGCTCAGGCCTTCATCTACCTTAATGAGGAAAAGGACAAGGTCTTGCCCGGCGGCGACGACGACCCCTTTGAGACCACCTGGTACGTTGATACCGGTGCGTCCAACCACATGACTGGCGACCGGGCCGAGGAGCCCCTCGAGCTCGTGCACGCCAATCTGTGCGGCGCGATTACGCCGACGACACCGCGTGGTCGCCGCTATTTCCTCCTCCTCGTTGACGACTTCAACCGGTATATGTGGCTGGTGCTACTCTCGATGAAGAACGAAGCTACGGCGGCACTCAAGCATTTCCAAGCATGCACGGAGATGGACGCACTGCACAAGCTCCGCACCCTTCGCACTGACCGTGGCAGGGAGTTGACCTCCACCGCCCTCGCCGAGTACTTCACCAGCACCGGGGTGAGGTGACACCTAACGGTGCCGTACTCGCCGCAGCAAAATGGCGTTGTTGAATGCCGGAACCAGGCAGTGCTTGGGATGGCGCACAACATGATGAAGGTGAAGGGCATGCCGGATTACTTCTGGGGAGAGGCGGCGACGACCGCCGTCTACGTCCTCAACTGCGCACACACCTGCAGCGTGGAGGAGATGACGCCGTACGAGGCCTAGCACGGTAAGAAGCCCGAGGTGGACCACCTACGCTTCTTCGGCTGCGCTGCGCATGTCAAGACGGCGTGACCTCTCCTCAAGAACTTGATGACAGGAGAACGCCCATGGTCTTCATCCTCTACGAGCCAGGCTCCAAGGCCTACCTGGTGTACAACCCAACCCCACCAGCCGTTGCGTACACGTGTTGCGCGACGTCGTCTTCGATGAGAACGTGAGCTGCAGCTGGGTCCAGCAATAGGAGCCAGCCGGTGGCACCTTTACCGTTGATGCCGTCGTGTATGCAGGTGCATCAGCGGCGGCAGGAGAAACCACTGCCATGGCAGCGAATTTAGCACCCAAGCACTGCCATGGCAGCAAAATCAGCGCCCCAAAGCGCTGCCATGGCAGAAGAATCAGCGTCCCAAAGCGCTGCGATCGCAACCTCTCCCGCAACACCCAGAACCACTGCCATGGCAACGGAAAGCATTGCTGCGTCACCTGTTTCGGCTGCCGGGGTGGAATTCGTGACACCTCGACAGTATGATCCGGCGATGTTCGACGATGGTGATGACCCCGACGCTGTTAACCGCTACCGCCGTGTCATTGATCTCCTCGATCAGGGCATGGCTCACCCGGGGGAGACCGACACTACTAGGGAAAACCCTAGCAGTAGCGTGGGTTTGTGGCCTAGCAGTAGCGCGGGTACAGGCGCTACAGCTAAACTTTAGCAGTAGCGCGGGTTGGGCCACCCCTACAGCTAAACTTTAGTAGTAGCGTGGGCCCAACCTGCGCTACTACTACCCTACCTAGCAGTAGCGTGGGTATAACCAGCGCTACTGCTACAATTTCCTGTATTTTTATTTTCTTCTGCGTATTTGCGTTGTATTTGTATAGGTTTTATAAAGTAGTCTCATCATATGATTTTATGATCATGATGAGTTATTATATCATCGGGTGAAAGAAACGCGGATTAGATTCAAGTGGATGGATCCAAAGTGACCAAGTTGGATTAGTCGGACGTCCATCATCATAGTCATAATCAACACTAGCTAATTGTTCTTACTACCAAGGACGTAGTCCTCTCTCCTACGTAAAATAGCATAAAAGAGGTAAACCGGTCCATCTCCAAAATGGAGAATGCAGATCCACCTGTCGCCAACTTCTGGCCTGCGCACACGCATGTTGTCTCCAATCAGTTGCGTGCGCGCCTTCATTACTTTGCTCCATTCCTTGATATTGAGCCTTCCATCTTTCAAATAAATAGAGTATGCACTTTGGTAAGCCGTCGATGGAAACGGTCGTAAGCTAACCATGTACATACTCCCTTCGGTAAGCATCATGTGAGGCACAACCTCGCTAGGGAGCTTCTGCTGAACAATATAGTAACATATATAGTTAGCAATGTAGTTTACTTAAGAAGAATGTATGCAACGAAGTTACCATCATTAACAAAATCATACCAAGTTTTTGGCAATGTGGTTACCATCAAGCAACTGATGGACTAGTGGCACGTATCCAGTATAATTTGGGCTGATAAATTGATTGGTCTTAAAAGTCTCAACATCATGTATAAATGAGACAAGATATCCTTTCTCCTCATAATTAAGCTCGAAGCCATAACTGTAGTACGTCATGTCCACAGCTTTCCGAGTATTTTTTAAAGATAAGAAATAAGCTGATAATTATAAATAAACAAGTTTAGTAGCGATGAACATCAAATATTTTTTAAATAAAAAATATAAAGTACTTAACAAATTAGTTTGACAAACTCACATTTAGGCAAAACAGGAGGCATATCCACATCGACCCAAATGTTGATATTATCTTCAATATCTTCATCTTCGGGACGAATATCAAAAGTTATTTGCATATTCTCCTCAAATCCATAGGCCTTGTAGAAAGCTTCCCAATTAGAGCAGCCGAAATGTGAGTGATTAAGTGCATTGTAGAGCTTAACCCGAAAACCATAACCGTGTTTAGTCCTGAGGTGAGCCCTCCTCGTCTCCATATTCTCAAGGTCTTGGAAACCGAGCTTCTGCAAGACATACGGTCTTGCATGGCACGTGATGTACTAGTCGAATTGAAAAAAACCCAGAAATTACACATTGAAGCAAAGAATCACAAGTCATGATTAATTACGATGAAATACTTGTCGTTGCGTACCGTACAAACATCGAAGGTCTCTTCCAGCTTCACGGTGAAGAACCTACCATTTTGCAGGTGAGGCTCCCTGTCGCACAAACCCCGGTCATCGCAGCAGTAGTCGCACAAACCCCTATCATCGTCGGACATTTCCTGTGTTCAAAATTCAAAAATTATAAATCGACGACAACTAATAGGAACTCAACACACAGATCATTATTATTCATCACGGGTTGACTGTCGGTCTGTCGAGTCTTTCTTTGAAAACTCTCATCTCACGTGGTGTATATGGTGGGCACTCCCTCTCTGACATTTTCGACCGTCGGTGATGGTCACAACTCCTCCTTCCCCTAGTGCATAACAAAGGTCTAGCACAAGGAGAAGAAGGAGAAACGACCCCCACGACAACAGTCGGCATTCTTCTTCTCTCATATATGGTGGACACTCTCCCTCACTGATTTTTTGACTGTCATGTATGGAGCCCCGATAGACTTAAAGTCAACCCGAAATATCATTTAATTCTCTTTCCAGCAAATCTAGGGCACTCGATATGTCCTATATATTCTAGCACAAGTCATGCTAAAATTCACGGAAAAATCCGGCATGACATTCGCTAAAATAGGACGTATCGAGCGCCTGAAATTTGCCGGAACGGTAATGAATCAACACTCCGGCAAAACATAGGCCACTCGGATTTTCCCTGCGATACAAAGAGTCAAATGCGGCCATCTTTGGCACCATATACACAGCAGCTCAAGATCGACATGTCCATACACATACACATGTTCTTTTTTAAGCATGAACAGAGTCAAGTTCTTTTTTATACAGAAAAGTTTAAACTTGAAATGCTATCCAAATCAATTATCATTTAAAAAAAATACTAGCTTTGCATTGTCACAGCTAATCATCTACTACTACTACATCTATAAAAACATCTATGAAAACTAGCATATAACAGGACCTCTATGCATGTTCATCATTGACATTCACAACACATCATCATCGACATCAACGACATGGGGATTTGGTTGGTCTCACCTCGAGGTCGGAGGGGGTCGATGACGGGAACGACGGCGGGGACGATGCAGGGGCAAATACTTGATTTCTGTGAAAACAAAATATAAACAAAAAGATTATTATGCTGATTTTAGAACTTAGTGAAACCCTATAAGCTATCAACTAAACCCTAGAAGCATACTAAATCAAAGTGTTACATATCAACTAAATATATTAACTATGTCTAATTTTTTACTAATTCACTCTAAACCCTAAAAAAATATTAACTATATCAAAGTGTTACATATCAACTAATCAAAATGACTAAATCTATCAACTATGTCTAAATTTTTACTAATTCACTCTAAACCCTAAAAACTATTAACTAAATCAAAGTGTTACATATCAACTAATCAAAATGTAGGAGGGGTTGTGCAAGGAGGAGGGGAGAGGAGGGGCTATGTGGATGGAGGAGGGGAACGGAGGAGGGTTTGTGGATGGAGGAGGAGGGGCGGCTAGAGGAGGGAGGAGCAGGGGGGAGGGAGGAGGGGCGGCTAGAGGAGGGAGGAGCAGGGGGAGGGAGGAGGAGGGAGGAGGGAGGAGGAGGGGGGATGGAGGAGGGAAGAGGCAGGAGGAGGGAGGAGGAGGCTTACCGAGGCCGGGGGATGGCGGCGACGACGGCGGCAATGCGGCGACGGCGGCGACGGTAGGAGGAGGACGGCCGCAACGATGAGAGAGTGAGACAGGGAGAGTGAGGAACGGGCGGGACGGGGCGATAAGGCTGGATTAGCAGCGGCGCGGGTCACGGCCCAGCGCTACTGCTAACTCAGTTAGCTATAGCGCGTGTTCAAGCCCAACGCTGCTGCTAAGTGGGGAAGGGTAGCTGGGCCCGGGCTGGCCACAGTAGCAGCGCGGGCAGTGAGCCTGTGCTACTGCTAATGTGTTTAGCAGTAGCGTTGGGCCGAGAGCCGCGCTACTGCTATGGCCAGCCTGTGGGGGGACGGTGGGGCACTCATAGTAGTAGCGCCTGTTTGGCATGCCCACGCTACTACTAATCTCCACCTGCAGCGCGTGTGCTAAGCACGCGCTACTGCTAAATAACAGTAGCGCAGCCCATTATCCCCGCACTACTGTTAATCCTCTACCTATAAAGTATTTTCTAGCAGTGCGAGTGCCTCCTTCTAATGATGGAGGGCGAGCCGGCAACCTACGCCGAGGCCAAGCCGCACGCTGCCTGGCGGGTGGCGATGAATGATGGATGAGATGGCTTCAATCGAGGTTAACGGGATGTGGTCCCTGTGTGATCTTCCCACAGGTCACCGGCTGATCGGCCTGAAATGGGTGTTCAATGAGAAGAAGAACACCGCCGGCAAGGTGGTCAAGCATAAGGCTCGCCTCGTTGCCAGGGGTACGTGCAGCGCACCGGGATTGATTTCGAGGTGGTGTTTGCCCCGGTTGCTAGCCTCGACTTTGTTCGCGTACTGCTCGCCGTCTCCGTGCAAGAGGCGTGGGAGGTGCACCACCTCCGTTCACGTATAGATCTTTAGGAGGAGGTGTACGTGGTGCAACCTTCCCGGTTTCGTCGACGACGGCGAAGAAAGCAAGGTGCACCGGCAGGCTGCACAAGGCTCTGTAATCTGTATGGCCTCCTTCAAACGCCGCGCGCATGGAACTCGAAGCTCGGCAGCAACCTCGCCGTGCTCGGGTTCACCGAGTGTCAATCCGAGCATGCGGTGTACACGCGTGCTGACGCTGGCAGCCAGCTCCTGGTCGGCGTGTACGTCAATGATTTAATAGTCACCGGTTCGTCCCCGACGGCGATCGGGGAGTTCAAGCAGGAAATGATGGCGCTCTTCAATGTTGAGTACGTAATATTGCATGTTTAGATTGTTTCCTTGTACACCACGACCACCTCATATTCCTTGTATAGATTAAGGTAGAGGCCCATCTTGTACATCATATATACTTGCATATTGCACACCATCAATACATCGATGCATTGTAACATCTTTCTACATGGTATCAAATAGGTTCCGATCCTAGCCCTAGCTTCCGCCCTCACGCCGCCGCCGCAGGTTCTTGCCGCAGCCGTGCCCTTTTCTCCTCGCGCCGCCGCCCAAGGTCCTTGCCGCCGCCACGCCTCTGCCGCCGCCGCCGCCCTTGCCGCCGCTGCACCCCTCTGCTGCCGCCGCAAACTCCTCTCGACCTCCAACTCCCTCCCGAGCCCTTCCACCCAACCCGCTCACCTTCAGGCGCGTGTGCCTCCCGCTAGCCTCGTCGCGCGGCCTCGTCTGCCTCCGCAGCTGCGCCACGGCTTCTAGTACGTACCCAATTCATGTTCTTCTACTTCTACTAGCTAGTTCCTAATCTCCATCAGTCTAATTACTCCGTCGTCCGTCGCTGCCGCTAATCATCATTAGTTTAATCGGTCTATATATTCTACTAGGCACCAATGTTTTAAATAGCGGGCTATGGAAAATAGCGGCGGGCCTAAAAATCAGCTATAGCGGGCTATTTGTGAAGGCGACCATTTAGCGGCACCCTGCTGAAAAGGCTATAGCGGGCTATAGCGGAGCTATAGCCGGCTATTTAAAACTATGCTAGGCACACTCATCTGCTACAATTCCTCTACTTAGTATACACGTATACCTCCTCCATCTCCAGTGCCCACACCATGCCTGTCCCGTGTACACCCGATCCCGGTTTACTTGGTCCTCGACCGGCTCCGCACCATGCTTACTTCGTCGGCCCGCAGCCGCAGGGTGCCTACCCCATGCTGCCATCTCCACCGATGCAGCCGGACGGCGCCTACTACACCACCAACATGGTGCCTTCGCTCCCTCCGGCGCCGTGGGATCCGGCCCTCTTTGCAGCTCTTCCTTCGGTTCCATCAATGAGCAACTATACCGGTGGCTGTGATTGGTATATGGATACTGGTGCCACTGCTCACATGGCCTCCCATCCCGGTAACCTCCATACTTCCCACGCTATCAATACTTCCACTCGCATTACCGTCGGTGATGGCTCCTCTCTACCTATTACACATATAGGACATGCATCTTTTCCTTCATCATCCATGCCATTGTCCATTCTCTATGTCTAACATACTCGTTTCGCCTGAACTCATCAAGAATCTTGTTTCCGTTCGATCTTTTACTCGTGAAAATCCAGTTACTGTTGAATTTGACGAGTTCGGGTTTTCTGTCAAGGAAGCCCGTACCCGGATGGTGCTCCACCGATGTGACAGCCCCGACGAGCTATACCCGGTCCACCTATCCTCTTCAACCGCCACTGCCCCACACTAGTGGAGAAACGGCCTCTAGTCCCGGTTGGGAAGGGCCTTTAGTCCCGGTTCACCAACCGGGACTAATAAATCGGGACTAAAGGCCCCCACCCTTTAGTCCCGGTTGGCCACGACCCGGGACTAAATCCCTGCCACGTGGCCGGCAGCGCGCGCCGGGGGCTGGGGGCCTTTAGTACCGGTTGGTGACACCAACCGGGACTAAATCCCTGCCACTTTAGTCCCGGTTGGTGACACCAACCGGGACTAAAGGTTTAGGGGTTTAGGGTTTATTGTTTATTTTTCCTTTTCATTTTGTGTTTTCCATTTAATTCTTTTTTATTTCAAACATATTTTACGCTACTACATACTGTACACGTTATGCATATATAATAGAATTTCTCGTAGAACCAATCATATATCATAGAATTTCTCGTACGACCATGCATACATATATATATATATATATATACAATTTGGTATATACAATTTCTCCTACAATTTGCAGATCATTACGTGCAGGCATTAGGTGAAATTGTATTCTCCGTCGGGAGATATGACCTGCTGAAGCAAAAATCCCGCCATTTCCTCTTGAAGTGCTCGTATGCGGTCCTTTCGTAGGAGCCTACCCCGCATCTCCGTCATCTTTAAAGAAGGAGATCAAATTAGTTGTGTGTATATATATTAGATCATGATAAAAAAAATTGTGAATAGTGTTTACGTACCCAAAGATGTCTTGCATCTCTGCTCCTTTCGGTAATAAAGCGAATGTTCTCGCAAACGTAGTATGCACATAAATTAGTCCCCTTTTCCTGCCTCATACACTTTACGAGAATAGAATTCAATCAGGTAATAATCAAGCATGATAATGGTATTGAAACTAGAATTAAGGAGATGCGCGGACGTAGCTAGTACTACTTAATTACCTTGGACCGTCGCCATTTCAGCTGTGGTTCCCATTCACCGACAACCTCTTTGATGAACTTTTTCCAAACCCTGCCCGGCAAAGAAAATGAATAAAGGAGTTATTAATTACTTGATATCAGGAAATGAATTAAAGAGGCCGACATAGTATGATAATGATTGAAATTACCTGTCGAGCATCAAAAACAGGCTCTTGTATTCTTCAGGGTCTTTACCTAGTGAGTCCAGTATTTCAACAGTTCCCTCATCAACTCTAATGATTAGCAGGATCCAGTGAAATCTGCGCACACGTTTGTATAAGCGGGCATGTATAACTCATCAACTACACTTAACATCGAGTAAGCAAAAATAGAATTTGTAGTACAAGACAGTAACACTCACCTGAAGTTGTAAGGAAAAAGTATTTCTGGTCTGGTATTTAGTTCCTTCAAAAACATTAGCAAGCTATTCTCTGTGTCTTCTTTGTGGTTATTTAACACAGCTTCATTAACGGTATTTGGATCAATGAACCCAATGCCATAGACTCTATCTCTTTTCAATTCAAAAATCTTCATTCTGCATATATAATACCACACAAAAGAATATAGTGAGGATAATTACAAGCAATGAACGAGCTGAGCTAGAGACTTAAATTACAGAAAGAAATCACTTACAGACAATAGCAACTGACGAGAGATTTGTCGAGTGCGTCTTGATTGAATAACTGAAAAATTTCTGGAAATTCAATCCACACATCGTTTCCATGGAAGTAATGCTCTGGATTGACTTTCACCATGAGGCTCTCTCGCCCGGCCTTTACTTCTCTCAGGTACCAGTCATGCAATCTGCGCATTTGCGTTGGTAGAAGCTCCTCCTCGTCAGGTCTGACCAGAGGGTTCCCGGGGACATATTTCCATGCTAGTTCTTTCGGATCGATCGTGGGGACTTCCTCGATGCCTAGGAGTTGTTCAACAGTGATACCCATCTCTCTAGCCATCTCTCTATCAGCGTCGGTTCCCGCATTATCGGTACTCACCTTGAGCGGGGGGATCGATTGCACTGCCTGTTCTCCGAGCTGGGGAACAATTTTCCCGCTTTTATTACTACCTGTAAGGCTCGACTGCTGATTTTTTGTTGATAATATGACTTGCTAATAGAGCGTTCATAGTCTGATCGCCTTTTCTCCACAGCCGGTTTAGCAAGATCCACAAAGTGTTGTACGACTTTCTCAGGTATTTTCTCCTTCGGCGGAGGGGGCGGTTTCGGTGCAAAATGGGCCTTCACTTGGGCATCCACGACCCGTTTGTTTTCCTCCTCAGTCATCTCGTAAGCTAACTTCTTTTTGGCAGGAGGCTCGGGTTTCTTCTTTTGTGCTCTCTTCCGCTTTGGAGTCGGCTCACGCGGCGGAGATCGATATCGCGTACTCGCGCTGGGCTCCGTCTCGAGGTGGGGTGGATTCGGCTGACGCGGCGGAGATCGATATGGCGGACTCGCGCTGTGCTCCGTCTCGAGGTGGGTTGGAGTAGGCTGACGCGGCGGACTTGGAGGAGGAGTCGGTGGCCTTGGCACCGAGTTTGGAAACACGATGCATTCCTTTCTCCATACAATGAGACCACGTATGGCTTCTCCTAGTGTCTGCTCCCCTTGACCTCTAGGAAAGTCAAGCTCTAGTGAGTCATATTCTGACAGAACTTCATCCACCCCGACACGAGTATAGCCAGGTGGAATCGGATTGCCATGGATGGTTGCTTCAGGTGCATTCGGTAAAGCAAAGCCATCCGCCACCTTCATGGATATGTTCTTTATTTTCATGTGTAGCTCACAAGTTGTCGTCTCTTGGATATCATCCACGGGGTAGCGAGCCAGCAGTGCATCATCGGCCGGGACCCCCGTGGAACCCACGCTGCTTTTCGGCATAGATGGGATGGTACTATCCAATGCTGGATCTGTTTGCTCCTGCCGCTGAGACGCCATTTGCTGGCTAATTGTGTCGATCTGCTCCTGCTGCCGCATGAAAGCGCGTTCTAACTCCGCGTTCTTTGATTCTAGCTTTTGAAACCGGTCTGCATCCTGCTTCCTCTGGTCTGCATCCCGCTTCTTCTTTCTCGCACGGCTTCTGTAAGTGTCGTTCCACTCCGCAAACTCCTCAACCCACGGAACAACGCCTTTGCCTCGTGTTCGTCCCGGGTGTTCAGGATTTTTTAGGGCGCGTGTAAGCTCGTCGTTCTCTCTCTCGGGCTGGAACGCCCCCGTTCGAGCCTCTTCTATTACTTCAAGTAAAGCGTCCGAGGCTTCTTTAAGACTTGCCTCTTCAATAATCTCCCCTGTCTTTGGGTCCAACTTTCCCCCATGCGCATAAAACCAAGTCCTGCACCTGTCGGGCCAACCCACTGTTTGTGGAGTGACCCCTGCAGCCATCATCTTTTCGTCAGATTCATCCCACTTAGGCAACCCAGTCTTGTAGCCACCTGGCCCCAGAACATGGTGAAACTTTTTTTTCTCAGCATTTATCTTATTTTTCATCGACCGTTCCTTAGCTGCTTCTGATTCCTTGAACTCCACAAATAAGTCCCAGTGATCTTTTACCTTCTCTAGTGGTCCAGTGAATTCTGGAGTCTTCTTTTCTGCGTTGACGTAGTTGGCCCATAATCTTTTCTTCCAAGACCGGAATTGTGTGGCCATCTTCTTAAGAGCACACTTCTTGACTTTCTCCCGTTGGAGATCTGTGAAACCCTCTGATAGGGTGCAATGTGACATGAGCGTATCCCAAAGCAGATTTTTTGCTCTTTCGTAGACAAAACTAACTCCTCGATCTTCCTTTGGATTATTTCATTCTTGAACGGTGATCGGGATTTGGTCCCTAACAATAACTCCGCATTGACGTATAAATTTGTCTGCATTCTTTTTAGGAGCAATCGGTTCGCCATCTTCTTTGATTTTGTCGATGTTGTACTTTATGCCATCGGCCAACTTTGTGGTCGGGCCTCGTAATACCCTTGTAGAAGATTTGCTCGATCCGGAGGGCTAAAAGAAGAAAGATTCGTTAATATATATATATATACCTCGCCGGACTTTGTTAGTTGAAGAACATTTCCTTCGCCATCATTGTTTGTGTGCCCTTCGTCTATTGGTTCTTCCTCAATTCCCTCACCGGACTCGTTCAGATATTGTGAGCCGTCATCTGGTTCAATCTCTGGGTTTTGGGAGCGTATCATGTCGAACATGATATCCTCTTGATCATGGTCGTCTCTGCCGCTATAGTCCATAGCTTAACTAATCCAGAAGAAAGATAAAACAATTTAGTATTCAAACTAGAATGCATTCAATAAGCAAAAACTAATACATTTCGAATAATCCAGTTAATGCATCATCGAATATTATCGAATATTATCACTAATACATCTCGAATATTATCATATAACATCACTAATACAGCTCGAATATTATCGAATAATCCAGTTGATTCGCGGTTCCTCCGTCACTAATACATCTCGAATAATCCAGTTAATGCAACAATAATATCACATAATATCACTAAACATCTCACCCAATCAAACTGGACGTCGACTCCCGGTTCCTGAGCCGCGGGCGGTGAACACCCAAAGAGAAGGAACTATCAGAGGATCATAGCTCGGGTGAGATCCCTGAAGAAACTGCCAGGTATTGGAGAAGCTGTCGTCCAACGCAACCATGTAGCGACGGACGTGCTCGTCCTCCTCCCTGACACGGCGACGTACCACCCTCTCGGGGGACGGCTCCCTCTGCACCGATAGTGGCCCACGTGACCACCACCAAAGAAGCTCCGGGTCGACGATGAGACCCCGATTCCTCACCAAGCTGCGCGCCCCCGAAGGTAGCACCTCCCAGTGCCAGCCCGGCGGAGCCCAGTCCCGGACATGGCGCCTCTCAAATTGGTTGTTGCCACCGAGTCGACGACGAGGATGCCGGCCGGGCATCATCGCCGAGAACAAATTCCTATGAAAACAAATACACGACTTCTATATTTTTCTTTTTTTCTCTCACCACATGTCTATATTTTTTATACACCTATCAAATACACGATTCACATTTTTGAAAGCTAGTGACAAAAAAAAAGATGAGGAGGTGAAGGGGGATTCGTAGCTCACCCTCGGCTGTAGAGGAAGTAGTTGATCAGCGGAGGGAAGATCGGGGATCAACAGCTCCGACGTCGATAAACACTCCTCGGAGATGCAACACTACAAATCTGTAAATTGTACCGATTTAAAAATTTAGACCATCACATATCATATAGCTTTTAACAACATCTCAAATTGCAAAATAAGCTTCGTCATCAATTATTTACTACATATTCGCATGAGAAAAATAGCTCCAAAAATTTGACCAACATTCCATCCATCTATGAATCTAACAACATCCATGCATACATCTAACACAAATTCATCCATGCATCCATCCACCTAACAAACAGTAGTTAACAGTAGTAAGAAACTGAAAAAAAAACATGAAATTTTTTTAGATCATCACATCACATCCATGCTCACCGGCCTGCAAATTCCACCGTGTGAAAAAAAATTAGATCATCACATCACATACAACATTGACACATTATCCATACTTCATAACATCAATCCATTTGCATTTCTTGCATTCTTGTTAAATATTTTTCGATAACTTGATCAAACTTTCTCCCGCAAAAAAATTTGGATCAAACTTTACAAAAAAATTCTGTCCATTAAGATCACTCCTTCTTCAACATTGATAATGCTCATTGAAAATCTATGAATCTGGTGTATAATTCACTGAGACAAAAATAACAAAAAAGAAAAAAAAAGACAGCTAGGTGGGTTCCTGAATGTCCCTGAACTGGAATTGAGCAATGTCTATCAATCTCCATCTACAATGCCTATCAATTAGCACATAGCAGTAGCAAAACAGAACCACTCACAATTAGCATTGAGCAATCACAGTAGCAAAAAAATTTAACAAATCATCTACATACACACAGTAGCATTGAGCATCAATCAAGCAATTCATGTACATCCATCTATCCATCCATTGTTCCATGTACAGAGAAGAACAAGCAAATCATCTACATCCATCGATCAATCCATCCACTCTTCCATGTACCGCGGGCGGCGCCGTCAGAGCGGCCTGAGCTAGCGTGGGCGGCGTCGGTGACCGCGGGGGGGGGGGGGGATAGGAGGAGGATGGGAACGGCGGCGGCTCACAGCTAGGTCGTCGCGAGCTCGGGGAGGGCTCAGGGAGGTCGTGGACGCGTCGGTGCTCGAGGGCGAGGCCGAGGCAGTGGCGGCGACCGGCGAGGAGGAAGACAATGGTGCGGGCGTTGTGGGGCTCTTCGCTCGCTCCAGTGGACGAGGAAGATGCAGCGGGCTGCGGGCTCGGGGAGGGGCCGGAGCGAGCGGGACGGCGTCGGCGATCTCCGGCGTCGGAGGTTGAAGACGAGCGGCCTGGCGGCGTGTGGTGTTCGATCTGTCTCCTGGGCGGTGGAAAACGCAAAGTTTATATAGGATCGACCTTTAGTCCCGGTTGAATCCACGCCCCGGGACTAAAGGACCTTTAGTCCCGGTTCGTGGCTGCAACCGGGACTAAAGGGTGGCCTTTAGTCCCGGTTACAACCACGGGCCGGGACTAAAGGTCTGTTTTTGGGCCCAAATTAAGCGCGGGAGGAGGACCTTTAGTCCCGGCTGGTTGTGCCAACCGGGACAAAAGGTTTTTTTTTTCATTTTTTCTATTTTTTCTTTATTTTTTTCTTTTGATTCTACTTACAGCCAAATATTTAGAGTTTTTGAGTGAATCTTTTTGCTTTAGGTCACAAAAATTATAAACTTTCTGTTAGTGCTAGTAGTTTTCAAATTTGAATAGTTTAAATTTGAATTCTTTGAAATTTGTGTGAATCACTCGTTTGTGAATAACTTTAGATTAAAAATAGATTTTTGAATGATTCTTTTTCCTGCTGTTTAATATTAGTGTGTTTTATCAGTATGTTCAATTTGGTAATTTTTAGGTTATTTTAAATAGGTTTTTTTAATCAAAAATAGATTCTATTTTATAGCTTTATTTGTTTTAAATATTTTAGTTTATATGTTTTCTTGTTATTCTTTTGCCAAATTATATTATGTTTCTGTTAGTCAGCATGACGATTTTTAATTTTCAACCCTTACTTACTTCATTTGTTATTTTTCATGCATTTAATTATTTTTTTAAGCTAAATGACCCTGAAATTGAAAAGCACTACAAATGAACTCTGAAAAGGTTGAAACTTGGCATGGTATCATCATTTCACCCACATAGCATGTGCTAAAAAGTTGAGAGGGTTACGGCCAAAACCGGATGCACTTCGTGTACAAACTCGACCATCTCTTTCGAAGTATCAAGGTTTCGGACGAAAACTCATCTGTTACAAAGGCATTTCATTTTTTTAAACTTATTTCAACTCCAGACTTTTTGTGCATTCAATATGCACCATTCAAAGCCACAACCTCAAATTTCAACCCTTTCTAACTTCATTTGTTATTTTTCATGCATTTAATGATTTTTTGAGCTAAATGACTCTGAAATTGAAAAGCACTACAAATGAACTCTGAAAAGGTTGAAACTTGGCATGGTATCATCATTTCACCCACATAGCATGTGCTAAAAAGTTGAGAGGGTTACGGCAAAAACTGGATGCACTTCGTGTACAAACTGGACCATCTCCTTCGAAGTATCAAGGTTTCGGACGAAAACTCAACTGTTACAAAGGCATTTCATTTTTTTAAACTTATTTCAACTCCAGACTTTTTGTGCATTCAATATGCACCATTCAAAGCCACATCCTCAAATTTGAACCCTTTCTAACTTCATTTGCTATTTTTCATGCATTAAATGATTTTTTTGAGCTAAATGACCCTGATATTGAAAAGCACTACAAATGAACTCTGAAAAGGTTGAAACTTGGCATGGTATCATCATTTCACCCACATAGCATGTGCTAAAAAGTTGAGAGGGTTACGACAAAAACTGGATGCACTTCGTGTACAAACTGGACCATCTCCTTCGAAGTATCAAGGTTTCGGACGAAAACTCATCTGTTACAAAGGCATTTCATTTTTTAAACTTATTTCAACTCCAGACTTTTTGTGCATTCAATATGCACCATTCAAAGCCACAACCTCAAATTTCAACCCTTTCTAACTTCATTTGTTATTTTTCATGCATTTAATGATTTTTTGTGCTAAATGACTCTGAAATTGAAAAGCATTACAAATGAACTCTGAAAAGGTTGAAACTTGGCATGGTATCATCATTTCACCCACATAGCATGTGCTAAAAAGTTGAGAGGGTTACGGCAAAAACTGGATGCACTTCGTGTACAAACTTGACCATCTCCTTCGAAGTATCAAGATTTCGGACGAAAACTCATCTGTTACAAAGGCATTTCATTTTTTTAAACTTATTTCAACTCCGGACTTTTTGTGCATTCAATATGCACCATTCAAAGCCACATCCTCAAATTTCAACCCTTTCTAACTTCATTTGCTCATTGTCATGCATTTAATGATTTTTTGAGCTAAATGGCCCTGAAATTGAAAAGAACTACAAATGAACTCGGAAAAGGTTGAAACTTGGCATGGTATCATCATTTCACCCACATAGCATGGGCTAAAAAGTTGAGAGGGTTACGGCAAAAACTGGATGCACTTCGTGTACAAACTGAACTATCTCGGCTACTCACTAGAGAAGAAAGTGATGACGGTGAAGCCGATCACATCCCAGAGTGGGATCTTGGGGTATAAAACTTTTTCTTCGTGTGTGTCCCTTTGCGCCGTAACCATGGAAAATCTTCATCATTTAACAGGATGGTTGGGTCAGTCTTCACTGTGAAGACAGGAATTTCATGAAACTTTTCATAATCTTCTGACATGTCTGTCTTGTCCTCCACTCCCACGATGTTTCTTTTCCATGAAAGAACTATGTGGCGCTTTGGCTCACCATATGATGTATTCGCTTCCTTATCTTTCCTTTTTCTCGGTTTGGTAGACATGTCCTTCACATAGAAAACCTGCGCCACATCATTGGCTAGGACGAATGGTTCATCTGTGTACCCAAGATTGTTGAGATCCACTGTTGTCATTCCGTACTGCGGGTCGACCTTTACCCCGCCTCCTGTCAGATTGACCAATTTGCACCGAAACAAAGGGACCTTAAACTCACGTCCATAGTCAAGTTCCCATATCTCCTCTATGTAACCATAATATGTGTCCTTTTCCCTATTGGTGTTTGTTGCATCAAAGCGGACACCACTATTTTGGTTGGTGCTCTTTTTATCTTGTGCGATCGTGTAAAATGTATTCCCATTAATCTCGTACCCTTTGAAAGTCAATATAGTCGAAGATGGTGACTTGGCCAACAAGTACAGCTTATCTCCAACACTGTCGTCATTCATGAGATGTGTTTGCAACCAACCGCCGAAAGTCGCCATGTGTATACGTTTAATCCAGGGGTCAGACTGCTCCGGGTTCTTGGAGCATACAATATCCATGTGTTCCTTGATATACGGCGCCACCAAGGTGGAATTTTGTAGAACTGTGTAGTGTGCTTGGGCCCAAGAATGCCCGTCCCTACATATTACTGAATCCTTTCTTAGTGTGCCTTTTCCACTCAGTCTCCCCTCATGCCGCGATTCAGGAACACCAATCGGCTTAAGGTCAGGAATAAAGTCAACACAAAACTCAATAACCTCCTCTGTTTCATGGCCCTTGGAGATGCTTCCTTCTGGCCTAGCACGGTTATGAACATATTTCTTTAAGACTCCCATGAACCTCTCAAAGGGAAACATATTGTGTAGAAATACAGGATCCAGAATGGCAATCTCTTCGACTAGGTGAACTAGGACGTGCGTCATAATATTGAAGAAGGATGGTGGGAACACCAACTCAAAACTGACAAGACATTGGACCAAATCACTCTGTAACCTTGGTAGGATTTCTGGATCGATTACCTTCTGAGAAATTGCATTGAGGAATGCACATAGCTTCACAATGGCTAATTGAACATTTTCTGGTAGAAGCCCCCTCAATGCAACCGGAAGCAATTGCGTCATAATCACGTGGCAGTCATGAGACTTTAGGTTTTGAATTTTTTTCTCTACCATATTTATTATTCCCTTTATATTCGACGAGAAGCCAGACGGGACCTTGATACTGAGCAGGCATTCAAAAAAGATTTCCTTCTCTGCTTTGGTAAGAACGTGGCTGGCAGGACCTTGATACTACTTTGGATGCATGCCATCTTTTTCGTGCATACGTTGCTGGTCCTCCCGTGCCACCGATGTATCTTTTGTCTTCCCATACACTCCCAAGAAGTCTAGCAGGTTCACGCAAAGATTCTTCGTCACGTGCATCACGTCGATTGCAGAGCGGACCTCTAGGACTTTCCAATAGGCTAGGTCTGAAAATATAGATTTCTTCTTCCACATGGGTGCGTGTCCGTCGGCGTCATTCGGAACAGATTGTCCGCCAGGACCCTTTCCAAAGATTACTTTTAAATCCTTGACCATATCAAGTATATGATCACCAGTACGGTGGTCAGGCTTCTTCTGGTGATCTGCCTCACCCTTGAAATGCTTGCCTTTCTTTCTTAAGAGATGCTTGATCGGAAGAAATCGACGATGTCCCAGGTACACATTCTTATTACATTTATCCAAATATATACTTTCGGTCTCATCTAAACAGTGCGTGCATGCGTGGTATCCCTTGTTTGTCTGTCCTGAAAGGTTACTAAGAGCAGGCCAATCATTGATGGTTACAAACAGCAACGCTCGTAGGTCAAATTCCTGCTATTTGTGCTCATCCCACACACGTACACCTTTTATGTCCCACAGCTGTAAAAGTTCTTCAACTAATGGCGTTAGGTACACATCAATGTCGTTGCTATGTTGCTTAGGGCCTTGGTTGAGCATTAGCATCATAATGAAATTCCGCTTCATGCACAACCAAGGAGGAAGGTTATAGATACATAGAGTCATAGGCCAGGTGCTATGATTGTTGCTCTGCTCCCCAAAAGGATTAATGCCATTTGCACTTATACCAAACCATAAGTTCCTTGCGTCACCTGCAAACTTCGGCCAGTTTCTCTCGATTTTTCTCCACTACGACCCATCAGCGGGTAGTCTCAACTTCCCGTCTTTCTTACGGTCTTCTTTGTTCCATCGCAACAACTAAGCATGTTCTTTGTTTTGGAACAAACGTTTCAACCGTGGTATTATAGGAGTATACCACATCACCTTGACAGGAATCCTCTTCCTGGGGCGCTCGCCCTCAACATCATCACCAGGGTCATCTCGGCTGATCTTATAGTGCAATGCACCGCATACCGGGCATGCATTCAAATTCTCGTAATCCTCACCGCGGTAGAGGATGCAGTCATTAGGGCATGCATGTATCTTCTGCACCTCTAATCCTATAGGTCAGACAACCTTCTTTGCTTCGTACGTATTGTCGGGCAATTCGTTGTCCTTTGGAAGCTTCTTCTTCGTTATTTTCAGCAACTTTTCAAATCCCTTGTCAGATACACCATTCTCTACCTTCCATTGCAGCAATTCCAGTGTGGTACCGAGCTTTGTGTTGCCATCTTCGCAATTTGGGTACAATAATTTTTTGTGATCCTCTAACATGCGCTGCAACTTCAACTTCTCCTTTTCACTTTCGCAGTTTCTCTTTGCATCAGCAATGGCCCGACCAAGATCATCAGCGGGCTCATCTGATGCCTCTTCTTCAGCTTCTTCTTCTTCATTCTCTTCCCCCATTGTTGTACCATCGTATTTAGGGAACCCAGGATAGTTGTCATCATCCTCTTCTTCTTCATTCTCTTCCATTAGAACCCCTCTTTCTCCGTGCTTGGTCCAACAGATATAGCCGGACATGAAACCGGACGTAAACAGGTGGACGTGAATGACTTTTGAGCTAGAGTAATTCCTATCATTCTTACAGACACCACATGGACAACACATAAAACCATTCCGCTTGTTTGCCTCAGCCACACGCAGAAAACTATGCACGCCATTAATGAACCGGGGAGAGCGTCGGTCATCGTACATCCATTGCCGACTCATCTTCATTACACAACACCGAAAAGACCAAATTAATACAAGTTCATACATAAAGTTCATACACACTTATTCTCATAAAACAACATAAAACTATCTAGTTAAAGCATTTAAATGCAACAACAAACGCGATCAAAATCGCAACTAAGGTAATAATTGATCCAACAGCATAATGATACCAAGCCTCTTTATTAACGGCATATTTTCTAATCTTTCTAATCTTCAAGCGCATTGCATCCATCTTGATCTTGTGATCATCGACGACATCGGCAACATACAACTCCAATTTCATCCTCTCTTCTTCAATTCTTTTCAATTTTTCTTTCAAATACTCGTTTTCTTTTTCAACTAAATTTAACTTCTCGACAAGAGGGTCGGTTGCAATTTCCGGTTCACATACCTCCTAGATAAAAATATCTATGTCAACTTGATGGGCATAATTGTCATAAACACGAAATGCAACAAATAGTTATAAAAGAGAATATACCACATCCGAATCACAAACCAGACGAGGGCCGACGGGGACGGATATCAAAACCATGGCACTATGTATAACAAACAATCATACAAGTAAGAAAATTATACAAGTAACTATCTAAATCATACAAATAAGATTTTTTTTATAAAAAGGATAAGAACAAGAGGCTCACCAAGGTGGTGCCGGCGACGGGACGGTGCGGGCGATCGACGGTGGTTAGGACGGGGACGGGAAGGCACTAAGTAAACCACACCTACACATATGCAAACTAAGAAGTTAATTTGAGCTCAAATTGCATATAAATCAAATAAACTCCCACATAATTACTCCCAAACTAAAACCCACAAATCACTATACTTATAGAGCATTGCACGAGCTAATCTAGCAATGAGAGATGAAAGGACAAAGTTGCTAACCTTTGTGAACACTTGGATATATGGGGTGCCTCAAATCTTGACAATTGTTGGCAAAATTGGAGGATGAGCTCGAGCAAGGGGAAGAGAACAGAGGAGAGAAAGGAGAAAACAGAGAAAGGAGAGCTTGGGCTCGGGCTGGACGAAGCACTATATATAGTGGTATCTTTAGTCCCGGTTGTTGATACCAACCGGGACTAAAGGTCCATCTCTAGTCCCGGTTGGTGATACCTACCGGGACTAAAGGGGCTCGCAGGGGCCCCAGCCTGACGCCAGCCTGCCACCACCCCTTTAGTCCCGGTTGGTAACACCAACCGGGACTAGAGGTCACATATGAACCGGGACTAAAGCCTAGCCGTTCGAACCGGGACTAGTGGTCACATTAGTCCCGGTCCAAAACCCGACCGGGACTAATGCTCCGGACGAAAGGCCTGTTTTCTACTAGTGCCAGTCGCCTTCTCCGCCAGTGTGGATCTTTGGCATGCTCGTTTGGGTCATGCCAACTATGCTACACTTCGTCATATTCTTCAGGCTTTTAGTTTTTCCTGTAATAAGATCGACGATCACACTTGTCATGCTTGTCGTCTAGGAAAACACGTTCGTCTTCCGTTTAGTGCATCATCCACTATAGCATCATATCGCTTTGCGTTAATTCATAGTGATGTGTGGACCTCACCAGTTGCAAGTAATACGGGCTATCTTTATTATCTTGTCATTCTAGATGATTTTTCTCACTATGTGTGGACATTTCCGTTACGGCGAAAATCTGATGTTTTACCCACTCTCACCGCTTTTTACTCATATGTCAGCATGCAGTTTGGTCACCCCATTCGTGCCCTTCAGACTGACAATGGGAAAGAGTTTGATAATCTCGCCGTCCGTACCTTACTTGCCACACATGGTACGATTTTTCGTCTTACTTGCCCTTATACTTCGCAACAAAACGGGCGTGCCGAGCGTGTCCTTCGCACTCTTAACGATTGCGTTCGCACACTTCTCTTTCACGCAAATGTGCCGCCTCGTTTTTGGCCAGATGCTCTGGCCATAGCATCTCTTCTTCTTAATATCCGACCATGCCGGACTCATTGGAGTTATGCACCACACCATCTCTTATATGGCACTCCACCGTCCTACGATGAGCTTCGAGTTTTTGGGTGTCTGTGTTATCCTTGCATCACTTCTACCACCCCCCCATAAGCTCGCTCCACGCTCCCTCGCATGCATCTTCATAGGCTATCCACCCAACACTAAAGGCTACTGATGCTATGATCATATCTCCCATCGCGTATTCACTTCGTGGCACATTTACTTTGACGAGAAAGTTTTCCTGTTTCAGCAGGTACCTCCGTGTGCTCCTCCATCGTCGCCGGCCACCGGCGGCTCTTTGCCGGCCTCACGTCAGGGGCGCACGCGAGCGGCCCTTGGCCCGCCCCCTGGCTTTCCAGTGCGGCACCCAGCAGCTGGCGCTGCATCCAGTTCAGCTGCCACGGCAGCGAACTCGGCGCCAGATTCTGCTGCCACGACAGCGTCTTCACCGGCCTATTCCACTGCCACGGCAGTGCCTGCAGCCTCTCCTTCAGCTGCACCGGGGGCCACCTTGGAGGACTCCTCGCCGGCTGGCTCGGCTGACATGGCCGGCTCGACCGGCTCCTCGCCAGCCTCTACGGCCGGCTCGGCCGGTTCCTCGTTGACAGTCCCGGCCTCTGCTGAGTCGGTTGCGACGGGTTCTTCATCACCATCTTCACCCGTCGCGCCAGCCCCGCCTGCTCGTCTCATGACGACCCGTGCTCGGGCGGGCATACATCGCCCCAGTACCCGATACTCGACTGATGAGTACCTTCTTGCCGCCAAGACTTCTACACCGTCCCCTCTTCCATCGTCAGCTCGAGCCGCTCTTCGTGAACCTCATTGGCTCACTACGATGCAAGAGGAATTTGACGCTCTTCAGCGCAATCGGACATGGCATCTCGTTCCTCGGCCTCGCAACACCAACGTCATCAGCGGCAAATGGGTCTTTCGTCATAAGACTCGTCCCATTGGTACCCTCGAGCGGTACAAGGCCCGCTGGGTCATCCGTGGCTTTCGTCAGCGTGTTGGAGTTGACTTCACCAACACCTTCGCCTCGGTTGTCAAACCAGGCACAATCCGAATGGTCCTCCAGCTTGCGGTCTCTCGTGCATGGCCGGTGCATCAGATGGACATCTCCAACGCCTTCCTCCACGGACCTCTCGCCGAACAGGTCTACTGCCAGCAGCCCACCGGTTTTGTCGACGCCACCCACCCTGACCATGTGTGTTTGCTCTCGCGCTCTCTCTACGGGCTCAAGCAAGCTCCACGTGCGTGGTACCAGCGCATCGCCACGTTTCTCCAGCGGCTTGGGTTCAGTGTTACGCGTTCTGATGCTTCATTATTCGTCTATCATCACGGTGCTGCGACTGCTTATCTTCTATTATATGTGGACGACATCATCCTGACGGCATCTTCAGTTGAGCTTCTTCAGCAGCTCACTGCTCGTTTGCGTGACGAGTTTGCTATCATGGATTTGGGACCTTTGCATTATTTTCTCGGGATTGAGGTGGTCCGCCGCGCTGATGGGTTCTTCCTGCATCAACAGAAGTACGCCCATGAGTTGCTCGAGCATGCTGGCATGCTTAATTGCAACCCGTCTCTACACCTGTTGGTACAAAGGCCAAGATTTCTGCTCATGATGGGTTACCAGCCATGGATGCTCCTTTTTATCGCTCCATTGTCGGTGCACTTCAGTACTTGACACTCACCAGGCCAGACTTGCAGTACGCTGTCCAGTAGGTGTGTCTTCATATGCATGCTCCTCGTGACACCCATTGGAACCTGGTGAAGCGGATTCTCCGGTACATTCGTGGCACTATGGCTCTCGGTCTGACATTGACGGCATCCTCGTCCACCGACATGGTCGCTTACTCCGATGCAGATTGGGCTGGCTGCCCCGACACTCGGCGTTCTACTTCCGACTACTGTGTTTACCTTGGTCCTCCCCTCATCTCATGATCGTCTAAGCAACAACCTACGGTATCGCGCTCGACCACGGAGGCAGAGTACCGAGCCATGGCCAACGCTGTTGCGGAGTGTTCTTGGCTTCGGTAATTTCTGCAGGAGCTGCATCACGGCGTCTCTCAGGCAACGGTGGTATATTGTGATAATGTATCCGCCGTTTATCTCTCCGCCAACCCCGTTCATCATCGCCGGACGAAGCACATCGAGCTCGATTTCACTTTGTGCGCGAACAGGTCGCCCTTGGACCCGTCCGCGTTCTTCATGTTCCGACAGCACAACAGTTCGCTGAGTTTTGGTCCAGTCTCTGTGTCGCTGGCGATGCTTCGACTGCGGGGGGGGGGGGGGGGTTGAGTATGTAATATTGCATGTATAGGTTGTTTCCTTGTACACCAAGCCCACCTCATATTCCTTGTATAGATTGAGGTCGCGGCCCACCTTGTACATCATATATATGTGCATATTGCACACGATCAATACATCGTGCATTGCAACATCTTTTTACATTCAACATGAGTGACCTAGGCCTCCTCAACTACTACCTCAGAATCGAGGTGGTCCAGGCGCCTAGACGCATCCTCATCGGCCAAGCGGTTTATGCCGGCAAGCTACTAGAGAAAGTTAGCATCAGAGATTGCAATCCCGCCGCCATGCCCATGCAGCCGTGTTTGAAGCTCAGCAAGACAGGTTCAAGCGAGCCCGTGGACGCGACACACTAATGTAGTGTGGTGGGCAGCCTGTGGTACCTCACGCACACAAGGCCCGACATCGCCCACGCCATCGGCTATATTAGCAGCTTCATGGAGGCTCCGACCGGCGAGCACTAGGCGGCGGTGAAACAGATGATGCGCTACATCGTTGGCACCCGTCGGCTCGGGTGTTGCTATCTGCGGCAGGAGCACGGGTCTAGGCTCGTCGGATACGGTGACTTCTAGAAAGGTGTCTGTTGATACACGAACACGTCATGCGTACCCTCGACGTCGGGGGTGATGCACCACCGCTCAGGTTGAAGGAGACCCGACCGACAGCGCGATACGCAAGACAGTCGGTGGGTGCTTTTGCGGACCCAAAACCCCGCATGTCCGGGAGGGACCCCGTCAGGGAGTGCGGCGGCTATGGGCTGCCCTAGGTGGATTCTCTCGCCCCAAGAGCCTTGGGATTCGCAGCTCTCAAACTCGAGGAACACCGAAGAACGAGAGAGAAAAATGATGGAGAGATAAAACGTAGATGAAAAAGTAGTATATTGATGTTTCGATTGTGTGTTGTTCAATCGGCCATCACCCCCAACATATATAAGAGGCGACTGGACTTTCCGTACAATTAAAGGATTCATCTAGTCTTTTCTTACAAGAAAATTACATCAATTCACGTCATATTGTCCTAGTTCTAGTCCAACTCGGATTCAGCCCTAATCTGGCCCAAACTTCTGCTTTGCTCCTTGCGCGGGTCGTGGAATTCAAGGCCATCTTGAGGGCCGAATTGCTCGCGCGACCCATCAGACACCACCCATACAGGTGTCTGATGCCCCGGGCCACTTTTTAGTCATGGTCGGTCCATAGTGCATCAACTCGGATTGAGAAGATTTATATATCAAAATTGATCGCTTCGATGAGACAAAGACAATCCATATAGAGCACTCCTTCATCCGAGCTCGTCTTGGAGGCGTAATCGGCCGAACAACACTCGGAACACAAAATCTTGATACTTCGAGCGTAGTTTCAGCCCTTGATATGAGATCGGATGGTAATGACCCCAACAGAAAAGTTTCTTATTTTAATGATACGGAACTTTGTTACGTTGAGAACTTTTTCATACGAAGTCATCTTAATTAAGTTTTTGACCATGCCAAAATCTGGCATCAACACATGCCCCCTGTTTTTCGGCAAAACTTGTATGCCAAAAAATAATTTGTATTGTGCTTGCTCTAAGGACGATGTCAACACTCCATCAGCCATTTAAATTTTCTTAGAGCGATAAGTATGTATCGGCCATGTTTATGCTAAGGGCGATAATCTTATATCGGCCATTGCATACTTAGGCTTCTTGCCACACACTCAGGTGGTACTTCTTCAGATACTTGCCATTGAGAGCTCGAGGTAAGAATGTCCCTTGTATGGATTCCACCAAATATGAGTTTGTGGGAACTACTCTTGTAATCTTAAAAGGACCTTCCCAACTTGGAGACCACTTCCCAAATTTTCTATCTCTTGAACTAATCGACAGAATCACTTTCCAGATGAGATCGCCAACTTGAAAATTCTTCAACTTGGCCTTCTTATTGTAAGCTCTTGCCACTCTCAACTTGTCCCTCTCTATGGCCTTCAAAGTAGCCAAACGTTTATCGACGACTTCATCAATATTGTCCATCATCAAGTTATAAAAGTCCACTGCCGATAAATCACTTTGTTTGGCTATCCTCAAAGCACTCAAATTCACTCCCACTGGTAAAACAGCCTCTTGACCATATATTAGCTCATATGGAGTTACCTTTGTAGCACCATGCCTTGAGATTCTATGTGCCCATAAAGCTTCAGACAACAACTCATGCCATCTCCTTGGATTATCCTCAATCTTCTTCTTGACGAGCTTGACTAAAATTTTATTGCTAGACTAAGCTTGTCCATTAGCTTGGGCATAATACGGAGAAGAATTGAGCAATTTTATCTTATAAGATTCGGCAAATTCTCTAACATGATGCGACATGAAAGATGAACCTTGATCCATAGTTAATGTTTGAGGAATGCCAAATCTATGAATAATGTGCTCGGTAATGAATTGAATTACCTCCGTATGTGTCATGTTTTTGAGAGGTACCGCTTCAGACCATTTAGTGAAATAATTGGTTGCCACCAACACGAACCAATGCCCCTTTGAGGAAGATGGGTGAATTTCTCCAATGAAGTCTAAACTCCAACCTCTAAAAGGCCACGACTTGATAATAGGATGTAACATAGCGGCAGGAGCCAATTGAATATCACCAAACTTTTGACAAGCTTCACACCCTTTATAATACGTGAAGCAATCATTAATCATAGTCGGCCAATATAATCCAGCACATCGCAATAGGCACTCCATTTTGGGAGCCGACTGATGAGTACCACAAATGCCTTCATGTACCTCTCCCATAGCAACTCTTGCTTGGTCCTCTTCCAAGCACTTTAAAAGAACATCATCAATTGTTCAATGATAAAGGTTATCATCTCTCATCATATATTTGAAAGCCATGCACCGAACAGCCCTGTCCACCCTTTCACTCAGATCACGCAAATAATCAATAATGGGCTTCCTCCAGTCTTGATTTTCACCTGTACTAGAATTTTCATTAGTGGCCGAAGCAGTGGGTTCTAGTTCGGCCTCTACATTGGCAAGGCTAGACATCGGCTTTTGAGAAATATGAAACATGCCATGATCAACATGATAGCCGGATGCTTGTTGTGCCAATTCATTTCCTCTCCAATTGTCATGTCTAGATATTGAGCAATGCTAAAATAATCCAAAGTAGAAATTATATCTAGGCATCTATCAAGATAAACGTTAAGTGATTCGTCCAAACCCTAAAAGACTTTGGATATTTGTTGCACTACTAATAAAGAATCACCAAAAGCCTCAATATGTGTAGCACCTATGGCCAGCAACATCTCCAAACTGAATAACAATGCTTCATATTCGGCCTGATTATTTGTGCAAAAATATTCTAAGCGGCATGAGGCTTCAAAAACAGCACCATGAGGAGATATATAAACAATACCAACACCTTGGTACTCCATGGTACTAACGAGACAAGGTTGATATCAATATCATGCTTGTCATCAATCTGATGCTCAACAATAAAATTAGCAACGATTTGACCTTTCATGGATTTCAGAGATTCATAAGCCAAATCATATTCAATTAAAGCATAAGCCCAGTTTCTAATTCTACCACTAAGAATTGGCTTATGCAACATGTACTTAATGACATCGGTTAGACAAGCTACTATGCAAGCACTAGGTACTAGATAATGTCTCAACTTTGTGCAAGCATAATATAAGCATAGGCATGATTATTCAATAAATGTATACCATGTCTCAGCGTCCAATAAGCGTCGGCTCAAATAAGTAATAGCATGTTCTTTTCCTTCGGTATGTTGAGTCTAAATAGCACCAATAACACATTCCTCCACTGCAATGTAAAGCCTAGATGGCTCCCTATGCTTGGGCGCTTTCATAACTGGAGGAGTGCACAAATATTTTTTGATCATATCAAATGCCTCTTGCTGCTTTGCCCCCCAAGTAAAACCAGCATCATTCTTAAACTGAAGGATGGGAGTAAATGCATCAACCTTCCCTGACAAATTAGCTATGAACCTTCTCAAATAATTGACCTTGCCAAGGAACTTTTGCATATCTCTCTTGCATGTTGGAGGTTCCACTTTTTGTATTGCTTCTATCTTTTTGGGATCAATTTCTAGTCCATCTTCATGAATAATGAAACCTAAAAACTTTCCAGCTGACACGCCAAATGCACACTTCAAAGGATTCATTTTTAGTCCGTATTTCTTCATTCTTTCAAAAGGTAAACGCAAATCGGCTAAGTCGTACTCAAAATCATCCGATTTGACAACAATATCATCAATATAGACTTCAAGTATAACACCGAGTAAATCATGAAAAATTAAATTCATAGCCCTTTGGTATGTGGTGCCAGGATTTTTTAATCCAAAGGTCATCACCGTCCACTCAAACAGACCAAGGAAACCAGGGCACCGAAAAGCCGTTTTGGACATGTCCTCTTTGGCCATAAAAATTTGGTTATACCCCGTATTACCATCAAGAAAGCTAATGACCTTATGTCCAGAAGCATTATTAATAAGCATATCAGTTATGGGCATGGGATACTCATCTTTGGGTGTAGCTCTATTCAAATCTCTCAAATCAATGCACACCCATAACTTGTCGGATCCTTTCTTGTCCACCGGTACAATGTTAGAAATCCACTCGGCATACCTGCAAGGTCTAATAAAATTAGCTTTAAGCAAACAACTGATCTCTTCCTTGATCCGGACATATGTATTCAGATTAAACCTTGTGGCCGATTGTTTGCATGGTCTAAAACCGGCCTTTATAGGTAACCAATGCTCCACTAGCTCTCGGCTTAAACCTGGCATTTCATGAAATTCCCATGCAAAGCAACAAACATATTCTTTCAATACCTCGATTAACTTAGCTTTATAATCAGCATTCAAATTTTTGTTTACAAACGTCAGCCTAGGAACTGAACCATCTCCAATATCTATCTCTTCTAATGGATTGGCCAATGTAAAACCATGTCCAAGTTTATCCATATCATCTAACTCTTCTATAGACTCATACATATCGTATCTTATTGGACCGATATTTTGTAAGTCGCTTTTGTAACCACTCGGAGTTAGAATCCATTTAAATACATCATACCTTGGAGCCGATTACCACCAATCGGCTTTAAAGAGACGGGCACGAAACCATTCTTTGTTGCGCTGAGAAAATCAAACTCTGATAAGTCACGTCCCATCAAGCAAGTAGCATTGGGGTGTTGCCAATCCACTGATGCATCGGCCAAAGCAACGCAAGCCAAGTTATCCGCATGAATGACTTCCACTTCATCATCAACCCACTAAATTAAAAACTGGTGCATAGTAGATGGCACACATTGGTTTGCATGAACCCAATCACGGCCGAGTATGACGTTATAATTCCCTTGCACCTCGGCGACAAAGAATGCAGTAGCCAAAGTTTTGCTTCCGACTATAAGCTCCACATACATCACACCCTTGGCTTCAGTTTTCTCTTTGCCTTCAAACCCATTAAGCACCATACTGGTCTTGATCAATTCTTCATCGGGCAAACCCAATTTCTTGAAGACCGAATAAGGCATAAGATTTACCACAACACCACCATCAACAAGCATCCGAGTAAGCGGCGATCAGTTAATATGACCTCTGAGGTACAACGGTTTCAAGTGTGTCACCGGTTCTTTTTGCTTCTTGAATATAGCATTTTTAGGACCAAAATCCAGCTAAGCCACTTCCCCTTCTTCATCTATAGCATGAAATTTGGCGGGTAAGTAATACACCATATTAATATCCATACCTTCATGAACCGCTGTAGCCCCATAGTCCAACGTATCATCTTCCTCCTTGGGTGCATCCACCGAATCTGAAATCTGTCCGCCTGAAGAGGAAGTAATAGGTGATACGGAAGATGTAATAGTGGCTGCGTCGTCCTCCTTTGGTGGTGTAGGTGTTGCTGTGATAGATGTAGAAGCTACTACATCTTTTATTTGTTTGGGCTTCCACACTTGTTTTGTAGGTATCATGGGCTGAGTGTCATTGAACCATTTGTCCCTTTGTTTCCGGCCTCTTGTTCTGCCATCTCTTGATTCCTTAACCTCTGCAGTTTCATCTTATGTGTTTTTGTTAGCCATGGAGGACACCACTTTGGCTGAGTGTACTTAGGATCTCTTGGCATCACTTGGCTGGTACTTGCTTCATGATCATTAGCCGAGTGTTTTGGCGTCAAAAATAGCACCATGAGGAGATATATAAACAATACCAACACCTTGGCCATTGCTACAAACTGAACCATCCAAATATAATCTCCATGGTACTAACGAGAAAAGGTTTATATCAATATCATGCCTGTCATCAATCCGGTGCTCAACAATAAAATTAGCAACGATTTGGCCTTTCATGTATTTCAGAGATTCATAAGCCAAATAATATTCAATTAAATCATAAGCCCACTTGCCAATTCTACCACTAAGAATTGGCCGATGCAACATGTACTTAATAAAGTCGGTTTGACAAGCTACTATGCATGCACTAGGTACTAGATAATGTCTCAACTTTGTGCAAGCTAAATATAAGCATAGGCATAAATTTTCAATAAATGTATACCATATCTCAGCGTCCAATAAGCGTCGGCTCAAATAAGTAATAGCATGTTCTTTTCCTTTGGTATCTCGAGTCAAAATAGCACCAATAACACACTCCTCCGCTGCAATGTAAAGCCTAAACGGCTCCCTATGCTTGGGCGCTTTCATAACCGGAGGAGTGCACAAATATTTTTTGATCATATCAAACGCCTCTTCTTGCTTTGCCCCCCAAGTAAAACCAACATCATTCTTTTACCGAAGGATGGGAGTAAATGCATCAACCTTCCCTAACAAATTGGCTATGAACCTTCTCAAATATTTGACCTTGCCAAGGATTTTTAAATATCTCTCTTGCATGTTGGAGGTTCCACTTTTTGTATTGCTTCTATCTTTTTGGGATCAATTTCTAGTCCATCTTCATGAATAATGAAACCTAAAAACTTTCCAGCTGACACGCCAAGTGCACACTTCAAAGGATTCATTTTTAGTCCGTATTTCTTCATTCTTTCAAAAGCTAAACGCAAATCGTCTAAGTGGGACTCAAAATGATCCGATTTGACAATAATATCATCAATATAGACTTCAAGTATAACACCGAGTAAATCATGAAAAATTAAATTCATAGCCCTTTGGTATGTGGCGCCAGCATTTTTTAATCCAAAGGTCATCACCGTCCACTCAAACAAACCAAGGAAACCAGGGCACCGAAAAGCCGTTTTGGACATGTCCTCTTCGGCCATTAAAATGTGGTTATACCCCGTATTACCACCAAGAAAGCTAATGACCTTATGTCCAGAAGCATTATTAATAAGCATATCGGTTATGGGCATGGGATACTCATCTTTGGGTGTAGCTCTATTCAAATCTCTGAAATCAATGCTCACCCTTAACTTGCCGGATCCTTTCTTCTCCACTGGTACAATGTTATAAATCCACTCGGCATACCTGCAAGTTCTAATAAAATTAGCTTTAAGCAAACAACCGATCTCTTCCTTGATCCGGTCATATGTATTCAGATTAAAACTTCTGGCCGATTGTTTGTATGGTCTAAAACCGGCCTTTATAGGTAACCAATGCTCCACTAGCTCTCGGTTTAAACCTGGCATTTCATGACATTCCCATGCAAAGCAACAAACATATTCTTTCAATAAATCGATTAACTTAGCTTTATAATCGGCATTCAAATTTTTGTTTAAAAACGTCAGCCTAGGAACTGAACCATCTCCAATATCTATCTCTTCCAATGGATTGGCCGATGTAAAACCATGTCCAAGTTTATCCATATCATCTAACTCTTCTATAGACTCATACATATCGTTCTCATTGGACCGATATTTTGTAAGTCGCTTTTGTAACAACTCGGAGTTAAAATCCATTTAAATAAATCATACCTTGGAGCCGATTACCACCAATCGGCTTTAAAGAGACGGGCACGAAACCATTCTTTGTTGCGCTGAGAAAATCAAACTCTGATAAGTCACGTCCCATCAAGCAAGTAGCATTGGGGTGTTGCCAATCCACCGATGCATCGGCCAAAGCAAGGCAAGCCAAGTTATCCCCATGAATGACTTCCACTTCATCATCAACCCACTAAATTAAAAACCGGTGCATAGTAGATGGCAGGCATTGGTTTTTATGAACCCAATCACGGCCGAGTATGACGTTGTAATTCCCTTGCACCTCGGCGACAAAGAATGCAGTAGCCAAAGTTTTGCTTCAGGCTATAAGTTCCACATACATCACAGCCTTGGCATCAGTTTTCCCTTTGCCTTCAAACCCATTCAGCACCATACTGGTCTTGATCAATTCATCATCGGGCAAACCCAATTTCTTGAAGACCGAATAAGGCATAAGATTTACCACAGCACCACCATCAACAAGCATTCGAGTAAGCGGCGATCAGTTAATATGACCTCTGAGGTACAACGGTTTCAAGTGTGTCATCGGTTCTTTTGGCTTCTTGAATATAGCATTTTTAGGACCAAAATCCAGCTAAGCCACTTCCCCTTCTTCATCTATAGCATGAAATTTAGCGGGTAAGTAATACACCATATTAATATCCATACCTTCATGAACCGGTGTAGCCTCATAGTCCAACGTATCATCTTCCTCCTTGGGTGCATCTGCCGAATCTGAAATCTGTCTGACTGAAGAGGAAGTAATAGGTGATGTGGAAGATGTAATAGTGGCTGCATCGTCCTCCTTTGGTGGTGTAGGTGCTGAAGTGATAGATGAAGAAGCTACTACTTCTTTTATTTGTTTGGGCTTCCACACTTGTTTTGCAGGTATCATGGGCCGAGTGTCATTGAGCCATTTGTCCCTTTGTTTCCGGCCTCTTGTTCTGCCATCTCTTGATTCCTTAACCTCAGCAGTTTCATCTTATGTGTTTTTGTTAGCCCTGGAGGACACCACTTTGGCTGAGTGTACTTAGGATCTCTTGGCATCACTTGGCTCGTACTTGCTTCATGATCATTAGCCGAGTGTTTTGGCTTCAAAAACAGCACCATGAGGAGATATATAAACAATACCAACACCTTGGCCATTGCTACAAACTGAACCATCAAAATATAATCTCCATGGTACTAATGAGAAAAGGTTTATATCAATATCATGCCTGTCATCAATTCGATGCTCAACAATAAAATTAGCAACGATTTGGCCTTTCATGGATTTCAGAGATTCATAAGCCAAATCATATTCAATTAAAGCATAAGCCCACTTGCCAATTCTACCACTAAGAATTGGCCTATGCAACATGTTCTTAATGACGTCGGTTTGACAAGCTACTATGCATGCACTAGGTACTAGATAATGTCTCAACTTTGTGCAAGCATAATATAAGCATAGGCATAAATTTTCAATAAATGTATACCCTATCTCAGCATCCAATAAGCGTCGGCTCTAAAAAGTAATAGCATGTTCTTTTCCTTCGGTATCTCGAGTCAAAATAGCACCAATAACACACTCCTCCGCTGCAATGTAAAGCCTAAACGTCTCCCTATGCTTGGGCGCTTTCATAACCGGAGGAGTGCACAAATAATTTTTGAACATATCAAATGCTTCTTGTTGCTTTGCCCCCCAAGTAAAACCAGCATCATTCTTTAACCGAAGGATAGGAGTAAATGCATCAACCTTCCCTGACAAATTGGCTATGAACCTTCTCAAATAATTGACCTAGCCAAGAAACTTTTGCATAACTCTCTTGCATGTTGGAGGTTCCACTTTTTGTATTGCTTCTATCTTTTTGGGATGAATTTTCTAGTCCATCTTCATGAATAATGAAACCTAAAAACTTTCTAGCTGACACGCCAAATGCACACTTCAAAGGATTCATTTTTAGTCCGTATTTCTTCATTCTTTCAAAAGCTAAACGCAAATCGGCTAAGTGGGACTCAAAATCATCCGATTTGACAACAATATCATCAGTATAGACTTCAAGTATAACACCGAGTAAATCATGAAAAATTAAATTCATAGCCCTTTGGTATGTGGCGCCAGCATTTTTTAATCCAAAGGTCATCACCGTCCACTCAAACAGACCAAGGAAACCAGGGCACCGAAAAGCCGTTTTGGACATGTCCTCTTCGGCCATAAAAATTGGTTATACCCCATTTTACCATGAAGAAAGCTAATGACCTTATGTCCAGAAGCATTATTATTAAGCATATCGGTTATGGGCATGGGATACTCATCTTTGGGTGTAGCTCTATTCAAATCTCTGAAATCAATGCACACCCTTAACTTGCCAGATCCTTTCTTCTCGACTGGTACAAAGTTAGAAATCCACTCTGCATACCTGCAATGATATGGGGTGTCCCGATCTTCTCAGTAAGCGGCGGTGGTGATGATGAAGATGATAGATAACTTGGTGTCGCCGATGATCTCTCCTCGCTAGATCCCTGATGCCAATGCAACAGCTCTCTACCCTTCGGATATTCACGACTTCACACACTTGCGCAACGTAGCCGTTGACCACGAAACGGTATAATTGCAATTCACTAATTCCCAATGGAATAGCAGATTACACTCAACTTGCAGTATATGATCTCCAGATCGATACGAATTGGAGATGAGTATTCAAGATGAATGCTTACAAGCAATCTCAAGAACTAGGGTTTATCTTAAACGTGGTCTGCCTCTAACTAACCCTAAGGAAGGGTATTTATATCCTAAGATAGATCGAAGGGGTACATGGGCCGTCAGCCCCAAAGTCTGCGCGCAGGCAGCACGGTAGTACCGCTTATAGCAAGCGGTACTACCGCTCCTAAGCGGTACTTCCGCTCTAAAAATACTTAGTGCCGCTTTAGTACCGCTTGGGGTCGCTTGGATTCCAGAAGAAATTTCCTAAGGGGTACTAGGACGGTAGTACTGGGGCGGTACTACCGCTAAGCGGTACTACCGCCCTGGAAACTACAGGGTCTTCCTCCCTTCCTAGCTGCAATGCCTCCTTGCTCCCCTCCTTGCTCCCTTGTGCCATGCCTTCCTCTCCAATGTACCTAATGACACATACACACAAGGATTTAGGCAGTATAAATCTCTCATTAAAATAAATAGCATTATCAACTAAGAGAGAATTCACCTGTTGTTCTAGTAACTTAGCACGAGCTCTTGTAATTGGACCAATCCTGATTTCATCATTGGACATCTTCTTTGTAGCAACAGGTTGTTTATCTTCATGAGGTAGAGAGGGAACCATAGTAGGGATATCCTCATCATCCTCCCCCCCTTCAAAAGGCATCGACCCCGACGCTCCAAGGTCATCGACATCACATGGGGACAAATCAGCAACGTTGAAACTGTTGCTAACGCCACCAAAGTCAGCAATAGGAATATCAATCGAGTAGGCATTGTCATTTATCTTGGCTAACACCTTGTAAGGACCATCACCACGCGGCCGAAGTTTAGAACGTCTCAACTGTGGAAACCTGTCCTTGCGAAGATGCACCCACACCATATCGCCAGGCTGGAACAAAACTTTCTTTCTTGATTGGTTTCGTGCAGCAGCAATGTTCTTGCCTTGCTTCTCCATAGCCTCCCGTGTCTTCTCATGAATCTTCTTCACATATTCTGCTCTGTTTGATGCCTCCATATCAACCCTCTCATGCAATGGAAGAGGCAGCAAATCTAGTGGTGTAATTGGTTTGAAACCATACACCACCTCAAAAGGACAAAGCTGGGTGGTAGAATGCACAGCCCTGTTATAAGCGAACTCAACAAGTGGCAAACACTCCTCCCACTCACGCAGATTTCTCTTGATCACAACTCTCAGCAATTGGGACAATGTGCGATTCACCACCTCCGTTTGACCATCAGTTTGTGGGTGACATGTAGTGCTGAACAACAACTTTGTTCCTAGCTTTCCCCACAATGTCTTCCAGAAGTAGCTCATAAACTTCACGTCCCTGTCAGAAACAATTGTCTTTGGCACTCCATGCAAGCGTACGATGTCCCTGAAAAACAGGTTAGCAATATACGACGCATCGTCGCTTTTGTGGCATGCAATAAAATGTGCCATCTTAGAAAATCTATCCACTACCACAAATATAGAATCATGACCTCTTTTAGTGCGTGGCAAACCTAACACAAAATCCATACTTATATCTTCCCATGGTGTGGTAGGTGTAGGTAGTGGCGTATACAAACCGTGAGGCTTCAGTTTTGACTTGGACTTGTGACATGTAATGCAGCGCCGAACAAACCTGTCCACGTCGCGCCTCATCTTGGGCCAATAAAAGTGATCAGCCAGCATGAGCAACGTCTTCTCACGCCCAAAGTGACCCATCAATCCTCCTGCATGTGATTCCTGCAACAATAGCAAACGGATGGACGATTCTGGAACACAAAGTTTGTTAGCTCGAAACAAGTATCTATCATGGATGTGGTATTTCTCCCATGCATTTCGAAGCAAACATAAACGATATGGTTCAGCAAAATCATGATCAGTTGCATACAAATCACACAAACTCTCTAAACCAGGAATTTGAACATCGAGATGTGTCAAGAGCATATTCTTCCTAGATAGAGCATCAACAACAATGTTATCTTTTCCCTTCTTATGCTTAATGATATATGGAAAAGACTCAATAAACTCAACCCATTTAGCTAAGCGTCGATGCAGATTTGATTGAGCTTTCAAATACTTCAATGCTTCATGACCAGAATGTATGATAAATTCTTTTGGCCATAGATAATGTTGCCAAATCTCAAGAACTCTAACAAGCGCATACAATTCTTTATCATAAACAGGATAATTCAGTCTAGCACCAGAAAGTTTCTCGCTGAAATAAGCAATAGGTCTACCTTCTTGCATCAACACACCACCAATACCTATACCACTAGCATCACATTCAACCTCAAATTGTTTGGAAAAATCTGGTAGTGCAAGTAATGGTGCAGAAGTAAGTAAATGTTTCAGCTCGTCAAAAGCATGATCTTGGGCTACGCCCCACACAAAAGGCACACCTTTCTTTGTTAATTCATTCAATGGTGCAGCAATAGTACTAAAGTCTTTCACAAAACGACGATAGAAACCAGCAAGACCGTGAAAACTTCGTACTTGACTAACATTCATGGGAGTAGGCCAATTTTGAATTGCTTCAATCTTAGATGAATCTACTTCTACCCCATGCTTAGAAACAACGTATCCCAGAAATATCACTTTATCTTTTGCAAATGTGCACTTCTCAAGATTAGCATACAAGTTATTATCACGCAACACTTGCAAAACCTGTCGAATATGATCACAATGTTCAGATTCATTGCGGCTGTAAATAAGTATATCATCAAAATATACAACCACAAAACGACCAATAAACTTTCACAAAACATGATTCATTAATCTCATGAAGGTACTAGGTGCATTAGTAAGACCAAAAGGCATAACTAACCACTCATATAAACCAAATTTAGTTTTGAAACCAGTTTTCCATTCATCGCCTTCCTTCATCCGAATTTGATGGTAACCACTACGCAAATCAATCTTAGAGAAAACAGCAGCACCACTCAATTCATCTAGCATATCCTCTAAGCATGGAATAGGATGACGATATCGAATAGTGATGTTGTTAATAGCTCTACAATCTACGCACATGCGCCATGTACCATCTTTCTTAGGCACCAAAATAACAGGAACAACACAAGGACTAAGAGAAACACGAATATACCCTTTGTCTAGTAGCGCTTGCACTTGCTTCTGTATTTCCTTCGTTTCTTCGGGATTGGTCCTGTATGGCGCTCGGTTGGGGAGGGTGGCGCCGGGTATGAGATCAATTTGGTGCTCAATTCCACGCAATGGTGGCAGCCCCGATGGTACCTCCTCCGGAAACACATCGCCATATTCCTGCAAAACAGTAGACACACCAAGAGAAACAGATTGCGTATCATTAGAAACTAAAACCTCGCCTTTGTACATAAGCACAAGAGGCAGGGCTGTAGGATCCTCTCGAAATTCTCTCATGTCTTCTTTGGTGGCTAATATAAGCAAACTAGGCTCTCGCGCACTTGTCGTTATATTATCACTCACGGCTTTTACATTGTTCTCTCGTGCAGGTGGCTGTTCGATATTCACTTCTGTTTTCTGACGAGACTCAATGACAATTTGCTGTGGTGACATAGGCTGCAGATTTATTTTCTTGCCCTTGAACTCCAAGTGATAAGTATTGGCACGGCCATTGTGTTGCACATGGCGGTCATAGAGCCATGGCCGACCCAATAAAAGATGGCAAACTATCATAGGCACCACATCAAATTCAATGGAATCCGTGTATGGTCCTATCTCAAAATTTACACGCACCATATGACTCACCTTCATCTCACCATTGTCACTCAACCATTGTACGTAATATGGATTGGGGTGAGGTAAATATTTCAGATTTAGCTTGGCACATAACTCCTTGCTTGCAAGATTGCGGCAGCTACCTCCATCAATGATCACCTTGCAAGCTTTGTTGGGGCCAACTAGTGCTTTTGTTTGGAACAAATTGCAACGCTGTGAATGAACATGTGGCTGCACACTAAGAGCATGCTGCGAGACAACAATAGTAGGTGCTGGAGAAGCAAAAGCATCTATGTCGTCGTCACGTGTGTACCCATCGTCATCTGAAGCATATGGATCAGCATCATCTCCAGTCTCATACTCATTGTCATCGTTCACAATCATCACTTTTCTATTTGGGCACTCTCTCTTGAAGTGTCCCTTGCCTCCACATGTATGACAGAGCATATCTCTATTACGGGCTGTAGACATATTGGAACCTGAGCTAGCAGCAGGAGCAGTAGGTTGCTTTGATTGTGGAACAGTGGAGGCTGGTTTGGTTGCAGAAGAAGAGGGGCGGCTGGCAGCGCCCTCACTAGGGGGCGGCTGTGTTCTATTGGAGAACCGCCCAGCTGTAGTATAACGTGCTTTAATTTGAGCTTCTTCGGCTAACTGGGACTCAGCTTCTCTTGCATGATGGAGGAGCTCGTTCATTGTATTTTATTGGTGATGCTGAACAATACCCTTAATGTTATATTTCAGCCCATGGAGAAAACGTTGCATAGTCATCTCAACAGATTCTCGTACTCGAGCATGCTGCATCAACATCTCCATCTCCATGTAATATGCATCAACCGTCATGGAACCTTGCTTCAATTGTGTCAATTTATCATAAACTGTCCGCAAGTAATTAGTGGGAACAAAACAAGCTTTCATAACCGCCTTCATCTCACGCCATGTGCGAACAGGAAGTTCATTGTCATCGCGACGGGTACTCACAACGCTATCCCACCAACGCAATGCATAGCCATCAAATTCAGAAGAAGCAAGCTTGACCTTCCTATCTTCAGTATAATCATGCAAACGCCATAATTTCTCCATCTTAAGCTCCCAAGTGAGATACTCTTCGACATCAGTGGAGCCTTCAAATCTAGGAATCGTGAACTTGGGCTTGCCCAAACCATCATCCTCCTGAAGCGGTACACGCCGAGCACCACGTAGTGGTAGATGACCATGCCCTTGCAAGTCACGCCCACGGCCATGATTGCCCATCATGTTGTCATTGTCGTCATGGACACTATCAGCATCGTCATGACCGTCATGTTGGCGTTGCTCAATAGCGACACGCAGCCCATTGACTGAAGTTGTCAACTGCTGTATACTTATTTGGAGAGCATTGACTTGTGTTTGCATAGCATTGACGGTAGTGTCAGTTGCGTCCACTTTCATTTGTATAACTTGAATATTAGCCTCAATTTTTTCAGCGGATCTATCGATAACCCCTGTCAAATGAATGCGGAGAGCTTCATGGTCCTTCCAGGAAACACACTCGTCATCAGCCTTTTTCTGCAGCACATCAACATCACTAGAAGACATGATTAGTCGGTTAGTGCAAAAATCAAAATATGGTTGGTGGCACACTCACAACTCACTCAAAACTGACAAGAAAAGGAAATCTTACCGTTCCAAAGTGAATAGCAATGCTTACCCGTTCGGATGGATGACTAATGCACGGATGTGATGAAGTGAATACCCGGGTATAAGAGCAATCACACGACAAAACAGGGTATATGGTGGAGCTTGGTTTGGATACCTAATAACACCAAAGACAAGTCCTAGTGCTGATCGTGTGAACAAACACCCAAGGAAACACACACGGTGGAGAAAAATGTGGCAAAGCAACTATAAAAACAGGATGTGTTGCAATGCACTAGAGAGACACTAGCAATGCTCAATGTAAATAGGCACAAGATTGCTCAATTCTACTAGTGCATAATCGCAAGATAATACAAATCCAACAGTGCCATAGATAGCAACAACGTCCAGCCACTGTTTCTCTCGTTTCTTTCTTTATCTCTGTGTTTTTTCAACTGTCAGTATGTGAACAGTACGTGAACAGTAATTGGATCACGTCCTCTTTTCTTTTCCTTTTTTTTTGAGGCCACAATAGAGCGCAGGCAGCGGCAACTGTTCTTGGATCACGTCTAGAAATTGCAAAGCACCAAAACCTATATGAGCAGCCTGTAGAGCGGAAACTAGTCTCGTGGGTAAGTTCCTAACACCTTTGTGTAGACAGGCTGTGGCTATGGAATTTGCAAAACAGGATAACTGATCGAAACAAAAAGCCAATCTACGATGGAAACTAAAACCAATCGATTCAAAGGAAAAAGCTACGCAAAAAGAAAGACACAACGACCAGCAACTAAAACCAATCTACGATGCAATCTAGGCTATGGCAAACGACTAAGAACCCTAATATGTTTGTGAGGCTTTTTCTGGATAGGATGAAAAACACAACTAATCTATGGATGATTTGGTGGATGCTTACCAAGGCAACACTGGAAATCTGATACCAAGATGATATGGGGTGTCCCGATCTTCTCAGTAAGCGGCGGTGGTGATGATGAAGATGATAGATAACTTGGTGTCGCCGATGATCTCTCCTCGCTAGATCCCTGATGCCAATGCAACAGCTCTCTACCCTTCAGATATTCACGACTTCACACACTTGCGCAACGTAGCCGTCGACCACGAAACGGTATAATTGCAATTCACTAATTCCCAATGGAACAACAGATTACACTCAACTTGTAGTATATGATCTCCAGATCGATACGAATTGGAGATGAGTATTCAAGATGAATGCTTACAAGCAATCTCAAGAACTAGGGTTTATCTTAAACGTGGTCTGCCTCTAACTAACCCTAAGGAAGGGTATTTATATCCTAAGATAGATCGAAGGGGTACACGGGCCGTCAGCCCCAAAGTCTGCGCGCAGGCAGCACGGTAGTACCGCTTATAGCAAGCGGTACTACCGCTCCTAAGCGGTACTTCCACTCTAAAAATACTTAGTGCCGCTTTAGTACCGCTTGGGGTCTCTTGGATTCCAGAAGAAATTTCCTAAGCGGTACTAGGACGGTAGTACTGGGGCGGTACTACCGCTAAGCGGTACTACCGCTTGTGTGGGGCGGTACTACCGCCCTGGAAACTGCAGGGTCTTCCTCCCTTCCCAGCTGCAATGCCTCCTTGCTCCCCTCCTTGCTCCCTTGTGCCATGCCTTCCTCTCCAATGTACCTAATGACACATACACACAAGGATTTAGGCAGTATAAAGCTCTCATTAAAATAAATAGCATTATCAACTAAGAGAGAATTCACCTGTTGTTCTAGTAACTTAGCACGAGCTCTTGTAATTGGACCAATCCTGATTTCATCATTGGACATCTTCTTTGCAGCAACAGGTTGTTTATCTTCATGAGGTAGAGAGGGAACCATAGTAGGGATATCCTCATCATGCAGGTCTAATAAAATTATCTTTAAGCAAACGACCAATCTCTTCCTTGTTTCGGTCATATGTTTCCAGATTAAACCTTCTGGCCGATTGTTTGTATGGTCTAAAACCGGCCTTTATAAGTAACCAATGCTCCATTAGCTCTTGGCTTAAACCTGGCATTTCATGATATTCCCAAGCAAAGCAACAAACATATTCTTTCAATAACTCGATTACCTTACCTTTATAATCGGCATTCAAATATTTGTTTACAAACGTCAGCGTAGGAACTGAACAATCTCCGATATCTATCTCTTCCAATGGATTGGCCGATGTAAAACCATGTCCAAGTTTATCCATATCATCTAACTCTTCTATAGACTCATACATATCGTTCTCATTGGACCGATATTTCGTGAGTTGCTTTTGTAACCACTCAGAGTTAGAATCCATTTAAATACATCATACCTTGGACCGATTACCACCAATCGGCTTTAAAGAGACGGGCACGAAACAATTCTTTGTTGCGCTGAGAAAATCAAACTCTGATAAGTCACGTCCCATCAAGCAAGTAACATTGGGGTGTTGCCAATCCACCTATGCATCGGCTAAAGCAACGCAAGCCAAGTTATTCGCATGAATGACTTCCACTTCATCATCAACGCACTAAATTAAAAACTGGTGCATAGTAGATGGCTCGCATTGGTTTGCATGAACCCCATCGCGGCCGAGTATGACGTTGTAATTCCCTTGCACCTCGGCGACAAAGAATGCAGTAGCCAAAGTTTTGCTTCCGACTATAAGCTCCACATAAATCACACCCTTGGCTTTAGTTTTCTCTTTGCCTTCAAACCCATTAAGCACCATATTGGTCTTGATCAATTCTTCATCGGTCAAACCCAATTTCTTGAAGACCGAATAAGGCGTAAGATTTACCACAGCACCACCATCAACAGGCATCCGAGTAAGCGGCGATCCGTTAATGTGACTTCTCTGGTACAACGGTTTCAAGTGTGTCACCGGTTCTTTTGGCTTCTCGAATATAGCATTTTTAGGACCAAAATCGAGCTAAGCCACTTCCCCTTCTTCATCTATAGCACGAAATTCAGCGGGTAAGTAATACACCATATTAATATCCATACCTTCATGAACCGGTGTAGCCTCATAGTCCAACATAACATCTTCCTCCTTTGGTGCATCCACCGAAGTTGAAATCTGTCCGACTGAAGAGGAAGTAATAGGTGATGTGGAAGATGTAATAGTGGCTGCATCGTCCTCCTTTGGTGGTGTAGGTGCTGTTGTGATAGATGTAGAAGCTACTACATCTTTTATTTGTTTGGGCTTCCACATTTGTTTTGCAGGTATCATTGGCCGAGTGTCATTGAACCATTTGTCCCATTGTTTCTCGGTCTCTTGTTCTGCCATCTCTTGATTCCTTAACCTCTGCAGTTTCAACTTATGTGTTTTTGTCTGAGTGTACTTAGGATCTCTTGGCATCACTTGGCTGGTACTTGCTTCATGATCATTAGCCGAGTGTTTTGGCTTCAAAAACAGCACCATGAGGACATATATAAACCATACCAACACCTTGGCCATTGTTACAAACTGAACCATCAAAATATAATCTCCATGGTACTAACAAGAAAAGGTTTATATGAATATCATGCCTGTCATCAATCCGATGCTCAACAATAAAATTAGCAATGATTTGGCCTTTCATGGATTTCAGAGATTCATAAGCCAAATCATATTCAATTAAAGCATAAGCCCACTTTTGAATTCTACCACTAAGAATTGGCCTATGCAACATGTACTTAATGACGTCGGTTTGACAAGCTACTATGCATGCACTAGGTACTAGATAATGTCTCAACTTTGTGCAAGCATAATATAAGCATAGGCATAAATTTTCAATAAATGTATACCATATCTGAACGTCCAATAAGCGTCGGCTCAAATAAGTAATAGCATGTTCTTTTCCTTCGGTATCTCGAGTCAAAATAGCACCAATAACACACTCCTCCGCCGCAATGTAAAGCCTAAACAGCTCCCTATGCTTGGGCGCTTTCATAACCGGAGGAATGCACAAATATTTTTTGATCATATCAAAAGCCTCTTGTTGCTTTGCCCCCCAAGTAAAACCAGCATCATTCTTTAACCGAAGGATGGGAGTAAATGCATCAACCTTCCCTGACAAATTGGCTATGAACCTTCTCAAATAATTAACCTTGCCAAGGAACTTTTGCATATCTCTCTTGCATGTTGGAGGTTCCACATTTTGTATTGCTTCTATATTTTTGGTATCAATTTCTAGTCCATCTTCATGAATAATGAAACCTAAAAACTTTCCAGCTGAGACGCCAAACGCACACTTCAAAGGATTCATTTTCAGTTCGTATTTCTTCATTCTTTCAAAAGCTAAACGCAAATCGGCCAAGTGGGACTCAAAATCATCCAATTTGACAACAATATCATCAATATAGTGTGGCGCCTCGCCTGAATACCACTGTAGCCAGACGGTCGCCGCACACGCCAGCCCAGGAAATCACACTGGCGCGTGCCTTTACAACAAGTATCATGAACACAGGCATTCTATTAATGAATATATAAGGCCTACAAGAGATATACAAGGGGAATGGCAGCGGAAAAGCTCTCTCTAAGGCAGCATGGTCCTGGTGCGGCTCCAATCCACAGGGATCTGACTGGGTTACTCTTCTAGCCCGTGAACACTCCGGCTCCTCGAATCCTTAGGTGAACCTGGCCACATTGAAGGCCGCTGAGTACTTTTGAATGTACTCGCAAGCAAACCAAACTAACATATACACCAAGCAAAGCAATCCATGGCATTCAAGCATGCACTTGTTATCTTAACAGTATTAACTATCATGTTATGACAGGATTATCTAGCAAGATTAAATATCTAGCAGCATTAATGATCATGTCATGGCAATATTATCTACCATGATAACTACTGAAGTAAATACAGTAAAGTAAAGCATATCAAGTAAATAATCCATACTCCGAATATTCTCACGATTCAAATCCGATCCAAACTTTGCGGTCATCCAACCGCTCATCTCATAGCCATCGCATGGCCAACATTCATACCCCTGACATCCTCTGATGTCCAGGCATCTGTACTACAAGTTTGATAAACCTTACCATTCTCTGGTTCATTATTAACATCATATAGTTTGTTCCTCCAGACTCGACACGGACCAAATAGGGGCCTACACGAACTGTCCATGACCGAGGACGCGGCTATTCGAATAGATTTACACTCTGCAGAGGTTGCGCACTTTACCCACACCATGGAGCTCCTGGCCTCGTACTCCCATTCGGGTGGACCGGTGCTGCTCCAACGAAACTTGACTAACCCGTGACTCCTCTACCGTACCACCAACAGTCATACCCTCCCAGGGTCATGTCCTGGGTGGCCCCTGTGTCACCCCGTGACACCTGCCACCGTCGTGGCCAAACAAAACTGTCCCAAACGGGGACGCCGGCAAATAACTCAACTGGGCTCACAAGGTTATCGCCGCTTACCGGGCCAGGGTAGCGCGTACGCATAACCTTCCCTCTTTGGTGGTACCGGTAAAAGAGCACAAGGTTAGACCTAGTCAAGGATGTCCCATACCGGCAAATGTGGCTGCACGGATAAGTCCGGATAGGTGGCACTATGACTCGATCCAGCCGACGGAGGAGGTTGTCATTATTGAGTCACATTCTTTATTATTGCAATAACAGTAACCATGCAAGATGTAACAATTATGAAAACATAACAACCTATCTCCATACAATATCATAGCGAGTCACTAGTGCCAAAATATGATAAGCACTAGCAGGTAATGTAAATAGCAAACTCAAACTAGCAGGAGCTTAACTATTTCTAACACAGGCATAAACATTAATTAAACACGCAAGAATAACATAGAGCAATGCTTCAGGGCATATATCAGATGGTCGGCTTGCCTGGGTGTCGAGGAATACTCCGGGAAGAAGTGCGATCGCCTCACGGAAGAATTCACCGGAAAGGATTCTCTCTCGAAGGGCTGATAGAAGGGCAAGGTCAAAATGGGTATTTTCAGAAAGTGTCAACATGATGAACGTGATGTCATCGGAACAGGCTCGACGAACTGAAGAAGTGGGCTTTGGAATCACCTCGATCGGAGTTGTGAGCGAAAAGATATGGTTGTTGGAAGTCGGAGGGACCTTTGTGTAAATTAAATGTTCACATACGGGTCCCTGGCTGGAAGTCTGCTGGCGCCTTCTTTGAGAATACGCTTTCCAGAGAGGGAAACGTATTTTGAATCGAGACGTTTTCCAGCAAAGAAAACGCCTTCTCCTCTAGTACGTTTCCCAAGTGAGAAAACGTACTTCCACGCATGCGCGACCACTTAAACGGCGGGCCCGCGCGCTGAGTCACCGACGGCTGGGGCCCGCGCGGCTTCTCTCTCCTCCCCTGCCCCTTTCTTCTTCCTTTCGACCGAGACACAGGGGCGGCTGGTCGCCAGTGTTTCCGTGCCTCTGGTGGGCGAGAGCTCCGGCCGAGGGTGGGGATAGATGCGGTGCTCCAAGCCGCACCCGTGGGTACCCGTGGCGGCAGCGGGGAGGCACTGTGGTGGTCGGGCGCTGGTGGAGGCGAATGGCGGCAGTGGTGGAGCTCGAGGTCGAGGTTAAGGCCTGCCCCAGAGCAAAATGGAGGCGGGATGGGCCTCTAGGTGGTGGTGGGGCTCGACGGTGGGGGTTAGGTGGAGAGGGGAGAGATCACGGAGCTCGAATTCGAGCGGTGGCCTCCGACGGGGCTCCGGCCAGAGAGAAGAAATGGAGGCTCCCCGAGCTCAAGCGAGTGGATGGGTGGTACTCTAGGAGGGAGGAGAGGGGTGGTGTGAGCTCGCGACGGCTGGGGAACGACTATATATAGCCAGGCGGAGCGAGCAGATGAGGACGGCCGCGGTGGCGATCTCATCGGCACACTGGCGCTGCGGGGATACTTGGCTGGACGGTTGCGGCATCGAGCAGCTTCGCGAGGAGGGGAGGGGCCTCGGGAGCACTCGAGAGAGATCGGGGAAAAAGAGGACAGAGAGGAAGGCGACGACGGAGGTCACGGGCGGAGCAGCGCCATGGCGAGGTTCGTCGCGGCGCGAGGAGGAAGATAACGGAGGGGGAAGTTACCGGAGATGAGGAAGCGGATGACGGGGAGTCAGGTCGGCATGCCAGGACGCGCCGTGGCAGCTCGAGTTGGCCGGTCCGACGAGATGGGTGCATAGAGCGCCACTGCTGCCTGCTATGCCCGTGGTCACCACTGGCATGTTGTGTTGTGGTGCGTGGCTGCCGCCCACACCTTGTCAAACACGACAGGCACTGGTCAAATAGATGATAGGGATCAATGGATGGACCAGGATTGCTCTAGAGTGATCAAGAGGATCCAGAGCAGTTTTTGGTCAGAAACTTGGAGAGGAAGGTGTGGTCAAACAGAGGTTCCAATGAGCTGGGAAAGGTGTCACAGTGAAATGTGGTAGGAAGGACTAGAAGCTTGCCAAATTTGAGGTCATTTGGATAAGTTTTGCATACAATTCCATCACAAAGCATAATCTGGTCCAGAAACTTGACTTTGAAGCTGCACTCATCTGGCTTGATGAAATGAGCTGAATTTTGGTGTAGGGTGGTGATTTGGAGGTATGAAGGTACTGGAAAAATTTCAGCTCAATTGGAAATGCCAAAGTGGTACTTCCTTCACAGAGCTTGAATCTGGACAGAGACTAGATGGAATTTTTGGGAGAAATTGGCTAAATAAAATGATGTGAATTTTTGCATACTGACATCAAATAGGGAATTTGAGGTCCTGGATTAATTTGAGAATTTTTGAAGCAATATAAAATATAGTTGCTTCACAACCTCAAAATAAATCCAGAAACAAAAACTGGAAGATGTGCTCAAAATTTGATCTATGGAACTTGGGATCTTGATGGAAATGGTGAAGATATAGATAGGAGAAGCTCCACAAATTATTTGGGATTTTTCCTGGCTACCAAAATGGTAGTTCCTTTGGAAAGTGCCCAAATTGCAATATTGGCTTTAAATAGGAAAATGCAATTTCCTTATTTAATTATTGCCAATATTTTTATTGGAGCTCAATATGATCACAAAGAATATCTCCACAAGTTTTCATGAGCTTTGGAGATGGATAGATATTTTCCTGGATTTAATTCCTTTAAACCAGAGAAAAAGGAATTAATTTTAAATGAAAAATATTGCAAATGACTTGGCAATATTTTTGCATATCCAGGGTTTATAGAGATAGGATGATTGCTGTAAAAAGTTTGGGAGGAAAAAGACGAAAGGAAATTGGGGTTCCTTTGTAACGGAAGGAATTAGGGTTTCCTTTCGGTAGACCGGAGAGTAGGGTTTCAGTGGCAAAAATACTAAGAAACTATCTTGGGTGGCAAGGTTGGGTGGAGAGAGTCTCTGGTTTGATAGGAAAGGCAAGGCTAAATGACCATCTTCATATATCCAAGAGAGAGAGAAAATCCGAGAACATCGAAAAAAAAGACGGGAGTCAAACCCCGCAAAGGAAAAAAACAAGGAGCGAAAACCAGGGTGTCACATATAGACTTCAAGTATAACACCGAGTAAATCATGAAAAATTAAATTCATAGCCCTTTGGTATGTGGCGCCAACATTTTTTAATCCAAAGGTCATCACCGTCCACTCAAACAGACCAAGGAAACCAGGGCACCGAAAAGTCGTTTTGGACATGTCCTCTTCGGCCATAAAAATTTGGTTATACACCGTTTTACCATCAAGAAAGCTAATGACCTTATGTCCAGAAGCATTATTAATAAGCATTACGGCTATGGGCATGGGATACTTATCTTTGGGTGTAGCTCTATTCAAATCTCTGAAATCAATGCACACCCTTAACTTGCCGGATCCTTTCTTCTCCACTGGTACAAAGTTAGAAATCCACTCGGCATACCTGCAAGGTCTAATAAAATTATCTTTGAGCAAACGACCGATCTCTTCCTTGTTTCGGTCATATGTTTCCAGATTAAACCTTCTGGCCGATTGTTTGTATGGTCTAAAACCTGCCTTTATAGGTAACCAATGCTCCACTAGCTCTTGGCTTAAACCTGGCATTTCATGATATTCCCACGCAAAGCAACAAACATATTCTTTCAATAACTCGATTAACTTAGCTTTATAATCGGCATTCAAATATTTGTTTACAAACGTCAGCATAGGAACTGAACCATCTCCAATATCTATCTCTTCCAATGGATTGGCCGATGTAAAACCATGTCCAAGTTTATCCATATCATCTAACTCTTCTATAGACTCATACATATCGTTCTCACTGGACTGATATTTTGTAAGTTGCTTTTGTAACCACTCAGAGTTAGAATCCATTTAAATACATCATACCTTGGAGCCGATTACCACCAATCAGCTTTAAAGAGACGGGCACGAAACCATTCTTTGTTGCGCTGAGAAAATCAAACTCTGATAAGTCACGTCCCATCAAGCAACTAGCATTGGTGTGTTGTCAATCCACCTATGCATCGGCTAAAGCAACGCAAGCCGAGTTATCCGCATGAATGACTTCCACTTCATCATCAACGCACTAAATTAAAAACAGGTGCGTAGTAGATGGCATGCATTGGTTTGCATGAACCCCATCGCGGCCGAGTATGACGTTGTAATTCCCTTGCACCTCGGCGACAAAGAATGCAGTAGCCAAAGTTTTGCTTCCGACTATAAGCTCCACATACATCACACCCTTGGCTTCAGTTTTCTCTTTGCCTTCAAACCCATTAAGCACCATATTGGTCTTGATCAATTCTTCATCGGGCAAACCCAATTTCTTGAAGACCAAATAAGGCGTAAGATTTACCACAGCACCACCATCAACAGGCATCCGAGTAAGCGGCAATCCGTTAATATGACTTCTCTGGTACAACGGTTTCAAGTGTGTCACCGGTTCTTTTGGCTTCTCGAATATAGCATTTTTAGGACCAAAATCCAGCTAAGCCACTTCCCCTTCTTCATCTATAGCACGAAATTCAGCGCGTAAGTAATACACCATATTAATATCCATACCTTAATGAACCGGTGTAGCCTCATAGTCCAACATAACATCTTCCTCCTTGGGTGCATCCACCGAATCTGAAATCTGTCAGACTGAAGAGGAAGTAATAGGTGATGTGGAAGATGTAATAGTGGCTGCATCGTCCTCCTTTGGTGGTGTAGGTGCTGCTATGATAGATGTGGAGGCTACTACATCTTTTAATAGTTTGGGCTTCAACACTTGTTTTGCAGGTATCATGGGCCGAGTATCATTGAACCATTTGTCCCATTGTTTATCGGTCTCTTGTTCTGCCATCTCTTGATTCCTTAACCTCTGTAGTTTTGTCTTATGTGTTTTTGTTAGCCCTGGAGGACACCACATTGGCTAAGTGTACTTAGGATCTCTTGGCTTCACTTGGCTGGTACTTGCTTCATGATCATTAGCCGAGTGTTTTGGCTTCAAAAGTAGCACCATGAGGAGATATATAAATAATACCAACACTTTGGCCATTGCTACAAACTGAACCATCAGAATATAATCTCCATGGTACTAACGAGAAAAGGTTTATATCAATATCATGCCTGTCATCAATCCGATGCCCAACAATAAAATTAGCAACAATTTGGCCTTTCATGGATTTCAGAGATTCATAAGCCAAATCATATTCAATTAAAGCATAAGCCGACTTGCCAATTCCACCAATAAGAATTGGCCTTTGCAACATGTACTTAATGACGTCGGTTTGACAAGCTACTATGCATGCACTAGGTACTAGATAATGTCTCAACTTTGTGCAAGCATAATATAAGCATAGGCATAAATTTTCAATAAATGTATACCATGTCTCAGCGTCCAATAAGCGTTGGCTCAAATAAGTAATAGCATGTTCTTTTCCTTCGGTATCTTGAGTCAAAATAGCACCAATAACACATTCCTCCGCTGCAATGTAAAGCCTAAATAGCTCCCTATGCTTGGGCGCTTTCATAACCAGAGGAGTGCACTAATATTTTCTGATCATATCAAACACCTCTTGCTGCTTTGCCCCCCATGTAAAACCAGCATCATTCTTTAGCCGAAGGATGGGAGTAAATGCATCAACCTTCCCTGACAAATTAGCTATGAACCTTCTCAAATAATTAACCTTGCCAAGGAAATTTTGCATATCTCTTTTGCATGTTGCAGGATCCACTTTTTGTATTGCTTCTATCTTTCTGGGATCAATTTCTAGTCCATTTTCATGAATAATGAAACCTAAAAACTTTCCAGCTGACACGCCAAATGCACACTTCAAAGGATTCATTTTTAGTCCGTATTTCTTCATTATTTCAAAAGCTAAACGCAAATCGGCTAAGTGGGACTCAAAATCATCTGATTTGACAACAATATCGTCAATATAGATTTCAAGTATAACACCGAGTAAATCATGAAAAATTAAATTCATAGCCCTTTGGTATCTGGCGCCAGCATTTTTTAATCCAAAGGTCATCACCGTCCACTCAAACAGACCAAGGAAACCAGGGCACCGAAATGCCGGTTTGGACATGTCCTCTTCAGCCATAAAAATTGGGTTATACCCCGTATTACCATCAAGAAAGCTAATGACCTTATGTAAAAAAGCATTATTAGTAAGCATATCGGCTATGGGCATGGGATACTCATCTTTGGGTGTAGCTCTATTCAAATCTCTGAAATCAATGCACACCCTTAACTTGCCGGATCCTTTCTTCTCCACTGGTACAAAGTTAGAAATCCACTCGGCATACCTGCATGGTCTAATAAAATTAGCTTTAAGCAAACGATCGATCTCTTCCTTGATTCGGTCATATGTTTTCAGATTAAACCTTCTGGCCGATTGTTTGTATGGTCTAAAACCGGCCTATATAGGTAACCAATGCTCCACTAGCTCTCGGCTTAAACCTGGCATTTCATGATATTCCCATGCAAAGCAACAAACATATTATTTCAATAACTCTATTAACTTAGCTTTATAATCGGCATTCAAATTTTTGTTTACAAACGTCAGCCTAGGAACTGCACCATCTCCAATATCTATCTCTTCCAATGGATTGAGAAATGTAAAACCATGTCCAAGTTTATCCATATCATCTAACTCTTCCATAGACTCATACATATCGTTCTCATTGGACTGATATTTTGTAAGTCACTTTTGTAACCACTCGGAGTTAGAATCAATTTAAATACATCATACCTTGGAGCCGATTACCACTAATCGGCTTTAAAGAGACGATCACGAAACCATGCTTTGTTGCGCTGAGAAAATCAAACTCTATTAAGTCACGTCCCATCAAGCAAGTAGAATTGGGGTGTTGCCAATCCACCGATGCATCGGACAAAGCAACGCAAGCCGAGTTATCCGCATGAATAACTTCCACTTCATCATCAACCCACTAAATTAAAAACTGGTGCATAGTAGATGGCACACATTGGTTTGCATGAGCCCAATCGCGGCTGAGTGTGACGTTGTAATTCCCTTGCACCTCGACGAAAAATATTGCAGTAGCCAAAGTTTTGCTTCCGACTATAAGCTCCACATACATCACACCCTTGGCTTCAGTTTTCTCTTTTCCTTCAAACCCATTAAGCACCATATTGTTCTTGATCAATTCTTCATCGGGCAAACCCAATTTCTTCAAGACCGAATAAGGCATAAGATTTACCACAGCACCACCATCAACAGGCATCCGAGTTAGCGGCGATCCGTTAATTTGACTTCTCAGGTACAACGGTTCAAGTGTGTCACCGGTTCTTTTGGCTTCTCGAATATAGCATTTTTAGGTCCAAAATCTAGGTAAGCCACTTCCCCTTCTTCATCTATAAAACGAAATTCAGCAGGTAAGTAATACACCATATTAATATCCATACCTTCATGAACCGGTGTAGCCTCATAGTCCAACATATCGTCTTCCTCCTTGGGTGCATCCACCGAATCTGAAATATGTCCGACTGAAGAGGAAGTAATAGGTGATGTGGAAGATGTAATAGTGGCTTCATCGTCTTCCTTTGGTGGTGTAGGTGCTGCTGTGATAGATCACTAGTAGAAAACAGGGCTTTAGTCCCGGTTCCAGAGGGCCTTTAGTCCCGGTTCTGGAACCGGGACAAAACGATCGGGACTAATGCTGATACCCTTTAGTCCCGGTTGGCTGACGAACCGGGACTAAAGGTGCTCCATGTGGGGTGGGGGATGGAGCCACCTTTAGTCCCGGTTGGTAACACCAACCGGGACTAAAGGAATTTTTTTGAAATTTTTTTTTTGAAATTTTTTTTGAATTTTTTTTGAAATTTTCTTGATTTGTTTTTAAGTTTTATTCTGATTTTCCAATCTTTGAATTATTTGACAATTTAATCTCTAATCACCCCTCCTCACTGCTCCAGCGTCCAGCGTGGAGCACTCATTCCAAATCGTCTAACTTCCCGGCCGGTCACCCATCCTCTCACTGCTCCAGCCCCAGCACGCTTAACTTCCTGGTTCTATCGCCCCTAGTTTCCAAGTCTGCACATGTTGTTTTCCTCACAATAGTAAGCTATCAATCCTATTAACCCTTAGGTCTTGATGTCACATGATTTAATTTTTTGAATTCCAAACAATTTTTAAAATAAACAACAATGATTAACAAACAACAATGATTAATTTAAAAACTCAAAAAAACTTCAAAAAAGGCAAAAAATTCAAAAAAAACTAAAAAATTCTCAAAAAACAAAAAAAAAACAAAAAATCCAAAATAATACAAAAAGTTCAAAATAAAAGAAGTAATAATAATATTGAATTTCAATGAAAATAAAATAAGTAATAAAATAAGAATCTTTATGCGGAATTCAATTATTAATTTTAAAACTCAAAGTTTTCAAAAAATTGAAAAAAAACACCAAAAACTAAAAAAAATCAAAATTTCCAAAACAATATAAAAAGTTCAAAATAATCAAAAATTCCAAAAAATGTCAAAAAAATTCAAAAATTCAAAAAAATAAAAAAATTCAAAAAAAAATTCAAAAATAATAATTTCAAAACCCTAAACCCGGGACTTAAAACGTGTGAAACTCTATTCTAAACAGTAAACACTAAAGGTTCAAACCCTAAAACCTAACCCTAAACTTGGGAATCTAAACCCTAGCCCTAAACCCTAAAACGTCTAAAACGTCCAAAAACTCTATTTTTCCTTTGGAATTTTGTGATTTTAAAAATTCTCGAAACCCTTAAACCCGGGACTTAAAACGTCCGAAACTCTATTCTAAACAGTAAAACTAAATGTTCAAACTCTAAAACCTAACCCTAAACTTGGAAATCTAATCCCTAGCCCTAAACCCTAAAACGTCTAAAACGTCCAATAACTCTATTTTCCCTTTGGAATTTTGTGATTTTAAAAACTCTGAAAATGGAAAACAGTATTTTTCTACAAATTTTGATATATTATTTGTATTTTTCTGAATTAGAATGATTTAGTTATGATTTTTCTAGGATTAATGTGGTAAAAACGGTCAAAATTCAAATTTCAAAATTTCTATATCAACTAGACACTAAAACCTAAAAGATATAAGCAATTTAAAACAGAAACTAAAAACAGAAAACAAATGGAAAAACAGAAAAGAAACTTTCAGAACCCCTTTACTCCCGGTTGGTGTCTCCAACCGGGACTAAAGGTCTAACCTTTAGTCCCGGTTGGTGATACCAACCGGGACTAAAGCCTCAACCCCTTTAGTCCCGGTTGATGTCTCCAACTGGGACTAAAGGTCCCTTTTGAACCGGGACTGATGCCTGCCGAGCCCCGACCGGCGCCCTAGCCGCTCGAACCGGGACTAATGCTCACATTAGTCCCGGTTCGTAATGCAACCGGGACTAATGTGTAGATCGGGCTAGGACCAAAGCCCTGTTTTCTACTAGTGGATGTAGAAGCTACTGCATCTTTTATTTGTTTGGGCTTCCACACTTGTTTTGCAGGTATCATGGGCCGAGTGTCATTGAACTTTTTGTCCCTTTGTTTCTCGGCCTCTTGTTCTGCCATCTCTTGATTCCTTAACCTCTGCAGTTTCGTATTATGTGTTTTTGTTAGCCCTGGAGGACACCACTTTGGCTGAGTGTACTTAGGATCTCTTTGCTTCACTTGGCTGGTACTTGCTTCATGATCATTAGCCGAGTGTTTTGGCTTCAAAAACAGCACCATGAGGAGATATATAAACAATACCAACACTTTGGCCATTGCTACAAACTGAACCATCAAAATATAATCTCCATGGTACTAACGAGAAAAGGTTTATATCAATATCATGCATGTCATCAATCCGATGCCCAACAATAAAATTAGCAATGATCTGGCCTTTCATGGATTTCAGAGATTCATAAGCCAAATCATATTCAATTAAATCATAAGCCGACTTGCCAATTCTACCAATAAGAATTGGCCTATGCAACATGTACTTAATGACCTCGGTTTGACAAGCTACTATGCATGCACTAGGTACTAGATAATGTCTCAACTTTGTGCAAGCATAATATAAGCATAGGCATAAGTTTTCAATAAATGTATACCATGTCTCAGCGTCCAATAAGCGTTGGCTCAAATAAGTAATAGCATGTTCTTTTCCTTCGGTATCTCGAGTCAAAATATCACCAATAACACATTCCTCCGCTGCAATGTAAAGCCTAAACAGCTCCCTATGCTGGGGCGCTTTCATAACCGGAGGAGTGCACTGGTCAAATAGATGATAGGGATCAATAGATGGACCAGGATTGCTCTAGAGTGATCAAGAGGAACCAGAGCAGTTTCTGGTCAGAAACTTGGAGAGGAAGTTGTGGTCAAACAGAGGTTCCAATGAGCTGGAAAAGGTGTGACAGGGAAATGTGGTAGGAAGGACTAGAAGCTTGCCAAATTTGAGGTCATTTGGTCAAGTTTTGCATACACTTCCTTCACAAAGCATAATCTGGTCCAGAAACTTGACTTTGAAGCTGCACTCATCTGGCTTGATGAAATGAGCTGAATTTTGGTGTAGGGTGGTTATTTGGAGGTATGAAGGTACTGGAAAATTTTCAGCTCAATTGGAAATGCCAAAGTGGTACTTCCTTCACAGAGCTTGAATCTGGACAGAAACTAGATGGAATTTTTGGGAGAAATTGGCTAAATAAAATGATGTGAATTTTTTCATACTCACATAATATAGGGAATTTGAGGTCCTGGATTAATTTGAGAATTTTTTAAGCAATATAAAATATAGTTGCTTCACAACCTCAAAATAAATCCAGAAACAAAAACTGGAAGATGTGCTCAAAATTTGATCTATGGAACTTGGGATCTTGATGGAAATGGTTAAGATATGGATAGGAGAAGCTCCACAAATTATTTGGGATTTCTCCTGGCTACCAAAATGGTAGTTCCTTTGGAAAGTGCCCAAATTGCAATATTGGCTTTAAATAGGAAAATGCAATTTCCCTTATTTAATTATTGCCAATATTTTATTGGAGCTCAATTTGATCACAAAGAATATCTCCACAAGTTTTCATGAGCTTTGGAGATCGATAGATATTTTCCTGGATTTAATTCCATTAAACCGCAGAAAAAGGAATTAATTTTAAATGAAAAATATTGCAAATGACTTGGCAATATTTTTGCATATCCAGGGTTTATAGAGATAGGATGATTACTGGGAAAATTTTGGGAGGCAAAAGATGAAAGGAAATTGGGGTTCCTTTGTAACGGAAGGAATTAGGGTTTCCTTCCGGTAGACCGGAGAGTAGGGTTTCGGTGGCAAAAATACTGAGAAACTATCTTGGGTGGCAAGGTTGGGTGGAGAGAGTCTCTAGTCTGATAGGAAAGGCAAGGCTAAATGACCATCTTCATATACCCAAGAGCGAGAGAAAATCCGAGAACATCGAAAAAAACAAGGAGCGAAAACCAGGGTGTCACAAACCTACCCCCCTAAGGAAAATCTCGTCCTCGAGATTTCCGGGCTTACCTCCCGGTGAAGGGGGCTTACCTGTGTGCGACTTGGATCCATCAGCTATCTTGTCTTCATTTGTTTACTGACCTTTTAACTGCTTCTTTTGATGGCTCAGGTGCTGTCTTTTTCATACGGCTGCATTGAATCCTTCTCTTTCCAGTCAGGCAAACCCTTTGTGCTGGTAGTTTGTTGGTAGCTCCGAGTATCGACAAATAGTCTGGTTTCCATGGCCCGGAGCTGACTGCTTCGGATTTTATTGCGATACTTCGTACACTGCCTGCCAAGGGCAAGTCATCTTTCCTGATTACCAAGCTCACGTGCTCGTATGGCCTGGAATGGCTAGGAGTGGCTCTCTTTTTCCCTTGTCAGAATGCTCAATCTGGCTGTGGGTTCTATACGGATGATTTCTTCCTGTCTCTTGCATTCTGACTTCGTTTTCAGGTGATTCCGACTGAACTGTTGGGCATGATCACAAAGTAATCATAGACGGTAATCTCTGAGGTGGCTCTGCCATATATAGCCTCCATGGTCCTTGTTATGAATACTGAGCTGACGTAGTATGGCTAGCATTCGGTGTATCTTTCAGAGCATAGCTTCTTATCTTGGTTGAGGGCCCAGATTCATGATGGCTGCATTGTTGTGGCCGTATATGCAAGAGACTGACAAGGATTGACAATATCACCTTGTCTGTGGAGCTTTACTTCATTGACTGTCGCGGAGATTATTTATCCAAGACTTCCTTGTTCTTGGGGGTTCCTTTTGGGGAACTTGTCATGACCTACCATCATGGCTCCTTGGTCATATCCCAGCTTGTTGGGCTTGTATTCACAATTTACTCTTGCATATCTCGTAGGGATTGCTGTGTTCACATCCTTCTTTGAAGTATGGGGCCGACGTTTCTCTTCAGCAGAGTCATTCCCGTGTACGAGTGGCTCGCATGAACGGATCCATTGGACTGCATGCTCACAACATATGCAAGGGTAGGATAAATCCTTTCATAACCACCGAGTTCTGAGGCAGACGTGTGTCTGGACTAGTTCGTGTTTTTGACAAGATTTTTGTGGGCACGATGGCGTATTGAAGAAGGTTGAATTCCTTATGCTCTAACCTTCTGCCAAGGTGGCGTGCCGAAGAAGGCTGGGTGTCGTACCCTAGAAGTTTTCCCTCATGTGGCTTACTGCGGAAGGTCAGGTGCCTTATGCCGGAAGCTTTCCGTGGTAGCACTCTGAGGAAGATGTGAGTGCTGTACCCCAAAAGATTTTCTTGCCAAGTGGTGTAGCGAGAAAGGTTGGGAGTCTTGCGTCGTAAGCTCCTTCCGATAGCTTACGGAGGAAGGCTGGGTTCCTTGTACCAAAAGCCTTGCTCTATGATATGCAGTCGGACCTGTGGCTGATTCTGGCTTCCTTTGGAGATATCCGGAATTTATCCATAGCGGAGCCAAAACTTGGTATAGACCATATCTTATCTGAGGATATTCCGTTGGTCGTGCACACCGCTTGTCCTTCTGCTGGTCTGATCATTGTTGTTATAAAAGTTGCACGACTGATGCAGACTTCATGTTGACAATTAATTCAAAATACCCTTTGCATTCAAACCAAGTGTTGCTGGTAGTGAGCAGTTGACAGATAATTCCATTCGGTTTAGCTGAACTTCTAGGCATATGAAATTCTCATTGATTCTGGGCAACCACGAACTTATCCATATTCCCCGCAAACCAGAATTTTGTGGTTGTTCTCGACACATTCACATTCTTGAAATATGTCTTTGGTGGGTAATAAATGATTCTTGAGCCCATTGAGAAAAGACCCAAGGTTCTCCTTACTGACGGAAATAATCCTTGTGTCGAGGACCGAATAATTTGCTCTTGTTGGTGTCCATTCCTGCTAGCTCATCTGGCTGTTCCTTAGGTGTGATTTTGTTCCGAGGGAAACACTCTCATGTATGTTCTGACCTTGTCGGTTGCACTCAGAGTCTGCTTCTGACACATTCTTCATTCTTGACAGATCCGATGATAATGCTTCGAATATCGGGTAATTGGCTTGACTTGACTCTTACTGAATTTGGATTATTGGGTATTATCCAAGTTGTATGTTGGTCTTCTTGACAGCTCTTGCAGATGGATCCAGTTGAGGCGGCAGAGCGGAACCGACAAAAGAAACAAGAACCGCGAAAAACCAAACCGCAAATAAAGCTCAAATTTTACGGACCTTACACATGTGACCGAAGATTCACTAGTATAACTAGTATAGCGCACTCAATGTACCTCTAAGGATTTAGAAGCAAAACCACACAATGCTTCTGGTAGCAATTGGTGTCAAGCTCCTACTACTTCCTTAGGGAACATTAGACTCGACGCACGACCATAGCCAAAGTGGCTTAGTCATGATCCTAGGGTTGTTGGGAAAAGATGGAATTTATAAGCGTTTCCCAAAGGAAACTGGATTTGAGAAGAGAAATGCCATGGTTAGCAAGCAAGGTGGGGATATCTAGTTCACCTAGGGTTCAGGGCTCACGGGTCATTGCCTGGTGCGGACATTTCCCACCGGAGGCAAAGACCACTAGAGTTGGGGTCTGATGGAGCCAAAACCAATGGGGGTTGCCTTATGATCGATAGTAGCCGTGCCGGTTTGGCGAAGATGGCTGAAATCCATCGGGGCCTTCTACTGATCAAGAGGCAATGAAATCTGGCTAGGGTAACCTACTGTCAGCCTGGCTCTGATACCATCCGTTGTGGCGCCCCGCCTGAATACCACTGTAGCTAGACGGTCGCCGCACACGCCAGCCCAGGAAATCACACTGGCGCGTGCCTTTACAACAAGTATCATGAACACAGGCATTCTATTAATGAATATATAAGGCTTACATGAGATATACAAGGGGAATGACAGCGGAAAAGCTCTATCTATGGCAGCATGGTCCTGGCGCGGCTCCAATCCACAGGGATCTGACTGGGTTACTCTTCTAGCGCGTGAACACTCCGGCTCCTCGCTAGAGGGCGTCGAATCCTTAGGTGAACCTGGCCACATTGAAGGCCACTGAGTACTTTTGAATGTACTCGCAAGCAAACCAAACTAACATATACACCAAGCAAAGCAATCCATGGCATTCAAGCATGCACTTGCTATCTTAACAGTATTAACTATCATGTTATGACAGGATTATCTAGCAAGATTAAACATCTAGCAACATTAATCATCATGTCATGGCAAGATTATCTAGCATGATAACTACTGAAGGAAATACAGTAAAGTAAAGCATATCAAGTAAATAATCCATGCTCCGAATATTCTCACGATTCAAATCCGATCCAAACTTTGCGGTCATCCAACTGCTCATCTCATAGCCATCGCATGGCCAACATTCATACCCCGGACATCCTCTGATGTCCAGGCATCTGTACTGCAAGTCTGATAAACCTTACCATTCTCTGGTTCATTATTAACATCATATAGTTTGTTCCTCCAGACTCGACACGGACCAAATAGGGGCCTACACGAACTGTACATGACCGAGGACGCGGCTATTCGAATAGATTTACACTCTACAGAGGTTGTGCACTTTACCCACACCATGGAGCTCCTGGCCTCGTACTCCCATTCGGGTGGACCGGTGCTGCTCCAACGAAACTTGACTAACCCGTGACTCCTCTACCGTACCACCGACAATCATACCCTCCCAGGGTCATGCCCACCGTCGTGGCCAAACAAAACTGTCCCAAACGGGGATGCCGGCAAATAACTCAACTGGGCTCACATGGTTATCGCCGCCTACCGGGCCTGGGTAGCGCGTACGCATAACCTTCCCTCTTTGGTGGTACCGGTAAAAGAGCACAAGGTTAGACCAAGTCAAGGCCGTCCCATACCGGCAAATGTGGCTGCACGGATAAGTCCGGATAGGTGGCACTATGACTCGATCCAGCCGCCGGAGGAGGTTGTCATTATTAAGTCACATTCTTTATTATTGCAATAACAGTAACCATGCAAGATGTAACAATTATGAAAACATAACAACCTATCTCCATACAATATCACAGCCAGTCACTAGTGCGAAAATATGAGAAGCACTAGAAGGTAATGTAAATAGCAAATTCAAACTAGCAGGAGCTTAACTATTTCTAACACAGGCATAAACATTAATTAAACACGCAAGAATAACATAGAGCAATGCTTCAGGGCATATATCAGATGGTCGGCTTGCCTGGGTGTCGAGGAATACTCCGGGAAGAAGTGCGATCGCCTCGCGGAAGAATTCACCGGAAATGATTCTCTCTCGGAGGGCTGATAGAAGGGCAAGGGAAAAATGGGTATTTTCAGAAAGTGTCAACATGATCAAAGTGATGTCATCGGAACGGGCTCGACGAACTAAAGAAGTGGGCTTAGGAATCACCTCGATCGGAGTTGTGAGCGAAAAGATATGGCTGTTGGAAGTGGGAGGGACCTTTCTGTAAATAAAATGTTCATATACGGGTCCCTGGCTGGAAGTCTGCTGGCGCCTTCTTTGAGAATACGCTTTCCAGAGAGGGAAACGTATTTTGAATCGAGTCGTTTTCCAGCAAAGAAAACGCCTTCTCCCCTAGTACGTTTCCCAAGTGAGAAAACGTACTTCCACGCATGCGCGACCAATTAAACGGCGGGCCCGCGCGCTGAGTCACCGACGGCTGGGGCCCGCGCGCCTTCTCTCGCCTCCCATGCCCCTTTCTTCTTCCTTTCGACCGAGACACAAGGGCGGCTGGTCGCCGGTGTTGCCGTGCCTCTGGTGGGCGAGAGCTCCGGCCGAGGGTGGGGATAGATGCGGTGCTCCAAGCCGCACCCGTGGGTACCCGTGGCGGCGGCGGGGAGGCACTGTGGTGGTCGGGCGCTGGAGGAGGCGAATGGCGGCAGTGGTGGAGCTCGGGGTCGAGGCTAAGGCCTGCCTCGGAGCAAAATGGAGGCGGGATGGGCCTCTAGGTGGTGGTGGGGCTCGACGGTGGGGGTTAGGTGGAGAGGGGAGAGATCACGGAGCTCGAATTCGAGCGGTGGCCGCCGGCGGAGCTCCGGCCAGAGAGAAGAAATGGAGGCTCCCTGAGCTCAAGCGAGTGGATGGGTGGTACTCCAGGAGGGAGGAGAAGGGTGGTGTGAGCTCGGGAGGGCTGGGGAACGGCTATATATAGCCAGCCGGAGCGAGCAGATGAGGATGGCCGCGGTGGCGATCTCATCGGCACACTGGCGCTGCGGGGATACGTGGCTGGACGGTTGCGGCATCGAGCAGCTTCGCGACGAGGGGAGGGGCCTCGGGAGCACTCGAGAGAGATCGGGGAAGAAGAGGACAGAGAGGAAGGCGACGACGACGGTCACGGGCGGAGCAGCGCCATGGCAAGGTTCGTCGCGGCGCGAGGAGGAAGAGAACGGAGGGGGAAGTGACCGGAGATGAGGAAGCGGATGACAGGGAGTCAGGTCGGCATGCCAGGACACGCCGTGGCAGCTCGAGTTGGCCGGTCCGACGAGATGGGTGCATAGAGCGCCACTGCTGCCTGCTATGCCCGTGGTCACCACTGGCATGTCGTGTTGTGGTGCGTGGCTGCCGCCCAGACCTTGTCAAACACGACAGGCACTGGTCAAATAGATGATAGGGATCAATGGATGGACCATGATTGCTCTAGAGTGATCAAGAGGATCCAGAGCAGTTTCTGGTCAGAAACTTGGAGAGGAAGTTGTGGTCAAACAGAGGTTCCAATGAGCTGTAAAAGGTGTCACAGGGAAATGTGGTAGGAAGGACTAGAAGCTTGCCAAATTTGAGGTCATTTGGACAAGTTTTGCATACACTTCCTTAACAAAGCATAATCTGGTCCAGAAACTTGACTTTGAAGATGCACTCATCTGGGTGGTGATTTGGAGGTATGAAGGTACTGGAAAAATTTCAGCTCAATTGGAAATCCCAAAGTGGTACTTCCTTCACAGAGCTTGAATCTGGACAGAAACTAGATGGAATTTTTGGGAGAAATTGGCTAGATAAAATGATGTGAATTTTTGCATACTCACATCATATAGGGAATTTGAGGTCCTGGATTAATTTGAGAATTTTTGAAACAATATAAAATATAGTTGCTTGACAACCTCAAAATAAATCCAGAAAGAAAAACTGGAAGATGTGCTCAAAATTTGATCTATGGAACTTGGGATCTTGATGGAAATGGTGAAGATATGGATAGGAGAAGCTCCACAAATTATTTTTGATTTTTCCTGGCTACCAAAACGGTAGTTCCTTTGGAAAGTGCCCAAATTGCAATATTGGCTATAAATAGGAAAATGCAATTTCCCTTATTTAATTATTGCCAATATTTTTATTGGAGCTCAATATAATCACAAAGAATATCTCCACAAGTTTCCATGAGCTTTGGAGATGGATAGATATTTTCCTGGATTTAATTCCTTTAAACCACAGAAAAAGGAATTAATTTTAAATGAAAAATATTGCAAATGACTTGGCAATATTTTTGCATATCCAGGGTTTATAGAGATAGGATGATTACGGGGAAAAGTTTGGGAGGCAAAAGATGAAAGGAAATTGGGGTTCCTTTGTAACGGAAGGAATTAGGGTTTCCTTCCGGTAGACCGGAGAGTAGGGTTTCGGTGGCAAAAATACTGAGAAACTATCTTGGGTGGCAAGGTTGGGTGGAGAGAGTCTCTGGTCTGATAGGAAAGGCAAGGCTAAATGACCATCTTCATATACCCAAGAGCGAGAGAAAATACGAGAACATCGAAAAAAAAAGACGGGAGTCAAATCCCGCAAAGGAAAAAAACAAGGAGCAAAAACCAGGTTGTCACATATAGACTTCAAGTATAACACCGAGTAAATCATGAAAAATTAAATTTATAGCCCTTTGGTATGTGGCGCCAGCATTTTTCAATCCAAAGGTCATCACCGTCCACTCAAACAGACCAAGGAAACCAGGGCACCGAAAAGTCGTTTTGGACATGTCCTCTTCGGCCATAAAAATTTGGTTATACACCGTTTTACCATCAAGAAAGCTAATGATCTTATGTCCAGAAGCATTATTAATAAGCATTATGGCTATGGGCATGGGATACTCATCTTTGGGTGTAGCTCTATTCAAATCTCTGAAATCAATGCACACCCTTAACTTGCCGGATCCTTTCTTCTCCACTGGTACAAAGTTAGAAATCCACTCGGCATACCTGCAAGGTCTAATAAAATTAGCTTTAAGCAAACGACCGATCTATTCCTTGTTTCGGTCATATGTTTCCAGATTAAACCTTCTGGCCGATTGTTTGTATGGGCTAAAACCTGCCTTTATAGGTAACCAATGCTCCACTAGGTCCTGGCTTAAACCTGGAATTCCATGATATTCCCACGCAAAGCAACAAACATATTCTTTCAATAACTCGATTAAATTAGCTTTATAATCGGCATTCAAATATTTGTTTACAAACGTCTGCCTAGGAACTGAACCATCTCCAATATCTATCTCTTCCAATGGATTGGCCGATGTAAAACCATGTCCAAGTTTATCCATATCATCTAACTCTTCTATAGACTCATACATATAGTTCTCATTGGACCGATATTTTGTAAGTTGCTTTTGTAACCACTCAGAGTTAGAATCCATTTAAATACATCATATCTTGGAGCCGATTACCACTAATCGGCTTTAAAGAGACGATCATGAAACCATGCTTTGTTGCACTGAGAAAATCAAACTCTATTAAGTCACGTCCCATCAAGCAAGTAGCATTGGGGTGTTGCCAATCCACCTATGCATCGGCTAAAGCAATGCAAGCCGAGTTATCCGCATGAATGACTTCCACTTCATCATCAACGCACTAAATTAAAAACTGGTGCATAGTAGATGGCATGCATTGGTTTGCATGAACCCCATCGTGGCCGAGTATGACGTTGTAATTCCCTTGCACCTCGGCGACAAAGAATGTAGTAGCCAAAGTTTTACTTCCGACTATAAGCTCCACATACATCACACCCTTGGCTTCAGTTTTCTCTTTGCCTTCAAACCCATTAAGCACCATATTGGTCTTGATCAATTCTTCATCGGGCAAACCCAATTTCTTGAAGACCAAATAAGGCGTAAGATTTACCACAGCACCACCATCAACAGGCATACGAGTAAGCGGCAATCCGTTAATATGACTTCTCTGGTACAACGGTTTCAAGTGTGTCACCGGTTCTTTTGGCTTCTCGAATATAGCATTTTTAGGACCAAAATCCAGCTAAGCCACTTCCCCTTCTTCATCTATAGCACGAAATTCAGCGGGTAGGTAATACACCATATTAATATCCATACCTTCATGAACCGGTGTAGCCTCATAGTCCAACATAACATCTTCCTCCTTGGGTGCATCCACCAAATCTGAAATCTGTCAGACTGAAGACGAAGTAATAGGTGATGTGGAAGATGTAATAGTGGCTCCATCGTCCTCCTTTGGTGGTGTAGGTGCTGTTGTGATAGATGTAGAAGCTACTACATCTTTTATTAGTTTGGGCTTCAACACTTGTTTTGCAGGTATCATGGGCCGTGTGTCATTGAACCATTTGCCCCATTGTTTATCGGTCTCTTGTTCTGCCATCTCTAGATTCCTTAACCTCTGTAGTTTTGTCTTATGTGTTTTTGTTAGCCCTGGAGGTCACCACTTTGGCTGAGTGTACTTAGGATCTCTTGGCTTCACTTGGCTGGTACTTGCTTCATGATCATTAGCCGAGTGTTTTGGCTTCAAAAACAGGACCATGAGGAGATATATAAACAATACCAACACTTTGGCCATTGCTACAAACTGAACCATCAAAATATAATCTCCATGGTACTAACGAGAAAATGTTTATATCAATATCATGCCTGTCATCAATCCGATGCCCAACAATAAAATTAGCAACGATTTGGCCTTTCATGGATTTCAGAGATTCATAAGCCAAATCATATTGAATTAAAGCATAAGCCGACTTGCCAATTCTACCAATAAGAATTGGCCTATGCAACATGTACTTAATGACGTCGGAATGACAAGCTACTATGCATGCACTAGGTACAAGATAATGTCTCAACTTTGTGCAAGCATAATATAAGCATAGGCATAAATTTTCAATAAATGTATACCATGTCTCAGCGTCCAATAAGGGTTGGCTCAAATAAGTAGTAGCATGTTCTTTTCCTTCGGTATCTCGAGTCAAAATAGCACCAATGACACATTCCTCCGCTGCAATGTAAAGCCTAAATAGCTCCCTATGCTTGGGCGCTTTCATAACTGGAGGAGTGCACTAATATTTTCTGATCATATCAAACACCTCTTGCTGCTTTGCCCCCCAAGTAAAACCAGCATCATTCTTTAGCCGAAGGATGGGAGTAAATGCATCAACCTTCCCTAACTAATTAGCTATGAACCTTCTCAAATAATTAACCTTGCCAAGGAACTCTTGCATGTTGGAGGTTCCACTTTTTATATTGCTTCTATCTTTTTGGGGTCAATTTCTAGTCCATTTTCATGAATAATGAAACCTAAAAACTTTCCAGGTGACACGCCAAATGCACACTTCGAAGGATTCATTTTCAGTCCGTATTTCTTCATTCTTTCAAAAGCTAAACGCAAATCGGCTAAGTGGGACTCAAAATCATCTGATTTGACAACAATATCGTCAATATAGACTTCAAGTATAACACCGAGTAAATCATGAAAAATTAAATTCATAGCCCTTTGGTATCTGGCGCCAGCATTTTTTAATCCAAAGGTCATCACCGTCCACTCAAACAGACCAAGGAAACCAGGGAACCGAAATGCCGTTTTGGACATGTCCTCTTCAGCCATAAAAATTGGGTTAAACCCCGTATTACCATCAAGAAAGCTAATGACCTTATGTCCAAAAGCATTATTAATAAGCATATCGGCTATAGGCATGGGATACTCATCTTTGGGTGTAGCTATATTCAAATCTCTGAAATCAATGCACACCCTTAACTTGCCGGATCCTTTCTTCCTCACTGGTACAAAGTTAGAAATCCACTCGGCATACCTGCAAGGTCTAATAAAATTAGCTTTAAGCAAACGACCGATCTCTTCCTTGATTCGGTCATATGTTTTCAGATTAAACCTTCTGGCCGATTGTTTGTATGGTCTAAAACCGGCCTTTATAGGTAACCAATGCTCCACTAGCTCTCGGCTTAAACCTGGCATTTCATGATATTCCCATGCAAAGCAACAAACATATTATTTCAATAACTCTATTAACTTAGCTTTATAATCGGCATTCAAATTTTTGTTTACAAACGTCAGCCTAGGAACTGAACCATCTCCAATATCTATCTCTTCCAATGAATTGACCAATGTCAAACCATGTCCAAGTTTATCCATATTATCTAACTCTTCCATAGACTCATACATATTGTTCTCATTGGACTGATATTTTGTAAGTCACTTTTGTAACCACTCGGAGTTAGAATCCATTTAAATACATCATACCTTGGAGCCGATTACCACTAATCGGCTTTAAAGAGACGATCACGAAACCATGCTTTGTTGCGCTGAGAAAATCAAACTGTATTAAGTCACGTCCCATCAAACAAGTAGCATTGGGGTGTTGCCAATTCACCGATGCATCGGACGAAGCAACGCAAGCCGAGTTATCCGCATGAATAACTTCCACTTCATCATCAACCCACTAAATTAAAAACTGGTGCATAGTAGATGGCACGCATTGGTTTGCATGAGCCCAATCGCGGCCGAGTGTGACGTTGTAATTCCCTTGCACCTCGGCGACAAATAATGCAGCAGCCAAAGTTTTGCTTCCGACTATAAGCTCCACCTAAATCACACCCTTGGCTTCAGTTTTCTCTTTTCCTTCAAACCCGTTAAGCAACATATTGTTCTTGATCAATTCTTCATCGGGCAAACCCAATTTCTTGAAGACCGAATAAGGCATTAGATTTACCACAGCACCACCATCAACAGGCATCCGAGTTAGCGGCTATCCGTTAATTTGACTTCTCAGGTACAACGGTTTCAAGTGTGTCACCGGTTCTCTTGGCTTCTCGAATATAGCATTTTTAGGACCAAAATCTAGGTAAGCCACTTCCCCTTCTTCATCTATAACACGAAATTCAGCAGGTAAGTAATACACCATATTAATATCCATACCTTCATGAACCGGTGTAGCCTCATAGTCCAACATATCATCTTCCTCCTTGGGTGCATCCACCGAATGTGAAATCTGTCCGACTGAAGAGGAAGTAATAGGTGATGTGGAAGATGTACTAGTGGCTGCATCGTCCTCCTTTGGTGGTGTAGGTGCTGCTGTGATAGATCACTAGTAGAAAACAGGGCTTTAGTCCCGGTTCCAGAGGGCCTTTAGTCCCGGTTCTGGAACCGGGACAAAACGATCGGGACTAATGCCGATACCCTTTAATCCCGGTTGGCTTACGAACCGGGACTAAAGGTGCTCCATGTGGGGCGGCGGATGGAGGACCTTTAGTCCCGGTTGGTGTTACCAACCGGTACTAAAGGATCCACCTTTAGTCCCGGTTGGTAACACCAACCGGGACTAAAGGAATTTTTTTGAATTTTTTTTTATTTTTTATAAATTTTTTTTTTTTTTTTTTTTTTATTTTTTTTAATTTTTTTTGATTTGTTTATAAGTTTTATTCCGATTTTCAAATCTTTGAATTATTTGACAATTTAATCTCTAATCACCCCTCCTCACTGCTCCAGCGTCCAGCGTGGAGCACTCATTCCAAATCGTCTAACTTCCCGGCCGGTCACCCATCCTCTCACTTCTCCAGCCCCAGCACGCTTAACTTCCTGGTTCCAAGTATGCACTTGTTGTTTTCCTGACAATAGTAAGCTATCAATCCTATTAACCCTTAGGTCTTGATGTCACATGATTTAATTTTTTGAATTCCAAACAATTATTAAAATAAACAACAATGATTAACAAACAACAATGATTAATTTAAAAACTTCAAAAAAGGCAAAAATTTCAAAAAAACTAAAAAATTCTCAAAAAACAAAAAAAAAATCCAAAATAATACAAAAAGTTCAAAATAAAATAAGTAATAATAATATTGAATTTCTATGAAAATAAAATAAGTAATAAAATAAGAATCTTTATGCGGAATTCAATTATTAATTTTAAAACTCAAAATTTTCAAAAAATTCAAAAAAAAACACCAAAAACTAAAAAAAATAAAAAATGCCAAAACAATATAAAAAGTTCAAAATAATAAAAAATTCGAAAAATGTCAAAAAAATGAAAAAATATAAAAATATTCAAAAAAGAAAATTCAAAAAAAAAAATCAAAACCCTAAACCCGGGACTTAAAACGTCCGAAACTCTATTCTAAACAGTAAACACTAAAGGTTCAAACCCTAAAACCTATCCCTAAACTTGGAAATCTAAACCCTAGCCCTAAACCCTAAAACGCCTAAAACGTCGAAAAACTCTATTTTTCCTTTGGAATTTTGTGATTTTAAAAATTCTCGAAACCCCTAAACCCGGGACTTAAAACGTCCGAAACTCTATTCTAAATAGTAAAACTAAATGTTCAAACCCTAAAACCTAACCCTAAACTTGGAAATCTAAACCCTAGCCCTAAACCCTAAAACGTCTAAAACGACCAAAAACTCTATTTTCCCTTTGGAATTTTGTGATTTTAAAAATTCTCGAAACGGAAAACAGTATTTTTCTGAACTTATTTTTCTGCAAATTTTGATATAGTATTTGTATTTTTCTGAATTAGAATGATTTAGTTATGATTTTTCTAGGATTAATGTGGTAAAAACGGTCAAAATTCATATTTCAAAATTTCTATACCAACTAGACACTAAAACCTAAAAGATATAAGCAATTTAAAACAGAAACTAAAAACAGAAACTAAAAACAGAAAACAAATGGAAAAACAGAAAAGAAACTTTCAGAACCCCTTTACTCCCGGTTGGTGTCTCCAACCGGGACTAAAGGTCTAACCTTTAGTCCCGGTTGGAGAAACCAACCGGTACTAAAGCCTCAACCCCTTTAGTCCCGGTTGGTGTCTCCAACCGGGACTAAAGGTCCCTTTTAAACCGGGACTGATGCCTGCCGAGCCCCGACCGGCGCCCTAGCCACTCGAACCGGGACTAATGCTCACATTAATCCCGGTTCGTAATGCAACCGGGACTAATGTGTAGATCGGGCTGGGACCAAAGCCCTGTTTTCTACTAGTGGATGTAGAAGCTACTGCATCTTTTATTTGTTTGGGTTTCCACACTTGTTTTGCAGGTATCATGGGCCGAGTGTCATTGTACCATTTGTCCCTTTGTTTCTCGGCCTCTTGTTCTGCCATCTCTTGATTCCTTAACCTCTGCAGTTTCGTCTTATGTGTTTTTGTTAGCCCTGGAGGACACCACTTTGGCTGAGTATACTTAGGATCTCTTGGCTTCACTTGGCTGGTACTTGCTTCATGATCATTAGCCGAGTGTTTTATTGCGATAGTAAGTGTCAGCTCAGTCGGGTTGCTATGCACAATTGGCTTTTGTAACCACTCAGAGTTAGAATCCATTTAAATACATCATATCTTGGAGCCGATTACCACTAATCGGCTTTAAAGAGACGATCATGAAACCATGCTTTGTTGCACTGAGAAAATCAAACTCTATTAAGTCACGTCCCATCAAGCAAGTAGCATTGGGGTGTTGCCAATCCACCTATGCATCGGCTAAAGCAATGCAAGCCGAGTTATCCGCATGAATGACTTCCACTTCATCATCAACGCACTAAATTAAAAACTGGTGCATAGTAGATGGCATGCATTGGTTTGCATGAACCCCATCGTGGCCGAGTATGACGTTGTAATTCCCTTGCACCTCGGCGACAAAGAATGTAGTAGCCAAAGTTTTACTTCCGACTATAAGCTCCACATACATCACACCCTTGGCTTCAGTTTTCTCTTTGCCTTCAAACCCATTAAGCACCATATTGGTCTTGATCAATTCTTCATCGGGCAAACCCAATTTCTTGAAGACCAAATAAGGCGTAAGATTTACCACAGCACCACCATCAACAGGCATACGAGTAAGCGGCAATCCGTTAATATGACTTCTCTGGTACAACGGTTTCAAGTGTGTCACCGGTTCTTTTGGCTTCTCGAATATAGCATTTTTAGGACCAAAATCCAGCTAAGCCACTTCCCCTTCTTCATCTATAGCACGAAATTCAGCGGGTAGGTAATACACCATATTAATATCCATACCTTCATGAACCGGTGTAGCCTCATAGTCCAACATAACATCTTCCTCCTTGGGTGCATCCACCAAATCTGAAATCTGTCAGACTGAAGACGAAGTAATAGGTGATGTGGAAGATGTAATAGTGGCTCCATCGTCCTCCTTTGGTGGTGTAGGTGCTGTTGTGATAGATGTAGAAGCTACTACATCTTTTATTAGTTTGGGCTTCAACACTTGTTTTGCAGGTATCATGGGCCGTGTGTCATTGAACCATTTGCCCCATTGTTTATCGGTCTCTTGTTCTGCCATCTCTAGATTCCTTAACCTCTGTAGTTTTGTCTTATGTGTTTTTGTTAGCCCTGGAGGTCACCACTTTGGCTGAGTGTACTTAGGATCTCTTGGCTTCACTTGGCTGGTACTTGCTTCATGATCATTAGCCGAGTGTTTTATTGCGATAGTAAGTGTCAGCTCAGTCGGGTTGCTATGCACAATTGGCTGCTGTATGGTGAGTATCCGAATACCGATGATGACCAAATCAGCGTTGATATTTTGTTTACCCTTGTCTAATTCAGTTGCTAAAGTACCTGAAGACTTAACACACCATTCTTTTAAACTCTTCTGACTTATGAAATTTTCACTCGGGCGCATCTTTTTACTCGGATGGTATCCACTCGACTGCCCTCGTCCACTCGGATGGAATCCACTCGGCCACATTCTTTCACTTAGAAGGCTTCCACCCGGGTGCATTCTTACACTTGGATAATTTCCACTCGGGCGCATATTTCCACTCGGATAATACCCATTCGGCCCCATATTTTTACCAGCCGACCGATGGACAGCAATGTTTAGTCGGTCCTTATATGAGTAGTCTAGTCGATTCCAGACAGGTTGTCGTTGCTCATATGGAAACAGCGCCATTGGTTCAGTCGGTTCTATGTACCGACTGAACATATCAGCTGATGGTGACCTTGGCCGCTTTATATGTGAAAGCCGATTAGAGCTAGAACGGGTTGACTGATTGGCATACTTGGACAGCAACATATCAAAAGTTGGCTTGATTCACTTACACTGCACCTTAGTTTCATTCGTCTTCCACTTGCCAACTTCTGGACTCTTGGGCTTAACAAATTTATGACGAGTGTCTTGTTGCACCAGTGGTTGCCCCCCGGTGTGTAGGATTCTTGATGGTGATTTTGATTATTTCCTTGCCATCGGGTTCCTTGTCAAGCCTAATCTGTCTTCCCAAGACATTGTTACCCCCATTGCTTTTCCTGGGGTCGCCTATGACAACATTAGATTTATTAGCAGATTAGGCTGCTTCTGGCCGAATGAGCATTTTTTCCCCTCCAAATCCATGGTGTTCATTGGGAAAGGTTGCTTATCAACTTGCATCTCAGAAAAGTTGAATCGTCCATCATTAATGGCCAATTGTATCTGTTGTCGGAAAACATTGCAATCGTTAGTAGCATGTGAAAATGAATTATGATACTTGCAATAAGCATGCCACTTCAGCTCTTCAAACGGTGGTAAAGTATGAGATATCCTAATGATCTTAGCTTCCAGCAAAGCATCAAATATTTTATCACACTTAGCAATGTTAAAAGTAAACTTCATCTCTTCATCATGATTCTTATGAATCGGCTTCAAATCATTGCAAGTAATTGGTTTGACCTTGGATGGCCAAAAAAAATTCAGTAGCATAAACATCACCCTCATCGTCCGAGTGTTCACTATCATACTCAACCATATTTATCTTAGGACGATCAGTTTTATACCTATGCGCCTCTTTGAGATCTTTGCTTCGGCTTTCTTGAGCCAAAGCCCTTTGTAAGACTTGGTTGACATTTAAAAACTCATAGCCTTCTAGCTTTTCTCTAATGTGAGTTCTTAAACAATTAAGCACAAGGTCTGCCAAGTCTCTCTCGGTTATCACCAAACTATAACACCGGTTTTTTGTATCTCTAAATCTCTTGACGTAATCGGAGACCGATTCATCATTTTTCTGCTTAACCGATGTAAGATGTGACAATTTAAGTTCATTGTCACCGCTATAAAAGTGATCATGAAATTTCTGCTCTAGCAGTGACCATACATGAATAGAACCATGTGGTAATGAAGCAAACCATGAAAATGCAATACTACTTAATGATAAAGGAAATAGACGCACTTTTAATTCATTTTGTGAGCCTGCTTCACCCAATTGTGCCAAGTATTGACTAACATGCTCCCATGTGGTTTTTGTGCCCTCTCCATTAAACTTAACAAATTTTGGAATTTTATATCCTAGAGGGCACTGAATTGCATCAAAGTACTCGGGATACGGTTTTTGATAAATCCGATTCCTAGGTAATTCAACACCAAAATTTTCTCGAAGCATCTTAGCCATCTCCTTTCTAAAATTAGCTAGTGCATCATCCATAGTAGATGATGAAGCTTACTACAGTGGCATAGGAGGAGCAGGATTACTAGCTATAGGAAGGAACTGTGGCATGTATGCCGAACCATAGTTTGGTTGTGGCCTAGGAGTGTTTGCACCTATAGGTAGGGTTTGGTTCTGTGTTGCCACCGAACTTGGCATGTTCATGATAGGACTAATGGGTGCAGCCACAATCTGATTTGTATGTGTAGGATGATAGCTCTATGGCATGGGAAGCGCCGATGAAATAGGTAAAGCCAGATTAGGGTTTTGCATGCTAGCAAGCACACCAACATTACCACTAGATGATTGAGGCATATTTTTCTGAGCATTAGTATTCTCTAAGAAAGTTTGATAGACCAGATTATTAACATCCGCAATACGACTTTCAATTTTAGCCCATTGCTCAGGAGAAAAAGTGGTACTCATAGAGGGTTTATCTTGCTCGGCCTGAAGAGGAGGGAACTTGATTTCTCCAATCGGAGTGATATTGCTTTGGCGATCCTTCTTGAAGTTTCCAAGGAACTCCTGCAACTCCTTCTCTTCGCGTGCCTTCTTGTACTCCTCATAAGCTTGTTGATGTCAGACGATAGCTCATCAAATTTGGGCTTAATGATGTTATCGGTGTCTACCTCAGATGGCTTGGGAAGATCGGACATGATGGATGATGATGATGATTGATCTTTAGTCCCCAGCGGAGTCACCAAAAAGTGTGTTCACACACGAACACATCACGTGTACCCTCAATGCCGGGGGTGATGCACCGCAGCTCATGTCGAAGGAGGCCCGACCAACAGTGCCTTCAGTCGCGACGGTCGTAGTCCGGCCTCCGCCCTCGCTGCCGTGGCCGTCTAGCCGGCCGCCGGCTGGTGGCACGTCCGGCGTGCCCGTCTGGCTGGGCGCCGGCTAATGGTCGCCCGTTGTAACCTGGCCGGCGGCCCCGCCGGTCACGCCCGCATCAATCTCCATCCAGCGGGCCATCTCGTGCCGGGCCGCGGCGTCCTCTTGTGCCTTGACGGCGGCGTCCGCCTGTTCCTTGGCGGCATCGTCCGCCCGGGCCTTGGCGGCGGCATCCACCTGCTCCTTGGTAGCGGCCTACTTCTGCACCTCCTTCGCGCGCGCCTCCTCCTCCTGGCGAGCCTGGTCGGCCGGGTCAGCCGGCTAGCTCTTTCCCGTGCAGGCCCCGCCTCCTAGCACCGACGGGGCAGCGGCCTTGGCGGCGTCCTTCGGGGCTCTGGATGGCAAGACCCAGATAAGAAACAAGAAGAAGAGCAAAGCAAGAAAGAACTAGAAAATCGAATACGAAAGATTAACGTACCCTAAGCTCATCGGGATGACCGGGTTGGTCCGCCTGGCCGGCTGCTTCGGAGCCGGCTGACGCCCCTCGAACGCCCGAGCCGTGGGCCGGGCCTTCTTCGCAGCTTGCCGCCCTCTGGCCGGTGCCGCCTCCGCCTGGCGCTTCTCGCTTGGCCGCGCCACGGCCGCCGGATCCTGCACCGACAGCTTCCCGTGCGATCACGCGTCGGCCGCCAGCTCCCCAGCTGGGGGAGTCTCCCCCATCCTCCACAGCCGCCTCCGGGGCACGGGAGCAGGGCCGACTGGTGCGGCTGGTGGCTCGACGTCGCCATCGCCGGTGACGCCCTCCAAGTCGTCATCCGACCAGTCCTAGAGAGACAGGGTCCGCTGCCGCCCTCCGGCTGCATCATCCCCGCCGGCCTCTGGCTCGCCCGCCCCCTCATTCTCCTCGTCCTCCGCATCGGAGGCCTCTCAGTCCGGCTCCAGGATCTGGGGGTTCGGCCCGTCATTGGTCAGCTGGCTCGGGAACCGCTGCAGCCGGCCCAACGAGTCAGGCCGAAAGACAAGGGAAGAAAGCGCAAAAAACGGGGTCCAAGGACTCACCGCCGGCGTGGGAGCCTGCTGGCTGTAGGGTTCCTTGCCGAAGCGCCACTCCACCTCGACGAGCTTGGTGGTGGAGATGTTGTTGACGTGGCGAGCGACCTCGGCTGACATCAGCTCCTTCGTCGACATCCGGCTGGGGTCGTGCCGGTCGCTCATATCGCAGATCCGGTGCGGCCGGCGCTACAGCGGGAGCACCCGACGGCCGATGAAGGCCGCGATGAGATCCATGGCGACGAGCCCCTCCCCGACATGCATCTCTTGGAGCCAGCTGTAGATGTTCACGATTTCCCCCGACGACTACTTGGGGTTGTGACCCCAGTTCTGCCTCGCAGCCGGCGTGACGTTGGCAAAGTGGGGCAGATTGACGCGGTCGATGGCCGAATCGACATTCTTCACATAGAAGAAAGACTTCTGCCATTTCTTGTCCAACTCCTCGAGCGGGAGCTTGGGGAAGCCGCCAGCCGGCTGGCCGTACACAACCGCCGCCCCGCAGGCGGACATGATGCCGGGCCCCGCCGTCTGCTGCTAGAGGTAGAAGAGCCGGCTCCAGAGCTCGGTGTATGGCCACATGCCGATGTACCCCTCGTAGAACGCCAGAAAGGCGGAGAGCTGCAAGATGGCATTGGCGCCAAGGTGGTGCGGTTGTAGGCCGAACAAACTAAGGAACTGTGGCGCCCTGCCTGAATAACACTGTAGCGAAACGGTCACCGCACATGCCAGCCCAGGAAATCACTCTGGCATGCGCATTTACAACAAGTATCAGGAACACAGACATTTCTATTAATGGATATATATATCAGTCTTACATGATATATTACAAGGGGAACGGCAGCGGAAAAGCTCTATCTAAGGCAGCGTGGTCTTGGTGCGGCTCCAATCCACAGGGATCTGACTGGGTTACTCTTCTAGCCCACGAACACTCCGGCTCCTCGCTAGCGGACGTCGGATCCTTAGGTGAACCTGGCCACATTGAAGGCCGCTGAGTACTTTTGAATGTACTCGCAAGCACACCAAACCAACATATACACCAAGCAATGCAATCCATGGCATTCAAGCATGCATTTATTAACTTAACATGGTATAGCAGGATTATCTAGCAAGACTAATCATCTAGCAGCATTAATCATCATGTCATAGCAGGATTATCTATCATGATAACTATTGGAATAGATACAGTAAAGTATATCAGGTAAATGATCCGAACTCCGAATATTCTCACGATCCAAGTCTGATCCAAACTTTGCGGTCATCCAACCGCTCATCTCATAGCCATCACATGGCTAGCAATCAGACCTCTGACATCATCTGATGTCCATGCATCTGTACTGCAAGTCTGACAAATCATACCTTACTCTGGTTCATTATTAACATCATATGGTTTGTTCCTCTAGACTCGACACAGACCGAATAGGGGCCTACACGAACTATCCATGACCGAGGATGTGGCTATTCGAATAGATTTACACTCTGCAGAGGTTGCGCACTTTACCCACACCATGGAGCGCCTGGCCTCGTACTTTAGTACATGTTCCCATTCGGGTGGACCAGTGCTGCTCCAACAAAACCTTGTCTATTGCCCGGCACTCTTACGGTTCCACCGACAATCATACCCTCCCAGGGTCATGTCCTGGGTGGCCCCTGTGTCACCCCGTGACACCTGCTACCGTCGTGGCCAAACAAAACTGTCCCAAATGGGGACGTGCGCACATAACCATAAACTGGGCTCACAAGGTTATCGCCGCCTACCGGGCCAGGGTAGCGCGCACGCATAACCTTCCCTATTTGGTGGTACCGACAAGAGGCAAGACAATAGACCAAGCTAGGGCCGTCCCATACCGGCAAATGTGGCTGCATGGATAAGTCCGGATAGGTGACACTATGACTCGATCCAGTCGACGGAGGAGGTTGTTATCATTAAGTCACATTTCATAATATTGCAATAACAGTATCCAGGCATGATGTAACAATTATGAAAACATAACAACCTATATCCATACAATATCACAACGAGTCATTAGTGAAACAATATTTAAATGGCAGGTTATCACTTTACAAGTTCTAGCTGTAAGTGACGACCATCTGAACCCTTCTATGAAACCGGCAAATAAACCAGTAGCCACCAGAACGGTCTTTACGACTCAGATCTGGGACGTGACTGGAATAACTCAACCCCGGATCAAGACGGCTGAAATGCAACTCAGAGCATGAGACGGTGTTGATAAAAAGAGTGTAGTGGTTCCCTAAGATGGCCGAAGAACAGCTCAGAGCATAGGGTCGCCGCTACAGAAAGAAATTCAACAGCTGTCCGATACGGCCGAAAAGCAGCTCAGAACACGGGCCAGTTGTTGAAAAGAGAAACAAAAAGTAGGCATCCACCCCGGACGGCCGAAAGCAGCTCAGAGCACAGGCGTGGTGCCATCATCGAAGAAAGGCAAATAAGGGTTCATCAGTGTCACATGCAGCTCACCACTATGCACACAAGCATAAGCATATTAATTTAAACACGCAAGAATAACACAGAGCAATACTTTAGGGCACATATCAGATGGTTGGCTTGCCTGGGGTGAAGGAATACTCCGGGAGAAGTGCGATCACCTCGCGGAAGAATTCGCCGGAAAGGATTCCCTCTCGGAGGGGCTGAATAGAAGGCAGGGGCAACATGGGTATTTTAGAAAGTGTACACATGGTGAAAGTGATGGCATCGGAACGGGCTCGACGAACTGAAGACGTGGGCGTTGGATTCACCTGGATCAGAGTTATGGTTGAAGGGAAACGGCCGTTCGTTCATTAGGCAGGAAACAAACAGAAAACTGTTCATTTCTGCTCCTAACCAGCGAACGTTCACAAAATAACCACTTCGGCCGGCTGAGTGAACAGAAAACGCCTTTTCGAAAATACGACTTCAGCAGAGGGAAAGCGCATTTTCACCCGAACCAGCAGCAGAGTACGCCTTCTCAAACGGAAAGCGTATTTTGCGAAATGCGCTTCCACTTAAAAACGCGCGGGCCCGGGGTCAACCCCGTTGTCTGGCTGACGGGCGGGCCCCGCGGGCGTTGACTCTCTCCTCCTCATCCCTTCTTCCTCCTCATGACTGGGGCAGAGGAGAGGCGAGGCCGACGCGCGCCGACGACGACTCCCGGCAGCCTAGGCCATCCCCGGCGAGGCTCCAGGCATCGGTGAGCTCGGGAGGGAGCGGCGCATCCACCTGGACTGAAAGCGGACGCCGAGGAGGACCAGAGCGGGAGCAGCTTGAGCTCCTGCGGGCGAGGTCGTTGGCCGGATTCGAAGACGGGGCCACGGGCGTCCCGAGGATGGAACGAGGATAGGGGAGGGCTCGCCGTGCTCCGGTGACTCTACTGGATGGGAAGGGAGGGGAGGTGGGGCTCCGGTTGTCTCGAATTCGAGCGGAGGGCCGGCGACAGAGCTTCGGCCAGGGGGAAACGAGGGAGCTCCTCGAGCTCCAGGGGGAAACGAGGAGGAGGCTGTGGGTGCTCGGGGAAGCTCAGGAAAGGCCATTTATAGGCGGCCGGCGAGGGATGATAGGATCGGCCGCCGTGGCGATCTTATTGGCGCACTAGAGCGAGGGGGGGACGTGGCTGGCCGGTTGCGGGCATCTGGCAGCTTTGCGGGGAGGGGGGAGAGCTCGGGAGCGCTCGAGAGAGATCGAGGAAGAAGAGGACAGAAAGGAAAGCGACGACGGCGGGTCACGGGTGGAGCAGCACCATGGCGAGGTTCTTCGCGGTGCGAGGAGGAAGAGAATGGAGGGGGAAGTGACCGGAGATGAGGAAGCGGACGACGGGGAGTCAGGTCGGCATGCCAGGACACGCCATGGCAGCTTGAGTTGGCCGGACCGACGAGATGGGTGCACAGAGCGCCACTGCTGCCTGCTATGCCCGTGGTCACCACTGGCATGTCGTGTTCTGGCCCTCCTCTGGGTGCCAAATCTTGTCAAACATGGAAGGCACTGATCAAATAGATGAGATGGGTCATTGGAGGGACCAGGATAGCTCTAGGGTGATCGAGGGGACCCAGAATTGTTTCTGGATAGAAACATGGGGAGGAAGCTGTGGTCAGATAGATGTGCCAATAAGCTGGAAAAGTTGTCACAGGGTAATGTGGTAAGAAGGACTAGATGCTTGCCAAATTTGAGGTCATCTGGACAAGTTTTGCATACACTTCCTTTGTAATGCAAATTCTGGTCCAGAAACTTGACTTTGAAGCTGCACACATATGGCTTGATGAAATGAGCTGAACTTTTGTGGAGATTGATGATTTGGATGTATGAAGGTGCTGGGAAAATTTCAGCTCAATTGGAAATGCCAAAGTGATACTTCCTTCACACAGCTTGGATCTGGACAGAAACTAGATGGAATTTTTGAGAGAAATTGGCTAGATAAAATGATGTGAATTTTTGCATACTCACATCATATAGGGAATGTGAGGTCCTGAATTAATTTGATAATTTTTTAAGCAATATAAAATATAGTTGCTTCATAACCTCAAAATAAATCCAGAAACAAGAATTGTATGATGCTCTCAAAATTTGATCTGTGGAACTTGGAATCTTGATGGAAACGGTGAAGATATGGATAGGAGAAGCTCCACAAATTATTTGGGATTTTTCCTGGATGCCAAAATAGTAGCTCCTTTGGAAAGTGCCCAAAGTGCAATATTGTCTTTAAATAGGAAAAGGTAATTTCCCTTATTTAATTATGGCCAATATTTTTGTGGGAGCTCAATATGATTACAAAGAATATCTCCACAAGTTTTCATGAGCTTTAGAGATGGATAGATATTTTCCTGGATTTAATTCCTTTAACTGGCAGAAAAATGAATTAATTTTAAATGAAAAATATTGCAAATGACTTGGCAATATTTTTGCATATCCAGGGTTGATAGATATAGGATGATCACTGGGGAAAAGTTTGAGAGGCAGCAGATCAAAGGAAATTGGGGTTCCTTTGTAACGGAAGGAATTAGGGTTTCCCTTCCGGTAGACCGGAGAGTAGGGTTTCGGTGGCAAAATCCTGAGAAAATATTTTGGGTGGCAAGGTTGGTCTGGAGAGAATCTCTGGTTGGGTAGGGAAGGCAAGCTAAATGACCATCTTCATATACCCAAAGGCAAGAGGAAATCCAAGAACATCGAAAAAAAGACGGGAGTCAAATCCCGCGAAGGAAAAAAACGAGGAGCGAAAACCAGGGTGTTACAGTAACCTACGGAAGAAATCGCTCGCGAGGAGGCCGAATCCGCGAGCAAAGTGCGCAAGGAAGACCACCGCCTAGCCGTCCCACGGCTCCGGCACCACCTCCGTGCCGGGCGCGCGCGCCTCCACCTCGTCCACCGGCGGCAGCCTCCGCGTACGGCGGAGGCTGAAGAGGAGCCCCAGCGGGTCACCGGCGCGGCGCACTAGCGGCACGGGCATGGGCTAGTGGCGTGGGCTCGAGCTGGTGGCGCAGCGGCGGAGCTCGGCTGCTCGCATGAAGAAGACGAAGAGGGAGGCGAGGAGGACGAAGGCAATGGGGAGGGGCAAAGAGTGAAGTGCCCTGCCTCGGCCCCTCCCCTCCATTTAAACCCACGGGCGAACGTAGGGGGAGTGTGATCGTATGCGCCCACGATCTCCACTCCCCTCATAATGCGCGGGTGCATTAACGCACACATTAACGCCACAGGAAACCTAACCGTCGGGCCTTGCCACACCATATCCCACGCGTGGGCCGAGGCTGCGGCTCGGTGGGCCCGATCTGCGATGACGTCTCGTCTCGCGCGTGGCCTAGCGGGCTCCGGCCCGCCGCTGGGTGAGACGTGGTGCGCCCCTGGCCCGCGGTGGGTGCGAAACCCCACGCCAGCTAGGCCGAGCCGACCAGGCTGTCTGACTCCAGTAGGCCAGGCGCCGCGCGGGCCGGTCTCCGGCTGCTGGCGTTTGCGGCGTCGTGCGGGCCGTCGTCCGGCTGGAGACTTATGAGCTGGGTTGGGATTTCCTCAAAGAGGAGAGGATGAAGCAGTATAGTAGAGATAAGTATTTCCCTCAGTTAAGAACCAAGGTTATCAATCCAGTAGGAGAACCACACAAGACCTCGTGAACAACACCTACACACACAAAAGCAAATACTTGCACCCAACGCAAAACAAGTAGTTGTCAATCCCTTGGTGGTTAATTGCAAGGATCGAATCTCGTAGTGATACATAGATGAAATAAAACATAAAATAAAATAATGGTAAATAAATTGCAGCAAAGTTTTTTTGGATTTTAGATATGATAAAAGATTGACCCGGGGGCCATAGTTCTCACTAGAGGCTTCTCTCCTGAAGATAGCATACGGTGGGTAGACAAATTACTGTTGGGCAATTGATAGAAAAGCGCATAGTTATTACGACATTCAAGGCAATGATCATGTATATAGGCATCATGTCTGAGACAAGTAGACCGACTCCTGCCTGCATCTACCACTATTACTCCACACATCGACCGCTATCCAGCATGCATATAGAGTATTAAGTTCATAAAGAACGGAGTAACCCCTTAAGCAAGATGACATGATGTAGACAAAGTAAACTCAATCAATATGAATAAACCCCATCATTTTACCCTTAATGGCAAAAATAAAAATACGTGTCATGTCCCTTTTTGTCACTGGGATTGAGCACCGCAAGATCGAACCCATCACAAAGCACCTCTCCCATTGCAAGATAAATCAATCTAGTTGGCCAAACTAAACGGATAGATCGGAGAGAAATACAAAGCTATAACAATCATGCATATAAGAATTCAGAAAAGACTCAAATAATATTCATGAATAATCTGATCATAAACCCACAATTCATTGGATCCCAACAAACACACCGCAAAAGAAGATTACATCGAATAGAACTCCAAGAACATCCAGGAGAACATTGTATTGAAGATCAAAGAAAAAAAGCCATCTAGCTACTAGCTATGGACCCGTAGGTCTGTGGTAAACTACTCACGCATCTTGGAAAGGGCAGCAAGATTGATGTAGAAGCCCTCCGTGATCGATTCCCCCTCCGGCACAGTACCGGAGAAGTCCTCCAGATGGGATCTCGAAGTAATAGAGACTTGCGGCGGCGAAAAAAGTGTTTCGGGTGGCTCTCTATTAGTTTCCCGATTTTAGAGACTTTATAGAGTTGGAATTAGGTCAAACAGAGAAACGAGTGGCCCACAAGGTACCTAGGCGCCCCCCCTTGGCCAACGCCTAGGTGCCTTGTGGCCTACTCCTTTGCCATCTGGCCTCCTCCCGAAGCTTACAGGGTCTCGTATGTCCAGAAAAAAAATCGTCAAAAAGTTTCATGGCATTTGGACTTCGTTTGGTACTGATTTCCTGGAAAACCAAAAATAGGCAAAAAAACAGCAACTGGCACTTGGCACTAGGTTAATAGGTTAGTCCCAAAAAATGATATAATATTGCATATAATTGCATATAAAACATCCAAGATTGATACTATAATAGCATGTGGGTCCCACAGGGGCCCCCTCACCTAGTGCACCTACCCATTGCCTTCTTCCACCTCCAGAAAAAATCACCCTTGCCTCTTAGCCCGTGTTCTTGCTCATTTTCGTGAAAATTTCGATCTCCTTTGTCGGAGCTCCGTTTCCGAAATTGTTTTGAGAAATTACTCCTTGGTATGTGACTCCTCTGATGGTCCAATTAGATTTTGTTCTAATTGTTTATATTTTGCACATATTGCTACTGTTGGTGGCCATGTTTATGAGATTGCATGTTGAATTTGTATGGTTCTAAGTAGTTTTGATGCTTGATATAGCCTCTAGATACATATGGGGGTAGTTGCTATCAATTTTGTTGAGTTTCATTCACTTTTATTTTGGGGACTAAGAATTTCAAAAAAATTCAGAGGAAGAGAAAAATGCTCAGGAGGGTCTTCGAGCCGGAATTCCGAGGAAAATACGAAGGAGAAGCCGAAGTATAATCTCCCTCGTGCAGCCGAAGTACAACCATGCGAATGACCGTGCAACACTTTCTTGATGGATGCAGGCATTTATGAAGACATCTATCATTTGGCAAATAATGCCGAACTCACTCCATTCCTTAAAGATAAGTGTGATCGGTACCTTCTCCTCACCAATACTTTTGTGCAAAATTTTCACTTTTATGGTAGGAGAGAGACACCCATCGTATCATTTCACCTCTATGATACCCCTCAAGAAATGACACTTGATACATTTTGTCAAGTACGCAAAATTCCTAATGAGGGCAGCCCTCTAGAACCACGTCCTAGAGATGTTAGAGATTTTATATTTGACGTGACTGTGGGAGAGTCGTGAGGAGTTTCTGATGCTAGAGTTGCTAGTTTGCATTTTCCCGTTTTGTGTTACTACTCATTATTTGCTGGGAGGTGTTTAACTGGTAGGTGGGAGAGTGGAACGCTTAGTTCACCTGATCTTGCCATTTTACGTCATGCCCTTTATGGTGATAGAACTTTTAGTTTGGGAGCTATTGTTGCTCGATGGTAACACACTAACCGTTCGAAGGGCGTTATCTATGGTGGTATTTATGCTTCCCGCCTCGCTAGACACTTTGAGATTCCTATTAGATACGAGGTGGAGGAGCTTTTACCTACCAAATATCTTCATTATGGCAGTATGGTTGAGCATAATTTTATTAACTCCGGCGAGAGACGTTTTCGTTATAACTTGGTATTTAGTCAGGGTACTCGTGAGATTATTACTTTGCCTACGCCATCTTTGTTTGATCTCACCAGGGCCATGTACACTATTATGCCTGAGGACATCTATGCTTATTGGGGCTTGACACCGCCCTCAGTACCTGAGCCAGCACTTGAGCCCGAGCCAATCCCGGGGCCTGTTTATCAATGGGAGCCTCAGGAGCCTCAGTATTATCCTGGATGTGATTATTTCGAGCCGTGGCCATAGACCAAGTTAGGCCAAAAGCCTAAGCTTGGGGGAGTATGTATTTCTCACCGACATTACATTCATGTACTACACATTCATTCTAGTTGTCGGTGTTCATCCTTTTTCATTATATATATCCATGTTGGTTTTATTTTCGCTTTCTTCTTGTGTGTTTGAAAAACTTCCAAAACCCAAAAATATTTCTTGCTTCTTTTCAGTTTTTCTTTGTTTAGTTAGTTCGTAGTAGTAAAAGAAAACCCAAAAAGATTTCTCATTTCTTCTTTCGTTTGTTGGGAGTTCTCCCGTGTAAATAAGTTTTTCTTGCTTTTTCTTTTTTCCTTTGTTAGTTTGCTTTCTTCAGAAAAAGTAAAAACTCCAAAAACATGTCAGTGTGTTTCTTTCAGTTGAGTTGTAGTATGGAGAAGACTATGCTAGAACTGTTGAGAGGCTCTCATATGCTTTGTTGAGTAATATAACGATGAGCCAAAATTACCTTGTCTTCTCCTTTGAATAAATGTATGTAGATTTTAGCTTAGTCCACGACACTCTTGCACTATTATTATTATCACATCATTCGATCATGCAAGTGAAAGGAAATAATGATGATATTTTGATGAAGTGATTGTGGCAAGGAAAAGCTGGTATGGACTCTTCTTGTTTCTCGTTTTTGTAAATATGTTTAACTTAGTTGTCTTGATTCAGCGTATTATGAGTAAACATATTTGTGATGACAATTAGAGATCATAGTTTCCCATGCCATGCTTAAATAGCTAAGAGTGGATAATCATTTATCTTGTGTGTCAACATGAATTAAAATGGTTGCGATATAGTATGTTAGTATGGTATCCTCCTCTGAATAATTCAAATGGCTTGCCTTGGCACATGTTCACACATGTAGTTGATTTAAAACCAATGCAGCCTTCATGATATTTATGTTCTGGGTGTTTATATCCTACTCATGCTTGTATTCAATGTTAAATATTCATAATGCATGATTATGACTGTTGTCGCTCTCTAGTTGGTCGCGTCTCAATCTATTTGCTAGCCTTCGCCTATACTAAGCGGGAATTCTGCCTGTGCATCGAAAATCCTTAAAACCCAAAGTATGCCAATGAGTCCACCATACCTACCTATATACGGTATTACTGTGTCGTTCCAAGTAAATTTGCATGTGCCACCTCCAATTATTCAAATAAGCATCTGTTTTGTGTGCCCGTACGGCTCATGGAGCGACGGCGTGGTCAATATCTTCCATGCTAAGCGGGTTATTCTCATGATGGGTGTTTATTCACTTGTCATTGCAAGAGAGAGGCTGGTATTTGGGATGCCCAGTCCTGTTAAGCAAAAACAAAATATAATAAAACAAACTCCCCCGGGAAAAGTTGATTGTTTGGAGGGCACCCGTGAATTCGGCTAGCCATGGCTCGTGTTTGTATGGTTGTGGGGGAGTAAAACTTTACCTTTCTGCATGGGAACCACCAATAATGTGTTTAGCATGGAAGATGTTGAAATTCTTTGTCGTGACGTTGATGGGAAAAGCACACCACTCAAAATATATTTATCTCTGTTTTTAGCTCTGTGCTGTGGCACCGCTGCAAATCTCTACTTCCCTCTACGAAGGGTCTTTCTGTTTACTTTTATTGTAGAGTCATCACCTTCTCATTCAAGCACCAACTTTGAGAGCGCTATTGTCATTCCTAGTTTAACATGCATTGAGTGTAGTTAATGTTGGATGTGACTATAACTGGATCTCTTTCTACCCTAAATTACAATGTTTAGTCACTGCTTGAACTTCAGAGATGCTCTGCATTTATGTTTTGCGGTCTCAGAAAGGGCTAGCAAGATACCATGTTATCATATTATATCATGATTGTTTTGACAAACTGTTGGCATCCGACATATCTTATTATTGCTCGCTAGTTGGTTATGTTATTGTCATGAGTAAGTGTGAGACCTAAGTGTTATCATTCATATGGTTAGTTCATAATCTTTGCTGAAAACTTGAACACTAGTTAAGCATATATACAGCAACGAGAACAAAAGAGTTTGTAAAAGTTTTTGTTTATCACTTTCAGTTTGTCAACTCAATTGCTTGAGGACAAGCAATGAGTTAAGCTTGGGGGAGTTGATACGTCCGAAACGTATCTACTTTTTCAAACACTTTTGCTCTTGTTTTGGACTCTAATTTGCATGATTTGAATGAAACTAACCCGGACTGACGATGTTCTCTGCAGAATTACCATGGTGTTATTTTTGTGCAGAAATAAAAGTTCTCGGATTGGGCTGAAAACTTATGGAGAATATTTTTGGAATATATAAAAATTATTGCAGAAAAGATCTGCTAGAGGGGGACCCAGGATCCACGAGCTCAGGGGGCGCGCCCACCCCCTAGGGCGCGCCTTGTGAGCTCGTGGGTCCCACCGACCTCCGGTTGCCCTAATTCCAACTCTATGAAGATCGTCTCATCCAGAAAAAAATCAGAGAGAAGGAATAATCACATTTTACGATATGGAGCCGCCGCCACCTCCTGTTCTTCATCGGGAGGGCTGATCTGGAGTCCATTCGGAGCTCTGGAGAGGGGGATTCGTCGCCGTCGTCACCATCAACCATCCTCCATCAACAATTCCATGATGCTCACCACCGGGAGTGAGTAATTCCTTCGTAGGCTTGCTGGACAGTGATGGAGTTGGATGAGATTTATCATGTAATCAAGTCAATTTGTTAGGGCTTGATCCCTAGTATCCACTACGTTCTGAGATTGATGTTGCTATGACTTTGCTATGCTTAATGCTTGTCACTAGCCCGAGTGCCATGATTTTAGATCTAAACCTATTATGTTTTCATGAATATAAGTGTGTTTTGGATCCTATCTTGCAAGTTATATGCACCTACTATGTGTTATGATCTACAGACCCCAAGGTGACAAAAATTGGGATTCACTCCGGTGATGACCGTAGTATGAGGAGTTCATGTATTCACTATGTGCTAATGCTTTGTTCTGGTTCTCTATGAAAAGGAGGCCTTAATATCCCTTATATTTCCTTATGGACCCCGCTACCACGGGAGGGTAGGACAAAAGATGTCATGCAAGTTCTTATTATAAGCACGTATGACTATATACGGAATACATGCCTACGTTGAATTGATGAATTGGAGCTATTGTGTATCGCTCTAGGTTGTGACTGTTACATGATGAATGTCATCCAACGTACAAATATCCCTCGCTGATCCAATGCCTACGCTTTGCACATATTGATCTTTGCTAAGTTACTACTATTGCTGCTGCTGTTACAATCACTACAAAACTGCTACTGCTATTGTCCTTGTTACTGTTACTACTGTCGCCGCTACTATCAAAACTGTCAAAATACTGTCCTACTAAACACTTTGTTGCAGAGATACTATTTTCCAGGTGTGGTTGAATTGACAACTCAACTGCTAAGACCCATAAATATTCTTTGGCTCCCCTTGTGTCGAATCAACAAATTGGGTGAAATACTACCCTTGAAGACTGTCGCGATCCCCTATACGTGTGGGTTATCAGGTATGTGTAGGATCTAAAACATTATTATGGATATGAGATTCCCTATGAATGCTTAGTTTAATAACTTCGTGAATGTTGTGAAGGGGCCCCACATAGCATTTGGGCCTTATGGCCACGAAGTATATCACTGTCGTTGTAAAGGGCTAGGATGTGAGGGTAATTCCAGGTGACAGTAAAAGCCTTTTGCTCCTAACCTTTGCAATTGATAGGGGAATTACAGAGAACCCTTAGAGAGGCCGTGTCCACGGGGTAACCCTTAATTATCATGAGTTGTAACCCTATGGGGGAGACTATGATAGTGGCGTGCGTGGCACGAAGTCTACTTCGAGTAGAACATGTACTGTACCCGGCTCCACCCAGCATAATCGTCAACAGTGGCTCAAGTATCCACCCCATACTATGCCCATGCATAGGTGCATTAGAAACATACCAATGGGGATTCCAGACTCCCTGAGAATGCCTTACTCCTCTGCTGTTCCATCAGTCACTCTAGTCATTGTTCTTTATTTACTTTTATGTTATTTACTTCAAAGTTCACTTCACTACTCAATCTCAATTTCTTACCGCCCTCACTTTGCTTTAAGTCTACAATTGTCTGCAGGCATAAAATACATAATTCACTACAAGAGGCAAAAGTCTTATTCATGTGCTCCCTGTGGGATCGATACTCTTACTTCGAAAAGGCTACAACTAAACCCTGTGCACTTGCAGGCCATCACGAAGCTGGGAAGGGGAATCGGTTGGCCTGGATTTTCATTCATATACTTGAAGATGATCGGAACCGTAGTAGACCACTGAGATGCAAATGTGTGTTCAGCCGCTGCTTTGGTTGCCTCGGCTGCTGCAGCTTTGGTCCCTTCTTTGGCCGCCCTTTTGGTTGCCTCGACCGCCTGCGCAACTTGCTCCTTGACTTGCTTCACGACTTCCTCTTGGATAGACACTTGGCTTAGCTTCCTTCTCGGCCGTCATGTCTCCTTGTCTTCCCGGTAGTAGTGCGTCCATGTGGCGCCGTCTCTGGCACCAACTACACAGCCATACTCTGGTGGCTCGTTCGCCGGCTTTCCCTTGAGTATGTTCAATGCCCTGTTAAAAGGGGTGTCCCACGGGTACTTCATCATCGATGACTGAGATGACGAGTCGCTTTCAGATTGAAGCCTTTTTTGCTATTTCTGCAAAAGTAACATGAACCGTTTAGAAATGTGACTACTGGCCAGCTAGAACATAGTTGACTTGATTAGAAGCTAAGGTGGTAAATTAGTAGTTACTAGTAGTCTTATGAACTCCCTCGTCGGCGCGTCCGTGGTCCATTCCCCGGTCTTCTAGTCTTGCGTGTACTGGGTTGTCGGTGTAAAAACCAGCAGACCTCGTGGTAGGGGGTCTCGAGCTGTGGATCTCGGATCGGTGGTAACAGAGACGAGGGAGACGATGTTTACCCAGCTTCGGGCCCTCTCGATGGAGGTAAAACCCTACGTCATGCTTCTATTTATATTGATGGAGATGTATCAAGTACAGAGTTGATCTACCTTGAGATCGTAATATGTGTCTAACTTCTAGGGCTAGGTGAGCGATATTGCATTGATATCCCCTACGGGCTAAACCCTATGGCTTATATACACGCCAGGGAGGGTACCTAGGGTTACAAAGGTCGGTATCTAGGAGTAAGGCGGCTGGACAAATCTAGAAGTGTACTACTAGTGGTAAGGCAGCTGGAGAGATCTTGGAGCATACGTCAATTCTTCGGTTGAGCCAATCTTGATCACGCTTCTTGTGTACGGCTTTCGGAGTCCATCTTGATCACATACAAGGGGCCATCGGCCCAACCGAGGAGACGAGCTGGCTAGGTTAGCACCCCCTAATCCAGGACACCGTCATTAGCCCTTGAACTGGTCTTCGATGCCGAAGTCGACGCCCTGCAATTTCCGGAGTCTTGGCTCGACAGACAAGTTCCCGTGTTTTATTCTCCGACCAGACTCAAAGACCTCAGCCAACCTTTAGAATTCCGTTGGGACCTAATTTCAGATTTTGAGAATCATGTCATCTAGAGAATCGGGCCCCTTTATGGAAAAAATGTCAAAGCGTCAGCCCTTTCCGCCTTTACTTAATAAACGCTCAGCCTTTTGCTAGCGGCCATACGCATCAACCGCAACCATAGCAAAAATCCCCCTCCTTCCCCACCCAAGCTCTAGAGCCCGAACAATGGCGAGTGGTGAAGGATTGTCTAGGCGCCCTCACGGCCCTGATAGAGGGGATTGGGGGAGCTGTTCCGTCGTGCGCCTTCAACTAGAGCGCTTGGCGACGCAAGGCTATCTACCGGATGCGGATCTGGCCCCAAGCCGTCCTGGATTAACGTCCCCCGATGGTCAAGCCCACGCTGAGAATTTCCCTTCGCCGCGAGGAGACGAGCAGGTATGCTTCGTGCCTTTCCTCCTCCATGGTTTAGGGTTTCCAATCCACCCTTTCCTCCGCGCCCTGCTGTAGTTTTACGGGTTGCATCTGCACCATCTCTCCCCGAATTTGATATTGCACATTGCGGGGTTCATCGCGCTCTGCGAGCTACACCTCGGCTGTCAGGCGCACTTCGGATTATGGCGAAAGTACTTCTGCATCGTGCCCTGCTCCTCGGCCGACATGCTGTTCGAGGTTGGAGGAGCCGAAGTCTGCCGAGTCGACAAGACTGGTTATCCAGCAGGAACACCTCAGGAGGACGCCGATTACTGGCCATCCGAGTAGTTTAATATCAATGATGTCCCATTGTACAAGCCATTCCGGCCAGGCCTCCCGCCCTTCTCATTGGATCCACCGAGGAAACGCTACAGCTGGAGGCCGCAAAGCTTGGCACAAGAGGAAGACGAAGCCGTGACCAATCTAGCGGCCAAAGTGAAGCTACCGTCGAGCGCTGGCCTTACCATCATTGACGTGATGGCGGTGGCCCTAGACCAAAGAGTCCAACCCCTCTGGCAGCGCCAACACTTATTGTGCGAATACAATTGGTCCAACAATGCTTCCCGATCCATCAAGGGAGCTTTTATGGACCAAATGACCCTTGGAGCTGTACTAGCCAACATGTACCAAGGGTCCGCGGAGGAGTTCGCCAAGCGCCAGTTCTAGGACGGGCTGTCGTACAACAACCCGGCCGACATAGTAAGTTTTTTCTTCCGAACTCTCTCGTTTATCTCAGGATCCTTAGAGTTAACCCGCAACACCTTGGCCTTTGAACAACGGTGGAGGCGTTGGCTTGCAGGCGTGAACAGTCTGGCCCCGGAGCCAGAACTGCACTGCCGTGCAGAGGACCCTCTCTATAACGAGGATGAAGACCTGGACCTGATCTACGAAGGGAAGAAATTTTTCTTGGAGAGCCTTGATGGCTCAAAAGTAGCTGTCATCCCTGACACGCCGGGGACGAGGCCAGCCTCATCGGTAACACTCCCTTCCTCTAAACGAAAGAGAGCCCCTAGTCCTCCATCCACCAACCATCTGACTTCTCCTCCAAAGGGGCGGCGCTCCCAACACCTACGCAGAGAGACAGCTTCACTAGGAAGGGCTCCGGCAGAAGCATCAGAAGTTCAAGCCGAGGTCACGGGGGCAGGCGAAAGTGTCCCCTCCATCACCGGGTAATACTTTGATCTATGCCACTGCAAAGACACTTCGGATTCTAACCTTCCCGATTACTTGCAGACAACCTTCACCCACCACAGCAAACGTGGTGGCCGAGGGAGCCACGGCCCCAGCCAGGGAGATGGGTGTCCGAAATCCCGCGAAAGTTGACTCCGGAGCCGCCCAGGCCGAGGATTCGGCGACATCGGCCACTCCGTCCGAGATTCAGTGCGCCGAGAATTATCATCAGTGAAAAGCTTCTCTAAATAACCTGGCTTTCTCGGACAGGGAGCTCAAGGCTCTCAGTGCGGTGGATGCATACCTCGGGGCAACCCGGGGTGCCTTTGATGAATCGCTGGACGTCTTGTCACAGGGGCTGCGGGAAAGTTTTAAAGACAAATATGACTACCAAGTATGGTAGTAACCCCTAAGGCTTGGTACGAGCCCCTGAGGTCGAATCACGACTTGAGTACTAACTAGCAATCACTGTCGTTAACAGAAGGCACGCTTGAAGAACGAGCAATTGACCTCGGCATTGGCCCAAACCAAGGTGCAGCTTGATGCGGCTTTGTCCGAGGTTGAGCAGGTGAAGAAATTCACCAGAGAGGCACACGGTAAGTGCTTTGTGCTATAATTGGTTAATGCCGATGAAAAAAGAGTTGACGCCATAATCACCTGTAGCAGCGGAAGCCCTGGGCCATCTTGAAAGGGACCTGAAGCAAGCCCGTGAGGATCTGGCATATGTAGAAGCGCAACGCCAGGCAAATCAACACGTGGTTACTCAAAGAGTGGACAGTGTGAATGTGCTTAGGGCTGAGAACGCCCGCCAGGCTCAGGAGATTGAGAGCTTAAAGGCTCGTCTTGCTGCTGCAGAAGCAAAGAATCAGCGAACGGACGACATGATTTATGGTAAGTTATAAATCGCGACGGACATTTGTCATATAGTTTGTTCGAGGGGATTTGTCATGCGAATGTTGTTTTGTTGGCAGCTTGTTTGTCTGGCCTTCCTCCGGATTCTCGGGGTCCGATGTCCGAAGACATGAGCGTTCGTCTATCCGAGGTGCATGAGAGGGCATGAAAATCGATGAAGGATGTGCACCAGGCTTTATGGCCCGAGGTGGTGCCGGTCCCTGACGACATGGCCGCGCTAGCCGAATAGCTTAAGAGAGCTCGGCGCCGGATCCAGGCTTGGAAAGTATCAGCTTGCCAGGAAGGTGCGAGGGAGGCCTCGGCCATGGTGAAGACCCACTACACCAGTCTGAAGATGATGGAATTAGCAGAGGTGGGACCCATGGGGCCTGATGGGGAGGAAATCCCTACCAGCCAGGCATATGATAGTGTAATGCCTATGGCACGCCTCTTGCAAAAGGATTGCGCGTTGGACACCCTAATAGACGGGCTAGACCACGTGTGAAAACTTTGTATGACTTTATGTACCGAGGTATTCTATGTCAATTTTTTCCGTCCGTTTATCCAAACTCTGTTAGCCAGCCTTCAGCTTCCGCCTCCTCAGATAAATTCCGAGGAGTGTCCCATACTACTGGCCGAGGTCATCGGACCAGGTGCTTCAGGTGACCAGGCAATCGGGTTGTGCGGCTCGAAAGACAAGAGGGTAACGGAAGGTTATGTTATATTACTATTTAACATAAGAAACATCGTCTGAGGAAAATAGTTCTGCCAACAGTTCTGTTCCTTGGGTCATTGTGTCGAACACATTTGTCCGAAGACGGATGACCTCGGGGGTAAAGCCCCTGGTCGGGGTTTGAAAAGACACCTACCACATTAGTCCTATGTCATAGCCGACCGATCCGCAATATAAGAACACTAGCTATCGACTTTGTCCGTCTGAGGTACTACACCGGTTGACCCGGGAGTAACAATCACAGCGGTGCTCCCTTTGCGCCCTAGCCGATGCATATAGTGGCTCAAAAGACAATAGTACATAAGAGGTGGAATAGCTCTTGTTTTGAAAATAACATGCTATATTGTCCTCGGGGTCATTGAATAACAGTCCGAGGTGTGTAGATAAATAATGAGTAAAAGATTAAGGCAAATAAAATGTACAAGTTATTTACATGGACCGTGTTTGTAGTCTCAAGCGTAGAAGGGTCAGAGTAGCGCCGCGTTCCAGGGGTGGGGCTCTAATCGGCCGTCCTCCGGATCTCGGATTCGATAAGCTCCTCCGATAAGAACATGATCAATGATGAACGCCCCGTCCCATCTAGGGGAGAGTTTGTGCTTTTGTTTCTCGGGGTGTAGCCTCATTACGAGATCCCCGACGTTGAATTCCTTAGCACGAACTTCTCTGCCATGGTAGCGTTGGGCCTACTGCTGATAAATGGCTAACCGTGCCTGTGCGATGTTGCGCTCCTCCTCGAGAGCGTCTAGGGCATCTTGCTGGTCAAGCTCGGCTTCTAGCTCCTCATACATGCGCACCCGAGGTGCGTCATGTATGATGTCGCAGGGGAGGACCGCCTCGGCGCCGTATACCATAAAAAATGGGGTGTATCCTGTGGACCTATTTGGTGTCATGCGTAAGCCCGATAGTACGGAATCAAGTTCCTCAACCCATTTACAGTCAGCTTTTTTAAGGGAGCGAACTACCCTTGGCTTAATTCCGCTAAGGATTAGTCCATTGGCTCGCTCCACCTGCCCATTAGACTGTGGGTGGTAGATGGACGCGTAGTCGAGCTTAATGCCCAATTTTTTACACCAAGCCTTGACCTCTTTGGCCGTGAAGTTGGTTCCATTGTCTGTAATCAGACTGTGGGGGACACCGTAATGATGGACTACCCCTGAGATGAATCCGATTACTTGGACAGCTTCGGCCGAGGTGACCAGCTTAGCTTCGATCCACTTGGTAAATTTGTCGACCATGACGAGAAGGTACTTATTTTTGTTTTATCCACCATTAAGTGGCCTGACCATATCGAGCCCCCAGACCGCAAAAGGCCAAGTAATGGGGATGGTGCAAAGGGCTATGGGGGCATGTGGCTCTGCTTGGCGAATACCTGACAGCCTGGGCAACGCTGTACTAATGTCGTGGCATCGGCGCCTGCAGTTGGCCAATAGAAACCGGCTCAGAAAGCCTTGCTGACCAAGGTCCGAGCAGCGGCGTGATGTCCGCTCATGCCGGAGTGTATCTCCCGAATTAGGAGTTTTCCTTCTTCCTCGAATATGCATCTGTGGAGGACGCCCGTTGTGCTCATTTTATAAAGTTCCCCTTCATGAACCTTGCAGGCTTTAGACTGCCTTACAATCCGACGAGAGTCGGTTTGGTTATCGGGGAGCTCTTTTCGGAGTAGGTACGCGAGGAGCGGCTCAGTCCACGGTGCGACGACTGTCAGGACCTCATGTGCAGAAGCAGTCCTTCGGATCATTGAGCCGCCTATGATACCGTCATCTTCTTTGGGCGGGGCCTGTTGCCCGACGTCGGTTGGATCCGACATTCCTTTGCTATCTTGCCAGACTACAGATGGCTTGAAAAGCCGTTTGAGGAAGGTGTTTTCGGGAACCTTATCCCATTTTGCGCCCAACCGAGCGAGCACATCTGCGGCCTGGTTGCTGTCTCGGGGTATGTGGTGAAACTCCAGCCCCTCGAACCTGGCCGAGATCTTTATGATGGCGTTTCAGTAAGCTGTCATCTTCGGGTCTTTAGCATCAAACTCGCCGTTGATTTGAGAGATGGCGAGGTTAGAATCACCTCGGACCTCCAGGCGTTTGACACCCATAGAGACTGCTATCCGAAGTCCGTGTAGGAGGGCTTCGTATTCGGCCGCATTATTAGAGTCTGTGTACATAATTTGTAATACATATCTAATGTTATCTCCCGTGGGTGACGTGAGCACCACGCCAGACCCTAGGCCGGCGAGCATTTTGCAGCCATCGAAATACACTGTCCAATGCGAGTAGGTACTGTACTCACGGGGGAGTTCGTCTTCGGTCCATTCGGCTACGAAGTCCGCCAACACATGGTATTTAATGGCCCGGCGTGGTTTATAGATGATTTCAAAAGGTAAGAGCTCTATGGGCCATTTGGATATGCGCCCTGTCGCGTCCCTATTATTGATGATGTCACTTAGCGGGACGTC